>OX336391.1:482974495-483599495 GCA_946902985.2 Meconema thalassinum
CAAGCTTGCAAAGCTGTTACAAAAGCTAACGCTTCTAGTTCTGTCGTAAAGTAATTTTCCTCGTGTTTCTTCAACTTCCGACTAGTGAACGCAATGTAGTGCTTGTTGCCTGCCTCGTCTTTCTGGTATAAGACTGCACTAATGCCTATTCTTGATGCATCAGACTCTATATAAAATACCTTCTCAAAGTCTGGGTACTCCAGTTTGACGTTGTTTCTGAGCATCTCCTTTGCTTTCTCAAAAGCCTCGTTTGCTGCGGTACTCCATTTCCATCTATTATTTTTCTTGAGTAAATCATACAGAGGAGCCATAATTTCAGAGTATCTCGGACAGTGGCTGCTAATGAATTGGCATGCGCCTACAAATTCTCTGACTTGTTTCACCTTAGTTGGCTTTGGGAATCTAGTGATTGCATCTACTTTCTGCATGTTTGGATGATATCCATCTTTATCAATGGTATGCCCCAAGTAATTTATCTCCTTCTTCAAGAATTGACATTTTCCAAAATTGACTTTGATATTGGCCTCCCTTAAATTCTCGAACAACTTTTTCAGGTGCACTAAATGTTCTGCGGCGCTGGGTGAAGATACAATTAAATCGTCAATGTAGCAGATTACATTCTCCTTTACTTCGTCAGTGAGCTTGCTATCAAGTGCTCGAATAAGTGCTGGTCCACTGTTAACCATTCCAAAAGGCATTCTCACAAAGACCCATGACGTCTGGTCAAATAGGAATCCAGTGTACTGCATACTCTCTTCTTCTAGTTGAACTTGATAAAATGAAGACAAGTCAAGAACACTGAAACATGCTCTCCCTTTGAATTTTCGAAGCAGATCTCTAATCTTGGGTGGTCGGTCGTTTTCTGGAAGAATCTTCAAGTTGATGGTCCTGGCATCGAGACAAAGACGTATCTGACCATTACTTTTCTTTACTACTGTGATGGGGTTTATATAAGACGACGCCTGTTTTTTAATAATCCCGTCTACCTCCATTTTTCTGATTAACCCTCGTACTTCTTGATTGTATTTCTCAGGAATGGGGTATATTCTCTTCTGGTAAGGGGTTTCATCTGTCAGCCTTATCTTGTACTTATAATCCTTAATCAATCCAGGCTTTTCATCGAAAATATCTTGGAATTCCTTTATCAGATCCTCAAATTCCCCCTGAATTTCTTCAAATCCTTCAGTTTTTCTACTGGGTATTTCTGTTATATCTTCCACTTCATTTATTATGGTATTCAAAATTTCTTCCCTAAGGTCTATTTCCAGACTGTTTTTCACGTCCTGTTCTTCTATCTCTTCTGTGATCATGTACCCATCATTAAAGCTAATACTTCTGTTCTTCATGTCAATAATAGCTCCAACCTTCGATATAAAATCGATTCCAAGCACCATATCGAAATTGATCTTGCTCACCACATTGAAGATCTGTTCATAATTCCTTCCATTGATCTCAAAGTTCAATAACACTTGAATCTTGCACTTCACTGCCTTATCTTGGAAAATCCCTCTCACTTTGACGGTAGAAACAGGTAGAACTGTCATGTTCTCTCCTTTTAGCAGACTTTGATAACAATCTTCAGAAATGATGGAAATAATCGCAACAGTGTCCATCAGGGCTTTATACTGTTGGCCATCTATCAGTACAGAAATGATAGGTAATGCACATGGTCTTTCCTCTTTAACGATACCCCTCTCTTCTAGTAAATCTTCATCAGTAACTTCATATATCTCATTAATTGTAATTAGGTGTGGTGTGGCAATGTATTTACAGGTTCTCACTGTCGTTGAGAAATCGGCGTTTTTTTTGTGTTACCGACCTCAAAATTATGCTGGCTCGTAGAAGGCCCAGGATCAATCACAACATCCTGCCTTTTCTTTTGATTTTCGGCTTCTTTTTCCCGTAACTCCTTCAGGTATTGCTGGCTTTCCTTCTCTCTTTCCTGATACTGATCGGGTGTCATAACCTGACCTTGAGAATCCTGATTTCTATTTTGGTTCTGGTTATTTCTATTATAATTTCTGTTATAACCATTATTGTTGTAATATCTGCCTCTTCCATTGTTGTAATTGCCTCGATTATAGTTCCAGCCTCTTCTCTGTTGATACGGACGATAACCTTGCGATCTGTTATTCCGAAACTGATTATTCCTGTGAGGACCTACATTGTCAGTTTTCTCTTCATCTGGCTTGTCAGTTTGCTGAACTTGGTCCAGTATTTATTTCTTTGAAGTCATGCCTTTGACCTTTCTGTACCACGTTAGGCATTGGACTTGTGTAGTCTAACCTCCTCAGTAATTCGTCCATGCTGGTCAAATCCCTGATGTTTGACGAAATGATTAGTCTCCTCACCTCCACAGGCAGCATACGAGAAATCGCATCAATTAATTGCTCCGTTGACAATGGGGGTTGCAAAAATCTCAAGCGGGACAATTGACTCGTAAAGAAATCAGCGTACCGTGTTGGAAGAGTACCTGAGTATTTTCTTGAATAAACCTCCGCTCTTAACGAATTCTGCGCTTCTATGGACCAAAATCGTTTGATTAATGCCTCTGCAAACTCGTCAAAGTTACTGAATGTGTATCTAAAAGCTCTAAACCATTCAAGGGGTCCCCCAATCAAAAATCTTTCCACTATCTTCATCTCTCTCTCTCTGGGAATGTGAGCTTCGATGAAATAATCTTTGAGGTTCCTGACATATTCTATAGGCGTCAAACTATCAGTGTTGCTGAATTTTTGCGGTTTGTCTTCAAAATTCCTGATGACCGTTACATTCCTCGGATATGAATCCGGGTAGTTTTTCCCACTATCTCGATAGTTCCACTCAGGTTCCCTATTCCTCTCGTCATCTTCCTCCCTGAATCTGGATATACGTTCTTCAGGAGTCACGTCTCTATCTTCTGGATCTAGGTTATATCTTCTGGCATAATTCCTATTGGTTTCGCAAGCCAAGCCTTCTGTATCCTTGTCAGTGATTTCCGTTAAGACTTTCCTGATTAATTCTTCTTTGTAGGTCTCCATTAAACTAGCTTCTCCTAGCTTCAAATTCTGCAGTTTGCTCGTCGTTTCATTTACATCAGAGACAACTTTATGAATCTGATCCTCTAACGCAGATTTTAATGCTTGCACATCCTGACCTATCTGTGTTCTATCTTCTACTTGTCTCTCGGATAGCGAATCCATCCTTACGCTTAAATCTTTCCTAATTTGTACTACTTCATTGTTAATATCTATTTGAGTACTGGCAAGTTTTCTTTCAATACGTTCCTGAATTTGGGTTACATGTTCCCCACTTGACCTATTCCACTCGTCTTTCCATACTGCTACATTTGCCGTTAACATTTCTGCTATGTCTCCTTCGATATCTTCTTTGAGTAATCTATTATGGTCTAATACCTGGGTTCTCATGACCTCTACATCATACTTTAAACCTGCTAAAGACGCTGTCGTTCTAACTGATTCATCAACTAGCCTAGTCGTTAATGCACTCATATTACGCGTACAAAGTGTTTTCGAGTTTTCTATTTCTTCCCTGACTTTATTTACATCAGTTTGGACTTTAGCAATATCTACGAAAACTGTGTTGACCTCTACTTGAATCTTATTTATGTCACTTTGCATCTCATTTACATCCGAATGAATGTTATTAATATCAACCTGAACATTGGACACATCAGTTCTAACATTTTGGACTTCTCTTTGGACTTCCTCAACCTTGTCTTGGACAGTCGCAACATCATTTTTAACAACAACTACTTCAGCCCTAGCACAAGAAATATCACTCCGGACATTAGCAACATCAAGATTCAACATAGTAAGATCCTTTTGTACCTTAGACACATCAATTTTAACAACAGACACATCTTTATGCACATTGGACACGTCTGTGCGCATGTCAGTTACAGCATTCTCTATTCCTTGGGTATTAATCTGTAAACGCGACATATTATCCTCTAGGTTTGCAGAACTGGTCTGAATAACTTTCAGATTTTCATCCAGCATCTGCTTTACACTTTCGTTCATGCTAGCTTTCAAGTTAGCAGACATATTACTAGAATTCTCCTCCATCATCTCCTGCATTCGACTAGTATTCCTAGCTTCCATTTCCCTCACACTTTCATTCATGCTAGCTTTCAAGTTAGCAGACATCTCCTCCAACATAATTCTCAGACTTTCATCTGCCATTTCAATAATATTCAATAATAAACTGCTTTAGGGACATACATCAAACAGAGTAAAATAACAACATCTGAGCAACATTCTTCACCATATATAAATTTGAGCAATTTTCTGTCTTAAATCTAACTTATAATTACCTTATAATTAACCTTCGTAGACACTTCATGTTGAAACAAACTCAAGCACATGTTCAAGTTTCTTTGGTTCATTTTAAAATATCCTAACACAAATAATTTACATTTATAATCCAAATAGTTTAATTTTATCTTTAATATGACTATACATGTCATAAGCCGGTCAAATAAAATAAGATTCCAGATCATAGGCGATTTTTCTAAGTTTCCTGCCTATTTAACCTCTTTCAAGTTGTATAAGATCTGATCTTTTCTGAGTGTAATTTTCCTAATACAACACAACATTTATTCCTATATAATCACACTCTCAAATTCTACAATTGGCTAAGACATCTAACAAAGAATCAACCTCTTTATTTGAGTCTTCACAATCCCTTTGACATCGATAACTTGGTAATCCAATGTTATTCGAACACTCTACAAAAATTGCGGTGTCAATTCTACTGCAATAACTTGGTAATCCAATGTTTTGCTGATCGTGCCAATCGAGACAATCGAGCCCCACCGAATTGCGGCGCCAATCCTACTGTACCCGATCTCCGGATAGTAGGCTGTCAGATATCCGCCCCCTCAATCGGATTGCCAATAATCAAACGCGCCGGCATAGCTACATCAATGAAAATGGCACTGACAGATACTATCGAGATTAGAGCACAATAGTTAACAAGAAAATTATTGTGGAACACACCAAAATATACGGGGTTTCATACTTACCTTTACTTACCTCTTAAATATATCTCGGGGACTGGGTTGTCAACTGGATCACTTAAAAGTATGTCCTCACAATAACCTCCACCATGATATTTAAAATGAACCAAAAACGAAAACGAGAAACTTTAAACTGCACAATAATTTATTTCACATAAAGAATGAATTTTAACAAAATGAAACATCAAAATATACGTGGCAATCAGAAGCCATCGATCACATAACCATGTCCTCCTGTAGGACCTGTATTCTCTACATATAATGTTTTAGCTTTCTCAAGCTTATAACAACGAAAATATAACAATGCACTGGGAATGGAAACGGGATTTGGGATGAGACACACATATCAATTGCTTTGCGTGTTTATATCCTGCACATTTTATTTATAGCCACAAGGCTATTATGAAACGCCCTTGGTCTCAGTAACACAGTTGTCCGGACCAGCTGCAAAACACCTGTGTCGTCAAAGCGGACACCCGTTCGTTCAACCCTACCATAAGCGTGCTACCTCAGAGCTCGGCTCTCCCTTTAAACACGTAAATGTTCACATCTCAACTGAAATATTATCACGCAAATGTCTTACATGCTTCCTTCAAACACCATTGGATTCTTCCAACAATCCCACATCATGATTATTTGTTTAAACCACTTGCTTAACTTGCATTGTTTAGAGTATAAAAAAACTGTAAATGTTAATAACAAAAGCTCATTAATTATTTATAACAATAACAAATTGTTTATAACAATGTCAAATGACCATTGAAAATTTAATATACGCTTCTATTAATCACTATCATTCCAAATTATTTAACAAAGATATTTACAAAATTATTTTACAATATAAATTGTTTATATTATTTATACAAGGAATACATTGAACCACACGTCTATCCGGTTGATAATTACTCAAATCGTGTTGGTATAATCGACCAATGAAGGTTAGTTATATTTTAACTGTCAAATTCAGGTTTAATAATGTTTAATAATAATAATTAATATTTGTGACTGTAACCTCCATTCAAAATCTTTATCTCAAATTATTTAACACTCTTGTTAATTTTAACAGTATCTTCATATGAATAATCTTTCAAAGAACAAGAACAACATTCAGCGGGAAATACTTCGCTCATAACGCACAAAAATTGCACAACAATTGGCCCAAAATTCATCATATATCTTCATATATATGGCATAAAAATCTTCCAAACTACACACAAAAACCTTCCACTATTAATTCATCAACTTCATTAATTATTGTGGGAACCTCCTTCATTATTCAAGGGCATTACTCAACAGCGACTTTTACACGTCCACTGAACTATCGATTATACATCCATTGTTCCTCTTTAAAAATTCTTATATTCATCAATTGTAATAATGACTGTTATTATTTAACCTTCGTGGGTTTCATTCATGAATCGATATGAAGTAAAAATTTGCCAATCACAAATAAATTTAATAGCAAATACGGTTAGACACTCCTGCCTGGTCTATCAAAATTGAGATTAACATCTTCAAAGTAACGCAGTATAAAAATACTGTCTTCAAACAAAGATCAACTAAAGTGCAAAATAGTCGAATAGAATACAATTAGATTGTGGAATGCAAACATTATTGTTCCAATCTATAATTGAGAAAAACTCCTATCTTCATTATTCATTACTATAGTGTTTTCAATAAATTGTAATTAACGTTCATATTTCATAAAATTGTCTATAATGCAATGATAAATGTCGATGTTGCAATCATGTTCATAAGACGACTAGTATTTCAAAGATCGTCGATATCGAAAAAGATTTTAACGCTCTAAAATCTTTTATTATTCTTCTTTCTTGAGGAAGACAGAAAATTGGTCAAAGTAATTAACTGAATAGAATTACTTTAATAAAATGACACGCTGTCTGAATTCAAATCTGCCATAGCAAATTGTTAACTTTACAGTCAAATCGTGACTACAAAATATGCAAATTACTGAAAGAATCTAAATCATCAGTCTCAACTGATCCAAAATTATTTAGTATGCCAATGACATAGCAATGTCTCAAAAAACGAAGAAAAAGGCATAAATCATCGAAGTGTACTGAGTACAAAAATATCAATCAATAAAATGGGGCAAAAGGTAGGACAGAAAATATGGGAAGAATGATTGCTCAAATATCGCTACAAACTCAAATAATACAAGAAACGTTCACGACTACCTTATCTGCCGATTGAAGTTCCAGAGGAAAATTCCCCAAAGAAGACTGCTGGTGGATCCATTTCACCAACTTAAAGATGAGCTCCATCCTCGAAACAGGAATCAGCGTCCTCGGAGAATCGAACTGCTTTCTCCTCCGAAATGGCACTGCTCCGTGGATACTAGAAATATCCTTCCGGCAAAATTCTTCATTGTGGGCCGGGATAACCCTGGCCTCACTTGAAAGTTCTCTGAAGTTCTTGCAGGAATTCGTCATGAAGTTTAATGTAGCTATTTCCGCAGAAATATTCATAGTTGTGGAGTATGAAAATATTTCCACTGTTATCTGGTATAATTCAGCGATGGATTAACGATGCATGAGTGTAGTTGGATGTTCACTACATGCTCGCTTCAGTAGAAAGACGATTAACGAAGTTCCATGCTGTTACTTTACTCCAATAATGTATGTCCCAATTGCATCAAAGCCTTAGCCTTCCATCTCACCTGCAGTTATAATGATCAAAAGCACTGCAATATTATAGTGTTCCATAGTCGAATGTATCGTTGTAATACCAAACTGTTGCACTCCACGTGTCAGCCGTAGTGTATAATGTGGAATATAAAAGTGTTTCTCCTGTGGCGAGAAAATCACTTTTGTTGGCAGCCTAAAAGTTCCAATATCTTTCGAAGTATCACTGTGAAATCGTTGAAATCTTGTATACACCTTAATGTTATACTGCCTAATAGAATTATCATACAGGCTGAAGTTAGCGCTTGATATCTTGACTGGTGGAAACGTTAATGTGCGCGTTTCAACTTCACCTAGTTTTGAGCAGCGTGAAATGGAACTGCCCCGAGTTCGTTCGATGCGGCAAGGTTTTCACCTCACGCTAAAGACACCTTACTTCACTGAATCACTTGAAAATAACTCTATATCACCAGAAATATATATATGCGATCACAAGTATGAGATCTGAGCGTATGAGATCTGAGTATGAGTATCAGAATGAGAGCTCCTCTCTCCTGTGCACGACCTTTTATCAACTTCTTAAGGGGCGTATTCATCCCTTCCATAGCCTGTATCTGCGTCATTGCTGGAAGTTTTAACTTTGGCTATACTTGACGGATTTTCAAAATTCAAAAACTCAAAATTAATTTCTTCAAAATTCCAAATCAATGCCATAACTGAAAATAGATTTCCACAAATTTGCATGCCAAAAATAATCGAATATCGCAGTTTCAGCAATCTCCGTCCTCCTTCCAAACTATCGTTCATTGGTTCGCGTCTCTCCTCCAATAGCGTAGCTTCTTCCTTAGCACAATACCTTGTTTCCTGCGACTGCGTCGTAAATCTCGGATCTTTCTCGAATAAAATCATGACGTCACCAAGAATCTCAGCTCAATCAGCCTACTGGCATGAATCCTACGTCATCCGTGCCTACGTCATGAATATCCACGTCATAACTACGACATCCATAACTTTACTGATATTTTCCAATACAGCCATCGTGGTCTCGATATAATTCAATTTCCGGGGGCATTCTCCCTTCACCACGTTTTAAAAACAGTTGCAAATTGTTTTTAAACTCTGTATTATAAATATCTCAATTCACTTGAACACGAAATTGAATTATTATTGGCTTACTCTTGGATAATACTTCTTCAAGTTCCCAGCATTGAACTTGCCATAAACGACATTATTCTCATCATCGTAAAGTTCATAACAGTTGTTTCCATAGGCATTCGTAATTCTGAACGGACCCATGAACACTAATCCAAATTTGGGGTATATTTTCTTACTTACATCAGCCTTGACAGGTCTGCGTAGTAATACCAGATTTCCAATTTCTAAGGGAGCACCAAAACGTTTTCCAGCTACTCTTTTGAGTCGTTTTTGTGCTGCTTTCTGGAGTTGATCCTTCGCTCTGTCTATTCTCTGCTGCCTTCCTAAGTCGAGATCTCTAGGAACGTGGTTAAAAAGATTATCCCACGGTCTTTCTGGGTTTCTTCCTAGATGAAGTCTCATTGGCACCTCTCCTGTGCTCTCCTGCACTGTAGAATTTAGACATTCCTCAATATGGGGTACAAATCTCACCCAACCAGAATGATCATTTGGACAGAAAATTCGACAGAATTTCGAAAATTCAGCCATATATCTTTCCGAAGAATTCGATTCCGGATATCGCACGCTTGAAAATATGTGCTTAATACCAAGCCTTTCCATATCTGCAGCAAATTCCAAGGACGTAAACTGAGCTCCATGATCCGAAAGTAAATATTCTGGTTTACCAGCTTTTGGAATTACAGCATGTTCCAGTCTGCTTACAACGTTCCTCGTGTTAGCTTTTTGCATGGGACTCATTGTTACAAATTTTGAGAAGACATCCACGGTAACCAACAGATACTGATTACCCTGATATCCCTTCGGACAAGGACCAAATATGTCTGTCGCCATGAGTTCATTCGGTTTAGAGGGAATCATAGCCTTAGGTTTTCCTTTCAATAGAGCGGAAGCATACTTTGCTCTTTGACATTTATCACATGAACGAATGACATTGGCAATGCTGGAACGCATGTTAGTCCAAATAAACCTCTCTTTAAGAGTATCAAGAGTTTTATCTAAACCGGCATGTCCAGTTGCGTGATGAGCTACCCACACTAAATTGACAACAAGTTTAGGTGGCACGACTATTCGAAGCTTTGTATGCGCAGAGTCAGCATACTTACATACAATGTCTCCACTCAAGACAAAGTGTCGTGAATCTCTCTGTGTAGCTGCATAGTCAACATCAGTATTGTCCATGTAACCCTTAAGGAACCTGTACATTTTCCTGATTGGAGCGTGTCTCTTCTGTGACACATCGATTCGGGCTAACCTCCTAACGGTTTCTTGGTCTTCTTGCTCCAATTGTACATGGTGTATCTGCACATTTTTAATAGGGTTACGTGATAAAGCATCAGCCAGTAAGTTATCTTTCCCAGGCTGGTGGACGATAGTGACATTAAACTGTTGGGTGAACAAAGCCCAACGTGTCAATCTATCACTAGACATGTCAGTTTGCAACATAAACTGAAGTGCTTTATGGTCAGTAATAATGATGACCTTATGTCCCAGCAACATTTTTTTCCAAGCTTGCAAAGCTGTTACAAAAGCTAACGCTTCTAGTTCTGTCGTAAAGTAATTTTCCTCGTGTTTCTTCAACTTCCGACTAGTGAACGCAATGTAGTGCTTGTTGCCTGCCTCGTCTTTCTGGTATAAGACTGCACTAATGCCTATTCTTGATGCATCAGACTCTATATAAAATACCTTCTCAAAGTCTGGGTACTCCAGTTTGACGTTGTTTCTGAGCATCTCCTTTGCTTTCTCAAAAGCCTCGTTTGCTGCGGTACTCCATTTCCATCTATTATTTTTCTTGAGTAAATCATACAGAGGAGCCATAATTTCAGAGTATCTCGGACAGTGGCTGCTAATGAATTGGCATGCGCCTACAAATTCTCTGACTTGTTTCACCTTAGTTGGCTTTGGGAATCTAGTGATTGCATCTACTTTCTGCATGTTTGGATGATATCCATCTTTATCAATGGTATGCCCCAAGTAATTTATCTCCTTCTTCAAGAATTGACATTTTCCAAAATTGACTTTGATATTGGCCTCCCTTAAATTCTCGAACAACTTTTTCAGGTGCACTAAATGTTCTGCGGCGCTGGGTGAAGATACAATTAAATCGTCAATGTAGCAGATTACATTCTCCTTTACTTCGTCAGTGAGCTTGCTATCAAGTGCTCGAATAAGTGCTGGTCCACTGTTAACCATTCCAAAAGGCATTCTCACAAAGACCCATGACGTCTGGTCAAATAGGAATCCAGTGTACTGCATACTCTCTTCTTCTAGTTGAACTTGATAAAATGAAGACAAGTCAAGAACACTGAAACATGCTCTCCCTTTGAATTTTCGAAGCAGATCTCTAATCTTGGGTGGTCGGTCGTTTTCTGGAAGAATCTTCAAGTTGATGGTCCTGGCATCGAGACAAAGACGTATCTGACCATTACTTTTCTTTACTACTGTGATGGGGTTTATATAAGACGACGCCTGTTTTTTAATAATCCCGTCTACCTCCATTTTTCTGATTAACCCTCGTACTTCTTGATTGTATTTCTCAGGAATGGGGTATATTCTCTTCTGGTAAGGGGTTTCATCTGTCAGCCTTATCTTGTACTTATAATCCTTAATCAATCCAGGCTTTTCATCGAAAATATCTTGGAATTCCTTTATCAGATCCTCAAATTCCCCCTGAATTTCTTCAAATCCTTCAGTTTTTCTACTGGGTATTTCTGTTATATCTTCCACTTCATTTATTATGGTATTCAAAATTTCTTCCCTAAGGTCTATTTCCAGACTGTTTTTCACGTCCTGTTCTTCTATCTCTTCTGTGATCATGTACCCATCATTAAAGCTAATACTTCTGTTCTTCATGTCAATAATAGCTCCAACCTTCGATATAAAATCGATTCCAAGCACCATATCGAAATTGATCTTGCTCACCACATTGAAGATCTGTTCATAATTCCTTCCATTGATCTCAAAGTTCAATAACACTTGAATCTTGCACTTCACTGCCTTATCTTGGAAAATCCCTCTCACTTTGACGGTAGAAACAGGTAGAACTGTCATGTTCTCTCCTTTTAGCAGACTTTGATAACAATCTTCAGAAATGATGGAAATAATCGCAACAGTGTCCATCAGGGCTTTATACTGTTGGCCATCTATCAGTACAGAAATGATAGGTAATGCACATGGTCTTTCCTCTTTAACGATACCCCTCTCTTCTAGTAAATCTTCATCAGTAACTTCATATATCTCATTAATTGTAATTAGGTGTGGTGTGGCAATGTATTTACAGGTTCTCACTGTCGTTGAGAAATCGGCGTTTTTTTTGTGTTACCGACCTCAAAATTATGCTGGCTCGTAGAAGGCCCAGGATCAATCACAACATCCTGCCTTTTCTTTTGATTTTCGGCTTCTTTTTCCCGTAACTCCTTCAGGTATTGCTGGCTTTCCTTCTCTCTTTCCTGATACTGATCGGGTGTCATAACCTGACCTTGAGAATCCTGATTTCTATTTTGGTTCTGGTTATTTCTATTATAATTTCTGTTATAACCATTATTGTTGTAATATCTGCCTCTTCCATTGTTGTAATTGCCTCGATTATAGTTCCAGCCTCTTCTCTGTTGATACGGACGATAACCTTGCGATCTGTTATTCCGAAACTGATTATTCCTGTGAGGACCTACATTGTCAGTTTTCTCTTCATCTGGCTTGTCAGTTTGCTGAACTTGGTCCAGTATTTATTTCTTTGAAGTCATGCCTTTGACCTTTCTGTACCACGTTAGGCATTGGACTTGTGTAGTCTAACCTCCTCAGTAATTCGTCCATGCTGGTCAAATCCCTGATGTTTGACGAAATGATTAGTCTCCTCACCTCCACAGGCAGCATACGAGAAATCGCATCAATTAATTGCTCCGTTGACAATGGGGGTTGCAAAAATCTCAAGCGGGACAATTGACTCGTAAAGAAATCAGCGTACCGTGTTGGAAGAGTACCTGAGTATTTTCTTGAATAAACCTCCGCTCTTAACGAATTCTGCGCTTCTATGGACCAAAATCGTTTGATTAATGCCTCTGCAAACTCGTCAAAGTTACTGAATGTGTATCTAAAAGCTCTAAACCATTCAAGGGGTCCCCCAATCAAAAATCTTTCCACTATCTTCATCTCTCTCTCTCTGGGAATGTGAGCTTCGATGAAATAATCTTTGAGGTTCCTGACATATTCTATAGGCGTCAAACTATCAGTGTTGCTGAATTTTTGCGGTTTGTCTTCAAAATTCCTGATGACCGTTACATTCCTCGGATATGAATCCGGGTAGTTTTTCCCACTATCTCGATAGTTCCACTCAGGTTCCCTATTCCTCTCGTCATCTTCCTCCCTGAATCTGGATATACGTTCTTCAGGAGTCACGTCTCTATCTTCTGGATCTAGGTTATATCTTCTGGCATAATTCCTATTGGTTTCGCAAGCCAAGCCTTCTGTATCCTTGTCAGTGATTTCCGTTAAGACTTTCCTGATTAATTCTTCTTTGTAGGTCTCCATTAAACTAGCTTCTCCTAGCTTCAAATTCTGCAGTTTGCTCGTCGTTTCATTTACATCAGAGACAACTTTATGAATCTGATCCTCTAACGCAGATTTTAATGCTTGCACATCCTGACCTATCTGTGTTCTATCTTCTACTTGTCTCTCGGATAGCGAATCCATCCTTACGCTTAAATCTTTCCTAATTTGTACTACTTCATTGTTAATATCTATTTGAGTACTGGCAAGTTTTCTTTCAATACGTTCCTGAATTTGGGTTACATGTTCCCCACTTGACCTATTCCACTCGTCTTTCCATACTGCTACATTTGCCGTTAACATTTCTGCTATGTCTCCTTCGATATCTTCTTTGAGTAATCTATTATGGTCTAATACCTGGGTTCTCATGACCTCTACATCATACTTTAAACCTGCTAAAGACGCTGTCGTTCTAACTGATTCATCAACTAGCCTAGTCGTTAATGCACTCATATTACGCGTACAAAGTGTTTTCGAGTTTTCTATTTCTTCCCTGACTTTATTTACATCAGTTTGGACTTTAGCAATATCTACGAAAACTGTGTTGACCTCTACTTGAATCTTATTTATGTCACTTTGCATCTCATTTACATCCGAATGAATGTTATTAATATCAACCTGAACATTGGACACATCAGTTCTAACATTTTGGACTTCTCTTTGGACTTCCTCAACCTTGTCTTGGACAGTCGCAACATCATTTTTAACAACAACTACTTCAGCCCTAGCACAAGAAATATCACTCCGGACATTAGCAACATCAAGATTCAACATAGTAAGATCCTTTTGTACCTTAGACACATCAATTTTAACAACAGACACATCTTTATGCACATTGGACACGTCTGTGCGCATGTCAGTTACAGCATTCTCTATTCCTTGGGTATTAATCTGTAAACGCGACATATTATCCTCTAGGTTTGCAGAACTGGTCTGAATAACTTTCAGATTTTCATCCAGCATCTGCTTTACACTTTCGTTCATGCTAGCTTTCAAGTTAGCAGACATATTACTAGAATTCTCCTCCATCATCTCCTGCATTCGACTAGTATTCCTAGCTTCCATTTCCCTCACACTTTCATTCATGCTAGCTTTCAAGTTAGCAGACATCTCCTCCAACATAATTCTCAGACTTTCATCTGCCATTTCAATAATATTCAATAATAAACTGCTTTAGGGACATACATCAAACAGAGTAAAATAACAACATCTGAGCAACATTCTTCACCATATATAAATTTGAGCAATTTTCTGTCTTAAATCTAACTTATAATTACCTTATAATTAACCTTCGTAGACACTTCATGTTGAAACAAACTCAAGCACATGTTCAAGTTTCTTTGGTTCATTTTAAAATATCCTAACACAAATAATTTACATTTATAATCCAAATAGTTTAATTTTATCTTTAATATGACTATACATGTCATAAGCCGGTCAAATAAAATAAGATTCCAGATCATAGGCGATTTTTCTAAGTTTCCTGCCTATTTAACCTCTTTCAAGTTGTATAAGATCTGATCTTTTCTGAGTGTAATTTTCCTAATACAACACAACATTTATTCCTATATAATCACACTCTCAAATTCTACAATTGGCTAAGACATCTAACAAAGAATCAACCTCTTTATTTGAGTCTTCACAATCCCTTTGACATCGATAACTTGGTAATCCAATGTTATTCGAACACTCTACAAAAATTGCGGTGTCAATTCTACTGCAATAACTTGGTAATCCAATGTTTTGCTGATCGTGCCAATCGAGACAATCGAGCCCCACCGAATTGCGGCGCCAATCCTACTGTACCCGATCTCCGGATAGTAGGCTGTCAGATATCCGCCCCCTCAATCGGATTGCCAATAATCAAACGCGCCGGCATAGCTACATCAATGAAAATGGCACTGACAGATACTATCGAGATTAGAGCACAATAGTTAACAAGAAAATTATTGTGGAACACACCAAAATATACGGGGTTTCATACTTACCTTTACTTACCTCTTAAATATATCTCGGGGACTGGGTTGTCAACTGGATCACTTAAAAGTATGTCCTCACAATAACCTCCACCATGATATTTAAAATGAACCAAAAACGAAAACGAGAAACTTTAAACTGCACAATAATTTATTTCACATAAAGAATGAATTTTAACAAAATGAAACATCAAAATATACGTGGCAATCAGAAGCCATCGATCACATAACCATGTCCTCCTGTAGGACCTGTATTCTCTACATATAATGTTTTAGCTTTCTCAAGCTTATAACAACGAAAATATAACAATGCACTGGGAATGGAAACGGGATTTGGGATGAGACACACATATCAATTGCTTTGCGTGTTTATATCCTGCACATTTTATTTATAGCCACAAGGCTATTATGAAACGCCCTTGGTCTCAGTAACACAGTTGTCCGGACCAGCTGCAAAACACCTGTGTCGTCAAAGCGGACACCCGTTCGTTCAACCCTACCATAAGCGTGCTACCTCAGAGCTCGGCTCTCCCTTTAAACACGTAAATGTTCACATCTCAACTGAAATATTATCACGCAAATGTCTTACATGCTTCCTTCAAACACCATTGGATTCTTCCAACAATCCCACATCATGATTATTTGTTTAAACCACTTGCTTAACTTGCATTGTTTAGAGTATAAAAAAACTGTAAATGTTAATAACAAAAGTTCATTAATTATTTATAACAATAACAAATTGTTTATAACAATGTCAAATGACCATTGAAAATTTAATATACGCTTCTATTAATCACTATCATTCCAAATTATTTAACAAAGATATTTACAAAATTATTTTACAATATAAATTGTTTATATTATTTATACAAGGAATACATTGAACCACACGTCTATCCGGTTGATAATTACTCAAATCGTGTTGGTATAATCGACCAATGAAGGTTAGTTATATTTTAACTGTCAAATTCAGGTTTAATAATGTTTAATAATAATAATTAATATTTGTGACTGTAACCTCCATTCAAAATCTTTATCTCAAATTATTTAACACTCTTGTTAATTTTAACAGTATCTTCATATGAATAATCTTTCAAAGAACAAGAACAACATTCAGCGGGAAATACTTCGCTCATAACGCACAAAAATTGCACAACAATTGGCCCAAAATTCATCATATATCTTCATATATATGGCATAAAAATCTTCCAAACTACACACAAAAACCTTCCACTATTAATTCATCAACTTCATTAATTATTGTGGGAACCTCCTTCATTATTCAAGGGCATTACTCAACAGCGACTTTTACACGTCCACTGAACTATCGATTATACATCCATTGTTCCTCTTTAAAAATTCTTATATTCATCAATTGTAATAATGACTGTTATTATTTAACCTTCGTGGGTTTCATTCATGAATCGATATGAAGTAAAAATTTGCCAATCACAAATAAATTTAATAGCAAATACGGTTAGACACTCCTGCCTGGTCTATCAAAATTGAGATTAACATCTTCAAAGTAACGCAGTATAAAAATAAAAAGGAAGCTTGTAGTTTAACGTGACCGTTAATCTTGAGATCATGAGCCACGGGACCTCCTTTTTACGTGGAATCCGAACCACAGGACATGGCATTTCACTTCGAAAATCTCACATGCATTGACCGGGAATCGAACCCGGACCGCCTTGGTGAGAGGCATACAGCTAGACCGCTGAGCCACCACGCCCCCTAGTATAAAAATACTATCTTCAAACAAAGATCAACTAAACTGCAAAATAGTCGAATAGAATACAATTAGATTGTGGAATGCAAACATTATTGTTCCAATCTATAATTCAGAAAAACTCCTATCTTCATTATTCATTACTATAGTGTTTTCAATAAATTGTAATTAACGTTCATATTTCATAAAATTGTCTATAATGCAATGATAAATGTCGATGTTGCAATCATGTTCATAAGACGACTAGTATTTCAAAGATCGTCGATATCGAAAAAGATTTTAACGCTCTAAAATCTTTTATTATTCTTCTTTCTTGAGGAAGACAGAAAATTGGTCAAAGTAATTAACTGAATAGAATTACTTTAATAAAATGACACGCTGTGTGAATTCAAATCTGCCATAGCAAATTGTTAACTTTACAGTCAAATCGTGACTACAAAATATGCAAATAACTGAAAGAATCTAAATCATCAGTCTCAACTGATCCAAAATTATTTAGTATGCCAATGACATAGCAATGTCTCAAAAAACGAAGAAAAAGGCATAAATCATCGAAGTGTACTGAGTACAAAAATATCAATCAATAAAATGGGGCAAAAGGTAGGACAGAAAATATGGGAAGAATGATTGCTCAAA
Source organism: Meconema thalassinum (assembly GCA_946902985.2). Classification (NCBI taxonomy): domain Eukaryota; kingdom Metazoa; phylum Arthropoda; class Insecta; order Orthoptera; family Tettigoniidae; genus Meconema; species Meconema thalassinum. The sequence goes on from OX336391.1 coordinate 482,992,199, forward strand.
TATCGCTACAAACTCAAATAATACAAGAAACGTTCACGACTACCTTATCTGCCGATTGAAGTTCCAGAGGAAAATTCCCCAAAGAAGACTGCTGGTGGATCCATTTCACCAACTTAAAGATGAGCTCCATCCTCGAAACAGGAATCAGCGTCCTCGGAGAATCGAACTGCTTCCTCCTCCGAAATGGCACTGCTCCGTGGATACTAGAAACATCCTTCCGGCAAAATTCTTCATTGTGCGCCGGGATAACCCTGGCCTCTCTTGAAAGTTCTCTGAAGTTCTTGCAGGAATTCGTCATGAAGTTTAATGTAGCTATTTCCGCAGAAATATTCATAGTTGTGGAGTATGAAAATATTTCCACTGTTATCTGGTATAATTCAGCGATGGATTAACGATGCATGAGTGTAGTTGGATGTTCACTACATGCTCGCTTCAGTAGAAAGACGATTAACGAAGTTCCATGCTGTTACTTTACTCCAATAATGTATGTCCCAATTGCATCAAAGCCTTAGCCTTCCATCTCACCTGCAGTTATAATGATCAAAAGCACTGCAATATTATAGTGTTCCATAGTCGAATGTATCGTTGTAATACCAAACTGTTGCACTCCACGTGTCAGCCGTAGTGTATAATGTGGAATATAAAAGTGTTTCTCCTGTGGCGAGAAAATCACTTTTGTTGGCAGCCTAAAAGTTCCAATATCTTTCGAAGTATCACTGTGAAATCGTTGAAATCTTGTATACACCTTAATGTTATACTGCCTAATAGAATTATCATACAGGCTGAAGTTAGCGCTTGATATCTTGACTGGTGGAAACGTTAATGTGCGCGTTTCAACTTCACCTAGTTTTGAGCAGCGTGAAATGGAACTGCCCCGAGTTCGTTCGATGCGGCAAGGTTTTCACCTCACGCTAAAGACACCTTACTTCACTGAATCACTTGAAAATAACTCTATATCACCAGAAATATATATATGCGATCACAAGTATGAGATCTGAGCGTATGAGATCTGAGTATGAGTATCAGAATGAGAGCTCCTCTCTCCTGTGCACGACCTTTTATCAACTTCTTAAGGGGCGTATTCATCCCTTCCATAGCCTGTTGCTGCGTCATTGCTGGAAGTTTTAACTTTGGATATACTTGACGGATTTTCAAAATTCAAAAACTCAAAATTAATTTCTTCAAAATTCCAAATCAAGGCCATAACTGAAAATAGATTTCCACAAATCTGCATGCCAAAAATAATCGAATATCGCAGTTTCAGCAATCTCCGTCCTCCTTCCAAACTATCGTTCATTGGTTCGCGTCTCTCCTCCAATAGCGTAGCTTCTTCCTTAGCACAATACCTTGTTTCCTGCGACTGCGTCGTAAATCTCGGATCTTTCTCGAATAAAATCATGACGTCACCAAGAATCTCAGCTCAATCAGCCTACTGGCATGAATCCTACGTCATCCGTGCCTACGTCATGAATAACCACGTCATAACTATGACATCCATAACTTTACTGATATTTTCCAATACAGCCATCGTGGTCTCGATATAATTCAATTTCCGGGGGCATTCTCCCTTCACCACGTTTTAAAAACAGTTGCAAATTGTTTTTAAACTCTGTGTTATAAATATCTCAATTCACTTGAACACGAAATTGAATTATTATTGGCTTACTCTTGGATAATACTTCTTCAAGTTCCCAGCATTGAACTTGCCATAAACGACATTATTCTCATCATCGTAAAGTTCATAACAGTTGTTTCCATAGGCATTCGTAATTCTGAACGGACCCATGAACACTAATCCAAATTTGGGGTATATTTTCTTACTTACATCAGCCTTGACAGGTCTGCGTAGTAATACCAGATTTCCAATTTCTAAGGGAGCACCAAAACGTTTTCCAGCTACTCTTTTGAGTCGTTTTTGTGCTGCTTTCTGGAGTTGATCCTTCGCTCTGTCTATTCTCTGCTGCCTTCCTAAGTCGAGATCTCTAGGAACGTGGTTAAAAAGATTATCCCACGGTCTTTCTGGGTTTCTTCCTAGATGAAGTCTCATTGGCACCTCTCCTGTGCTCTCCTGCACTGTAGAATTTAGACATTCCTCAATATGGGGTACAAATCTCACCCAACCAGAATGATCATTTGGACAGAAAATTCGACAGAATTTCGAAAATTCAGCCATATATCTTTCCGAAGAATTCGATTCCGGATATCGCACGCTTGAAAATATGTGCTTAATACCAAGCCTTTCCATATCTGCAGCAAATTCCAAGGACGTAAACTGAGCTCCATGATCCGAAAGTAAATATTCTGGTTTACCAGCTTTTGGAATTACAGCATGTTCCAGTCTGCTTACAACGTTCCTCGTGTTAGCTTTTTGCATGGGACTCATTGTTACAAATTTTGAGAAGACATCCACGGTAACCAACAGATACTGATTACCCTGATATCCCTTCGGACAAGGACCAAATATGTCTGTCGCCATGAGTTCATTCGGTTTAGAGGGAATCATAGCCTTAGGTTTTCCTTTCAATAGAGCGGAAGCATACTTTGCTCTTTGACATTTATCACATGAACGAATGACATTGGCAATGCTGGAACGCATGTTAGTCCAAATAAACCTCTCTTTAAGAGTATCAAGAGTTTTATCTAAACCGGCATGTCCAGTTGCGTGATGAGCTACCCACACTAAATTGACAACAAGTTTAGGTGGCACGACTATTCGAAGCTTTGTATGCGCAGAGTCAGCATACTTACATACAATGTCTCCACTCAAGACAAAGTGTCGTGAATCTCTCTGTGTAGCTGCATAGTCAACATCAGTATTGTCCATGTAACCCTTAAGGAACCTGTACATTTTCCTGATTGGAGCGTGTCTCTTCTGTGACACATCGATTCGGGCTAACCTCCTAACGGTTTCTTGGTCTTCTTGCTCCAATTGTACATGGTGTATCTGCACATTTTTAATAGGGTTACGTGATAAAGCATCAGCCAGTAAGTTATCTTTCCCAGGCTGGTGGACGATAGTGACATTAAACTGTTGGGTGAACAAAGCCCAACGTGTCAATCTATCACTAGACATGTCAGTTTGCAACATAAACTGAAGTGCTTTATGGTCAGTAATAATGATGACCTTATGTCCCAGCAACATTTTTTTCCAAGCTTGCAAAGCTGTTACAAAAGCTAACGCTTCTAGTTCTGTCGTAAAGTAATTTTCCTCGTGTTTCTTCAACTTCCGACTAGTGAACGCAATGTAGTGCTTGTTGCCTGCCTCGTCTTTCTGGTATAAGACTGCACTAATGCCTATTCTTGATGCATCAGACTCTATATAAAATACCTTCTCAAAGTCTGGGTACTCCAGTTTGACGTTGTTTCTGAGCATCTCCTTTGCTTTCTCAAAAGCCTCGTTTGCTGCGGTACTCCATTTCCATCTATTATTTTTCTTGAGTAAATCATACAGAGGAGCCATAATTTCAGAGTATCTCGGACAGTGGCTGCTAATGAATTGGCATGCGCCTACAAATTCTCTGACTTGTTTCACCTTAGTTGGCTTTGGAAATCTAGTGATTGCATCTACTTTCTGCATGTTTGGATGATATCCATCTTTATCAATGGTATGCCCCAAGTAATTTATCTCCTTCTTCAAGAAATGACATTTTCCAAAATTGACTTTGATATTGGCCTCCCTTAAATTCTCGAACAACTTTCTCAGGTGCACTAAATGTTCTGCGGCGCTGGGTGAAGATACAATTAAATCGTCAATGTAGCAGATTACATTCTCCTTTACTTCGTCAGTGAGCTTGCTATCAAGTGCTCGAATAAGTGCTGGTCCACTGTTAACCATTCCAAAAGGCATTCTCACAAAGACCCATGACGTCTGGTCAAATAGGAATCCAGTGTACTGCATACTCTCTTCTTCTAGTTGAACTTGATAAAATGAAGACGTCAAGTCAAGAACACTGAAACATGCTCTCCCTTTGAATTTTCGAAGCAGATCTCTAATCTTGGGTGGTCGGTCGTTTTCTGGAAGAATCTTCAAGTTGATGGTCCTGGCATCGAGACAAAGACGTATCTGACCATTACTTTTCTTTACTACTGTGATGGGGTTTATATAAGACGACGCCTGTTTTTTAATAATCCCGTCTACCTCCATTTTTCTGATTAACCCTCGTACTTCTTGATAGTATTTCTCAGGAATGGGGTATATTCTCTTCTGGTAAGGGGTTTCATCTGTCAGCCTTATCTTGTACTTATAATCCTTAATCAATCCAGGCTTTTCATCGAAAATATCTTGGAATTCCTTTATCAGATCCTCAAATTCCCCCTGAATTTCTTCAAATCCTTCAGTTTTTCTACTGGGTATTTCTGTTATATCTTCCACTTCATTTATTATGGTATTCAAAATTTCTTCCCTAAGGTCTATTTCCAGACTGTTTCTCACGTCCTGTTCTTCTATCTCTTCTGTGATCATGTACCCATCATTAAAGCTAATACTTCTGTTCTTCATGTCAATAATAGCTCCAACCTTCGATATAAAATCGATTCCAAGCACCATATCGAAATTGATCTTGCTCACCACAATGAAGATCTGTTCATAATTCCTTCCATTGATCTCAAAGTTCAATAACACTTGAATCTTGCACTTCACTGCCTTATCTTGGAAAATCCCTCTCACTTTGACGGTAGAAACAGGTAGAACTGTCATGTTCTCTCCTTTTAGCAGACTTTGATAACAATCTTCTGAAATGATGGAAATAATCGCACCAGTGTCCATCAGGGCTTTATACTGTTGGCCATCTAGCAGTACAGAAATGATAGGTAATGTACATGGTCTTTCCTCTTTAACGATACCCCTCTCTTCTAGTAAATCTTCATCAGTAACTTCATATATCTCATTAATTGTAATTAGGTGTGGTGTGGCAATGTATTTACAGGTTCTCACTGTCGTTGAGAAATCGGCGTTTTTTTTTTTGTGTTACCGACCTCAAAATTATGCTGGCTCGTAGAAGGCCCAGGATCAATCACAACGTCCTGCCTTTTCTTTTGATTTTCGGCTTCTTTTTCCCGTAACTCCTTCAGGTATTGCTGGCTTTCCTTCTCTCTTTCCTGATACTGATCGGGTGTCATAACCTGACCTTGAGAATCCTGATTTCTATTTTGGTTCTGGTTATTTCTATTATAATTTCTGTTATAACCATTATTGTTGTAATATCTGCCTCTTCCATTGTTGTAATTGCCTCGATTATAGTTCCAGCCTCTTCTCTGTTGATACGGACGATAACCTTGCGATCTGTTATTCCGAAACTGATTATTCCTGTGAGGACCTACATTGTCAGTTTTCTCTTCATCTGGCTTGTCAGTTTGCTGAACTTGGTCCAGTATTTATTTCTTTGAAGTCATGCCTTTGACCTTTCTGTACCACGTTAGGCATTGGACTTGTGTAGTCTAACCTCCTCAGTAATTCGTCCATGCTGGTCAAATCCCTGATGTTTGACGAAATGATTAGTCTCCTCACCTCCACAGGCAGCATACGAGAAATCGCATCAATTAATTGCTCCGTTGACAATGGGGGTTGCAAAAATCTCAAGCGGGACAATTGACTCGTAAAGAAATCAGCGTACCGTGTTGGAAGAGTACCTGAGTATTTTCTTGAATAAACCTCCGCTCTTAACGAATTCTGCGCTTCTATGGACCAAAATCGTTTGATTAATGCCTCTGCAAACTCGTCAAAGTTACTGAATGTGTATCTAAAAGCTCTAAACCATTCAAGGGGTCCCCCAATCAAAAATCTTTCCACTATCTTCAGCTCTCTCTCTCTGGGAATGTGAGCTTCGATGAAATAATCTTTGAGGTTCCTGACATATTCTATAGGCGTCAAACTATCAGTGTTGCTGAATTTTTGCGGTTTGTCTTCAAAATTCCTGATGACCGTTACATTCCTCGGATATGAATCCGGGTAGTTTTTCCCACTATCTCGATAGTTCCACTCAGGTTCCCTGTTCCTCTCGTCATCTTCCTCCCTGAATCTGGATATACGTTCTTCAGGAGTCACGTCTCTATCTTCTGGATCTAGGTTATATCTTCTGGCATAATTCCTATTGGTTTCGCAAGCCAAGCCTTCTGTATCCTTGTCAGTGATTTCCGTTAAGACTTTCCTGATTAATTCTTCTTTGTAGGTCTCCATTAAACTAGCTTCTCCTAGCTTCAAATTCTGCAGTTTGCTCGTCGTTTCATTTACATCAGAGACAACTTTATGAATCTGATCCTCTAACGCAGATTTTAATGCTTGCACATCCTGACCTATCTGTGTTCTATCTTCTACTTGTCTCTCGGATAGCGAATCCATCCTTACGCTTAAATCTTTCCTAATTTGTACTACTTCATTGTTAATATCTATTTGAGTACTGGCAAGTTTTCTTTCAATACGTTCCTGAATTTGGGTTACATGTTCCCCACTTGACCTATTCCACTCGTCTTTCCATACTGCTACATTTGCCGTTAACATTTCTGCTATGTCTCCTTCGATATCTTCTTTGAGTAATCTATTATGGTCTAATACCTGGGTTCTCATGACCTCTACATCATACTTTAAACCTGCTAAAGACGCTGTCGTTCTAACTGATTCATCAACTAGCCTAGTCGTTAATGCACTCATATTACGCGTACAAAGTGTTTTCGAGTTTTCTATTTCTTCCCTGACTTTATTTACATCAGTTTGGACTTTAGCAATATCTACGAAAACTGTGTTGACCTCTACTTGAATCTTATTTATGTCACTTTGCATCTCATTTACATCCGAATGAATGTTATTAATATCAACCTGAACATTGGACACATCAGTTCTAACATTTTGGACTTCTCTTTGGACTTCCTCAACCTTGTCTTGGACAGTCGCAACATCATTTTTAACAACAACTACTTCAGCCCTAGCACAAGAAATATCACTCCGGACATTAGCAACATCAAGATTCAACATAGTAAGATCCTTTTGTACCTTAGACACATCAATTTTAACAACAGACACATCTTTATGCACATTGGACACGTCTGTGCGCATGTCAGTTACAGCATTCTCTATTCCTTGGGTATTAATCTGTAAACGCGACATATTATCCTCTAGGTTTGCAGAACTGGTCTGAATAACTTTCAGATTTTCATCCAGCATCTGCTTTACACTTTCGTTCATGCTAGCTTTCAAGTTAGCAGACATATTACTAGAATTCTCCTCCATCATCTCCTGCATTCGACTAGTATTCCTAGCTTCCATTTCCCTCACACTTTCATTCATGCTAGCTTTCAAGTTAGCAGACATCTCCTCCAACATAATTCTCAGACTTTCATCTGCCATTTCAATAATATTCAATAATAAACTGCTTTAGGGACATACATCAAACAGAGTAAAATAACAACATCTGAGCAACATTCTTCACCATATATAAATTTGAGCAATTTTCTGTCTTAAATCTAACTTATAATTACCTTATAATTAACCTTCGTAGACACTTCATGTTGAAACAAACTCAAGCACATGTTCAAGTTTCTTTGGTTCATTTTAAAATATCCTAACACAAATAATTTACATTTATAATCCAAATAGTTTAATTTTATCTTTAATATGACTATACATGTCATAAGCCGGTCAAATAAAATAAGATTCCAGATCATAGGCGATTTTTCTAAGTTTCCTGCCTATTTAACCTCTTTCAAGTTGTATAAGATCTGATCTTTTCTGAGTGTAATTTTCCTAATACAACACAACATTTATTCCTATATAATCACACTCTCAAATTCTACAATTGGCTAAGACATCTAACAAAGAATCAACCTCTTTATTTGAGTCTTCACAATCCCTTTGACATCGATAACTTGGTAATCCAATGTTATTCGAACACTCTACAAAAATTGCGGTGTCAATTCTACTGAAATAACTTGGTAATCCAATGTTTTGCTGATCGTGCCAATCGAGACAATCGAGCCCCACCGAATTGCGGCGCCAATCCTACTGTACCCGATCTCCGGATAGTAGGCTGTCAGATATCCGCCCCCTCAATCGGATTGCCAATAATCAAACGCGCCGGCATAGCTACATCAATGAAAATGGCACTGACAGATACTATCGAGATTAGAGCACAATAGTTAACAAGAAAATTATTGTGGAACACACCAAAATATACGGGGTTTCATACTTACCTTTACTTACCTCTTAAATATATCTCGGGGACTGGGTTGTCAACTGGATCACTTAAAAGTATGTCCTCACAATAACCTCCACCATGATATTTAAAATGAACCAAAAACGAAAACGAGAAACTTTAAACTGCACAATAATTTATTTCACATAAAGAATGAATTTTAACAAAATGAAACATCAAAATATACGTGGCAATCAGAAGCCATCGATCACATAACCATGTCCTCCTGTAGGACCTGTATTCTCTACATATAATGTTTTAGCTTTCTCAAGCTTATAACAACGAAAATATAACAATGCACTGGGAATGGAAACGGGATTTGGGATGAGACACACATATCAATTGCTTTGCGTGTTTATATCCTGCACATTTTATTTATAGCCACAAGGCTATTATGAAACGCCCTTGGTCTCAGTAACACAGTTGTCCGGACCAGCTGCAAAACACCTGTGTCGTCAAAGCGGACACCCGTTCGTTCAACCCTACCATAAGCGTGCTACCTCAGAGCTCGGCTCTCCCTTTAAACACGTAAATGTTCACATCTCAACTGAAATATTATCACGCAAATGTCTTACATGCTTCCTTCAAACACCATTGGATTCTTCCAACAATCCCACATCATGATTATTTGTTTAAACCACTTGCTTAACTTGCATTGTTTAGAGTATAAAAAAACTCTAAATGTTAATAACAAAAGTTCATTAATTATTTATAACAATAACAAATTGTTTATAACAATGTCAAATGACCATTGAAAATTTTATATACCCTTCTATTAATCACTATCATTCCAAATTATTTAACAAAGATATTTACAAAATTATTTTACAATATAAATTGTTTATATTATTTATACAAGGAATACATTGAACCACACGTCTATCCGGTTGATAATTACTCAAATCGTGTTGGTATAATCGACCAATGAAGGTTAGTTATATTTTAACTGTCAAATTCAGGTTTAATAATGTTTAATAATAATAATTAATATTTGTGACTGTAACCTCCATTCAAAATCTTTATCTCAAATTATTTAACACTCTTGTTAATTTTAACAGTATCTTCATATGAATAATCTTTCAAAGAACAAGAACAACATTCAGCGGGAAATACTTCGCTCATAACGCACAAAAATTGCACAACAATTGGCCCAAAATTCATCATATATCTTCATATATATGGCATAAAAATCTTCCAAACTACACACAAAAACCTTCCACTATTAATTCATCAACTTCATTAATTATTGTGGGAACCTCCTTCATTATTCAAGGGCATTACTCAACAGCGACTTTTACACGTCCACTGAACTATCGATTATACATCCATTGTTCCTCTTTAAAAATTCTTATATTCATCAATTGTAATAATGACTGTTATTATTTAACCTTCGTGGGTTTCATTCATGAATCGATATGAAGTAAAAATTTGCCAATCACAAATAAATTTAATAGCAAATACGGTTAGACACTCCTGCCTGGTCTATCAAAATTGAGATTAACATCTTCAAAGTAACGCAGTATAAAAATACTATCTTCAAACAAAGATCAACTAAACTGCAAAATAGTCGAATAGAATACAATTAGATTGTGGAATGCAAACATTATTGTTCCAATCTATAATTGAGAAAAACTCCTATCTTCATTATTCATTACCATAGTGTTTTCAATAAATTGTAATTAACGTTCATATTTCATAAAATTGTCTATAATGCAATGATAAATGTCGATGTTGCAATCATGTTCATAAGACGACTAGTATTTCAAAGATCGTCGATATCGAAAAAGATTTTAACGCTCTAAAATCTTTTATTATTCTTCTTTCTTGAGGAAGACAGAAAATTGGTCAAAGTAATTAACTGAATAGAATTACTTTAATAAAATGACACGCTGTCTGAATTCAAATCTGCCATAGCAAATTGTTAACTTGACAGTCAAATCGTGACTACAAAATATGAAAATTACTGAAAGAATCTAAATCATCAGTCTCAACTGATCCAAAATTATTTAGTATGCCAATGACATAGCAATGTCTCAAAAAACGAAGAAAAAGGCATAAATCATCGAAGTGTACTGAGTACAAAAATATCAATCAATAAAATGGGGCAAAAGGTAGGACAGAAAATATGGGAAGAATGATTGCTCAAATATCGCTACAAACTCAAATAATACAAGAAACGTTCACGACTACCTTATCTGCCGATTGAAGTTCCAGAGGAAACTTCCCCAAAGAAGACTGCTGGTGGATCCATTTCACCAACTTAAAGATGAGCTCCATCCTCGAAACAGGAATCAGCGTCCTCGGAGAATCGAACTGCTTCCTCCTCCGAAATGGCACTGCTCCGTGGATACTAGAAACATCCTTCCGGCAAAATTCTTCATTGTGCGCCGGGATAACCCTGGCCTCTCTTGAAAGTTCTCTGAAGTTCTTGCAGGAATTCGTCATGAAGTTTAATGTAGCTATTTCCGCAGAAATATTCATAGTTGTGGAGTATGAAAATATTTCCACTGTTATCTGGTATAATTCAGCGATGGATTAACGATGCATGAGTGTAGTTGGATGTTCACTACATGCTCGCTTCAGTAGAAAGACGATTAACGAAGTTCCATGCTGTTACTTTACTCCAATAATGTATGTCCCAATTGCATCAAAGCCTTAGCCTTCCATCTCACCTGCAGTTATAATGATCAAAAGCACTGCAATATTATAGTGTTCCATAGTCGAATGTATCGTTGTAATACCAAACTGTTGCACTCCACGTGTCAGCCGTAGTGTATAATGTGGAATATAAAAGTGTTTCTCCTGTGGCGAGAAAATCACTTTTGTTGGCAGCCTAAAAGTTCCAATATCTTTCGAAGTATCACTGTGAAATCGTTGAAATCTTGTATACACCTTAATGTTATACTGCCTAATAGAATTATCATACAGGCTGAAGTTAGCGCTTGATATCTTGACTGGTGGAAACGTTAATGTGCGCGTTTCAACTTCACCTAGTTTTGAGCAGCGTGAAATGGAACTGCCCCGAGTTCGTTCGATGCGGCAAGGTTTTCACCTCACGCTAAAGACACCTTACTTCACTGAATCACTTGAAAATAACTCTATATCACCAGAAATATATATATGCGATCACAAGTATGAGATCTGAGCGTATGAGATCTGAGTATGAGTATCAGAATGAGAGCTCCTCTCTCCTGTGCACGACCTTTTATCAACTTCTTAAGGGGCGTATTCATGCCTTCCATAGCCTGTTGCTGCGTCATTGCTGGAAGTTTTAACTTTGGCTATACTTGACGGATTTTCAAAATTCAAAAACTCAAAATTAATTTCTTCAAAATTCCAAATCAATGCCATAACTGAAAATAGATTTCCACAAATCTGCATGCCAAAAATAATCGAATATCGCAGTTTCAGCAATCTCCGTCCTCCTTCCAAACTATCGTTCATTGGTTCGCGTCTCTCCTCCAATAGCGTAGCTTCTTCCTTAGCACAATACCTTGTTTCCTGCGACTGCGTCGTAAATCTCGGATCTTTCTCGAATAAAATCATGACGTCACCAAGAATCTCAGCTCAATCAGCCTACTGGCATGAATCCTACGTCATCCGTGCCTACGTCATGAATATCCACGTCATAACTATGACATCCATAACTTTACTGATATTTTCCAATACAGCCATCGTGGTCTCGATATAATTCAATTTCCGGGGGCAGTACCTCGTCTGATTCTCTAGGCCTTCTGTAGCGCTCTCCTCTGTCGACTCATTCTCCCTTCACTTTGCTATTCGCTGAGCTGTAGGTACCTCTCACCTATGGCTGTGGGTTAGTGGTCATGCCGTTAACCTTACCTGTCGCAAATTTTCCCCCTGGGTGGAAAAATTCACCTTGGCAGCGAGGGTAGGTGCTCACAATCTCTGCACCGCCCCTGGCTACCGTATATTGCTTATTATTGAAGCGTATCCATACGTGTGTTTGCGTCAGCGCCGCTCGGTGCCCCACGTCACCTTACGTCGCTGATCGCGGCGCCGTCACCTTATTGGCGCGACTGAAAAATGATGAGGAGTAGTGTGTTTGTGTGACAGAGATAAGGGTATGTGTAATTTGGTGTGGGAAATATATTTACAATAGACATGCTCATGCTCCTTGTTATATGTAAAAAAATGTATTAATGGCAACTCTTTTTCTGTTGTGTATATCTGTGGACGCGTTGCTCCCTGGGTTTCCTGTGTTTGGGAAAGCGGATTAGTTGTTAGCAATACATGACAATAGATTACAATATATTATATATGACATTTTCGTGGCAGCGCTTAACTTATAAAATTAAGTGTGGCGCCACTGAAGTCTAACTTACTTCTAGGTTAGCCTATGTTAACCTATCTTAGCCTAGTGTTGTCGGGCTTACCTTGGTAACGGATTTTTAGTCACCAAGTGCCGAAATTTTACCTTAATATATATATTAAAAAATTGCCTTAAATGTAGACTTATGCTGTATTATAATGAATTATCAATAGTTATCATGAGTTGTCATGAGTTATCCTGAGTTGTCGGACTTATCCTGATGACGGGTTTGTGGGTCATCAGGCGCCGAACGGCGTTATCTTACCACTACTTATCTTACTAATTAATAAAAAAAATGGCTGCTATTGCTAAACCGAAAGGGTGGCCTTATTCTATTGCCGAAATGTGCTGTGCTATTATGAGCAACAGCGGTTAGTGAATTTGCTTAATCCTAAGTTGCGTACCGAAGTGCAACTATCTTACAGCTAAAATTTGGACCAGAACGATCGCCTGAGGCAATTTACTTCCTCAGGACACCACCCGTACGAGTCCTAGAAACACCGGTTGTCTCTAGGGTCGCCGGATTCCGTTCCCTTAATTCTAGATGTCGACGCTTATCAACTAGTATTAACCTAGTCGCAGGCGTCTTACGGTGCCCCTGAGCAAACCGTTTCGCCTGCTGTACCTTCCTGCTCATTACCGTTATCGTTCATCGTTGTCGTAGTTGAGCCGCCCACTTTGGCTCCTATGAGGTGCCCGCAATGCCCCTCTCTTAATGCCCATTGGCTGCCCGATGCGTCGCCATTTATGTGGGCATTGGACATTGTCGTCCAATGGCATAATATTATTTTCGCCTTTATTGGCAATCGTAGTGTGCTTTACGCAGTAGTAGTAATCTCTTCGCCTGTATTGGCCGCAATTATATCCTCTTCGCCATTGTTGGCCGCAATTATATTTTCTTCGCCATTGTTGGCCGCAATTATATTTCACTCCAACGCACAGGAGTCTTGCTTCCCGCTGTAGAAGTCTTACTTACTTAATTTTAGCTAGAAGTCTAGTCATAATGGGGTCGTCTCTAGAGTCATCCCCTGAGTCCAGCGCGGAGTGGGCTATTTCTCCCACCATCCTCAGGAAGACTTCCCTGCAGGTCTTGGCTTCGACGACCGTGGCACATAGTGGGTGTAACTGTCTCCGACAAGGGGGATAGGCTAGATGCACCCCTAGATCTTGACGTTTGCCCGTGTCAGGTCCCGAATGCTTCAACCTTACGTGGTTCGTCTGTTTGGTCTAGTCAGTGATTTGTTGAGCCAACTGGGGTAAGGGTCATTATCACCTTCCCCAGCTCTGCTCCAGTGTGGTGCCTTTTGCCTTCGGCTTATGCCGTTATCACCAATCAGAGTGTTTCAGATTCCTTTACCTTTAAAAAAATATGGGCGTAACCTTTGTAAATGATTTAAAAATGTAAAATGTAAAATATTTCCAGTGTTGTGGGGTTGTAGAGCTTCTAAGTGCATAGACTACTTTTGGTCTACTATTGCTACGTCAGCTTTCCAGCGATAATGCTCTTTTTACCTTAATGGAGGTGTTAGTAGGGTCTGTGTTGTCAGGTACCCTGTTATTAGGATCTGGGGGTAGTTTTTCGTAGAGTGGGCTTAAAGTATGGTAGGAAGAGGTTATGCATCTTTGGGCTCAAATAAATGGTGGCCTTGAGCCGGTAATGCTACCAGGACTGCTCCTACAATGAGTGGATTGGGGCAGGTAATTCCCGGGATTGCAAAAAGATGAAAATGCCATGCAGGTTTGATAGTAATATCCCTGGTAAATGGATGGAAAACTCATGCAGGTATCTGGATATGAGGCATCTGCACTCATATAAGGATAGGCGTATGCTGAGGCGTAATAATAATATATCCCTGTCATGCGGGAGTATTTAATTAACAAAGAATGGTTAATATATATAATTGTGGCCTCATCTCTCATTTGGAGATGCGCATTATGCTTATTTGATGTTTGCCGACCCACCCCTAATACTCAGGTGGTAGCATCGTGATCCAAGGCGTAGTAGGCCTTCTCTTTAGACGCATGAAGTCTATCAACCCCTTGTGTATACTCTGTAATGTAGTGTAGCTGTTTTGGTCGTGTTCATGTGTCTGCGTTGGTTATGTTGGACGTGAGAAGGTTATTGGAAGGGAGTAAGGTGATACGCTGGTAGCCTGTGCTCCTGTCATCCTTCCTTGGTCCATGTTTGCTTTCTATCCGCGCCTTGGGATAGTAAAGCTTCACGACCTAATCTGGTCTGCCATTTGTAGTGTGAATGTGGCCAGTGGTCGTAGTGCGACTGGCCATGACCTAATCGCCTGGAATGATTTATTTTAGGAATTGAATCGCGAAAAGAAGTTATTGGGGGGGGGAGGTCTTGTTTCCTCAGAGCCCCTGTCTGTGTTCGCTTCTAATTAGTGAGCGCGTGTGTGTGTGCCTATGTTCCGCTACATCACGCGGACGGTTGGTCTGTGCTAGGCTAAGTCCCAATATGTATCGCGTGTATGGGCAAGAGGCGCCCGTGGCCTGTCAACGTCTTTGAGAACGTGCTCCTATGGGCCCAAGATAAGTTCCGATCTATCACGTTTGTCCATTGGTAAATGCTTTTGCAGTGCTAAAAAAATGTATTGCATTATGAATGCTTTGTGCTTGTGGTTTCATGGTCACTGCCGATATAACAATAGAATCTGTCGGCAGGAGTGTTGTAATGCGCTGCCCTCTGCAAGTCAGCGGTTTGTATGTGTAATGGCCGGCTGGGACGTTATGTATGTCAGTTGTCGCCATGTGCCTTCTTGCACGTATGCCATGTTGTTATTGTTCTAAATTCCTGCCGGACTAATGTGGCAATCCGCCCTAATTAGCTAGTGCTGTTGTGTGGCCCTTATTTCATAAGACTTTTGTCTTACGAAATTATCCTAGCTGTGTCTGGGAAATGTATTTTCTATGTCTGGTGTACTTTGAAATTTTATGCCTGGTTTTTGGCGGGAGCAAATGTAGTATTCCCTGTTCATGTATTTGTATGGGCCAATTTCAGTGTGGTTGGAAGCATGGATGATTGCTTTCCATGGCGTCCAATTTTTACTGGGATTGGAACCCGTGACCTCATGTCATTCTCTGTGTTCTATGTCTGCGTTGTTCATGTTTTGTGCGCTCCTTGTATGTATTTTGATTGTGTTTCCCGTACCAAAAATACCGTTGGCTAGTTAGTTTATGGTACGAGCGTGTTGTGTGGTCATGGGTTCGGACCCGGTTGCCTGTAAAGACTTGGTGTGACCCTCTCTGTGCCGCATATATTATGGCACATGTACTGTGTATTTGCAATGCGCAAACGAAAGTACGCATTCCTGTGAGGAGTTTGCGTATTTTTGAACTCTCCTCGTAGTGTAATTTTGGAAGATATAGGGTCCTTGGATCGGACGTGAATGAACGTGTACCTCCCAGGTTCGTTTGTAGTGCTCCCAGTCTGTCTGTGCCAGCGAAGGTCGCCCACGATGAGTGCGTTATCGCTTACGCGATAGTGTCTAATTTCACTCACGTGTGCGCTATCTTGTTACTTGCTTGACAATGCTCTGTGACTGTATGTTTGTGTCTCTCAGCCTGAATGCTATCTCTGTAATTGTGAGTGGGGCTGTCCGCCATACAAAAGAACCTCTCACTAACTACATTCGTGTCCCCAATTTTTGTGTGAACTGTATCGTGGTTCGAGTATGTCCCTATCCGTTGTTCAAAATGTCGTTATACACGAGTGTCTCCGGGCCGCTAGTCGCCTGTTTGGTGACTATGTGCCGGAGGTGATTTTGTTGTTTTTCATTTATAACCATCTTTTAGTGGAACTGTCCCAATCTGTTTTAGCTTCCTATTTTTTCTATTCTAGAACTGGATAGCTACCCGACCTTATGTTCCTGGTGTTCAGAAGGTTGCGGGTTTTGAGACCGTCTTTTACCCAGAGTAATTGTTTCTGGCACTATTCAGGTTGTGTCTCCGGGACAGTTCTGTCGAGCGTTAGGATCGTATCCCGGTGCGGTCAGTGAGGTTCGAAGGCTATTTCTTGGCCTTCTTTCCACGTCTGCCATCGGGATCATTTCCTCTTCTTTTAGTAGTGTTTTACTGTCATGTGGCAATGTAAACTGATTGTGTGATTTCAAAAAATATGCAGGGTTTCCCAAAGTCTGGGATTTTCATCCTACGGTGTGTTAGCGTTTTAGCTTGCGTGTTGTTGTGGAAATGAGAAAAAAGTCATATTACAGGCAGTGTAACGTGTCACGTATGCCTATGTATGCAATATATATATATAGTTCAACTTGGCCAATTCTTCCTTCATCGGGCCTAATGACTGAGGCAGAGAAAAAAATGAGCTATGCCCCGCTCCGTATTAAGAGAGCACTTTGAAAAGGTATAGAAGATATTGTATGTCGCCTGCACCCTGCCTTATGCTGATTAAAGCGGGTTGCCCGATGGCGATAGTCTGTCAAAATTGTGTCGTAAACACTATGAAAAAAAAAATGCTTAAAAATGGTAAGTAGGTCGTGATCGTACTATCCACCTAGTAGGTGACGTTAGCACTATAGTAATCTAGTTACGTCTCAGGGAAATCTACCACTTTTGGAAAATAGTTTGAGATTCTTAATTCTTATTACAATGAGGGTTCTCGCTCGTCACAAGGGAATCTATCAAACTGTTGGACCGGAATATAGAACACGTAGTCATTTCTACCTAGAAAGACCCGCTTAAGCTCGATGCTGTGATTTGTTGCTTAAGCTGTGTTCGGAATATCTCTTTCCGGCTTTAAGCCGCGTAGCTCCCCTGATGGGCTTCTACTTGGCTTTGGATATTAGCACTTTGCGTTATCCAAGTTATAATATGGACCCTATGTTCAGTAACCATTGATGGCCTGAGAAAAAAAATGCTAGGTGCCCAAAATAAAAATCAAGAAGGATTTAGAATTATAATCTTTGGTTTAGCCATGTTCTACTGCATATAGATGCAAAAAAGGAAGAAAGAAAAGAAAAAAAATGTGCAGTTTATATTCGTGAGTACTTGTTTGTCTATTATCTTATTTCCCCCGTGTAAAAGAACTTATGTGTGCTATACTATTGGTGCAAGTGATGTCGGAATATATTGTATTCCTAGTGAAAGCCGTTATCCTTTTTCGAGCGTCAGTGCTCGGAAAGATGGATACCGTCGCCCAGTCACTAGGGTGTAAGCCCCTGGGATCCATTGAGGTGCCCCTCTGCTATTTTTCGGAGGAGTTTGTGGCAAAGTACGACCGGGCTTGCTTTCATCGTATCGCTTGACCGTTGGTCTAAGTGTACCTGTGTTCGCGGAACTACTCGCGCTCTGTGCTACTCTAGTAGAGTTTACGGGGGTGTGTGTATTTTCGACTGATCTGTTCTGTGGGGTAGGCAGTAGGACCCTTCTTATGCCCTGTGTACCGTGTGTTAGCGGTTGGTCAGAGTGTGCGGTGCGTATTGTGCATCCTGAGGGACTAATGCCGGTGTTCGCCTTCGTTCTGGCAAACTTGCCCTTTGAACTGGCGGAAAAGGCCGCTTAATTGCCTGTCTCTGCCCTGGCAATGTGGTGGCGTGTAGCCTGACCGCTTTCTGGCCTGTAGCCACGGCAGACTCCTGCCCTTGTGTTAGCCTGTCTGTGTGGGTGTATGTAGGCTTTATGTACTGTAGGGCGGGCTCTACGTCCTCAGCCCATGACGTGGTTACGTCCCGTTGTCTCCCTGTCATATCATATGTGTCTGAGGGTCCTGGCTTCAACTCCCTCTCGTCCCTTTGTTCCGAGGGGGTTGTTCTAGGTTCTGCCCCTCGGTTTGGCAAAATTGCCTTCCGATCCGGAGCTGAAGGACGTGTGTTTGTGTAACTTTGTGCTTGTAGCCTATTGGAGCCTAACCTGGCCGTCTTCTGGACTGTGGCCACGGTGAATTCCTTCTCATGTGTGGCAGTACATGGCGAGAGGGACATCCTCGCAAATTGTCGAGTTAGCGTATCTACGCTTATGTCCTCTCTCGGCTGGGCTGGTGGCCCTACCATGAACTCAAAAATGGCCTTGTTGTTCTGGAGTTCGCGGTACTCGTCCCAAATTTGGGCGTACTGACCGTTGAGGCTCATGGCCTGCTCAGCGACTTTTGTGCCCTTTGTCCCTATCCGTCTGTGTTCCCTGATGAGTGTCTCCCATTGTTGGAGCATAAACTCGTGTCGGCAGTGTAGTTGCCAGTGTGCTTTTATGATTTGTGTGCGGAGGGTGGGGATTTTCGCCCGAATCTTGCGATTCTTAGCGCTGCGGAGTGGCCGGACAAGTGCTCTTATGATCCGCATATACTGGGCGTGCAGGAGCTGCTGAAACCTTCTGAGGTAGTCCTGCCTAGTTTCAAAGACTTTGTGCCAGGCAATAAATTCCTGGTACTCCCCAATGCTCCTTAGCACAGCTAGGCGGTATAGGGGGGCCATGTTGAATGAAGTGTATATGAATAAAATAAAAATAAAATAAAATCTGTGCGTGTTTGACAGTGTATTTCCGTATTTCCTTGATTCCTTCTGGGGCTGGGGGGTTGGTTTGGGAGAAAAAAATTCCCTGTGTAAGTAGTACGGAGCAAAAATGCTGCTCTCTGTCTGGGAAAAAATTCACGATTTTTGCTTGGCTTTTTGCGGTACGGAAGGGGTCGTTTTTACTACGAGGGCTCGTTGGTTGAGTCCTATTTTACTGTGCGTAGTACCCCGCCTCCACCATCTGTTTTAGTTCCCTTGTTTGGGGGTGGTAGGATCTAAAACGGGAGAGTTATTGTGTTGATTTAGAAGAAGGTGCCTAAAAGGGGGTAGCTTCCCGTAGTCGGGCAAGCTGACCAGTGTAGAGTGTTGTTTAGTGTTAGGGTGCTCCTATAAATGATGTAGGAGTATTTTAGGGGATGGGACTTAATGTAAGGGTCAACGCGCTGATCGTCCAGCTGGCTGCTTGTTATATAACTGAACTTGCCTGTGTCAGCTATGTGGCGCACGCGGCTCTTAGCAGTCGGGCCGCCGCGAGGAATACAATGCTGCTTGCACTAGCAAGTATCGGGCTACTATAAGTCACGTCTAATAGTGACGGAGAGTTCAGGAAGGGAGTTAGGGCGTAAAGAAGCGTGTAAACAGTAATGCAGGTGTAATGTACTGACCAAGTGTTTATTGGTCAGTAATAGTAAATAATGAGTCCCTTTTAAGGGATGTAGTGATGTTACAATGTAAGTGTACAATTTGGGGGTAAAGGTTACAAATTATAGGAGATCTGAACACGTCTGACTCACCTGCGGATAACGACGATAGCCTTCGGCCGATGCACTGTAAGACTGGTAATGGAGAGAGCTTTGTCCTACATAAGGCTCTCTTTTATAGCTTTCGGCGTTGTTCTGTCAGCATACTGCTGCCTCGATGACCTAGTTAGTTTGTGTGTCGCTGTTTGTGGTAGTGATGCAATTATTGGTCAAGCTTTCCATACTGGCTAGCTGCCATTGCGGTGTTAATAGATATGTTCTGGCCTTACCAGATTTGCCAGTTAAGGGTGATTTAAATAGATGATGGGGGGATGTCCTCCAGGGGATGCAGAACCCTGGGGGGGCTGTACAATACCATCCAAGTTCCGACTGCGCCCAATGTTGCTTAACTGCGGAGTTCTCATGGGATTCGATGTTTCAACACGGCTAGGCCGTTGGCCTAGGTGGTAGGTAGTAGGTATTTTTAATCTACGTTGCATTTTGTAAGTTTTTTCGATCTAAATTGCATTTCGCGATTGTTTTCAACCTCAATTGCATTTTGTAAAGATTGACAATCTAAATTGCTTTTTAGTAAGTCTTTCAATGTAGGAGCAGGGCATTTTAGTAAGTATTTTGAATTTCAATTGCATTTTGTAAGTATTTTCAACCAAACCCGCATTTCGCAGGAATTTTCATTCTAAATTGCATTTTGTGTGGTCGGCATTTTGCAAGTATTTTGATTCTCAATTGCATTTTTGTGGGTATTTTGAATCTAAATTACATTTTGTCAAGGATTTTCAATCTAAATTGCATTTTGTAAATACAAATGAGTAGTTTGAATCTACCGTACATTTTGTAAGCATTTTTAATTTCAATTGCATTTTGTAAGTATTTTGAATTTCAATTGCACTTTGTGAATATTTTGGATTGGAAATGGGATCATTCAATCTGAATTGCATTGTGTATTTTCAATTTCAATTACATTTTTGTTAGTATTTTGAACCTCAATTGCATTTTGTACGTATTTTCGATCTAATTTGCATTTTGTAAGTATTTTGAATCTCAATTTCATTTTGTAAGTATTTCGACTCTAAATTGCATTTTGTGCGTATTTTGAACCTAGCCTACATTTTCTGATTATTTTTCAATCTATTCCTTTTGTGAATCTTTTCGTTCTAAATTCCCTTTTGTAAGAACATTTTGTGAGTTGTTTCAATCTGAGTTCCTTTTTGTAAGTATTTTCCGTCTCACTTAATTTTCGTTCTGATTTCCATTTCATTGTCATTTTCGCTAACCTAGATGTTAGGCCCCGTAAAACAACAATTATCATCATCATCTTATTTATTTATTTCATTGCCGTCCCGCCGTTCCTATCAAGACGTCCACGGCCGATTTCCTTACAAAATCTCTTTCCCGACCGGTCCTGAAAATAAAATAAATGGCCATTTGCTACATTACTAAATTAATAAATAAAATATTTCGTTGTGATCGAAGACGTTCAGAATTTAACAGTGGGGGGAAGCAGACGGAACAACATCATCCCGTGACTGATCTCACAGCCATACTTTCTAACTCATTTTATGAGATAAGTAGGGAGTAGTGGTTTTGTGGGGGTTCTGTGACCTCCACCTCCACATTCCTCCACACAAGATGGCGGCGGTGCGATATCTCTCGAACCCATGGTTGGGTTTTAAAAAATGAGGTGTTGTTGAACTCGGGCTAACACCCCCTTTCCAATGGACAACATATTTCCACCCCAAAAATAAAACCTACCCTACTAGGGGTGAAAATTGTAATTTTTTAGAGAATCTCTCTTTCCAATTGCAACATGTGAGAGTATGAATGCCGATATGGATTTAAACGTTGTTCCACATAAAGTGCATGTGTACGGTCGATAGCCACTATGAATTAACATGCTTTTTTGTTTTTTGTTTTTTACGCATGCCCACTCATGGCTTTTGTAAGAGGGTGAGGGAGTGGATCCCTGTGGATGGGTTATTGTTGACAGGTCATTGTTGACAAGTCATTGATGACAGGTCCTTGTGGACGAGTCCTTGTGGACAGGTCCTTGTGGACAGGTCCTTGTGGACAGGTCCTTGTTGACAGGTCCCTGTGGACGAGTCCTTGTCCCTTTGGACTGATCCCTTTGGACGGGTCCCTTTGGCCTGGTTCCTACGGACTAGCCCATGAATTTATTTAAATTATGTCAAAGAGCCTAACTACATTTGTGTGTGTTGAATTGACGTTGTTCACCACTACTATAATGGGATAACGATATGAAAGGAAAGTGACGAAATACATGTGAATACGTGTGAGATGACCTTATTACCGTCCTCCTTGTGAAACAAGTCACATCCTGTTTTGGTTCATACGTGAGAAAATGCGAGTTCATGTGTAATATGATCTAACACACAGGTGTTCACCTGTACACGCGCACGATAAGAGCTAACAAGTCACAACCTGTTTTGACAGTGGTTGTCTCTTACACAGTGGTTAGTGTAAGAGAGAACACAGGTGAAGAGAGAAAGAAATATGTATTGCTCATAATACATGTATAGCTGAGGACTGTACATAGGACTGTAGGTTAAGTACAACATGAGTGAATAAATAAATACAAGACACACAGGTTCACCCAACATGTAATTTATTAATCCAAGAATTAAAGGCTGAGCTAAATCCCAACCATTTTACATATAGTTTATTTCCTTTTTGTTTCAACACTTTTTCCACAAGGTAATGTTTAGGAAACGCTGTCTTTTGGAGTTCTTGAAGATAAAACCTGCCTTTTATGGGTTGATGGTTGAGGTCCTCGAGTAAATAGGTGACCTGGACTGTTCAGGTTGACTTGACGAATTCGAAATAGTTCAGTCCCCCAAATTGGTGTGTAGCCCTTGTCGAAGACGGACTTGAATTTTCTCACACGAACATGGTCCCCAACGTTAAGGCGATGACGTTTAGGGTCTGCTGTTTTTATGGGGTTAAACCGTTTATCCAGTTGTGGAATATTTTTAGTTACAAGTCGTGGCTTGGTCCCAATGGTTCTGTGTTTGGTGTTGTTGTAACGTGACACTAACTCAGGTAACAAGTCCAACCAGAGATAAGTGCCCTGAGCGGTAAACGCTTTCAACATATGGGTTTTCAATGTTCGGTTGAACCGCTCGACCACGCTGGCTTTGAGGTTGCTGTACGTGGTGTAATGGTGAATATCCTTAGATTTGAGAAAACTGGAGAAATCCTTGTTGAAAAATTATTTTCCCTGGTCGGTTTGTAGCAGCTGAGGTTGACGTTTAGATTGTTGAATAATATGTTGAAAGGCTTTGGTGACTAGTGGACTAGACTTGCGACGCACAGGTTCAACAAACGCCATTTTAGAATAAACATCAATGACCGTCAACATATAGCGTACACCATTGTTAACGCTAGCATAGGGAATCATTTCAACCAAGTCTGCTTGCCAAAGTTCATCCACACCCTGTGAAATCACCTTGAGTCGCTGATAGTGACGTCTATCTGGACGATGCAACTCGTGAGCAATACCCATTTTAATGGGTGAGGGCTTAAACAATAATTTTGGCATTTCGAAGTTCTTCCTCAGTTTCTTGAATTTCCCAATCGTGACCAGTATGGCCGGCTTGACGTGAAGCATGCAACAGCTGTAGTCGCTGGACGAGTTTATTTGGATTGTGCCAGTAGGTAACATCCACAATGGGTTTTAATGGTTTTAATGTTACCCCTGAAGCGGACACTTTACGACGACCACTTTGACTAGTGGGGAACATTTTTGCAATGATGGTTTTATATTTTTGAGATATATTGGCATTCACTTGTTGAGTGGGATCATACTGTCTTTTGTGAGCATGGGTATCCAATAAAATGGATTTATATTTACTAAGGTCCTCTGGCGTATAATCTTGAGATGAGGGAGTCCAAGAGAATAGTAGCTTTAACAGTCCTGGTGTTAATTTATAGTTGATCTTTTTAATGACAGCTTTAGTACGACTAAATTCAATCGATGAATCACCAATTTTAAAACTATCATCCTCATAGCGAACGCCATATGTGGTATCTGTGTTTCCAACAAATAGATTGGTGAAATAGGGTTCCAGTGTTGATCCATAATATTTTATTAAAATGTTTTTCAGTTGAGCTTTATGTTGAGGGGTGGCCAAGAGTTGTGAAAATGGAGACGATCTGGAAGGGCAAGGGGTTTCGACTATGGCCAAGGATTTCCTTTTTCTTAAAAACTCTGCAAGGGGTGATGCCTTTTTTTTAGGCGTAAACACTTGTTCCTCATTATCCTCAACTTCGCTACTAGTTAAATCTTCCTGTTCCTCTTCCTCTTCCTCTTCCTCAGGGTCCTCGTGGTGCGTCTGAGTGGCTTGTGAAACGGTAGGTAGCGTTTCAGATGGCTTGAAAGAGGGTTTCAACATGGCTTTTAGCGGAGGTGCTAAATGTTGTTGAATAAACAAAGCATGATCCGCACGCGATCGTTTCAATGGATGAAACTTTTGGCGAATAGTATTTTTTGCTCTAATAATGTGCTTTTTCAATTGACTCTCTGCTAACGCCATGATGTCGTGACAAATGACATGAGAGGGAATGATACAGTGCCTTAAATAGCAATAAAATGATCATACCCTAAGCGATACCGCCCTTTGTTGAGTTCACTTTGTTTGTCAATCACTAAACAGGCATGACGTTGTGTGTTCCAGCACTTGCCACACAATTCTGTAAACATTTGAAAGGTCATATCCGGATTCACATGTTCATTATAAATGTAACGACTGTTCCTCTTGTCCTGGCGAAATAAAACAATGACATTGGCATTGTCACGAATCAACATTTTAGAATACGTTTGTCCAAGATAGAAGCAATCGATATGTTTGTGTCGACCCATGCTGAAATAGCTTTGAATGATACCTTGTCGTTCAGTGGATACATCATCGAAAATCATGAGTGAATCAACCTCATCCGGTTAAATAACATTTTCTTGCGTGGAAAATGTAAAATACCCCATATTCTCATTTTTTTAATCCAGACATGACTTGATCCAGAAACACGTAGAGTGGTTGGTAGAGAGAATTTGCGAAAATATAAATACTTTGAAAACACCGACCATTGGGCACTGTAATAAGTGTCAGCAAAAGATTGGTCTTTCCACAGCCGGAAGGTCCCACAATGATGCAGCGAATGGAAGATGGAAACAGTGAACATGGCGTTGTTCACGTGATGTGGGGCAGAGATGGGAAACCATGTCCCTCGCGGGGAATGACTCTTGCTGCTTAATTAGCTTCATTTCAACTAAGGCTTAGAGAGGCTAGCAGGCTGTCTATATACATCGTACCTAGCCTTGTCATAGAAACAGTAGACTCGTACTACAGGTTGACGATGGATGTCTTTGGACGTGCGTTGATGGTCAAAGCTAGGTCTGTTCCCATACATTATCCTAAACAAGAAACAGATCCTGCTAATAAACACTATGTGGATAGGTCAGTAGGGCCACGCAGAAAACAAGGAGATTATGACTTTAAAGGAAAGCGGTTAACTCATGTAAAACATCCTCAAGTGTCTACAGACGTTACTACAAAAACGTATGTGGATAACAAGGTGTATGAGTTTTATGATAAAGTGCCTCAGCTTACGGTGGATGGCTATAGCGCTAATCATCACCGCATTATTCACGTGGAAGACCCACAAGAATATGATGATGTCTGTACCAAGCGATACGTGACCTATGAAATGAAAAGTCTTTATAAATTTATCCCATCTGTATTTTTTGTGCATCTGACAAATGTAAAACCTGTGAATGAGAGAAACCATATACCGCTAGTTCATGACCAGCACTTGACCTATGTGCTTGCTTCGGGTTTAAGCCACTATCGACTACATTATATTGGAACCATTCACATCAAATATGCCATACCTGATGAGAACCATTTACAAATAGAGATAAATGGTCATAGGATGTTGGTCCATAACCATGAAATGGTCAATGCAGGTGACGAATTATCCTTTCATCTCATGTTGACATGGAATGAAAAGCAAGCTGGAAAAACCATAAATGATTTCCCACTTTATGTAGAATTGGAATATACAGCCATGAAATAACAATCTGACGTTAGTTGTGACTTAAACTTTCTTGTGAAAGGTTGTTGGTCATCATCATCATGGTGAAACAAAGATATGTAGTGAGAAAGACTAAAAATATGAGCCTGTCCTTGGCAAAGCCTGGGCTTATGACATTCGTGGACATGCCTTTGCGAAATAAAAAATAAAAAATAATGTGTTGACCATAAGGAAAGCTCTTCGAGTAGCACAGAGACATGTTATTCCAAAACGTCAGCGACAGGGTTCAAAACAAGGGCGAGTGATCCCCGTCCCCAAACGAGCGGGATTTTTACCTGCATTATTCGCTGGTCTGGCTGCTCTAGGCTCACTTTTAGGCGGCGCCAGTGCAGTGGCAAAACCATTAAAGCCGTGCAACAGGACAAGCAACAACTCAAAGAAAGTCAGCGACACAATGAAACAATGGAGGCCATTGCTATGGGGGCTAGAAATGTCAATTTGAAGCCCGCCTTTTATCAACAAGGATTTGGAATTTCACCTTTTCGAAATAAAAAAAAACATCTTTAACCTCAGCCTTAGCAAGACATGCCCTGACGTATCAGCAAGTGGAAAGCTATGCTAAACAACTGATGCTTTCTCATTTTCGAGGTGTGTTTATGCGAAACCAATTACCCTCACAACCCAGGAAACATGAATGTGCTGTTGTCAATTTGGATGATCACCGAGGACCTGGAACACATTATGTAGCTTACGTCAAAGAGGGATCTACTGTATGGTACTTTGACAGTTTTGGGAATTTGCCCCGCCCATGGAACTAGTGGCCTATTTTGGAAACAGGATCAAGATATATTATAATGTGAAACGTGAGCAAACGTTTAACAGCCAACAGTGTGGACGTTTGTGTATAATTTTTTAATATAAAACGCAACATAAGCAAAAACGTCAACAGTATGTCGGTGGAAAGTAAGACGTTTACACTGCATGGACCCCTGAAGTGAGCCTAGACTTTTACCCACCTATTGAATTGAGTGAAAAACCTTATGGTTTAGGACTTGTTTCTCTTGAAACGTACAATCGAATATACAGCATACGTGAAAATGTGAACAACAAGTTTTACTATGATGATTCTGTGCTCACCCTGAACTCTGGTGGATACACGATAGATGACATGTATGAACAAATTTATGTGGTGTTGATCAATGAATATGGTTTAAAGTTATTTCTCGATGGAACGCGCAAGTTTGAACTTGTAGGAAATACCAACACTCATCGCTGCGGTATTTTTTCTACATTCATAATTGGCTTTAAAACTCACCCCGATTCCATTGGTCCATTACTAGGATTTAAACCACGTGTGTTGGAGCCCAACAAAAAACATGAATCAGACCATGAAGTGAAATTCATTGAGGACCATCATGTGTCGGTGATGTGTATTATTAGTCAAGTGTACACCAATCAAGAACCGTCGCATTCGCTCTATGACTTTATTGTAACATCGCCCAATGGCTATATTATTCGTGAAAACCCTCCAGTGGTGCTTTTTCATTCTGTGGCTGTCGATGGTATTAGTAATATAACATTAAGACTGATCAATAGAGAGCAACAACTCATTGATCTAGATTCTACCACACCAGTGACTTACAAGTTGGTGCTAAAACCACTATGAAGTTTGTATATAAAGCAACAGCACCGTCTAGGAATAGTGTTAGTTGTTTACCACGTGAATACACGTTAACATCTCAGAACAATCAGATTTTACAGCATTTGGGTTACCACATTAACCCCCGCGATGAATTCTATCCTAGAGGTAGCGAACCACATCGAAGAGCAACCAGGAGTGGTAAGAATTGATCTGCATTCTTATCAAGCTCAAACACCTGGACACAATAACAATGATGAAATTCAATTTGTTATCAACAACCAAGATATTTACACTCTACCGCATGAAATTGTTATTCAGATTGAAGGTCTGCTCACCAAAGCCGATGGCTCTACACCCACTACATCCAAGTTAGCCGACCATGCTTTCGCCTTCCTGTTTTCTGAAGTACGTTATGTCATTAACGATATCGTGGTGGATAGCACTCGAAATGTGGGTATTTCCAGTGTCATGAAACTATGTCCCTCTTATAGTGAGGAAGAAGCTAACACACTTTGCATGGCGGGTTGGTGCCCTGACTCGACCAATGACTGGATGGTACACACCGATGGCACCTTTACTGGATATTTATCTCTTAAACTGATTTTAGGCTTTGCTGAAGATCACCAGCGCATTGTGGTCAACGCAAGGCAAGTGCTTTATCTGGTGAGAGACAGGAGTGATAATAATGCACTCAAGGGAGCCGACAATGCCCCCATTGATTCAAAAATTCAACTACAACGCTTGCTATGGAAAGTGCCTCATGTGACCCCTAACGATAGCAAAAAACTGGACATACTCAAAATGGTAAAGAGAGATATACCACTACCCATGGAATTTAGAAGCTGGGCACTCCATGAGTACCCGTTATTGCCCACCACCAACACACACAGTTGGTCTATAAAAACAGCCCGCTATACAGAGAGACCTCTCTACATGATTGTGGGTTTTCAAACGAATCGCAAGTATCAACAAACCAAAGATGTTACGCAATTTGATCACCTGCAATTGAGAAATGCACGTCTTTTCCTCAACGGTGCTGTGTTTCCCTATGAAGGGTTGGACTTAGATTTTTCAAAAAATAAGTTTGGCCCCCTATATGACTTGTTTTCTAAATTTAGATGGTCGTATTATCAAAAAGAGAATTGTCCAATGTTGTCACCCCAAGCTTTTAAGACAAGGGCGCCACTGATTGTCTTTGACTGTTCCTACTTGGAAGAGTCTGTCAAACCATCCAATATTGACATTCGACTAGATTTTGAAACGCATGACAATGTTCCAGCCAATACCACGGCCTACTGTTTGATTATTCATCACAAACAAGTCAACTATTATCCACTGACCAACCAAGTGACAAGTGTATAAATAGCAGGTCAACCCACATCAAACCGCTCAGTCATGTCTTGCTTTCAAGCCTCAAGAGAAGTTACATCCATGAATTTAAAATCTGAGGAACAACGTTTCAAGACATTTGCTACGTGGCCGGTGCCTTTTATAAACCCTCAAGCCTTAGCGGCCTCTGGATTCTACTATTTAAAAACAAGAGATGAAGTGAAATGTGTGTTTTGTCCCATCATTTTAGACCAATGGCAAGAGAGCGATGAACCCATGCAGGAACATCAACGCTGGTCACCTGCCTGCCCCTACCTGTGCAGAATGGAGGTGGGTAATATACCCTATCATTGAAGTTACCCCTCACTCATGCCTCTGAGTGATGAAAAAAGTTATGATACGTGTGGACTTTATGGTGTCAACAGTGCTTCAGTGAGCAGCTCACAGTCAAAAACACCCAGTTTAGAGACATTAGAATATCATCGGTGTTATGGACACTATAAACACAAAATACTTTTTTGTTGTATGAGATGGTACCGCCTCTATCCTAGAATTAAAAAAGAATGTAAAACTTGTTATGCTAATAAAATAATGTAATTAAAATTGGTTGTTGTTGTTATATTATTATTTCTTATGCCCCCCCCCCTGTCATATCCAAACCTCTATAGTGACTACTCGATGTTTTTATTTTCTTTTACTAGAATGGAATGTAAGTAAATGACATGGGTACACCTTAC
Source organism: Meconema thalassinum (assembly GCA_946902985.2). Taxonomy (NCBI): domain Eukaryota; kingdom Metazoa; phylum Arthropoda; class Insecta; order Orthoptera; family Tettigoniidae; genus Meconema; species Meconema thalassinum. The sequence continues at coordinate 483,021,702 of OX336391.1, forward strand.
TGAACAATTGTCAGTCTGTGGTCAGTTGGACTTGATCCAGACAAGAGTGAACATGTTGCGTACACTGATTGTCGACTGTCAAGGGTTTAAAATTGGAGATAACAAATTTATATTTAAAGAAGTGGCCATCATCGATTGTTCCACTTTTTGGATATCACAAGCTACCCATTTGGTGTTTAAACCACCTTATGCGTTTGATTTGTTGTGTGATAAAGACCGTAAACAAACCCAGTGGATTGAAACTCATATGCAACTAGACTGGAAGCAAGGAACCATTTCATATAAGCACCTGGACATGGTCATGAAAGCCCACTTGTCTTCTGCCCATGTAGTATTTGTGAAAGGTAGTGAAAAACGTCAATGGCTACAACCATTTCTGGCGTCTTACTGTCAATGTATCGATTTAATGGACATGGGCTGCCCCTCGCTGCAAACACTCATGGACCGCTGCCCCTGTGACAATATTACCCATAAAGCCCTGGCACAGGTGTGGCAATTGTTTCATTGGCTAACCACCAATGCCTGCTGGGATTTGTTAAATAAAATTAAAACTAAAGGTTTACCTGTGGATGACACCAGTGAGATTTCTACAAGCGACGTGTAAACATCAACGTGATACCATGGAGAAAGGGGATGCTACCGATAAAGCGATTGGAAAGTTCTTTGTGTGTAAAAAGAAACTAGACAGTTTTACTAAAGAAGAATTATTGGCTCTTCCAAAATCATTCATTTATTATGTCGCAGCAAATGCAGTGAAAGACATCTGGCAACATGTACCAAAATCATGGACTCAAGACCCTGTGATAAGTGAATTGCATCCATGTATGGATTATGATCACCATAAGCAAGTGGCTATGGCAAAAATACCCTCTATGCGACAGTGTGCTACTTGCCAGCTAGTCAAACTGTATCATGGTCATAAAAGTCAGTGTAATGACTTTGTTTCCTCATTCCACGGGAGTAATGAAGAGAAAAAGCAGCAACAACAAATAACATCCACAGAGGAGGAGGAAGATCAAACCTTTTTACCATCGATGGAAAAGGATATGCCAGACATGTACTGGCAATGGCGACATTAACAAAGTAATTCAATTCTTGACTTTCGAAATCTACCTACCTGGTTATTATTTGTGTAGTCCAGGAGCTTGTCTTGAAGAACCTTTGCAGCGTAGTGATATACCTATTAATCCTTTGGATCAAGCATGCACCTTTCTTATCACCACAGTCATCCTGCATTAAGACGTGTAGTGGATAAAGTATTGTTGAAAAGCTAAACAACGTTTGACATCCTGTGATGTCTCAGTGGGAGAGAGGTTGGCAGCCCTCATTGTGATTAGTGTTATAAAAGGAAAATTAATGATGAGTGGACATGAACATTGAAAAGGATTGAGGAATTGATATTTCTTTTGTATTCTATTTTTGTAAAGCTCTATTTGTTGTGAAATAAAACAAGGTTTACAAGATCACAATGTCTTTTAATTTTTAAAAATGGTGATAGCCATTTCATTTTTCACACATCAATATTTACAATTTCCACTTTTCATTTTTTTACATTCTCCTTGTTTAGTTTACACATTCTGTACATTTTTGTTGTTGTGAAATAAAAACAAGGTTTACCAGATCACAATGTCTTTTTAATTTTAAAATGGTGATAGCCATTTCACTTTTCTCACACATGGATATTTACAATTTCCACTTTACATTTTTTACATTCCCTTGTTTAGTTCACACATTCTGTACATTTTTTAAAATCTTTTCGTAATATACAAAAGCAAACATTTTACACTAAAATGTATTACTTATCTTATTTTTACTAATCTACAGTAGCCTAACATTATGCATTCTACTTACAGTTTTTACCAAAAATATTACAATATAAAACACACTACAAATATTACAATATAGTGATCATTAGACTCAAGTAAAGTAATAGTCGTCAATGCGACTGTTCCCCCAAGCAAGAGTATCAAACGTGTTGGGTATAATGAATCGTTTTTTGTCTTCATTACTTAAAGCAACTTTGTTCAGCAAATTGGTATGTAGTTGATGATTTTTACTTCTAAATACACACATTTTCTTATATAAATCAGGTGGGTTACTAACTATACAGTTTTTATAATCACTTATATCTAACTCTTTACTAACAACATTCTTTTTCACACCTTTTAATTTCTTTACTACTACATCATCAATTGTCATATAGCTGTATGATTTAGATTTTGTACCTACAAAGGTGTCTATAATAACACCAGCACATTCATCCTTAAATTTCCCAAGAACCGTTTTGTTTACTAGAGGAAAATGGTAAATATTATCCTCGGGATAGTCACTTGTATCAAACCTATTTATCTCAGTTTTGATATCCTCATAAAAATCATCAGTTTTAAACTCATAAATAAAAGAATCAGGGTCTGTGTAGAGTAATTTAGCATTATAAAGATAGTTTTTCTTTACATAATCATAGTGAAATTCATACATAAGTGTTTTTGACAATTCCAGAATGCTGTAACCCACATATATGGGTTTGTTGTAAGTTACTTTAAGACGATTCATTTGTATTACAACTAAATCCTCATGAATAATTGAACAGCTATGAAAGTTAGCCTTGCTTATTAAGTTGCTCGCACCATACCTTTTACCATCATTCTCCCACTTTGTTATCAGCTTTACATCAACTCGTTTATCAACATTCTCCATAGTCTTTCCAAAAACACTATTATTCATGAGTTTATAAAAATCTTTTTCAAACGCGTTTGTTGACTGTGTTCTTAAATTATTGTTTAGATCTATATACGGTTTGAGCCATGCTGACTGATGAAATTGCAATACGCGATGAATTTTAGTTAATTTCTATCCCTGCTGTAGACACTGTTTCAAGTTTTGATAATGTATTACATATTTACATTTATCATTTACATTAGCAATTAACATTTTTGTTCGTGATGTGATGTATGGAGATTTCATATTCTCAGGACAAAATGGTAAATCATTATGATCATCATGTAACTCTTAAGGGTACTCAAGATTTATCTCTAAAATATATCCTTTATCATCGTTATCATTAAGAGTGTCAACATGTAAGACATCAATTTCAGGTTGTGTCAGCCAGCGAAAATCTTTCAGTGGTAGATATTGACTATTAGCCCAAACATATTGGTTGTTTGCATCGAGGTAGACAATATACTTTGACTCTTCACAAGGGATGTAGCTAGGCATGTATTTATTATTTGCTTTAGAGTACCGTCCACTACATTGGCTTAATCCACCTCGAATTGATGATTTTATAAAATTGATCATGTCTATATCAGTCATTAATTCTAAATTTACTTTCGTTTTTTTTTTTCAACATTGAACTGAAACTTAACCCAGGAGCAGTGAAATACTGACAAGGATCAAGGTCATAAGTTTTCATACAAACATTCCGAAAATTTTCAAAAACATCTGCTAATAATAACACATCTGTCTTCAAATATATGTCTGAAAATTCTCCTAAGTTTGAATGTCAAACTTTGTCCATACACGTTGTGCATGTAAATATTCCTGATCACTGATATGACTTGTGTTTAAGTAACTGTAAAATGCATCTTTCGACGGTAAAGAACACTCCTCAAGACGTTCCAGACAGTTAATATATTCATAAGGGAATATACCCTTTTGACGAATCAAATTAAAATCATCTTCTTTAGGAAAGACACGTTGAATTTCATGAAACTGATCTGATTTTAAATTACTAGCCAGCTTATCAAGACTACTCGGCATAAAGCGGAATGAATCTAAAAATCGCAGTTTAATGGTTTTTTATTGGTAGTTTTGATGTATTTTAAGAACGATATGTATTGTTCCTTATTATTTGCAATCACATCAATTTTCACATCTGAAGCTCCAAATTCTTTAACGATAAAGTGGTTATCGTATTTGCTACCGTTATGTAGAATGACCGGAATTAATTTACTTACTCTATAATTTAAATTACATTCTTGGTGAGCAGCACCACGATATTTTCCTGTTAAATGGTCATGATCGCGAACCCTGTCTGTATATAAACATTCACCACATATAAAACAATTAGTTTCAGTTTCAAAATTCATTTGCTCTAATGAAGTTAGTGGCTCCATTGGAATGATCGTATTTAAAATAGAGGATATACGGATGGCATCTTTTTCATGTCTTTCCATAAAAACTGTAGGTGCATCAGGTCCTCTATAGAGCTCAAACTTATTTAAAGAGTCATCATAACTACATTTAATATAATATGCAAAGCTAAAAGGTTCATGAATGTGAGTAGTGTTGGTGAAAGGTTGGGTTGGATTCGATGAACATGTATTAAAAGGTTTTAGCAAAGCCTCGAAGTCAGCATATAAAACAAATGGTACTCGAAGCTGTTTCTCATAATCCTTAAATTTTAGTATGTTATTTTTAGGAGTAGGTAATACCGTACAAACATGATTACACCCCCATTTTTGATGTTGAGTTAGTTGATCCTCTTTCTGGAAATGTAGCAAACACCATCACACAACTACTTCTTAGATTTATGTTTTCATACTTGACTACCAACAAGTCTACTTAAATGTTTTATCCAACAATAGTGAGCATTTTCACCTTCGGTTATGTACAGTAAATTTACATGAGCATCCTTTTTTCCTGAGTATAATATAGAGGACCTACTATACTCTTATTTTCAATTCCATAAACATTAACACTTACATTGTTCAGCTCTACAAAACGTTGAATGTCTTTTATCGCCATAGGAAATTCTATTTCTTTTAAATCTAACACTGAGGAATAGTGAGGATAGGATGATGTTCTATCCATATGCCCCACTGCTGAATGGAGAGCTGAGGTTACAGCCCACGCAAAACATGCGTCATCATTATTCCAAACGTTCACAACAGCTTTCTTCCGTTTGATCCATCCTGGCAAATCAATGTATGATGATGCTCGAAGGGGGTTGTATTTATTCAGGTTGGTTTCTAAATAAAGTACTTCAACCAACGCCCAGCCTGACTCTCTTCCCTGGAACTCTTCACTCTTCACAATGATGGCACTTGAAATATTTTGGTATATATCACTAATATTAGTTGATTCGCTAACAATTACGTTTTTTGTATTAAAGGATTTGATATCCGTAATTTCACCTTCGCTCCCAGTTTTCACATAGAGTCCAAAAAGTTCAAAATTCATTTTTATTGTTTTATGATCTAATAAAACATTACCTACCAAGCCAAACACAGTAGGTTGAACATTTTCTAAAAATGATTCAATACTTTGAGTTTTTTCTTCACTATAAAGTCTATAACTAGCAATTCGACTTTTAAATGCACTGCCAATTTGTTGAATATTTCCAGAATTTCTTTCATGGCAAGTGTTATTTTTAATTTGAATACTGCGTAAATGTCCATGAATGATTGAAGACGGTATATCAATATTACATACATCACAATGTGTTATTGAAGGTTCACCATTCTTCTTTCTTTTTGTTGCACAACTATTTTCACAATCTTGAGAACGTTTACGCTTTTGAGCATCACATTCGTTTAAAGGTTCCGTGCTAGTTGATGGTTTTACAGTTTTTAATTCCTGTTGTTCACCATGCACTTCATCCATGTGGGATTGATATCGCTTTACAACAAAAAAAAAACAAGATCACAAACTGAACATGAAAAAGGTGCTGAACTGACATGCTTTAAATTTACATGCCGTCTAAGACTATCCTGTCGGTTAAATGTCATAGCACAATGACTGCACACAAACATTTTAATGTCATGTTTAGCATTTGCGTGTCGTTGAAGGTTGTCAGGTCTTGAAAACTGTTTCTTACAGTCACCACACTTGAACATGATGATCACTTTCGAAATTACCTGTAAAAGAAAGAAATCATCAATGTTAATAAATGATAAAACAAAGTACAATATAAATAGTTTAATTACATTCCAGTCAATGGTTATAGCAGGGTATTTAAATTGATCATCTGTGAACTCTTAGCAAGTCTACCTTCATGTAGTTCTAACTGAGGGTTACTATATACCACTGTGACTGACACTTAGCGGTGAACATTGGAACTTGATAGAGTGGTAGAAACCAGCGGTGGCCAGTTAAGTGAGCTAGGTGTGACGTCATAGCCAGTCTTAAAGCAAGTCTAAACTTGTAGAACATGTCACGTGATAGAAACCAGCGATCGCCAGTTAAGTGAGCTAAGTGTGACGTCATAGCCAGTCTTAAAACAAGTCTAAACTTGTAGAACATGTCACGTGATAGAAACCAGCGATCGCCAGTTAAGTGAGCTAAGTGTAACGTCATAGCCAGTCTTAAAACAAGTCTAAACTTATAGAACAAATCACGTGATAGAAACCAGCGATCGCCCGTTAAGTGAGCTGAGTGTGACGTCATAGTCAGTCATAAAGCAAGTCTAAACTTGTAGAACATATCACGTGATGGAAACCAGCAGCCACTAGTTAAGTGAGCTAAGTGTGACGTCATAGTCAGTTATAAAGCAAGTCTAAACTTGTAAAATATGTCAAGTGATAAGGTTAAGTTAGGTAAAGTTAGGTTATATTAGGTGAACTGAGGTTAATAATTTAAATATTCCCTATGTCACTGACACCTAGCAACGAACATTCGGACTTAATAGAGCGGTAATCAAAATCTAACCTACAAAATTAGCTTTACACACCATGGTCAAGTAGTTCCAACTTTCACTACCAAATATACCATTTTTACTGACATCTAGTAGTGAACATTGGAAAATATCACTCTGTTTAAAAGTTCTTAGAGGGGCACTTACCTTTTTATAATTTATCAACTGCTGTCACTGAATGAACAGATTGTAGGAATCTGGTAACCTACAGGTACCCAATTATCTGTAAACAAATCAATCAATCAATCAATCAATCAATCAATCAATACATTCCAATCAATAACTTCAACATCAATTAGTAATAAAAGACTACAATCCATTATTAATATGTACTTACATTGCAAAATAATTTAATGATTTTCTAGAAAGAAAAAAAAAAGCTTTTTTTTACAACTCTTGAGCAGTAATAGAGCACTGTTCACTCAAAGCGAGTAATAAAGACTGACAGTAGGGAAATATAGGACACCTCTCTTATATAAACTCTCAGCGCTCGTGTCAGCAGTTTTTTGCAGATCATTGCAATTCCTTTACCAATACAGCTGAGAGTCCAAAGTACACTAGGAACACCTGCGTGGTATCCAATTTCTGCTGACTTTGCAAGATCATCACCCATTGTCTTAATCAACACCTGAGGTTTCAAATTACTGCAGTGTCAGTCATAGCAACAGCAGTGTGCGCTCCCTGCCATGTCAGCAACATGACACCGGAAGGAACACCTGTGTAATATCTAATAACTGCTAACTTTGCATGATCATCATCCATTGTCTTCATGAACACTTGCGGTTTCAAATTACTGCATCGTTAGTCATAGCAACAGATCTGCGCGCTCTCTGTCATGTCTGTAATATGACCCAGGAAGTAACAAGTCGGTTTACTGCACGTACCATCTCCTCAATTTTAACATCTTAAGAACATGTATTATTCTCTTTCAACTACAAATGACTCGTTAGAACACATCCATCCACCAAGTTAGATCCCTTGTATGTTCACATGTATTTCGTCACTTTCCTTTTATATCGATATCCCATTATAGTAGTGGTGAACAACGTCAGTTCAACACACTCAAATGTAGTTAGGCCCTTTGACATAATTTAAATAAATTCATGGGCTAGTCCGTAGGAACCAGGCCAAAGGGACCCGTCCAAAGGGATCAGTCCAAAGGGACAAGGACTCGTCCACAGGGACCTGTCAACAAGGACCTGTCCACAAGGACCTGTCCACAAGGACTCGTCCCCAAGGACTCGTCCACAAGGACCTTTCATCAATGACTTGTCAACAATGACCTGTCAACAATAACCCATCCACAGGGATCCACTCCCCCACCCTCTTACAAAAGCCATGAGTGGGCATGTGTAAAAAACAAAAAACAAAAAGCATGTTAATTCATAGTGGCTATTGACCGTACACATGCACTTTAAGTGGAACAACGTTTAAATCCATATCGGCATTCAAACTCTCACATGTTGCAATTGGAATGAGCGATTCTCTAAAAAATTAAATTTTCACCCCTAGTAGGGTAGGTTTTAATTTTGGGGTGGAAATATGCTGTCCATTGGAAAGGGGGTGTTAGCCCGAGTTCAACAACACCTCATTTTTTAAAATCCAACCATGGGTTCGAGAGATATCGCACCGCCGCCATCTTGTGTGGAGGAATGTGGAGGTGGAGGTCACAGAACCCCCACAAAACCACTACTGTAGGGTATAAAACTAACCCCGTTGCAGGGCTCAGAAGGCAACTGCCGCCTACGTCGTAGCCTATGGGTGATGGGGGGCAGGTTGGCAGGCGCCAAGACGCCCAAAGTGGCATTAATTTGCTTTTAGAACATGGGATTACTTCTTATATCAAGCAGGGGCTTGGTGGCTCAGCGATCTTGCTGTATGCCTCTCACCAAGGCGGTCCGGGTTCGATTCCCGGTCAATGCATGTGAGATTTTCGAAGTGAAATGCCATGTCCTGTGGTTCGGATTCCACGTAAAAAGGAGGTCCCGTGGCTCATAATCACGAAGAACAACAATCTTCCTTCCTTATATCAAGCAGCTAATCAATTGTCCTCTTGAGATTAAGTGCGCCCCTTTTCAGCCCTTACGTCAGATTTCAATTTTCTGTCACAACTGGGAATATAACCAATATCTTCCTAGGCACGAGGCAAGTACGGTTCCCTTACATCACCGAGAAAGGGGAGTAATAAGAGATTGAAATAACTCACAAACACACTTTTTGGAATTCCTCGAATACACACTATGCAATGTTTGGGACTAACCAAAGCCTAAATATTCTGTTTCAAACTGGGAACACGCTCCACGTGTAGGTTGAGAGAATAGCAACAAATACATTCGGCGCGGCGCCCAGCATTCGGGCGCCTCGTGCGTTAACCGTGCTCGGGCCTGAATTCTTCGCATTCCTTCACACAACAGAATGTGGGACATAGGCTGTAAGGAGAGTCGTGGCTACATACACACATATACAGTGCTTTCCGTATTCCTAGTACACACGTTCTAGAGTAGACCCAGTTGATAACATCTGCATCCTGAACTCATGGCCAGAACTTCATCACTTCAATAATAAATTAATAATGCAGATAATGGCCATGTACATATTTCAGTTGATTCACAACCGAATTGAGTCGATGATATAAGTCTTTCTTTATATGCGGTAGTCTCTCACATATTTTCCCACACATACGTCAAATTAAGTCCGCGCATAACTCATGAAAATATACGGTCCTACAACACTTCAGATGGAAACCTTGCACTGCATATCTGTCTGAGCTGATAGTTTGCTTCTTTCCAGTCCGTCGTTATCATGGCATCCTTGGTGTGAAATTCCATCCATATATCTTTCTTTTGCTATGTAGGCGTGGGCACAAGTAGCATTTTCAAGCGTAGATCTTTTAATAGCATAGTATCTTTAGATAGTGCGTTGATAGCTTCGACAGTGTGTATTTAGAGATGCAGAGTGTTCGCTTTAGGAATTTTGCTTTCCCCTTTTCAATGTCTTTTAAGTTGCTTGTTGAGAGGAATCTCCAAAGTATTTCGATCCCGTACATGAGTATGGGCATTATTTTACTTTGTCTTTAATGTGTGCCGTGTGCAAGTCCATACGTTTGCAATGTGATACCTATTCACGGTTTGAAGTGGTTGCTAATAATAATAATATCGTATGGCCTCGGTGCCGGGTGCAAGCTTTGTTATTTGACACCCAGAGGGTAGCTTGCATGACGAATTTCGTTGTTCCTTGAAGCACTATGAAAGTCAAGGAGGTTAGATATCTAAGCTCCTTGAACACTATAGCGCTTTCTAGTAGAGAAATGAGGAACTTTGTGTTGGCGGAAACTCCCGAGATTAATTTTGCCATTATGAACATGGCCTACTGTATTCAAATGGGTTCTTTGACATGCCAACATCGTATGACATGCGTGTCTGTGATTTTTGCCGCCTTTCAAAAATCACTTACCACGGCCAGGAGCGAACCTGCAAGCTTGGGGTTAGTAGACCGACACGTTAACCACTCACCCACGGTGGCAAGCAAGTGGTTGCTGATCGTGGTAGATGATATCATTTGTCACCTGCTTTCCTCTTTTCCAGTATGTATTTTCATTGTCTTATCCTTGTTGATAGCTAAGTCATTTCCTTTGGCCCATACTGAGTCTATCAATGGCTGCTTGTAACGAAACCCCTAGATGTTGCACCACTTCAATGCTTCATCAATGAAAATATCAAGTCAGAACGTAGACCATTCCGATGCTACTTAGGTGACAAGGTCGAATAAATTTCGCATTTCCCCAATCATATTCTTATGTGGTTTCCGTGATCGTTGCTCTTGTAGTACATCCAGGTACGAGATCGGATCACACAGGTGACCTCTTCATGGTGTTGGGTTTTGTAACGTGGTTAATATGTGGTCGTGGAATAACAATACCGCAGCCATCTTTTACTGTCGTGCATTTTGGGAGAGTCAGTGGTTAGCTGACCCAATGCCCAGTAAACTGAGAGCGATCAAGGGAACTACTTAGGTGTGGCGGAGCTCTTTCCGGTCACTGAGGGAGTTCGTCATTTTGTGTAGACTAAGGATAGGTCATACAAGATCCACCCACTCGTACCTAATGAGAAGGTAAGACCCCCCACTTTGTACCTGTGGAGCCGTATTCACTGTGGCCCACATTTTAACCGAGTGTGTGGATCTCGCAGACTTACGAAGAAACCTCTGTTTGCTGATGACACTCAAACTTATATTAGCCGATGACGCGCTGATTGCTGATCTCGTCATCCGCTTTTTAAGTGAGAGTGGGTTAGGGCCAGCAATCTAAATTTTCCAGTGTACATTGACTCAACGACTTGTTCGTTTTTGAAGGCATTTTTTCCGTAATTTTTGTTTACATTATAATTATTAGTTTTATTTAATTTTTTATGTTCGACGATGTCGAAATGTAAACATTATGTGTCAGAAAACTGTATCATAATGAGGCTCATTGTAACACTATTTTTCATTATGAAATAGTTTCTCCCTCCAATCAGAGCTCAACAAACAGTTGTGGGACCAATTAGGTAAGGATACCTTCGCGCATGCGCTCAAATCCAACATATTTCTGTGTTGGCAAGCAAAGTGAATGGTCTCTTCTCTCGGAGTGCCATGGCCCACGCATGCGCTCTGTTCAGTCAGCAAAGCCAGCGTGCCCTGTTCACTAACTGAATTAACTGAATCCCATATATATTTATGAATATTTATGTTAAACATATAATAAAGTTATAATTATCGTCGAACTAAACAGTCGTATGCAACTCGCCTATAATGGTAATTAAGACACTCGTATGGAAATTATAAAACTCGCTTACGCTCGTTTTCTAAACATACTCGTGTCTTAATTATTGCCATTATAGACTCGTTGCATAATGTACTGTTGTATTATTATATTTAGGTCTTTTCCAATTTAGGTGTCCACCTATAAATTTTAAATTCCATTCCAAATTTGTATACAGTACTTTAATCTGTGTTAAGAGGGGCAGATGACCTCGTTGTTACGCCCCTTAAAACTACAATAACTAACTAACTAAAGTTAATAATTTTAAAACAAAAACATTGGAATGCAGTCGAAAGAAATCAGAAACCTATGGATGTCGAATTGGCAGGTGAAAAGCTACAGGAAGTAGGTGACGTCTGTTACTTGGAAAGCAAAATAACCAGTGATGGACGAAGCAAAGAGGATATAAAAAGTAGGTTAGCAGAGGCAAGGAAAGCATTTCTACGGAAAAGGAATCTGTTGACATCGAATATAGATTTAAGTACTAGGAAGTCAATTTTGAAAGCCTTTGTCTGGAGCGTGGCACTGTATGGAAGTGAAACTTGGACTATTGGGGCAGCAGAAAAGAAGAGAATTGAAGCGCTTGAAATGTGGTGTTGCAGGAGAATTATGAAGATCAGATGGTTGGATAGGGTTTCGAATGAGGAACTATTAAGTAGAATGGGTGAGGAGAGATGTTTCTGGCAACTGCTAATGAAGATAAGTGATAGGTTGGTAAGACACATACTAAGACACCCAGGAATAGCAAACTTAGTTATAGAAGGAAGGGTCGATGATAAGAACAATAGGGGTAGACCAAGGTTAGAATATGTTAAATAGATTGCCTCGGATGTAGGGTGTGGTAGCTATGTAGAGTTGAAACGATTATCTCAGGGCAGGGAAGCATGGAAAGCTGCATCAAACCAGTTAAAATACTGAAGACTCAAACAACAACATAGCCCATTTATTAGTGTTTTGATTCCATCCTGTCATCAATATCCCGGATATGAGTTCCACATGCAAGTGCTATCAGCTGTGTTCTCTCTACAACCCCTAGAAGTGTTGAGGAATACCAGAACACTCAGTATACTGAACAATTGCAGGACCACAATACCTATACAAACCTAATATGTCCGAGAGGGAAATCTGCAGCAAATCCAATGATCGGAAGTTCGAATTCCTACGCTGGCAGCGGCTATCATGCATGTAATTTTTACCCAAGTTTCTCCACAGTCACTGCAGGCAAATGCCGCGATAGTACCGTATTTAAAGTCCCGGAGCGTCTACCCCAATCCCGACCTTCATAGTTACGGCTGCACACACTGCTAGAGTCAACATATTAACACAGATTATCCAGACAAATCCCACACACACTGAAATACACGGGGCTGATGAAGAAAACCCAAGCCCCTAATACGAATTAAGATACTTATCGACAACAACAAGCTTTCAATACAGTATCCTGCAACTTGTAAAGATGATGGAGGAGAAGAAGAAGATGAAGATGGTTGTTTTAACGGACGGATCATCGAGGTCATCTGCCTCTTGTAACACAGTAAAAAACACAGCAAAAATACTGATTAAATATTTTGGAATTTAGAGGTGGATACCAAGTAAGAAACAAGATATTCAGTAAAGAACATAGAGCCTACTTCCTCCTAAATGGATGGGTGTATTTATAACTCTTTGTGCAATAGTTTACCGGACAGTCTGTCTACGGTGCAGGCTTCTTCTGTGTCGTATACTGATTAATATACATGAAGATCCTACCCGTTTCTGCTTACTCGATCTGAATGAGTTAAATTAATCACATAGTGATGTTCCTCTCTTGTCGGTGTATTAATTACACATTCAAGCGACTGTTTATTCATGTTAAAATACATGTTCGATAGGAATCTTCACGACTGTCATTGTTCGGCTCACATTCGAATATTTATTATTAACTAGCTATATTACCCGGCGTTGCCCAGGGGTGTCTTGACATGTAATAGAAAGATATATGCCAATACATTTCGCAGAGTATATTCACCTTGCCCCTAAGTGAGTTTAAAACACAGTTCTCCTGAGCTCTGATGTTACTCAAGTGCAATATTCACTCACTGTAAACCTAGTCGAAAAGAACTGCGGATACAATAACGTAGCAGAGAATGCAACAATAACAAGTAGTTCCGTGAAGAACTATACAGCCTATTTTCATATATCCTTCTTATGTTAATTGCCACTATCAACATACACAATTTCAGTTCGATTGCTGTAATAGATTCGTAGATATTGAGAACCGACTAAATATTGTGGATGGTCGCCATGTTGGATTTTATATATGTAGGTCCTAGAGTTATGTACTGTTACATGAAGATTATTGTGTACGTGTAGCATTCAAACTTCAATCGCATGATTAGGACACAAGAAGTAACAAGGAGATTTTAAAATTTCGCACAGCTGCCATCTTGTGGTTATGGATACAATTAAAATAAATTAGATGCCATTGGATTAACATTCGTATAAGGATTTACTGTACCAAGTTTCTCTGCACTCGGATGGTTAAATTGCGAGAAACGTCCATGTGAATATTTATAATTCGCGTCGCCGCCATGTTGGATTTGTGATCAACAGTTTATTGAAAGTCATATAGGTGAAATTATGTTCATAGCCCCTATGAACATAAAAATATTCAGTTTGATTGCTATAATAAATTCGTAGATATTCAGAGCCGTTTAAATATTTCGGATGGTCGCCATGTTGGATTGTTAAATGTATAGGCCATAGAGTCATGTACCATTAAAGAAAACTTATTGCGTAGGTTCATTATTCAAACTTTCACTTCGATCGCATGATTACGACACAAGAAATAAAAACTTAATTTTAAAATTTGCACAGCCGCCATCTTGAGGTTATGTAAACAATTGAAATAAATTAGATACCAATGCATTACAATGTGTATGAACATTTCCTGTACCAAGTTTCATTGCGTTTGGAACATTAAATCGCGAGAAAGGTCTATTTAAATTTTCAAATTCGCTTGGCCGCCATTCTCGTTTTGTAGTTAACCGGTTTTTGGAAATTCTTATAGATGAACTTCCAGTAGTGCCCTTTATCTCCGTACAAAATTTCAGGGTGATACCGCTAATAGTTTCAGAGATATAGAATGCCGGTGAAATATTTCGCACAGCCGCCATCTTGTGGTTATCTAAACAATTGAACGAAGTTAGATGTCGGTGCATTACAATGTGTATAAACATATACTGTACCAAGTTTTATTGCGTTTGATTGGTTAAATCGCGAGAAACGTCTATTAATACGTCGCAAATTCACTTGGCCACCATGTTGGTTTTGCAGTTACCAGTTTTTCAAAAGTCACATAGGTGAACTTATAGTAGTTCCCTTTATCACCGTAAAACATTCCAGGGTGATATCGGTAATAGTTTCGGAGATATTGAATGCTGGTGTAATATTTCGCACAGCCGCCATGTCGGATTGGTGGGACGTAACAAAATTTGAAGGGCACGGTCGGGGTCACCCGGAGTAGTGCTATGAACTTACCGAGTTTCATTGAAATCGCTCCAGCCGTTTAGAATTTATTAGGGACACACACACACACACCTCACACACACACACACGCGCACACACACACGGACAAAAGGTGATATCATAAGCCTATTTTTTCAAAATTGAAAATAGGCTAAAAAGGGCTGTATATACACAATTCCTCAAGGCCCTAGTATCACGATTGCAGTACTTTCCTGATAGTGTTTATTTTTGATGTAATGAGGGTAATTAAGACGTCTTTTTGACATACTGACTAAATATTTTGGATTTTTCTTTTATTATAAAAATTTTGCACCGACCTTCTTGACAGGAAACAATATTTACTGTTGCCATGGAGATGGCTTTGCCATTCCTTATTTTCTGACTTAATTAGCCTTTTCATGAGTGCCAAACGTCCGAAATTTGAAGAATGAGAAAGACTATCGAAAATTAATATAGCCAGCGGTTTCTTCTGGGTCCAGAACTATGTGTATGTAAAATTTGGTTGAGATTGGTGATAAGTTACGGCGTGGATTTGCATAGAGAACAAACCCACATACATACCCACACACAGATTTTCACTTTTATTAACGAGATTCATGTAAGGTTTTCCTCAAAACTTCGCAACCTTTTACTGTGACCATGACGAATAGAAGGAGAAAGTGAGGAGACTCCTGAAGTTCAAGCGCGCCTCGCCAGGCAGCGCTAGAGTGGGCAAGTTCCACACTGCCGGGGTCAGCTGGTCTTAGGGATGGTGCTAAGGGAAACGAATTACTTTGTAACTAATACTCTTTTAAAAATTAATTAGCGGTTACAATTAAAATAGCACGGCAGGGCACAATGGAAAATATAATTCACGGAAATAAGAACTACGGTCTTCATTGCATGTTACGGAACGCACAGATTCCTGGAGTATACAGTCGGAGAAAGCCCAGATCTTTCTCGTAACATCTGCAGGATTAAGGATGTGAGATTGTAGAGAGCTTGTCTTGCCACTGACTCCTAACGAATTCCTGGCCTTTGTATTTGATTGACTACCATCACAAGTAAAGCCAGCCACCCTCGCCCCAGCCTCTTCTAACTGCAAAATCACCTAGACTTAGGGTTACCATCCGTCCGGATTTCGTCCGGACAGTCCGGATTTTAAACATGTGTCCGGTTTGGCGTCCGGATTTAAAAATTGTCCGGAAACCGATTACGTGGCAAATATTTGGGGAAATTTTATTTCACACCACATATAGGTTGGTCACATTGAGCACCAGGACTGCTCAGGCGGCTGCACCTGTTCTGTGTGCCGCTCCTGTCGCCATTTTATTTGGAAGGAGTGCGTTCAGTCAGTTTAGTGCTACTGTTTTGTTTGCTGGACTGCGTCCATTTCTAGACGTTTTATGCTATTAGTTTTCAGTATCAGTAGTTTTTAAGTACATAACAACACAGTAGTGTTATAAATTGGGAAAATGACGAAGCGTAAGTGTGTTTTTAACGACAAACTTAAAGAAGAATATAAGTTTCTGAGATAGTGAGGTGTACGGTGTGCAATACATAATTTTCGGTGGAACATCGTGGACGCTATGATATAGAAAATCATTTGGAGACTGAAAGACATAAGGAGGCGAATCAAGCAGCGTCCTCGGCAAGTATTAAAACATTTTAAAAAAATACTGATGCCACTGATGCTGAGCTGCAATGTTCAGCAAAATAAGCTACTTTTGCCTACCATACTGCAATGCATGGACTTAGTTTCAAAACGTCTGATTGCAATGCCAAACTGATTAAAAAGCTTTTTGAACCGAAATTCTCGGGAGCTCGTACTAAGACCGAAGCCATCATTGTAAATGTAATATCCCCTTACATATTTGACAAACTTCTCAAAGATCTGAAGGATGCAAATTTCATTACACTAACAATTGACAGTTCAAACAGACTCCTGCTGGTGTTCGTTATTTTAACCAAAATGAAGGTGTTAACGTGAAGCTGTTATTTTTTGATGAACTTCCAGGTGAAACCTCTGATATCTTAGTAGAACATGTTTTAAAATGCATCAAAAAGTTCTCTATTGACTCCAGCGCTGACAACACCAATACCAACTTTGGTGGTGTTAAAAGGCAGGGCCAAGGAAATGTATTTCGCAAACTTCAAAATGCCCTCTCAAGGCCAATTCTTGGCATTGGCTGTTCGGCGCACATTCTGCATAACGCAGTGCAGCATGCCTGTGATGCTCTACATGTGGACGTCGAGGCAATCGTTGTGAAAGTGTACAAATACTTCTTCCAATATACTGTCAGAGTGACTGCATTGAAAGAATTTTGTGAATCTGTAGAAGTTGAGTACAAAAGGATCCTTTCCCACGGCAATACGAGATTTTTAAGCTTGATGCCAGCAGTAGAAAGAATATTGGTTTTGTTTGAGCCCTTGAAAGCATATTTCTCATCACTTAACAACTGCCCTGCAACAGTTCAATCATTTTTTGAAGACCCAGTCAATGAACTGCTTTTAACATTTGTTCACGGATGTCTGCAAATGTTTCAACTATCAATATTGAAAGTCGAGTCTGATCAAATATCAGCTACAGAAGCGGCGCAAGTATATGAACAATTACTTGAGAAACTGGAAGAAAGGAAGGCTGACAATTACATACCATTTGCTGCTAAACAATTACTAAGGAAATTGAAAACTGAAGAAGCTATTAATGACAGCAAGGAAGAAGAGTTTTTAAAATGTGCCGAAGGTTTTTATCAAGCTGGCATTAGCTACTTGAAACTTTGGGAAAGCAGCTTTGACAAAGCTAAACACTTCAAGTGGTTGACAC
Source organism: Meconema thalassinum (assembly GCA_946902985.2). Taxonomy (NCBI): domain Eukaryota; kingdom Metazoa; phylum Arthropoda; class Insecta; order Orthoptera; family Tettigoniidae; genus Meconema; species Meconema thalassinum. Next base: position 483,039,447 of record OX336391.1, read on the forward strand.
TACAACATGTCCCTTCTTGGGATGAAATGGAAGACAGTGTTCTGACAGTAGTCAGTGTCATACCAGATTCAATAAATGTGGATGAGCTATTTTATGAACGTTCGGCACTTATTCAAGTTTTGAAGAATCTGAGACCCGAATGGGACGCCCTGCCAAAAGAAGAAACCCCTAAAACTCATGAAAAGTGGAGACAATTGTTTGAAGTATTTTCCAAGAGCAATGTGTCCTTTGCGAATATTTACAAACTTGTAGAATTCGCCATGTGTCTGCCTGGAACCAGCTCCAGCTGAGCGAATTTTTTCAATGGTGGGAGCAATATGGACAGCTGAACGAGGACGATTATCTCTTGCAGTTGTCAGGGACCTGCTAGTTATCAAGGCAAATAGTGATATGACATGCTCAGAGTTCCACGACCAAATAAAAAATAACAAGCCATTTCTGAAGAAAGTCAGCTCTAATGAAAAATACGATGCAAGGAAAATTGAGGAACCTGCCCCTGGACCCAACACAGGTTAATCTAAGACGAGAAAAAATTGTTCAAGGGATCAGTATGATATATGATGAACACTGATTGATGTTTTTGTATATTCTTATGTAATCATGTTATGTAATTGTAAAGGGATTGTAAACCTATAAAATCAAGTTCAGTTCATTTCATTTTGTTCGTCCATACCCCTCAGACCCCCGGAAGATCCGACGTCCGGATTTGGCCTAAAAATATTATGGTAACCCTACCTAGACTATATTAGAATTTTTGCGAGAAAAACCCCTGGAGTAGCATTTTTGCTTGCATAAACAACAACTGGCACCACCCAATTATGCACGAAAGGTACGAACTTGAACACTAGAGCGTGATTTGCAAGTACGTTCTTCTGGAGGTCAGGTGTGTGTCCACCTAAATCAACTAATCCATCTACTTTATCAGAAAAGCTATTTAACTCGATTTCTTCTCTTAGCTTCTCTTCTTCGAAAATTACAACACCGTAACGTGAATTTCATTCTTTTCTTCCTTAAAATAGTCTTAAATAGCATTTATACGATGCGTATTAACTCCATAAGGGCACTTAAGTCCTTTACAAAGTTTTCTCAAGTGACTTTCTGAAGGCACAGGCAAGAGATTATGTCGCCGACAATGACGGGATCCTTTCGGTGATTTTATTCTCAACAATGAACACTCTAAAATGAATTCATTGCTGTACCTCATTCCATTGGGAGATTTTTCCTGGCATTTCTTGCTAAGGTGTTCGTTATCAGGGGCGGATCAAGGGGAGGGCGAGGAGGGCGACCGCCCAGGGCTCCGCGGTCCTAGGGGCCCCGCGCCATGGATTTTTCTACATTTAATTAATTAATTAATTAAGTATACTTTTCAAACTAATTAATAATTCATCTTCCTTTCTTCAGTGCAGCTATGACCTCTCGAGACCGTTTAGCAAGTTAAGATTTCAGTGAAATAATTCAAGTCTTCAGCCGGGAAAAAAGTCGCAAAGTAATATTTTAATATTTCATTGTTTACATAATCTTATTCAAGGGGACTTAAAGGTTTCTTTCATATTATTAAAATAATGTACTGTAGTGTATTCAAAATATTGTAACTATTCCTTATTTTATTATTATTATTATTATTACCAAACTATTTTCCATTTTATTCGATATTTTTTTTCTATTGTTGTGGGCCCCACCTTATCATATCGCCCAGGGCATCGCAAGGCCTGGATCCGCCACTGTAATCGTTATCTTTGTAATTAAATGCCTGTGAAATTCGAACCTGCTTCTCCAGCAAATTAATTCTCGATTTTGCTGAGTTGAGGCGGGATCTAACTCGAATTAAATTACGGTTAGCATTCTTTAGGCGCCTTTTGAGCAATATTATAGTCTTTTCAGCATCAGTAAGTACACTAGAATGACCCAAATTCTTATCAACATTGGACTGACCTTTTAATGCCTCATTCGTTGCTCCACTCCCATCTTCAATCTTCTTTCTTCTTTTTCTGGTGGTGTCGAGATTCTTTTTTCCTGTTGGGAGCTTTACGGGACTTATTCTTACTACTTCGGTAAATTAGGGGGAAAATGAGGCACTGCTCCAGGACGTAACTTCCACCACACACGAGAGATTTCCACTTCTTCACCATTCACTATAAAATTATCTGATTTTACTATCAAATCAGCAGAGAAATGAATTTGACAAATTCTACTACTACGCGTTAACTTCGTATCCTTTCGTGGAATAGCTCTGGCCCATTTTTCAAATTGATTTGTATCCTTCGGTGGTGAAAAAAATCGTATATCGTCAACTACTCGACCATACCCTGACTTACAGCCAGGTACAAAACAATAAGGCATGTTGAACTATTAAATGAACCAAGCCACATAAGAAATATGTTTGAAGTACACAAAACACAAAACGCTGATGTACACAAGACACAATGAACTGAATTTAAGAACTGAAAGCAAAGAAAATTCAATTTAATTCACACAAATATCTCACACAGTAACTTCTCGCGCACTTTCTACGACCCGGCTCGACGGAAACACAGCACGTGTTGGACATAATCGCTTACAGTGCTTGTAGCGGCGGGACCAGAAACTACCGTGCTAAAATGGCGGAGTCCTCACACTAGGTCCTTCTATTCGTCATGCTGTGACGATATAACTGAAATATCAGATTATTATTATCAAAGCTTTATCAGTTACACTAATGCGCAGACTTCAATTATTCTTATGATGTCATAACAGTCTCTTTGTCGCCCTTTTACAGAGACTTAAGTTGGGTGCCCCATCGTCGCGAAAGGCAGATGATACAGTATACTGTAAGCCTCTGCCTTTCCTAGTTATTTGTTTCACAACACATAGTCCTTTTCGCGAACCTCTCCGTGATAATCTTCTGAGATAGTCACTGTAGGAATTCAAATCCAGCCTTAACTGATGCAGAATTTTTTCCTGAATGAAGCCATGAGTGAAGTTCCAAAACTAGATCATACATTAATTAGTAATCAATAAAGCATATTTTTCTCTCTTTTCTGACCCTCGGGGGGGGGGGGGGAGAGATTTCTTCCCTTTGAGTCCTTCCCTTGAGTCTTTGATTCCTTTGAGTCGGTGCGGAGTGCTGACCCTGTCCATCACTGCGTAATTTTCCAAGGGTAATTTAATTGCGTAATAAAACGAGATTAGCTCTTAATATTCTTAATATTTTTTGTCACACCTTCCTTGACAATTTATATGCTTGATTACGCGATAGTATTAATTCGGAAGGCCGGACCTCCCCACTCTTCTACTTCTTGCTTTATTCACCGGGTCCTTAAAATAAAAAACTGAGCTCTGCTCGCCAGATAGGGATCCCCTAAGGTTGAGTGGACCTGGCCGAAGTCGTACTACAAGCAAGGGGCTCTGGAGCGTTTGGGTTGTGTTTGTATGCAATGCCTTATTAACACACAAACTTGAACATGTATGCATCGTTTAAACCTTTATATTCGACCCTGACTATTATATGTCAGAAAACTGTACTATAATGAGGCTTATTATAACACTATTTTTCATGATGAAACAGTTTCTCCCACCAATCACAGCTAAAGTAACAGTTGTTTGACCAATTCGATAGCATCGCACCTGCGCTGTGTTCCACGGTCTTCTAATTTAAATGTCACTGCGTGGCCTAGTGTCATAGTAGGGTAATCGAGGAGGCCATGGTCAAATACAAGGCATTCTCTGCGTCTCATGCGCTCTGTTCAGTACATAAAACTGGCGAAATCTCGACTGATATTTATGAATATATATGTTCGAACATAAAATAGTTATAATAATTATCGTCGAACATAAACAGTCGTATGCAACTCGCCTATAATGGTAATTAAGACACTCGTATGGAAATTATAAAACCCGCATACGCTCGTTTTATGAACATACTCGGGTCTTAATTATTGCCATTATAGGCTAGATGCATAATGTACTACGAGGCACGTCCAGAAAGTAAGTTCCGTTTGGTAATAAAATTAAATTGTGTACAGATACAGAAAAATTATTTATTGCACAACATTCTACACCTCTTAAACTACTTTTCCACATAATTGCCGAACTTTTGCAGGCATTTTTCATAGCGTGGCACAAGTTTTTGGATACCTTCTTCATAGAAGTTTGCCGCCTGTGTCTTCAACCAGTTAGAAACATCTTCTTTCAGCTCGTCGTCATTGTTGAAGTGTTGACCGCCAAGGAAAGACTTGAGATGTGTGAACAGATGAAAGTCGCTAGGAGCGAGGTCAGGGCTGTACGGAGGGTGGTCAAACACGTCACAGCCAAATCCCCGTAGGAGGTTTTTCTTCACATATGCAGTGTATGGTCGTGCGTTGTCGTGAAGAAAAACAACACCTTTTGACAGCAACCCTCGGCGCTTATTCTGTATTGCGCGGCGCAATTTCCTAAGTGTCTCGCAGGAGGCATCTGCGTTGATTGTCTGACCACGCGGTAAGAAATCAATGAGTAAGATGCCTTTCCAGTCCCAGAACACTGTGCACATCATTTTCCGAGGTGTCAAGATTTGTTTCGGCTTAACCATTGCTGGGGAGGAAGTGTGCCTCCATTCCATTGATTGCCGCTTACTTTCAGGAGTGTCGTGAGAAACCCAAGTTTCATCTCCTGTGACTATCTGTGTCAGAAATTCTTCACCGCCTTCATTGTAACGGGTCAAAAACTGAAGTGCACTACCCATCCGTTTTGTTTTGTGTTACTCCGTAAGAATCTTTGGTATCCATCGTAGGCAAAGTTTACGAAAGTTCAGTTTTTCGGTAACAATTTCATGAATTAGTGATCGTGAGATTTGGGGAAATTCCATAGCGAGAGCACTAATTGTAAACCTGCGGTTTTCCCGGATCTTGTCATCAATCGCGTGAACCAGTTCTTCTGTAACCAAAGATGGACGCCCACTTCGTTCTTCATCGTGCACTTCACTACGTCCTTCATTGAACTGTCGGACCCATCTTCTCACGATTGAATCACTCATCGCATTTTGTCCATACACTTCGCAAATTTGCCGATAAATTTCAATTGGTTTCACTTTCCTAGCATTCAGAAAACGAATCACAGATCTGATTTCACAAGCGGCGGGATTTTCAATCAACACCGACATTGTACGAGTAAACATGCACAACAACGCGTACGTGGCTGACAGCGCTCTCCAAATGGCGCACGTTTCTTCTCCTTGATACAGAGCGTCTACCGCGCATATGCGGAACTGCGCTGCAGCGGAACGTACAACTAGTTGAAGACACAGGCGGCACTCGTCTATGAAGAAGGTATACAAAAACTCGTGCCACGCTACGACAAATGCCTGCAACATTTCGGCAGTTATGTAGAAAGGTAGTTTAAGGGTTGTAGAATTTTGTGCAATAAATACTTTTTCTGTATCTGAACACAATTTAATGTTATTAGCAAACGGAACTTACTTTCTGGACGTACTTCGTATTATGGTTGTTCATGACGTCATGGATGGAGCCATTTTGCGTCTAGGGGAATTTTGTAGTTTAAGGAATCATCATCTACAGTATACTACTCCCTTTGCAAACACCCGTGAAATGACATTTTAATGTGTTCATTGATGCTGAGTCAATGGAGGTTAATTTGTGTTTTTTCTTTTAGCATGGGTAGGGTTGCCAGACGTTCCGTATTACCTGGAACAATTCCGGTTTTTCTTGTTTTGTTCCGCGTTCCGTTTCATTCTTTAACGGAACACCGAATATTCCGTTTTTTGTTGTTAATTTGATAATATATTCAATTTCGCACCAATTTTCAAATGTCCCGCTTCAGAATTGATTGTAATATCTAGCTTGTTTTCTGGCGATACAGGTGCAAGTTTGAAAGAGAAAATGATGTCTATGTCTGAAAAGGATTTGTAATATGCTGGTGTCATAGGCCTATATGATATATGTCAGCAATATCTAGTTTTAATCTTGTGTTTTCGATTATGTAATGCTTATTTAATACAAAATGTGTATTATTTATTACAACATCAAACAACCTTCATTTAAAAAACAAGTAGTTCCGTGAAGAACTAAAGCCTATTTTCATATATCCTACTTATGTCAACATACAACATACAAAATTTCAGTTTGATTGCTGTAATAGATTCGTAGGTATTGAGAACCGGCTAAATATTGCGGATGGTCGCCATGTTGAATTTTTATATATGTAGGTCTTAGAGTTCTGTACCATTAAAGGACAATTATTGCGTAGGTTCATTATAAAAACTTTCACTTCGATCGCATGATTACGACACAAGAAATAAAAACTTAATTATAAAATTCGCACACCCGCCATCTTGAGTTTATTTAAACAATTGAACTAAATTAGATACCAGTGGATTACAATGTGTATAAAAATTTGCTGAACCAAGTTTCATTGGGTTTGGATTATTAAAACACGAGAAAAGTCTATTCAAAACTTTCATCTTCGCTTGGCCGCCATGTTCGTTTTGTAGTTAACCGTTTTTTTTAGTATCATAGATGAACTTCCAGTCGTGCCCTTTATCTCCGTACAAAACTTCAGGGTGATACCGGTAATAGTTTCTGACATATAGAATGCCGGTGAAATATTTCGCACAGCCGCCATCTTGAGGTTATGTAAACAATTGAATGAAGTTAGATGTCGGTGCATTACAATGTCTATCCACATATACTGTACCAAGTTGCATAGCGTTTGGTTGCGTAAATCGCGAGAAACGTCTATTTAAAAGTCGCAAATTCGCTTGGCCGCCATGTTGGTTTTGTAGTTACCAGATTTTCAAAGGTCACATAGCTGAAATTCTAGTAGTTCCCTTTATCACCGTACAAAATTCCAGGGTGATATCCGTAATAGTTTCGGAGATATTGAATGCTGGTGAAATATTTCGCACAGCCGCCATGTTGGATTGGTGAGACGTAAGAAAAGTTGAAGAGTTCGGTCGGGGTCGTCCGGAATAGTGCTATGAACTTACCGAGTTTCATTGAAATATCTCCAGTTGTTTTGAATTTTATTAGAGGACACACACACACGCACACACAGACAGACACACGGACAAAAGGTGATCTCATAAGCCTGTATTTTCATAAAAGAAAATAGGCTAAAAAAACAATGTTTGGGACGAGTGTTCCGATTTTCCATTCTTGAAATCTGGCAACCCTAAGCATGGGTGATACATGCTTAGCTAACTCATCTTAATATCCTTTCAATTTAGTGTTGAATGACCTAGATGTTATGCATGTTTAACACAGCAATCGCCAAAGCCTGAGTTATGACGTTGTTTGTTGTACAAGCTAACACGCAACAATGGTGTTCCCATGTTAAATGTTCTTCCCCATCTCATCTTTGTATAGTAATCGTCTCTAGCGAGCTTTCTTAATCACCTAACACGCGAACATAATGGTTGTTTTCACTTTGTTAAGCGGGTACGATACTCATTACTAAAGAAGGTGATTTGTCATGCCCTGTTTTCAGCCACTTTAATTAATGTAGCAATACCTCATTTCGTACAATGGGACACAGCACAAGTTGTATTCTCCGTCTTACCGCTAATTGTTGCTGTTTATCACTAAGATCGATTAGCAATATCAGTCTTCTGTGTGAACTTACAATCCATTTACTGCAAATTATTTTGATAATATCCACGAAGATCCGAATGTGCCCATACTTGTTCCTTTTCTTTCACAGGCATTCTGTGGTTTAGTTCGGGAGAGGAAGGTGGAGGTGGGAAAATGCCTCCCCCACCCCTTCCCTCCAACATTTATGGTATTTATAACTATACTAATATATAACAAGATGTTCAGCAAAGAATATTTAGCCTACTTTCTCGTAAATGTATTGGTATACTTATAGACCTCGTTCGAAAGAACGTTGCTGTGCTCTGGCGGCAAGCCGCTCAAATATTCTGTAGGACTTGTGTGTGAGTGGAGCAACGTGATTACATGATGTTGCGGAAAGATTTCAACTTCAAGATGGTAAAAATTATACAGAGAGTAGAGCAAATCGTTCTGTGGTTGACTGTAACTACACATACAGAAACTTCCACCTGGAACGTAATTCTTCGTATTCAGAAACAAACAAGATGTTCAGTAAAGAACATATAGCCTACTTTCTCCTAAATGCATGGGTATTGTTATAACTCTTTGTCCTTTTCAAGGAGTATGATTGAATGTTGGTTGTAGGAGCTTGTTGAAATACAACGTGCTATAGGGATATTAAACATGAATATGAGGTGCCCTTTGCTAGTGCTACCTCTGTACCAAATGTCGTTCCATTCGGTTTCACCGTGTTCGAATTAATAGGGGGAATCAATTTTGACATAAAGATGGCCGCCATCCGCAAACTATCAGGTGAATGACCTATTAGATTGGTCAAAGGATGCTCCCTCCATAAAGGTATGTAGTTGCAAAATTTGGTAGAGATCGGATGATTAGATTAATCGTAATTTGATTTAAGCTTTGAACATTTGTGTGGCCGCCATTACGTTTCCGTCAAGATGGCGGCGATATAAAACATGACACTGAGGTGCCTTTTGTTAGTACTACCTCTGTACCAAATTTCGTTCCATTCGGTTGCACCGTGTTCGAATTAATAGGGGGAATCGATTTTCACACAAAGATGGCCGCCATCCGCAAACTATTACGCTGATGACCTATTGGTTTGGTCAAAGGATGCTCCCCCCATAAAGGTATGCTGTTGCAAAATTTGGTAGAGATCGGATGATTAGGTTAATCGTAATTTGATTTAAGCTTTGAACATTTGTGTGGCCGCCATTACGTTTCCGTCAAGATGGCGGCGATATAAAACATGACACTGAGGTGCCTTTTGTTAGTACTACCTCTGTACCAAATTTCGTTCCATTCGGTTGCACCGTGTTCGAATAAATAGGGGGAATCGATTTTCACACAAAGATGGCCGCCATCCGCAAACTATTACGCTGATGACCTATTGGTTTGGTCAAAGGATGCTCCCCCCATAAAGGTATGTCGTTGCAAAATTTGGTAGAGATCGGATGATTAGGTTAGTCGTAATTTGATTTAAGCTTTGAACATTTGTGTGGCCGCCATTACGTTTCCGTCAAGATGGCGGCGATATAAATCATGACACTGAGGTGTCCTTTGCTTGTGCTACCTTTGTACCAAATTTCGTTCAATTCGCATTCACCGTGTTCGAATTGATAGGGGGGGACAGACATTCAGAGTACACACACTCACACACACACAGACACACAGACACACACACACACAGACTCACACACACACATACACACACACAGTCAGACACACTTTTTTCGCCCTGTGTTGATCTCATAAGTCTACTTTCATTTTTTGCAAAAATCGAAAGTAGGCTAAAAACAGTACATTCGTAGAAGGAACGCTTCCTTAATTGTGGTATTTGTAGTCGGCATTTTCATAAATAGAACACCGACAAGAGGTCCTGACAGACCCAGGCAATGTCTTATATGAAGCCAAACTAATCAGATCAGCGCGAACGTGGAGAGGGTAGCAAATTAACTGCGCGAAGAGAGGTTGAAATAAAAGATGACAGAGAGTAGCCCAGCTCAAATGGAAGTAATGCCATGCTCAGCTGGAGTCACGTGGTCACCAACCCACGTCCTACTATTTGTGAGCCGCTGGCGAAGATTCACTGTTTCATGAAAATAAGGGATGTGAAGGAAGTGTGTTTAAATATGGATGATTATGTAACGCGAGTATACCGACAAATATCATGACCATAAATAGTGATAAGACTGAGGTGAGCTTGAAGTCACCACCACAGCTAACATTACACGTGTTGTCATCAATCATAACATGAATGACACTCAATCTCCGTAAGAATGAGGCAGTCCTGACCTAGCAATATTGTGTCCGGGTTGCAGTAGCATCAAGGTTGTTCTTTTAGAAATCCAGCTCCCCTACGCAGTATTTGTGCAATAAACAACTCCTGAAGTGCTCTGCTCATTATTTGTGCCAATGCACTTGCGTGTGTGTAGAAATTGTTTAAAAACCAATGTTACTAGGGATCATCCCTGCATTTTCTTGGGGAAACCAGAAAAAACAACTTGGCCCATTGGATACCTGAGGTGGGAATTGAACCATCCTCCTCACAGCTTTATTTTTTAGCCTATTTTCAATTTTGAAAAAATAGGCTTATGAGATCACCTTTTGCCCGTGTGTGTGTGTGTGTGTGTGTGTGTGTGAGGTGTGTGTGTCCCACCCCCCGAATAAATTCTAAACGACTGGAGCGATTTCAATGAAACTCGGTAATTTCATAGCACTATTCCGGGCGACACCGACCATGCGCTTCAAATTTTGTTACGTCTCACCAATCCAACATGGCGGCTGTGCGAAATATTTCACCAGCATTCAATATCTCCGACACTATTATGGATATCACCCTGGAATTTTGTACGGTGATAAAGGGAACTACTAGAATTTCAGCTATGTGACCTTTGAAAATCTGGTAACTACAAAACCAACATGGCGGCCAAGCGAATATGCGACTTTTAAATAGACGTTCCTCGCGATTGAATCAACCAAACGCAATAAAACAAGGTACAGTATATGTTTATACACATTGTAATGCACCGACATCCAACTTCGTTCAATTGTTTCCATAACCACAAGATGGCGGATGTGCGAAATATTTCACCGGCATTCTATATCTCTGAAACTATTAGCGGTATCACCCTGAAATTTTGTACGGAGATAAAGGGCACTTCTGAAAGTTCATCTATAAGACTTTCAAAAACCAGTTGACTACAAAACGAACATGGCGGCCAAGCGAATTTGAAAATGTTAAATAGACCTTTCTCGCGATTTAATGTTCCAAACGCAATGAAATCTGGTACAGCAAATGTTATACACATTGTAATGTACTGGTATGTAATTTAGTTCAATTGTTTATATAACCTCATGATGGCGGCTGTGCGAATTTTAAAATTAAGTTTTTATTTCTTGTGTCGTAATCATGCGATCGAAGTGAAAGTTTGAAAAATGAACCTACGCAATAATTTTCCTTTAATGGTACATGACTCTATGGCCTATACATTTAACAATCCAACAAGGCGTCCATTCGAAATATTTAGACGACTCTGAATATCTACGAATCTATTATAGCAATCAAACTGATTTTTTTATGTTCATAGGGGCTATGAACTTAAGTTCACCTATAGGACTTTAAATAACCTGGTGATCACAAATCCAACATGGCGGCGACACGAATCATAAATATTCACATAGACGTTTTTCGCAATTTAACCATCCGAGTGCAGTGAAACTTGGTACAGTAAATCCTTATACGAATGTTAATCCACTGGCATCTACTTTATTTCAATTGTTTCCATAACCACAAGAAGGGAACAGTGCGAAATTTTAAAATCGCCTTGTTATTTCTTGTATCCTAATCATGCGATTGAAGTTTGAATGCTACAGGTCGACACTAATCTTCATGTGACAGTACATAACTCTAGGGCCTACATATATAAAATCCAACATGGCGATCATCCGAAATATTTAGTCTGTTCTGAATATCTACGAATCTATTACAGCAATCAAACTGAAATTTTGTATGTTGATAGTGGCAGTTAAGATAAGTAGGATATATGAAAATAGGCTGTATAGTTCTTCACGGAACTACTTGTTTTTATTGCAGTCAAACGACCATACATATAGCCTCACAAGAACGTTGATAATACTATTCTACATTAATATATGTGATTAAAAGTGCAAAACGTAAGGCACTACAACTCAAATTAACAGCATGAGATGGTTGATTAATACTAGTTTCTCGCAAACACAAACTGTATAATTATGTCTTCTCCCAACTTTTATTTCCCAATGAGCTCTCCGCTTTTCTTAAGCTGAGAGGCTGTGAAATACGACGTATAAAAAGTCAACCCCTGGCACTATCCAGCCCATGACGGGCTAAGGCCGACCAAGCGACCGCTGCCCAGCCATTTGGCCTGCAGATATTGGGGTGACGCGTGATCAGCGCGTCTGGTCCCCTCGGCCGTTAATCTTGGTATTCGTGATCGGGGCGCTGTCTCACTGTCAGACAGCTACTCAATTGTCCTCACGAGGCTGTGTGCACCCCGTTCCAACCCTCACGTCAGTTTTAAAATTCCTGACGGAGCCGGGGATCGAACCCGGGGCCTCCGTGCGAGAGGAATACGACGTATCCCTCATAATATTCCCTAAACCCTGATAAATTTCCATGGATGACGATATTTCACCTTTAAAACTTATTTTTCTGCCCTACTCGGTTCTCCAGCACGAGCTATCATACTGTAGGGGACCTGAGAGGGTGCCCTCTACAATGTAATATCTGGGAGGATGAAATATGAGTAGCTGGGGGGCTGCTTGGAGCTCGAGTGTAAGAGGTGTCGGTTATGGACTGGTTCGAGGGCGTGTAAGCGCTCGAAAGGAGAACTCCCAAATGTACTGTCTGATCTGGTAGTTCGGGGATGCGATATCGGGATTAAGGGCGGTTTTGTGCCGGAAGCTGTGAACAGCTGGGCCGCTGTTTGGAATTCTGCTAACGTGGGCAGCGGACGGCTCGCGCTAATAAGCGATACAAGCAGTGTGACGTAGGCGAGTAGCTGGCTACGGGCGCCACGAAACAATGAGTCAAGTGTTACCTGGATCCTACCGGGACGAGGGATGAAGGGCAGGATCTTAACAATTAAAGCAATAAACTAAAATACCAGTTGCTTCTAATATGACTGAGTTTAATGGTGTACTTCTGACTTGAAGTACTCCTAGAATTGGCAGAGCAGTTAATGAATCAGATGCTTATTACAATCCAAGCACTAGGGGGTGAAAGTGTGGATGTTTGTGTGAGGAGTGGTGATCGCTTAGACACTTACCCTTTGGCGTTCGTCGGAGCGGCTCTCGGCAGCGGTCTGACACAAGGTGGCACTGAGGAAAACTGACCCCGAGTTACCTCAACTCTCCAGCTTTATAGCCTTTTGAGTGTCGAGTGTGCAGATTTGCACATTTCACAGGATGTGAGGAGTTGGCCGGGGTTATTGGAGGTTGTTGCTATGTATTATGCTTAGATGTATGTTAGAATTTTATAATGTATTCCGATGGCGTTTGTTTGGGGATGGATGTATGTGTCGTAGATAGAAGGGAATGGGGGTGCATCCCCCGGATTAGTGATGTAAAATGCCTGGGCATTTATAAGTCGGGGCAAATGCCCAAGATAAATGCCCGGACAAATGCCCAAAATCCATAAATGCCCAGGCATTTTGAGCATTTACCTCTTTTAAAAACATATTCATAATGCAACGCTTATATAAATATTGTTTTAGCCATATATGTATCTACATATATGTATTCTATATATTTATCCATACAAACAGGTATACATATACCAGTATATATATTTATATTGCTGGAAAAGTAGTTAAGTAGTCCTAATATTTTTCTATAGCCTCTCAACTCAAGTGGATTTTTATACATAATAATTATGTGTATGCCTATGAATGTTGATTGTGTAATTGGGGGAAAAATCCACTTAACACTTCAACACATCTTTGTAATTTTTGAATGAGTTTGATATTTTACTGACAAATGACTAATACTGAATACATAATGTATGCTATTACATTAACTGTATAAGTTAAAAATGAAACAAATGAGGACATGAGGTAAAGTACATATATTTAAATATGAAATTAATAATCAATTAATGTTTTGTGTTCTTGGGTATCTTAATCACTTTCTTCTGTTTCTGTATCCTCTTCATCACTGTTTGCTATTGAACTTTCAAGTAGTTCTGGCTCAGATTCTTCTGACAGTTCTGATTCTGAATCTTCCTCTAGGCCTATAATTCGTTCTTGACTGGATGTTGGGGTTTCTTCTCCTTGTTCTGGATTACTCTGACGAGTCTCTTCAGTTATTTTGTCGGGCTTACGCTTAGATGTTCCATTCTCCCCATTCATCAGCTTCCAATTGTAGGCTAGATAAATCAATTTGGCAGCCCTCTCAGATGTAAGTCTGTTTCTTTTTTACTATGAATCCAACCAAAAGTGCTAAAGGTCTGCTCTGTGGCAGCAGATGTAACAGGTGCCCCTACATTTCCTACATTTAAATGAGTAGGCCTGCAGGCCTAACTCAGTAATACAATGTTTTATTCAAACCAGATATACTTAATTCCCATTTAGATGTTATTGACAACATTGACACACGATAATTAAATTATTAGCAATATTCGGGCATTACTAGTTCATCCATGAAATATACCTTTGATTAATGGTTTTTATTATGTTTCAGAAGCTCTAGTAACAATCACAAGTAGTAAAAAGTAAAAAAAAAAGTTTTTTTAAATGCCCCGATTTTGGGCGCTTAAAACTGCTTTGGGCAAATGCCCAGGCAAATGCCCATTTATAGATGTCCTGCCCACCGGGCATTTGCCCGGCCCACATCACTGCCCCGGATGCAACAATACACACTACTCCTACGGACTCAGTGAGCAAGTTGCCGTTAGGGGCGCCCGCAGCTAAAATATCGCCATTCGTACGAGGTCTATAACTCTTTGTCCTCATCCCTAAAACAATCACGTCTACCATCATGTATTGTTTGTTTTCTTTTATATTGATAATTAGCCAGTAAGTGTCAAAATCAATATTATATAATTTATGATGACTGAATAACAAAACTACTAACTTATTGTAATGCATTCACGTTCGTTAATCTCGATATTGAGCCTCCAAACTTAAGAATCCTTCATTTTGGGTATCTTCCCCTTTAAAAATCCGCGCCGATTACAATAGATTGGTGCTGCGACCAAGCAGTGAATTAATACGCCTCTGAGTGTTCAATGAGCAGGTAGTTTAAAGTTGCCAGGAGGGAGACGCTCCAGTTGGCAGTGTTTAAGGTTAATCGGAACGTGATCGTGGCTAATGGTTGAACTACCGGTATTACAAAATTGACATACATCAGGAGGCCAGGTATTTACACAGCGGTATGTTTGGAACAATATTACCCACGTATCCCACGAGAGGACAGCACCGTACAGAGGCATTGAGAAAGTTGTGGTTGATGACGACGTGTATCTAGTTCTTCTAGTTTCCTTTTCCTAATGTCTTCTGTTTGTGTGCGATGCTGGGGCTGTGATTTTATTAATAAACGAGTGTATACATCAGCCTCTCCTTCGAGCTAAATGGCATTTTATTCAGTATCTGTGTAAAGGGCTCGTGCATATCCTTTGTAAAAGAATTCAAGAAGAAAAAAGTTAACTGTAGTAGTATTCGTTCCCCGGTCAACCACGTGAGAGACTAACGCGCTAGCCCAGGGCCAACCATGTCCTTAACATCTGAGTGTTATTAACTGACTTAGATACAACGTGTTAGCAAATGATGTCTTGAAATAAACGATTTCTTCACTGCTGTACATCTTCATTATAAATCATGTCATACAAAATTAATATTATCTGTATCAATAGGCTATATCGCATACAACATACTAAAACTACTGAAATATAGGACAGGCACAAGAGGTCAGCTGCCATCTTGTCATGTGACAGAGACGGCTCAGCCCTTTTAATCCACTCATACAGTATAATATTATAATATTAAATCATAATAAATAACGGATCACGTCCTTTAGGATAGCTTGAGCTACCCTTGGCTCGACAATCGGAATTGGTGGGTCTTAAAGCTATTGATTATAATGGTTGAATAATTCACACGGCCGCCATCCTGAAATGGCACGGCTGATAACATTGTAGATTAGGTGAAAGACGCGTCCTATATAAAGGTATGTTGTTACCAAATTTGGTAGAGATCGGATGATTAGTTTAGTCGTAATTTAATCTTACGTTTTGAACGTTTGAGTGGCCACCAATCAGTTTGGTAAATATGGTGGCGACATAAAATATGGCACTGAGGTGCCCTTTGCTAGTGCTACCTCTGTACCAAATTTCGATCAATTCGGTTTCACCGTGTTTGAATAGATAGGGCGGACAGACATGCAGGGTACACACACTCACACACACACACACACACACACACACACACACAATTTATGGCCCTGTGTAGATCTCATAAGTCTACTTAAATTTTTTGCAAAAATGGAAAGTAGGCTAAAAATGAGATGGTGTGTGCCTGTCTGTGTCTGTTTATTACTCAATCACGCAAGAACCACTGGTCCGATTTACACGAAATTTTGCATGGATGTAGCTGATTTACCTGGTTAATATATAGGCTACTTTTGATTTCGATACTTTGCACTATTTAAAAATGGCGACAATTTTAGTGACGTCACTACACCCTTTGGTTTCAAAATTTCATATTTACATCTCAAATAAAAGGAGAACGCTAAGAAATAGCAAACTATTGATGGCATATACGAGGTTTAAAATGTAATTTTCTATCCGAAAGGTCCTTATCACTTTTCGTGTATCTCCAAAGGTTAGCGAGTAAAACCAACATTTGTGCTATAAAACACGGTCAACGCCGAGCAAAGTGTTAAACATCTATTATATAAAACAAAGTGTCCTGACTGACTGACTGACTGACTGACTCATCATCGCCCAGCCAAAGCTATTAAAGCTAGACACATGACATTTTGGGGATATGTTCGCTGTAAGTCGAAAACGCCCACCAAGGAAGGATTTTCGGATATTCAGGTTCTAAAGGGGTGTTATGGGGGTTAAACCTACATTTCATTGAATAACAATAACTCACGAGTGGTTTCATTTGGGGATGTAATACTCGGCATATAAACTATTCATTAAAAACAAGATCTTCAGTAAAGAACATATAGCCTACTTTCTCCTAAATGCATGTGTTTTGTTATAACTCTTTGTCCTTTTCAAGGAGTATAATTGAATGTTTGTTGTAGTAGCTTGTTGAAATACAGCGTGTTATACGGATATTAAACATGAATATGAGGTGTCTTTGCCAGTGCTACCTCTGTACAAAATTGCATTCAATTCGGTATCACGGTGTTTAAATAGATATGGTGAATCGATTTGCACACATATATAGCCGCCATCTGCAAACTTGTGGGCTGATGACCTTGTAGTTCAGCTAAAATATGTTTCCCACAAAAAGGTAAGTTATTGCAAAATTTGGTAGAGATCAAATAATTAGGTTGGTCGTAATTTGATTCAGGCTTTTAACATTTGGGTGGTCGCCATTCCGTTTCCGTCAAGATGGTAGCGATATAAAACATGACCCTGAGGTGCCCTTTGCTAGTGTTACCTCTCTACCAAATTTCGTTCAATTTGGTTTTACCGTGTTTGAATTGATATGGTGAATCGATTTCCACACATACATGGCCGCTATCTGCAAACTATTGGGCTGATAATCTTGTAGTTCAGTCAAAATATGCTTTCCACAAAAAGTTATGTTGTTGCAAAATTTGGTAGAGATCAAATAATTAGGTTGGTTGTAATTTGATTTAAGCTTTTAACATTTGGGTGGCCGCCATTACGGTTCCGTCCAGATAGCGACGATATAAAACATGACACTGAGTTGCCTTTTGCAAGTGCTACCTCTGTACCAAATTTCATTCAATTTGGTTTCACCGTGTTTGAATTGATAAGGGGAATCGATTTGCACACATATATGGCAGCTTTCTACAAACTATTGGGCTGATGACCTTGTCGTTTGGTTAAACCATGCTTCCCACATAAAGGTACGTTGTTGCAAAATTTAGTAGATCAGATGATTAGGTTGGTCGTAATTTGATTTAAGCTTTTAACATTTGGGTGGCCGCCATTACGTTTCCGTCTAGATGGCGGCGATATAATACATGACACTGAGCTGCCCTTTGCTATTGTTATCTCTGTACCAAATTTCGTTCAATTCCGTTTTCTCCGTGTTTGAATAGATAGGTGGAATCGATTTGCACACATACATGGCCGCCATCTACAAACTATTGGGCTGATGACCTTGTAGTTTAGTCAAAGGACGCTTGCCATATAAATATATGTAGTTGCAAAATTTGGTGGAGATCGGATGATTAGGTTAGTCGGAATTTGATTTAAGCATTGAACATTTGGGTGGCCGCCATTACGTTACCGTCAAGATGGCGGCGATATAGAACATGACACTGAGGTGCCCTTTGCTAGTGCTACCTCTGCACCAAATTTCGTTCAATTCGGTTTCATCGTGTTCGAATTGATAGGCTGGGACATACATTCAGAGTACACACACTCACACGTGACTGCGGGATTTTTGATGTGGTGTATATTATGAGGTGAAAGGGGTGAAAAGTGGGAGTTGAAGGATTCTTAACGGATCATGTATCTCCTAAACGACATAGGCGAGAAGTTTGAAAGTCAGCGGAAAAAATCAGCCTAAAAAATAAGTGAATGTGTTCGGCCCTTTTTTCAAAAATTCAATTTAAGGGGCCCATGGGGAGGGGTAAAATTCTGGAAAACAAAAGGAAAGAAAGTGTCCTAACTGACTCACTGACGCTCATCAAACGCAGGGAAAAACAACTTAAAAAATAAGTAAGTTCGACCGTTCTTTCATAAATCCAATCTAAGGGGCCCATGGGGAGGGGTAAAACTCTGGAGAAAAAAAATGAAAGGAAATGTCCTGAATGACTCACTCACTCATCTTTGCCCAGCCAAAAGTATTGAAGTTAGAAACATGAAATATTTGGGGATGTGTTCGATGTGGTATATATTATTTGGTGAAAGGGATGAAACGTGGGGGTTGAATGATTCCTAACGGAGCGTGTATCTCTTAAACGATTTAGGCAAGGAGTTTGAAATTCAGAGGAAAATAATCCGTTTAAAATTAAAAATAACTAAATAGGTGTTCGACCGTTCTTTCATAAATCCAATTTAAGGGGCCCATGGGGTGGGGTGAAATTCTGGAAGAAAAATGTCCACTAAGGAAGGATTTTTGGATATTCACTCTCATCGACTAACCAAAACTATTAAAGTTAGAAACATGGAATTTTGGGGATATGTTTGTTGTATGTCGAAAACGTCTACTAACGAAGGATTTTTGGATATTCAGGTTCTAAAGGGGTGTTAACGGGGTTGAACCTGCATTTCATTGAATAACAATATCTCACGAGTGGTTTCATTTGGGGATGTGATACTCGGCATATTAACTAATGATTAAAAAAAATAAGCAGACATGTGTCTAAGGGTTTTTCGATTTGGTGTATATTATGCTGTGAAAGCGGTAAAATATGGCCGTAGAGGTTATTTACTTGTGTAATTTTATGATGTGAACTTTTTCTTATAGGAATTTGGGTAAATGGATATTGTGTTTAGTCAGTGTGTTTAATATACTGTATCTCACGTATTTCCTATTTACGTTTGTGGTCGGAAAGCGTATTGTGATTTTGAGTCGAATTGTATACATGCGAAGCGACGTGACGTTGGGGAGATTTTGATATCTATGTGCCATTGTTGTGCTATATTGCCATTGCTGTCTGATTGTTTACGGTCTTTACCAAATTATTATCATTATTATTCAAAATTCAACGATAAATCAAACATAGCATTCACGATTTAGACGTTGTTAAGTGTACTTTTTACAACTACAATTTTCGCGGGCGAAGCCGCGACGGGTAATGCTAGTCTATATAAAGGAAGATGTCCTGACTGACTGAATGATAATCAACGCACAGCAAAAACTACTGGAGATAATTGCATGAAACTTTGATGATATGTTCCTATCGTAGTGTAGATGCGCATTAAGAAATGATTCTTAAAAATTCCGATTTTAAAGGGGTGAAATGTTATTTTCCATTTTTGTTATATTTAACTGGGACAAAATATCGAAGTTGTTGCATAAAGACCGGACATAGCTCATTTTACGCTCCTTGATGCGAGAAATAATATTCGGTAGGTCCCCACGGGACACCGAAAAACATGTTTTAAGGCCCTATAACAAACAGTTTCAAAGTTATTCCCACAAAACTATCTTCGCTCTGATAAACTGATGAACTAATGGCAAGTCCGTATCCATGGTAACAGTACGCTCTGATACACTGATGAATTAATCGCAAGTTCGTATCCATGGCAACAGTAGCTCAAGGCATGACATCCAATTGTCCAGCTATTACTGTAGGAGGCAATGTCAATCCACTTATTATCTAAAACACGATAGACTAGCTGCGAGGCTCAGCGGTAACGTTCTTGCTTGCTGGGTCCAAAGTTGCAGGTTCGTATCCTGGCGGAATCAGTTGACATTTGACGGTGCGCAAATGCAAGGGAACCATGCCAGTAGATTTAATGACACGTTAAAGATCCCCTTCTAGGCAAAATTCTAGCACCCCGGCGTTTCCAAAAACCAGAGTAGTTGAAAGGAACGCATTAAAACACGATAAGAACAATAGAAATCTAAACGGTCATCCCTCTTTCAAGATATATCTATATCATAATTTAAAAATAACTTTCTATGTTTTAGAACTAAAATAACGAACATTAGTGTGAGATAGAGCCTTGCAATACCACCTTTAATTTTGTAACACTACAGTAGCGACTACTAAATAATGGTAGCGATCAAGCTACGTTCAATTTCATAAACACAGGCCTCAAAAATCCCGTATAGTTAAGTACAAACATATCAGACTGGTCGTTATGTCAGTAGCAACGAAGCTATGTGGCGGCTATTGCCGTTTCCGTAACACTAAAGGCATCCCGCTGTCACATACCTCGATATGCATTTACAGAATTGTGAACCAGTCTATTTTACTGAAAATTATTTCTACGAGCGCGTATCCATTCCGCCCAAAACCACATTCACTACCTTTTCCAACATTTACACAAGACGTGATTTTGAAAGCACTTTTCTGTATGTAGAGGTACAGAGATATTACACATGAAAAGTTACTCCAAAATGATGGCAAATCTGAATTCAAGGAACTGCTGTTCAGAATAGGCCTGGTGTTAAATCTGCAGAAGGTTTCGGTACAGGTTATACGGCCCATGTTTGTAACATGGAATGTTTTCCTTTGACAATGCATCTATTGATATCGCGCCAGGAGATGGCAGTTGGGTTTGAAATGCGGACGTCTTCCCGCTCACTGCGTATCGTGCATTCCAAAACACAAGGCCAAAGTTTAACATTTGCATGAATCGACCTACGCGAAGACTGTTTCTCCCACGGACAATTTTATGTTGCCTGTTCCAGAGTAAGTTCTCCAAGTAGCTTAGCCATTTTGGCACGAGAAGGAAGAACTGCCAATATTGTATATAAAGAAGTTCTAAACTAAATTATTATATTTATAATTCTTCTTTTATTGGTTGTTATGTGACATACGATTTTACGTTACTTATACATTGATAAAGTTTATTTAAGTTCATGTTTTCAAAATATATTTCTGTTATTTTTGGTTAGGTTAAAGATATAGTTAATTATAATACGTTTCTTTAAATCTTTAGAATTTCAATTTAATTCGTTAGCAAATATTTGTATTTTAACTCTGTATTTTGATTTCATATTTAAAAGTTAATTTTCAACATTAAGACAATTTAATTAAGCACTTTCATATCTTTAATATTTCATTATTTCATTCCATTCATAAAGCAGGCAAAGCCATTGTTACGAAAGAAGTAATCTAAAATATTATTAAGTTATATTTACGTTTTGATATCACGAGGAATTATAAATTTCATTTAACAGTGAACTCGGAATGATAATCGGTTTATATAGAATATCTCTTTAAGATATAAGTGTTATATAACACGTGAAACTTTTCAATTCCGCGGGCGAAGTCGGACGGGAAAAGACATAATTTACGTCCACGTCTTCCATTTCAGACGAAAGTCGATGATCATCTAACGCTTGGTTCGGTGGCATTCAAAAGAAAATGGGAAATAACAAAATATATAAAGGGACATGACTCAACTATGACGCGAGCGAAGCCGCTGGTACCTGCTAGTATTATATAAAGCTTAATATGTGTCAGTTTGACTGTTTTTTACAAATCTACACCGTATCACCGATAGGAACCAAAATGTGTATACTTACCCTTTGGAGCCCCGCGGGTAACACTGTCCACTTTAAATTTCGGACAGACCAATCCATTCCCTACAATTAGGCACTTTGGCACAAATCTACACAGTTCCACCGATCTGAACCAAAATGTGTATACTTACCCTTTGAAACCCTGCGAGTAACACTGTCCACATGAAATTTCAGACAGACCACTCCATTCCCTGCATTTAGGCCCTTTGGCACAAATCTACACCGTTTCACCGATCTGAACCAAATTTTACATACCTGCCCTTTAGAACCCGACGAGTAACACTGACTACATGAAATTTTGGACAGACCAGTCCATTCCCTTCATTTAGGACCTTTGGGACAAATCTACATCGTTTCACCGATATGAACCAAACTTAATGTAGGCCTACTTACCCTTCGGATCATAGTTATCATCATGAAATACTATGCCTCTGTATAAGTGCGATGGTGTTGGTGTAGTACTTAGAGGTTATCAGCTGCAATAAGCGTTGGTGCTTTCAAATTTACCTTCATTTATTCCGATTCTTGTCCTTGAGTGCTATGTGGCGATAAATGACACTATTGCTACCTCAGGAGCACGGGAAAGCCGAAGATTTCCTAAGTGCTCTGATTATTTTTCTACGTCGCTATGCGACAAAAGACGACAGTATTGGTCTCCTCTTTTCTAACAGCCAATGAGATATAGGTCCTAGGCAGTGTCTTTTATTTCACTTCTCCTCCTTATAATCATATTTTTCAATTTGTTTGTAAATTACATGTGTCAGTGCTGTATTCATTATTAGCATTATGAGTATGGGAAAATTACCTGAATATTACTGTACTACTAGTGTACTGTATACCCCCACCACCACCACCACCACCACCACAACAACAATTTTTATTTTTTTCTATTAGTTTAAAAATTATGTGCCAGTTCTGTACAGTAGTAGTATTCATTATCATCCATAAAACAAATAAATCCACCGGGCGAAGCCCGCCACTTCTGTTATTAATTTCTATAATTAATTTACTTCAATGTTTATTTTATGTATTTTAATATTTCTATAGGCCTACATATTTTTATATTATTTTTGTTTTATAATTTTCATTTAATTTTTGTAATTTTTTTAAATCGTATTTACCCTCCAGGGTGGTGGCTCCCAGGGACTCAGCGAGGGAACTCACCCCTACTGCCTATCCAGGCAGTGTCCTAGAGCTGGGAACATCTAATCGGAAGGGATACAACTGGTGAGGTGGGATTAGCACCTCGCCCAGGCGGCCTCACCTGCAAAGCGAACAGGGGCCTCATGAGGGAAGGGAGGGGAAGATTGGGATGGATAGGCAAGGAAGAGGGAAGGAGGCGGCCGTGGCCTTACGGTAGGGACCATCCCGGCATTTGCCCGAAGACGAAGTGGGAAACCACGGAAAACCACTTCGAGGATGGCTGAGGGGGAATCGAACCCCCTCTACTCATTTGGGCCACCCGAGGCTGAGTAGACCCCGTTCCAGTCCTCGTACCACTTTTCAAATTTCGTGGCAGAGCCGGGAATCGTACCCAGGACCTCCGGGGCGGCAGCTAACCATGCTGACCGCTACGCTAAGGAGGCCACTGTAAAATTTTATTTTTAATTTTAATTTTATTCAATTCTTAATTTTTAAATTTCTTAATTTTTAAGGTTTTTTTTATTCTCAAATTTTATTTTCTTAATTTTTACATTTACAATCTCTTTCATTTTTATATACATTTGTAATTTGAACCCTTAAAGTCTAATCCGGACCTGTGATATTCGGACTTGCTGAGGATCACCACTTCAGTCATTCTGAGCGATACCGACGGCAGTGGCTCAGCTGGCTAAAGCGCAGCTTTAGGTCATGGGACCAAGCTCTCTGCTGACTCGGTAGACGCGTGGGTTCGAGCCCCACCGTCGGCCGTCCTTGAAATGGTTTTCCATGGTTTCCCATTTTCAACACCAGGCAAATGCTGGGACGGTACCTTCTGATAGGCCACGGCCGATTCCTTCGACATCCTTGTCCAGTTTCATTCATCTTCATCCATTCCATCTCTCATCCCGACGCGCAGGTCGCCCACGGGCGTCGAAGAGAAAGACCTGCACTCGGCCTCTCAGGAGGCCACACGACAAAAAAAAATCTGAGCGATTTAACGCACTCGGCTACGCCGCTCTAGATGTTAACTAATTTACTAATATATTTATTTTTTATTTATTTATATATTTTATATTTATTAATTAATTAATTCATTCATTCAAGCATTTATTTGTTTATTTATTTATTTTTATTTATTTATTAATTTACTTTATATTTATTTATTTATTTGTTTATTCATTTATTTCTGTATTTTTTATTTTTTTATTTATTTATTTATTTATTTATTTATTTATTTATTTATTAATTTAAAGGACTAGCATGTGCGTGATAACTACCTTTCGTATTCCAGCTATCTAGAGTATATGCTACTGTAACCATAAAGGGAATGACTGCAGGCAGGAGCTGTCATGTCTAGTCTGGGACGGGGGATAATACCAGAGCGCCCAATTAGGACGGCGGTTGGAGAGGTAATAAGTATCTCAGGACTAAGAGCTTCTCGCTCGACAAGAGAATTAGGTCCGAAAATGAAAGTGGCATAAAGAGAGATTTCCAGCAGCAAAAGAAAGAGTGAGTAAAAAAAAAGAATCTTGATTGATTGGGGAAGAAAAAGTTTGATCGAAATCTTCTAGCACAAAGCTGGTGTGAAGGGAGACAGGCAGAGCAGCAGAGAAAAGATAAGACGTTTAAGAGTGGGATAAAGTCGCTAGTCTTGAACTGACAGAGATGACAGGAACCGATAGCGGAAAGGACACCCAAGGCTGCTTCACTTACCCTTGGTCTAGAACACCGGTTCTCAAACATTGATCCGCGACTCGCGGATCGTTTTAAGGACGCTCACTGCCGCTCACATACTCTTGGCTTAGAACTGTGCTTCGCAAAGTGAGAGCCTCGTCTCACGAATGGAGTGTAGGGCACTCAAGGCTTCTTTCAGGAGCGTATATACAATAGTTTTCGGTGGGGGCTGGCAATCCTGGAAAATTGTGAGTATTTTCAGGGGATTGTCACCGCAAAATACCCAGAAATATCAACCAATATCTTAGAGCATATAACATTGTGTAATCATTGTAGATAAGATTCAAAGTTTATATAGCCTACAATTACTGGCAATACAAAGGAAAGTTGTAAAATACAACACAACACACAAATAAAATTATATAGTTAATGCATTTTCTATTATGATCTATGGAGTATGAATGGCAAATATCTGAATATTTGTTAATTTACTAAGCAGAAAGGTAAACATTTTTTTTACAAGTTGATAATTTATTTCTCAAAAGTACCGTACTGTGAAATCCACAGTTTTGCCTTACAAGGCTGAGTGTGCCCCGTTCCAGCCCTCAGACTAGAATTAAAATTTCTTGGCAGAGCCGGGAATCGAATTTGGACCTCTGGGGCGGCAGCCAAGAATGCTAGCCCCTACACCTCGAGTTAGTCTAATTTCAATCTTAATATTGTTTATAACTTAGCCGATAAGGTACGATTAGTGTACATCCAAATTTACAATTATTTTATCCTCTTACCAAAGCAACACTTTCTTCATTTTGATTGTCTTTTTTCGGAGGTGGGGGTGGAGCCCCCTCAGCACCCCTCTTATATACTCCCCTGGATTCTTCAGTAGTTACTAATGATCTGCAACTCATGTTCTGAAACAGTGAGTCACGGCACACCGAAGGAGTGTAGGGCACTCAGGGCTGCTTCAATTACTGTTGGATTGGTGAATGAAAGCCTGTGAGTGAGTGTGTGTGTGTGTGCGTGCGTACGTACTTTGTAAATATGTATGAGTGACATCATTTCCCCTATCAACTATGTAACGGCAGCTCGAATCTTCTTGACACTTAGCGAATTAAAAGCCTTGATTCCAAGCATCCGACTTTTGTACCTGATGATCGTACCAGTACTTGCAAGTATAAATGGTTGCAACTTCACAGTACGCCTTTAATAACTATTACATGACTCTCCGTACAAGATTTAAGTGAAAATGTGTCATAGAACGTATGCTGTGGATGTTACTCTTCAACTTTTTTTGATTGTGTTTTAACAACCGTGAATATATGTAGCCTACTGTGCGCGCCAGCCTAGAGGTGTCCAGCGTAACTAAATCAGAGTCGCTAGTTGGGAGTGCATTTACAAAGGTGAGCTAACCATAAAAACGTTCAGAATTAGATACTTGCTGACTAGTTGGATTTTCTATGGCACATTAAATACTATGCCGGATGTAAGAACTAACGCATTTGCGATACGGAAACTAGAACAGATACGAGGAAAACAATCTGAACAAGTTGTAAATCGATTGAAGTATTTCAGTCCCGGACAAACTAGTCGTAACAGGCGTTTCATTACCAGTTTTGAAATTTTTGCTTAAAATATTGTCACTATAAATGCGCGGGTAGTTTATGTCAAATAAAACGGTAGAGTTTAGAGTGAGTTGCACGGAATTTGATTCTCAGCTGCGTCCTAATTTTGCAAGGTTAGTGCCCCTGGCTCAATGACAAGGTATTTCGTGACGTCTCCAGCATGTCATCCTTATTACAATACGTAGGTCACATATGGGCGTGAACTCGAATGACCTCCACCAGACTTTCCGAAGCCCACAGGACTTTAATAATTATTTAATTATTTAGTTATTATTTACCAGCCACGGTGGCCGAGAGTGGTTACCTGCTAGCTCGTGCCTCGTTGACATCGTGAGAGCTTTGGTTTGAATTACACCTTGGCCGTCCTAAACATGGTGTAACCTATATTTTATGAGTTCCCATGACAGTTTTAATGTAGGCTCGTAGGTTTGTTATTTCCTTATATCATGTTATCGTGTTGGCAACGTGTTCAATTGCATTGGACACGTCTGCAGTAGACGCAGTGTCATTATTATTATTATTACTATTATCATATACGTATACTTTTTATTATTAATTATTCAATGTATTTTAGGTCACTTTTGACGAGATTCTGGAGCTTGCTTTGATTCTATGTTGTAAAGAATATAGTACGTTTCATTTGTACAGTTTTGGTATATTTAAGTACGGAGAATGGTGGGGGAGGTAATTGCCAGTCACTTGTTGGTGAGATATAAGTCTGTCGCTGGTCACGAGAAAGAGTATGTGCCCTTGCAAGTGGTGCTACCTATCCAAAGGGCTAGGACTATGAAAAACGAGCTCACTTGTGTCTGTTAGAAGATGACCTTGTATGAGCTCTGGACGTGGCTGCTATCTGACGCCAAGGTATGAACTACTGGATGTGTACGAGAAGGGAAGAAGCCCTTAGGCGTGGAACAGGGTGTGTCAGACAGCCGAGCAAGGGGACTGCTTGGAGTGGCTTGGGAACAATGAGACAATAAGGATTCTGAGAAGGGACTCCCTGTCAGAGGTGTGGCTTGAAGGACCGGCTGTGGCATTCAGATTGAGTGCACTGTTGCAAGGGGATTGTCTCTCTGGGCATTGAGATGACTGGTTGGGTAGTGTGTCTCTCTTGAGCTGAGTGCTTCGTACCTCCGATTTGTTTGAGTATGGAGGGTACCACGTGATTGGGTTCTTACTGTTATGCCACAATCACATTAGGGCTGATGCATATGCAAATAATTGTGCAACGTTGAAGAGGACCAGCTTCAAAGTGGTGTAGAGGTGAAATAGACATATGGGGCAGACGACCGCATTACCGGTAATGTGAAAACCAACTAATAAATATTTACAGGCCTAAATAATATTATTATATTATTTTATTATATTATATATTTTTAATTGCATTTCTTGTGTGTCACTCTTTGTTATTATATTTATCCATTTCTTGCATGCAGCTTCAGAATATAAAGTAAATTTAAATTGGATAGTTTCTTTTTAGTTAGATGCATGTAAACCTTCCTTCGTCCTCATTAATTTATAGGAGGTTTTGGTAAGGCCTATGTACGAGTCAGTCCTTTCAGAATATCTGCACACGCCCGGAGATAAGAAGAGTTTTAAAAAGGTGGATTTGTTCAATTACAGTACTTATTAAGTCATTTGATTAAATTTTAAAGAAAGGCCATTTATGAGGCAGAATATTCATTTTTACTTAATTTTTGTATCTAGAATTGATAGATTACAAATGGCGCCCAACTATGGACTGTGAATAAGGCTGGCTGGTGCATAGTATGGCAGTACGCTCAGGTAATTTGTGAAATCTGATCGGATATTTTAGGAAGGGTATATATGTTCAGTGATTTTGGAGGGTATGCTAAGTAATGAGAGTGAGCCTGATTTATTAAAGTTAAGATCTGGGAGTGTTGACCGAAGCACTCTTGGTCATTCTAGAAGAGGCTGGAGTGAGTCAAACAGGCAGACCAATAAGCGGCCAGATTCCACAAATTCGAGAGTAGTTCTTAGTAAAATGGCAGATAATGATGTGATTTCTGGTACGTTGGAGGTACGTGAGGGGGGCGAGAAAGATGAAATTGCAACTAGCAAGGAGTTAGGAATGGGAGAGAATAGTGAGGAGGAAAATGTAGGGCTGGGAGAAAACTCACAGATGATCAAGTTAATGGAGCAGATGATGTCTAAATTCAGTAATAAGCTAAGTGATTTAAGTACTAAAATGGATACTCAGAGTAGTGATTTAAGTACTCAAATTAATAATCAATTTATTACTAAGATAGACATTCAAAGTACAGATTTAGAGAGCAAAATTAATAAGATTGTAGAAAGTATGAGTAAAGGCTATCAGGAAATTCGTCAGGAAATTGCTAGTAGAATTGGGATGGTAGATAAAAGATTCGAGCAAGTTGAGGAGAAGATGAGCTTACAGAGGCAGGGCATTATGGATACTGTTGATAAGCAGATAGGCGAGGTGAGTAATGAGGTAGCCAATTTCAAGAAAGAAGTTAGTGTGAGGTTGATAGTTGTAGAGGAAGAGATGAAGGATATAACTGAGGTTAGAAATAAGCAGGTGTTTTTGGAACAGGAGCTTGCGGTGTCTTCAGCCAGAGTAACGATGGTAGATAAGAGTGTAAAAAAAGAGATTAGTGAACTGAAATCCTTTAATGAGAGCGAAAATTTGAAATTAAGAAGAGAGCTGAATCAGGCCAAGTCAAATAAGGAAAATTGTTATCACTCTGTAGGACATAGCAACTTATATAGGGAATCTGACTTACCTAAATTTAGTGGAAGGCAGTTTAACCCTATGGAGTTTGTTAAAGCTGTTCAGAAGAGGTTTTCGAAAGGGTTAGTAGATGGGACTTTAGACTGGGGTATTGTTGAGGAAGTCATATCATTAGCTTTTGTGGGGGAGGCTAAATCTTGGTATCAAGTTTTTAGGGGAGGATTTCAAGGGTTAGAAGATTTTAGGGAGAAGTTTGAGGGAAAGTTCTGGAACGAACAGACTAAAGGAAGAGAAAGAGACAAGATTTCTTTTGAGAGGTATCAGTTGAATCAGGGGGTGAGCATGACGGAGTATTTCCTCACACATGTCCTTATCAGTCAGAATTTAGACACTAGTTCTTCTGAAGGTGATATTATTAGGCGTATGGCCCGTCATTTTTCTGATGAGGTGAAGATGGCCGTAGTCATGCAGGATGTAAGTACGATTAAGGACATGGAACGTGTGTTAGAAAGGTTTGATACTTTGGGTAGAATGGGAGGCAAAAGGCAAGAACAGAGGCAGGCAGAAAATAGGGGACCTGGGGAACAAAGGCAGTTCGAGAATAGGGGGCGTAAAGAAGAGAGACAGCCATCTCAGCTGAGTAATTTAAACGGGAACAGGGCTCTTAAAGACGGTCAGATAAGAGGGTCCCATCCCAGTATTCCAGTTCATGTGATGAAGAAGATAGAATACGACCTTGATGTTAGAAAGGAATTGTTAGATGACCAGGTTGAGGTTATGCAGGAGAGATGTGAGCCTACGTTGATCAGTCCTGTGATTAAGGTGAATATATGGGGTCAAGTTGTCGATGCCTTATTGGACTCAGGGAGCATGTGTTCTTGCATTAAGGCAGGCTTTTATGATGAGGTTAAAAGTAAAGGAGAAGCCATAGAGGAGATTCCTGTGTCCAATATATTTATATTGTCTGCTGTTGGGACTGTCACAGAGAGTGCGTAGACAGGTTGTCGTGCTATGCACATTGATGAGAAATGTGGTCGTCAGAGTTTTCTAGTGGTTGCGAATTTAGTGTATCCTGTCATATTGGGGGAGGATTGGCTAAGCAGTCAGATGTGTAAGCTTGATTATGGTGAAGCTAAGGCGAGATTCAACTGGGGTGAGAATTTTGATACGATTAGTCTGAGTTATCAGATCGACTCGGGAACTTTTGTGAGTATATCAGTGTGTGTCCAGGTTTTAAATGAAGAGGAAGAGGTCAGTGAGGTTAGTAGCGACATGGTATCAGAGGATATTCAAAGTTGTAGTATGGTAGTGGAAGAGGAGCGGGAAGGCGAATTTTCAAGTGTTGTGGAAGATACCATGTTGGGGGTAGAGCAGAAAGCTCAGTTCTTAGAGGTCTTGAGAGAGCACAGTGAGGTGTTCTCTGACAAACCTGGTAGGACACATGTTTACGAGCATAGTTTCGAGATCACCGATAGGTCACGTTTTAATGGTGTTAGATACCCGATACCACATGCCCATGTCAAAGCAGTAGATGATGTCATTTCGCAGATGCTAGACGATGAGGTGATCGAATTCAGTAGGAGCCAGTATGTCAATCCGTTGGTAGTAGTGATTAAGAAGGATGGGTCAGTTAGGCTATGTTTGGATGCAAGACAAGCTAATAAACGCTTTGCGCCGGATCATCAGTGACCGGAAACTACTGAGGATTTAGTTCAGACATTTGGGGGTAAAGAATGGCTGTCCACATTAGATTTGAGTGCTAGTTTTTTGGCAGGTACCCTTACGGGAGGAGGATAGGCAATTCACGGCTTTTTGTTACAAAAACCAGCTGTTACAATTCACACGGATTCCTTTTGGTATGAAAACGTCGTCAGCTGGGCTTATTCGCGCACTTAACATCGCTCTGGGACACGAGACTGGGGATTTCACAGCCAGTTACATCAATGACTTAGTCATCGCATCACGTACATTTGGAAAACACATGGAACACCTTAGAATCTTTTGGGGAAGTTGCATCGGGCCGGGTTCACAGTGAAACTTAAGAAGGTGACCTTTTGAGCACAACAGATCACGTTTTTAGGCCACACTATTACACCAGAGGGGGTTACGCCAGAGCGGTCGAAATTAGACAACATAATCAACACTCGGACACCACGTAACGTCAAACAACTTCGCTCTTTTCTGGGGGTGTGTAATTATTTCAGGAGGTTTGTACTGCGGTATTCGCAACTGTGCGGGCCATTTAGCGGGTTATTTAAACAGAATTCTAAGTGGGTCTGGGAAAAGGAACACGATGAGGCATTCTTCAAACTTAAAGAGGGTTTTAGGGATGCTGTCACACTTAGGTACCCCGGGCAGGATAGTCAGTATATAGTGATGACAGATGCTAGTGACTTAGGTTTAGCAGGGGTGCTTTGTCAAAAGGATGTGGATGGTAATCTAGCCATCGTGTTACTCGCTAGTAGAGGTCTAAATTCCGCGGAGAAATGATACACTACTAGTGAGAAGGAATTGCTAGCCATTGTGTACTCGCTGGGTAAGTTCCGGACCTATGTGCTTGGCCGCAAATTCCTAATCTATACAGACCATAACGCACTTACGTTTCTTAGGACATGTAGGATAACCTCGAACCGGCTTTCTAGGTGGATATTGGCGATCCAAGAGTACTATTTTGATATATTTCACGTAAATGGGTCAGAAAACGCATTCGCGGATTTTGTGAGTCGCCACCCGGAAATTGTTGGGGAGGGAGTTGAAGCTAGGAGAGAGGAAGGAATTTTGGTCTGTGTAACTAAGATTTCAGATAGGGACGGGGAGAGGTTAAAGATGGGTAAAATGAGAGAGGAACAACGCAAGGACGAGGAGATTCAAGACATTTATCGGGAACTCGAGGAAATGGAACATATGAGCATTGCTAAGGGGGGGTAGTAAGGAATTCAGGCTTTTTAACGACTTGCTAACTAGGAAATGCTTTGGCGAGAGATGGTGCGTGTGGGTTCCTAAGTCTTTGAGGTATGATATTATCTGGTTTTATCATAAGGAGTTAGGCCACTATGGTGCAGAGAAGGTGTTGGGTTCCATTCAGGAGAACTTCTTCTGGAAAAACATGGGCAGGGAAGTCAGAAAAACCCTAGCAACATGTGAGTTGTGTCAGAAGTGTAAGCACCCCACAAGGTATCTAGAAGGGCCAAGGCAGGCTGTTCTAACTCAGAAACCAGGTGAGTTGGTGTGTGTTGACCTCTATGGGCCGTTGGTGAAGTCTCATTATGGCTACCAATATGTGTTTGTTGTTGTTGATGCCTTTTCTAAGTATGTTAAGCTCTATCCTCTAAGACAGGCCACGGGGAGGGGTTGTGTAAATTGCATTCTGGGGAAATATGTTCCGGAGTTTGGTAAGCCACTCCAAATACTCTCAGACCACGGTTCTCAGTTCACCTCGAAGATATGGAGGACCAAGTTGAGTGAACTGGGAATACAGTGTACGTATTCCTCTATTAGGTATCCCCAAGGAAACATGTCTGAGAGAGTAATGAGAGAACTAGGGCGCATGTTTAGGACCTATGTGAGTGAGCGACATAATGCCTGGTTTTCGATGTTGAGGACGTTCAGCGTTGGCTCATTGTAACTAAACACGAGAGCACGGGTCGCACTCCCATAGAAGTCCAGCTGGGCAGGAAGCCTGTCAGCGAACTTGCCATGATTTTGGGTTTGAGGACAGGGGAGGCCGTACCCAGAGATTTAAGTATCGGGTTAGCTGGGGAATATTTATGTAAGGCTAGTAAGAAACGGCAGAAGTAGCAAGGGAAGCGGGCAGGAGATAAGTTAGATGTAGGTGACCTTGTGCTTTTGAAGGTGCCTCATGTCTCGTCCGCAGACCAGAAATTGGTAAGTCAATTTTTTCATTTGTATGAAGGACCGTATGAAATTGCACGGAAATTAGGGGCCTGTGCGTACGAGCTCCTTAAAAAGGACGGAAGGGTACTAGAGATTTACAATATTTCCAATCTTAGGATGTACATATCCTAGTAGCCCTGTTGGTTGTGTATATATTTGTGGAAGGAAAGAGTTAGGATTTTGGAAGGGAAGTCATGCCTAAAAGGATTGCTTTTTATTCTATGGTGTAGGACCAAATGAATGAAAAGCAAGGGGGCGTTCTGTAACCTATATTTTATGAGTTCCCATGACAGTTTTAAAGTAGGCTCGTAGGTCTGTTATTTCTTTATATCATGGCATCGTGTTGGCAACGTGTTCAATTGCATTAGACACGTCTGCAGTAGACGCAGTGTCATTATTATTATTATTATTACTATTATCATATACGTATACTTTTTATTATTAATTATTCAATGTATTTTAGGTCACTTTTGACGAGATTCTGGAGCTTGCTTTGATTCTATGTTGTAAAGAATATAGTATGTTTCATTTGTACAGTATTGGTATATTTAAGCACGGAGAATGGTGGGGGAGGTAATTGCCTGTCACTTGTTGGTGAGATATAAGTCTGTCGCTGGTCACGAGAAAGAGTATGTGCCCTTGCAAGTGGTGCTACCTATCTAAAGGGCTAGGACTATGACAAACGAGCTCACCTGTGTCTGTTAGAAGATGGCCTTGTATGAGCTCTGGACGTGGCTGCTATCTGACGCCAAGGTATGAACTACTGGATGTGTACGAGAAGGGAAGAAGCCCTTAGGCGTGGAACAGGGTGTGTCAGACAGCCGAGCAAGGGGACTACTTGGAGTGGCTAGGGAACAACGAGACAATAAGGATTCTGAGAAGGGACTCCCTGGCAGAGGTGTGGCTTGAGGGACGGGCTGTGGCATTCAGACTGAGTGCACTGCTGCAAGGGGATTGTCTCTCTGGGCATTGAGATGACTGGTTGGGTAGTGTGTCTCTCTTGAGCTGAGTGCTTCGTACCTCCGATTTATTTGAGTATGGAGGGTACCACGTGATTGGGTTCTTACTGTTATGCCACAATCACATTAGGGCTGATGCATATGCAAATAATTGTGCAACGTTGAAGAGCACCAGCTTCAAAGTGGTGTAGAGGTGAAATAGACATATGGGGCAGACGACCGCATTACCGGTAATGTGAAAACCAACTAATAAATATTTACAGGCCTAAATATTATTATTATTATATTATTTTATTTAATTTTATACTTTTAATTGCATTTCTTGTGTGTCACTCTTTGTTATTATATTTATCCATTTCTTGCATGCAGCTTCAGAATATAAAGTAAATTTAAATTGGATAGTTTCTTTTTAGTTAGATGCATGTAAACCTTCCTTCGTCTTTATTAATTTTTAGGAGGTTTTGGTAAGGCCTATGTACGAGTCAGTCCTTTCAGTATATCTGCACACGCCCGGAGATAAGAAGAGTTTTTAAAAAGGTGGATTTGTTCAATTATAGTACTAATTAAGTCATTTGCTTAAATTTTAAAGAAAGGCCATTTATGAGGCAGAATATTCATTTTTATTTAATTTTTGTATCTTCAAAGTTACAAATGGCTTCTCTGGGTGAAGCCATCTTGTGGCTAGAATTGATAGATTACAATGGTATCCCTGTTTTCCCATTTTCACCACCAGGCAAATTCCGGGATGGTTCCTTGCAACAGATCCACGCCCGACCTCCTTACAAACTCCCTTCCCTAACCCTTCCTTAATTAGAGCCAAGTTAGTGGTCGCCCGTCACCATCCCCAGTTGTATCTGCAAGCAAAGTGTGTTCAGCTCCCAGATACCGTCCTTGCGACGGAAGTGGAATGATCGCTCGAATAGATCGTATGTGAAGCCGAGCAGGGAGAATAATCGATTAAAAGTATATATTAATATTTTCTTCAAACTTCAGCGTTGCCGAATTCTTTAATCTAGTCCAGATGTAATTTCCTCATCATCATCATCTTGTACAGTTTCCTGCCCCAGGCTGGGTCTGTTTGGAACATAAGCCTCGCCACTTAGTCCCTTCTTCCCACCACCTCTCCGTTGTCACTCTGGTCCAGTCCTGGCCTCTCTTCTTGACACATTCCACACTAATACTTTTCAGAAAAGCTTGCGCCTGTCTGCCTCGCTCCGTAATCTCTTTGTAATTTCTCCTATTTTCCTCCACTGTACTTCCCAAGTACTTGAGACTTTCCACCTGCTTCAGTTGTCCACCTCCAAGTGTTATCCCACTAATTGGTCTGTCCTTTTTCCTGGTCGTTAACAGGATCTAACATTTACTGGTGTTGAACTTCCATCCGTACTCTCCCACTGTTTCTTCCCAAGCCTCAGTTGCTCCTGAATTTCCTCCTCCTTTTTTCCCCAGACCATAATATCATCTGCAAACACCATTGCTTCTCCTATATTTCCTGCTACCTGTGTCATTACCTCGTCCATGACCACAATAAAGAGAAGATTTAGTCTACATGAAATTATTAGTATCACCCATTTAAGATTTGATTGCCGCTGAGTGTTGCTGCGCCAGCGTTTGTTGATTATTGTAGCAGGAGCCCCGCGGGGAGAGGTGGAGGACACAGTGATGACAGAGTGCAGTCCGCACATAAGTCAAGCAGCATTGCACACGCTACCTGTCTTAGAAGCGCAGATAAGCGTCACAGGACCTCATGTCACCACGGAGAGTTAAACGATGACTGAAGCTACTGGAGCTGAGCCATATCCTACTCACGCAACTGTACCTGTCAACGAAGCAGAGTGACTTGTGATACAAGTAAACAGAAGATAGTTCCCATCTCGACCGCGGGCAATCAATTCGTGAAAGGGCAATAGTTATGCTCAAGAACAGATTATAGGCCTACCTGAAATGCAACGTGATTATGGATTACACTGAAGATGAACAACCTATTACTCTAGATCGTACAGTGTTTTTCATTTCCCAATACACAGAGAAATATAAAGTAGACATGTGGCTTAGCAATATGACTAGCTTTAAGTCCAATGACTGCAGCGGAAGACCAGTTGACGCGTATATCAACCCTCGTCATGGAGTTGCTGACATTATTAGGAACCTAGTAGTGAAGGAATTGCCGACAAAGACTTTCCTGAAAAAAAAAAAGTCTTTACAACCAAGAAGGGATTAAAACTCAGAAATTTTCTAGGATTATGCCGTGTCTTGTGTGGGGTTTCGCCTAGGACACCAAGGTGGCTCATCGGCGGGCTCTTGGTGTCCGGCGCAGTTCGTCACTCCTGTGGGGGTCCGGGTGGGGACACCAAGAGCCCGCCGATGACCCAGCTTGGTTTCCTAGGCGAAACCCCACACAAGACACTGCATAAACCTAGAAGAATTGCTGAGTTTTAATTCACCGGCCGTGAAAGCCAATATACCAACTTTTTCAAGAAGTGATTGTTGTAAACCTCCATTTCTTCACAATAGCAAACTGACAGCAATATCTGCAATTGTACTGTGCACTCCACACTGAGAAGATTCTCTATACAAAATTAAGTGTAGGGTTTGTGAATGTTTTAAAATGTGATAAGAACTTATTCATACATTAATAGCTTCCATTATTGACGTTTAATTTAAATGAATTACCAATGGGTATTTAATAATTTCTTTAGTGGCTTCGGTGGCGTAGTTGGTAGCATGCTGAACTGCTGTGCCCAACATCGCGGGTTCAAACCCAGCCGAAGTCGTCGGATTTTTAAGAGCATTAAAATCCTTCAGTATGCCTTCCTTCGGAGGGGAAGTAAAGCCGGCGGTCCCATGTCATAGATTTACGGCATGTAAAAGATCATTACACAGCCTAAACTAGTGTAAAGCAAATTTTCTAGGAGAGATTTCGTTGGAACGCTACATCAAAGTCCTTACGTTCACCAGTAGGTATCAGTAACATATGGTAGCGAAAGTGGGAACTACTTGAAATTGAACGGAACCTGTAACTCACCCTATGGGTGTCCGCTTGAAGCAGCTACAGCCTCTGGCGAGCCGAACATGTCTAGGACACTCCCGGCACTAAAAGCCATACGATAAATAAATATCTACTTACTACTCATTAGTATAATACGAAGTCCCCGATTCTTGGTAATCTCGAGAACCACTGGATGGATTTAATGCCGAGCAGTAACAATTTCATTGGAAATGTCGAAGCGTCCGAGCGCTTTGTAAGCTTACGCTTGGGCAAACCGTTAAAAATTTCTAAATACTATGAGTGTAAGAATTGTTCAGCATGAACTGTTCTACAAAAAAGTCCGGGAGAGCATATGTCTATCTTCAATACATCGCCCACTATAAGTGTTTTTACGTTTTAATATCTTCCAACCATGTCCATTCAACACTACTGAGGCGACAGTTTACAAGCTAGCTAAGGGCGAGTCTATCATCCCTGTTAAAACCTAGCTAGCGGGCAAAGCTATTGCCCCAGATACAGCCATAAGCAAACCATCGAGTCTTGTTGAGTTAAAACTTCTGAGAAGGGTGGTTGTGTTTGGAATTTCCCTGGAAGTCCAACTCGGGTTTTCTTCATTTCGCCTGTGAAACACAGTCAAGTTAAGATTGGACGGAAGGGGGATTTGAGTTTCATTCACCTCGCCATTCCCTGGAAGTGCAACTCTCATTTCGCCTGTGGTCAATCTAAGATTGCACGGAAGGGGGATTATCTTATATTGAATTATACTAATTGGCATATAATCTCTACTTATTATAAAGCAAAGTCCTCGATTCATGGATGTTACGGGTAAACTCGAGAAACACTGCATGGATTTTGATGCGGTTTTCACCATTCTGTAAAGGATATCTCGAGTATGATTTATGTGGAAAATAATTTATTTATGATCAAAGGAAGCCAAGCAGTAACGAAAGAAAAGAAAGAGAAAAAGTCGAAAAAAAAATCCTGGCGTCCGTGCACTTTTTAAGCTTACGCTGGACAAACCGTTAAAAATATCAATATGCAATGAGTGTAAGAATTGTTCAGCATGAAAAGTTCTACAAAACCGTTCACGAGAGCACATCTCTATATTCAATATATCGTCCACTATAAGGGTTTTTAGGTTGGACGGAAGGGGAATTTGTGTTTCATGCACCTCGCCATTCTTAAATTACGTCTGTGGAGACTTTGTTGCACATGCATCTCCATGATAATATAGTTAATAGTCCAGTCAGTGATTTTAACCCATCATGCCGAGACGTAAAACGGATATAGTGTGCCCTTTTCAGCATGAAATATGCAAATCACAGTATGCCAGTAATGCTCAAATCGGGATTATCGGGGTTATCGTATGTTCTCCCACTCTGTGACTTACACATTTTGGATTAAATAGAGGATACACTTCCAAAATAAATAAACAAAATCAAATCCTACTGTAAAACATTTAATTAACCAAATATATGGCGCAACAATAAATTAAACAAATAAAATACTGACCCAATTCTATCTCGTTCAGAGTGAACAAGGAATACATAATAAAACAAAAGTTAAATCATGATAAATGGTTTTCATAAACCAACAAACTTATATTTCTTTTCACTTCCATATAGTGTCCTTTTAAACTTCAATACAATCAAGAGCTCCAAATAGGCTCGATACTTTTCAATATAAACTGTGTTATCCTTTTTTACAACACATCACTATCTATTATATGAGTATTTTATAATTAAAACAATATATAATTCTTATTAAAGTACTTTTACTCATTTACTTAAACTTTGGGCTTTCACACGTTCATGGGTTACCATCTCTCTCTCTCAAGTCAACAATTCACTACTGTGATTGGGAAAAACATTTGCGTACTCCCGAGTTATAGAAGACTACTTGAACACGTCAAAAATTAAGATCACTCCCGGAATCTAATTGTCTTCACTAAACTCGTGAATCACTACATTATATAACATTACATTAGGGATTTATCATTATTTGTCTTAAAAGACCATCATATCAATAGAAAGCAACGATCTGAACTTGCAAGCGGTAATCCTCATCTACAAGAACCACGGTTCGAAGACCGGGTCGTTAAAACCAACTCTAAACACTCTGTGTATTATAACTTCAAAACAGACGGCTATTCAAACCTACCACAACATCAATGGCGAGGGGTCTGGCCTGGCCACTTGCCGTGATTTATTGCGGGGAGGGAGACTTCACGGTCTACGCCCACACGGGACAAGCGACTCCTAGCTTCATACAACTGTTTCTTAAATGTAGTTCTTTGAAGAAGCAAGGCTTTTCATTCACTTATTTTAACAACTTATTTAGGTTCATTAGACCTTTCTCGTAACCTTGGCATTTATTAATTATGAAGTGTCCTCATTGGTGGGTAAGAGTAATTCAATACCACAACAAATATTTAGGGGCTTCAACAAATAGACGAATCTAGGTTCGACTCTTTCAACTGCCTCGGGAACCATATCCCATATGGAGGACTTATACATTAGCGACTTATAGTGGCCTCTGCCTTGAACCTGCGCTCATAATACAATAACTATTTCGCACCCTTTTACAATATACACACAACGGCCTCGTGATCACATCACTATATAGAGGACTTACCATAGCTCAATTACCACGACCAACTGCCCCTCATAATTAATTTACCAAGTATATTTAACGCATTCCTAGCGTGACAAAATTCTTTAATGCGCTTACCCGCGCTTACATATTATTTAGCCAAGTTGCCTTCCAAAGAACTGATAAATTCAAAAATCACCATTTGATTATACATCTCAATTTTATATTAATCCTCTCCCGTGCAATAATCGCTTTATCTTAAGAACAAGTGTTCACAACATGTATTTATTCTTTTAAAGGAGCTCAAAAGCTACTACTTTCCTATAATTCATCATAATCTTCATTTATACCATTGTTATTATTATTATTATTATTACGCTTGCTTTCATAAATTAAATCATTTATCAAATACACTGCTATTTTATTTCATACATTTCCCCTAAGGGATTTATCCATTTCACAGAATTATCTTATACTTTTCAATTTTTATCGTTCAGATCGCGCTATTATTCTGTTATTTGTTATTCAAAAATATCCCTATTCTCTCATTCTCAGGTGGATTGTACACAAATATTCCCCAACACATAACATAATGAAATGATTACTCACATGATATGTCGGTCACCGACCGAACTTTCCAGCGATGTTTCATTTTCGCCCACTCAATGTGTTTAAGCCATCTTGATTAATTCCATTTCACACAATGACACTTCTTGATACACATACACAATATTTAATTTAAACACTGGTAACATATTGAATACAATTTTGTATTCTTTTATCATACACAAATAAATTCACTAAAAATTATTACACTAACACAAATTTTACTATATTACACTGCTTTCAATCACTAAGGCTTTGCTTTTGACTTACACACGTGATTCCTTCTTTCCCGTTTCCGAGGGTTGACACTCTTAGACGTTGGCTCCCTATCTGGCAAGATGATGAAAGTCTCAATCAATCTCCCCTCCCTGGAACGGTTATTCTTCAGATCCGGTTTTCTGACTGTCGGCTTCTATTTTTCCTAGCTCGAAGTCGTTTCTTTCTAGACACTATTTAGTTTGTCTAGCTTAAGTCTATCCTGTTTACGGCCTCTCGAATACTTTATCGGCGACCTTCCTACTTCCCTAGCCTTTACTGCTATTCTTTAGTTTCGTAACTTATTACTTGTTACTGTTCGCTGGTCTCCTGTAGACAACGTTCGGTTTTAAATCCTCACTTCTTATTATACGGCGCGCTAGCTCCTATCTTTTCAGTACACTAGGCGTTACTTATTTCGTCCGACCCTGATCGGGTTCCTTAACTTTGCTAGAAATGTTTGTTTCACTATTATTGGTACTTCAAAACGTTACGATACTTTCCGTCGTCTAAATGAACTGTTATTTGAAGACCTATCGCCTGTTCTTTAAGTTCGCAGCCTACTTTGACTGTAATACTGAACTTTTCACTATAAAGACTGACGCTTGCTGACTAAATCCTGTACTAGGATTTTCCTAAGTCTTCACACGGCGATACTATGATGATACCTGATGCTTCCTCGTGCAGCGTCTCGGCGCTCACGGAACTGGAAGGTTGTCGATACAGCGACGCCCTCGGGCTGTCTGAAACTGCATTCGATGTGATGAAGCGTCACGTCCCCTGGACGGAATAATACTGCATATACGATGTGATGCAGCACCTCTGCACGAGGTCTGTTCTAAACTGCATGATTTGCCTGGCTCTGCCAGGGCTTTTATACAAATCGGCGACAAAAAGATACAATCCACGTCTTTTTCATAACTAACTTTTGAAGCAATAGTCGCACACTATTGAAAATTATATCTCTGGACAGCTCGTTTTCTATACGTAAACTGACTTCTTAGCACATGAAAATCGATCGTACAATTCTGAGATATTAAATAATTTTTGTTCTTCAGATACGTGGGCGTTGATTTTTATTTGTAATCCCTACCACCTCGGGTCTCGGGGAACTTTTAATTACGTAATTCCGCATTTGCACTTCTTTCCTGGGCAATTATTATAACCTTTTTCTCCACACAAAAATCTCTATACCAAAATGATTCACAATGATGTATTTCTTTTGTTACTTTTATGTTCGCAAATGGCTTAAATCTAATTATTCTTCCTCTTGCACAACTGCGAGGATGCCATTTTACTGCAGCGTAAGCTCAATTTCCGAAACCTTCTCTCGCTCACTCCGAACGGAAAGTTCCTCTCGTTCTAATTATAGGCATGATCGCTCCTTATCGGTGCGTCACGCGTGATATCATTTCCTGGAGCCACCTGGGCTCTTATTATTTCACAACATTAAACCAGTCCTCTTGTATAAAATCTTTCTATGTTCCTCTGAAGACTGTATCTTTCCTTCCTTCTTTTACCAATAAAGGATGGATTCGACCCCTTGAACCAATGGTACATGGGTTCAATAGATCGTAGTTCATTGACATCGTAATGAAGCGCTTATCACGTAATGCATTCACAACTGTTCCCGAGCGAAGCCGGGCCGGGTTGCTAGTAGATAAATAAATAATGAATAATTTATTTTACACCTTAGTCAAAAATAATAAATTAACCTAGCCTACATTAATTATTGGCATCCAAAAGTAGTTCTCTCATATATAAAACACGCGAGAGAGCAGGAAAACCTAACGAACATCAGGAGAGACAATATGCCACCCAAAAAGAAAAATCGGAAAAACCACAAGACCACTATGGAATTATCGGAAAGTTCCGGTGATGAAGAACAACAGCAGGGTTCGGAAATCAAGGAAATGTTCTCGGAGATCTTGACTGAACTCAGGAACCTAAAATCCCAGAGTGACGAATTTAGGCGTGAAACGAAACAAGAAATCATGTCTATCAAAGAAACCATAGAGAAGACAGACGAAAATGGAAAGAGGTAAACGAGGCAGTGGAGTCAAGAATAACAAACATAGAGAACACGACGCAAGAAAAAATAAATCTGACACAAGGAAAATTAAATTTGTTATCAGAAAGAATCAAAACCCTAGAGACATGGGAAGAACAAACGGAAAAAGGATGAGAAAGAACAATATCGTAATTAAAGGAAAATAACTAACGATGGAGAATGATAACAAAAAGGAAGTAGATGCAAAAGCTACAGAGATCTTAGGGAAGATAAATGCAGATGTTCAAATAGAGAACAAGACATAAATAGGGAAAGATAAAAACAACAGAGGGATCCTGAGAGTCATCTTCAAGAACTTCACAGACAAGTTAAGAATAGTTCGAAACAAGGCGATGCTAAAAGGGCAAGACGTCTATATAGACGACGACCTTACTAAGAATGAGAGAGAGATTCAAGCAGCACTAAGAAGCAGAGCCAGAGAACAGAGAAATAAAGGCAACAACGAAGTAAAAGTTGGATATCAGAAGATCCTTCTACATGGCCACTGGACAAAATGGAATGACCTAAACACAAAAGATCTAAACACAAAAAACTGAGCACCAACAACCAGGAGGTGATGTGCACTAAACAGACGGTACACAAGGAGAACAAGGAAGAACTAATAATCGCCACCTGGAATGTAAGGACTCTGAGAACGGAAGAAAGAGAAACGGAATTAAAGAATGCATTAGCTGACCTGAAATTCGATATACTAGGTCTTAGTGAGGTTAGAAAATATGGACAGGAAATAATTGAAACACTGGAAGGAGATATATTCAGCTACATAGGCGAAACGAAAGGACAGAAAGGAGTGGGATTCATAATAAAGAAGAAACAAAAACATTGCATTACAGAAGTTAAAGGGGTCTCTGTGAGGATAGCTGTACTATCCCTGAAATTAAACAGACATACCTTCACAATTATCCAAGACTATGCTCCCACAGAAGCTAGTACGGAGGAAGAAATCGAACATTTCTACGACCTTATCCAAGACACATTAAACCACTACAAAGCCCATAGAACCATTGTAATGGGGGACTTCAATAGTAAAATAGGCAATCAGGAAATTGAGGAAGAGGAGCCGATAGGACCCTACGGCTATGGATCCAGAAACGAACGAGGGGACAGGCTTATACAATTCGCACAG
Source organism: Meconema thalassinum (assembly GCA_946902985.2). Lineage (NCBI taxonomy): Eukaryota > Metazoa > Arthropoda > Insecta > Orthoptera > Tettigoniidae > Meconema > Meconema thalassinum. The sequence continues at coordinate 483,083,025 of OX336391.1, forward strand.
GGACAAGGACTAAAAATCGTTAATACCTTTTTCACGAAAAACTCAAGCAGTAGGTGGACAAGGATAGCACCAAATGGGAAAACAAGGAATGAAATTGACTTCATACTAGCAGACAGACTAGAGGGCATCAAAGATATCCAGGTGATCAATGGCCTGAAACTTGACACAGATCACAGAATGGTTCGAATGAAAATGCTTATTCCAAAGAAACAATGCCAATACGTTAAAACCCAAAGGTTCGGCCCGGAAAGAACCAACCGAATCCAGTACACAGAGAAACTGAAGAAGAACCTACAAGGGCTGGAAGAACAAGAGGAGATGAGCACACAGAACCTATATGATAAACTGGAGAAGTGCATCACAAAAGCTGTTACAGAATCCTCTATTTCGGTGAAAAAGTCAGGAAAGGGAAATAAGCTGAAAGAAAGCACCAGACGACTGATTGACGAGAGGGAGAAATTAAAACGGGAAGCTGAAACCAACCGTCAGAAAAAGACAGAGTATGCGGAATTGTACAAACGCACAAAAAGAGAAATCCGAAAGGATATCCGAGATCACAACACCGAAATGGTCAAGAGGGCCATAGAAAGATCGACATCAGTAAGAAAGATCAGGAAAGAAATATCAGATGGCAAACACTGGATATTAGGAGTGAAGGATGTAAAAGAAAATAGACTAGCTTCAAGAGAAGAGATACTGCGACATGCCACGGAATTCTACGAGAAAGTATGATTCAAAATTTGAATAATCCGAAGGGTCACCAGGAAGAGGAAATACCCCCCATCCTTCAAAGCGAGGTGAGTGCAGCAATAAAAGAAACAAAAAATGAAAGATGCCCAGGTGACGATGGTATATTTAAAGAATACCTAAAATGGGGAGGTGAGGAACTTGTAGCAATCATCACTCGACTCTTCAACACAATACTCGAATCTGAAGAAATACCAGCTGAGTGAAAACTAAGCACTACATTCCTGCTCCATAAAAAAGGAGCTAAAGACGACATCAACAACTATAGACCGATAAGTCTGCTGCCAAGTTTATACAAACTGTTCACAAAAATAATAACCAAGAGAATGTCAAAATCACTAGAGGAAAACCAACCTATAGAACAAGTAGGTTTCAGATCAGGATTCAGTACGGTGGACCACCTCCAAACAGTAAACCAACTCATCGAAAAACTGCAAGAATTCAACCTTAAAGCCTATATTGCATTTATAGACTATAACAAAGCCTTTGACTCCGTGGAACACACATACGTTCTAGAGGCCCTAGAGAACCAAAACATACAGAAAAGGTATATCAGACTTCTAGAAAAATCTACGAGAGTAGCCAGGCAAAAATACGGACAGAAATGGAGGGAAAACACTTCGAGCTAGAGAGAGGAGTGAAACAAGGAGACCCCCTCTCACCAAAACTAATCACTTGCCTGCTAGAAAACCAATTCCGGAAAATGAAATGGAAAACAAGACACAGCATCAACATAGATGGACAAAACCTGACACACCTACGGTTTGCAGACGACATCATACTCATGGCAAAATCTGCATCAGACTTAGAACAAATGGTAACAGAATTAAACAAGGTCAGCAAAGAAGCTGGCCTAACCATGAACCCGAGTAAAACGAAACTGATGACAAATGCGACAGAAAAACCAGTAAACATTGACGGTGAAACATTAGAGTATGTACAGACTATACATACCTAGGTCAAAACATTTCATTCCATAACAATACGGAGAAAGAAATCAAAAGAAGAATTGGGCTAGCATGGAAAAAATTCTGGTCCTTGAAATTCATTTTAGGAGTTAAATCTCAGAAACTAAGTCTGAAAACACAAGTTCTAGAGAAATGTGTAATCCCAGTAATGCTGTATGGATGTCAAACATGGTCACTATTTGCAACAGAGAAAAACGCTCCAGATAGTCCAACGCAGGGTGGAACGAAAAATCCTCAATATCACGTTGAAAGACAGAATACGGAACGAGGAGATACGCAGAAGAACCAGTATTAAAGACGTCATCAACACAGCGGGCAGACTAAAATGGAAATGGGGAGGCCACGTAGTGAGGATGGAGCATAGCAGGTGGACGCACAGACTAACGATGTGGGACCCCAGAACCGGCAGGAGAAACGTAGGAAGACAGAGGACACGCTGGGCTGACACATTCAAGAAATTTGCCGGACCACATGGACAAGAAGAGCAAGAGACAGACAAGAGTGGAAGACCCTAGAGATGATCCTTTTCAAAACATAGTATATGCGAGGAAAGGAAAGGAAAGGAAAGGAGCAACTCAGTGCAACATAGTGAACCCTTAAATACAATAGCGATAATGTATTGAGGACAGTTAAAACTGTACTAAAACAAAGTGAACGTGCTAGAAACATTAACAATTTTGCAAATATTAGATATAAGAACAAGAATACAGAACATAGACAATACTGTAACTAGGTCAGGAATAGGTATATCAATAGCTATAAGAACAATTCAAGAACAAAGACTAACATGCCAGAAAAGTGCACCACTAGGTGCCTCACTACTCTTTAGGACTGCTCACCTAATGAGTGTAATGGAGCAAAATCCCTGCCTAGACAGGAGGCCATTGCCCTTAGGGGATTAAAGGGCTGTATTTATTATTTACTAGCAGAAGTACCCGCTCTTCGAACGGTCTTTGGTATTAATAACCAGACGCTATCAATTGAGCTACTGTTGCAATGGTTAGGGGCTTGTCATTCCTTCATAAGTTTATCAGAACGAAGTTAGTTTCCTGGGTATATCGCAGATACTGTTAAGTTAAGGGCCATAAAATGTGGCTTCCGGCGACCCTTTATAGACTCCCTAGTTTCGTGTCACACATTGAGAAGCGCAACGTATTCTTTGGTCGTCCTTCTACGATAACTTTATTTTTCTCCTATTTTAGCATATATTTTGAAAATTTGTTCCTTATACCCACCCTTCTACGAGAAGTACGTTGAAGAGTTTTATAAATGATTGGTGTATTGACTCATTGTTAAAATACCTAATTTTACAATGCTCCAAGCACCCGAACATGAATTATAGGCGTACATGAACATAAAGATATATCAACCACACAGTATTAAACAAAATCATCTTTACCATGCTCCCGTTTGTCGACAAAAATATGATTTGTTAAAATGTGCTCTCAAACTACAATCACCTAACGTGTACTTCCTGACGTGAAAATAATATTGAAAACGTCGTAGACGAAACGCAATATATGTCAAATTAAAACTGACCCTCACCGTTGTGGAACGTCCCCATCCCCAGGAAGATCCCTTTAATAAATTATAAAGGCTTGTGGTGCATGGAAATTCGGGATTTTTAGCCTCAAATGGCCCAAATTCCCAAAAGCTGCAAAAAACACTATTTCAATCCAGGAATTTTTGAAAATAATGTTGCTGTTTGGAGATATAATAGACCTTCTGTACAACATATCCCATATCGCACGTGTAAGTCACGTGTAAAAATTGTAGGTTACCCCTTGACACCCTTAATCGCATTGTTGAATTTTACAGTCTGTGTTTGATTCCACGATAACCTTATAGCCTTTTGCAAAATTTCACGGAAATGTAATAAATTGAGTGGCATTGCTTCTAACAGAAATAGATGGAAAGTTGGAGGTCACCTCTTGTGATAGGCCTACTGTTGTCATGGTTACCGGCTTGCATTACTTCATTATTTTCTTCTTGTTCTTCTACTTTCGGATGGGCCAGCTAAGGACCATGACGTTCAACTTTTCAGCTTGGCGAGGGACTTGATGTTTGCCCAGTATTCACGCATTCTCTGGCTATGTTGCTCCTTTCTGTCTTTTGTCCAGATGTCCAGATGTCCAGGGTGGACTGTCCTGAATCTTTCTGAGATGTGATCGGCTTCTAATATCACTTTTCATTTTCTTCAGTTCTTGGATATCCTTGTTAACTACTGTTAGCGACGGTGTCATGCTCTTTCTATTCCCCAAGTAGTTGAGAAGCCGGCTGGTTAGGCTTGTTGGGTTCATCCATGAGACATGTCCGTAGAAAGCCTGACGTCTCTTCCTGGTCACATATGTGATTTTCTCAGTGTATCTATATAGCTCCTGATTTGGTCTTCTTCTGTACTCGTCATCTATTTATTAGTTTATTAAATGAAATTACTTTTCTGGGAATATTTCAGAAAATATAGTACCCACCGAGGGGCTGAAATTGAGTTTTGTCTCGTCCTTGTACGCCATAATATAATCATAATCTTAATAATAATTTAATAATATAGGGAAAAATGAAAATCTACAGCCTGCTTCCAGTCTCCGACCGGGTCAGGAATGGAATGAATGAAGCCCCCATCTAGCGGCGAGGATATGAACCGTGCCGGCTGCCAAGGCCTGACGCACTCCTCAGGGGCAATGATTAAATGAATGACAGATGAAATGAAATGATCGTGGAGAGTGTTGCTGGAATGAAATTTTGACAGGGAAAACCGGAGTACCCGGAGAAAACCCTGTCTGCCTCCGTTTTGTCCAGCACAGATCTCACATGGAGTGACCGGGATTTGAACCACGGTCCCAGCGGTGAGAGGCCGGCGTGCTCTCGCCTAAGCCACGGAGGCTTTACAATTTAATAATATAGGGATAGGGATATAATAGACCTTTAGTACCACACCCGCCCGTGTAAATCATGTGAAAAAATTCAAGAGTACCCCTTGACCCCCTTAAGCGCATTATATACGTATTGATGAATTTTACAGCTTAGGTTGGTTCCGCGATAACCTTATAGCCGTTTGCGAACGTTCACCGTAATATAATTGCGTCTTATAGAAATAGATGGACTTCTGAGATTGTGTTGCCATGGTTACCGGCTTGCATCCTTTCAATAGCATAATACATGAAATTAGTTTTCTGGGTATATCTCAAAAACTGTTAGTTTTAGGACCTTAAAGTGTGGTTTTCGGGGCCCGTAGGGCTCCCGAGTTTTCTTTCTCACATTGAGACGCTGAAAATGAGCTTTGTCTCGTCTTTCTATGCCCATTTCAGCATGCATTTTAAGGGGGTAGGCCCTCTTTTATGGGAGGTATGGAGAAGAGTTACATCAATAATTACTTCTGAGCCTCTGATGTACATCCGTACCAAATTTTACGTTTATCCACTGAGCCATTCTCGAGTGATGCGCGTGCAAAGTTGTACACAGACAAACAGACAGACAATAATTTTGTTTTTGCGCGCAACCGTCATAGACCAGTCTGAAACGCGTTAATAACTCAAATGTCCGTGGAAATTCAGAAAATACAGACAAACGTTCATTTTTATATATTGAACCCTTGCAAAGAAGCATATGAGACTCAGTTTCGGGGGGTCTATCGGTTCATATCGTAAGTTGTTGTCAAAGCGCTTCATTAAATTGCAGGGTAACATGTAACAAAATAACATGCAGGAAAGAGTGAAGCCAGGGTTAAAACAAATGAATTTAATAAACAAATCACCATATCTACACTCAACAATTAACAAAACAAAACTCCCATCTGACTCCCACTTAATAAAAATGCCAAAAACTAGCTTGTAGAACTTATGACATCCTTCTCAGCCCATTGCCCTTATGGACAATTAACACTCCATCGTGGTCGTCTGCGTTGAATCGTTGAAGATCATCCCAACTCCAAACCACGTGTTGAGCATCTTGGTATCGAATCCTTGGCAGAAAAGTTCAATGTTAATTATTTGACCTAGCTATAATCTCTTGAAGGTTACTCAATTCGCCCACAAATTATCCTAATGCGATTAATTGCGAAGACTTGCCCTAGATATCTCGCACACACGCACAATAAACACATGAAAATACACTGAAATTTGTACATAAAATATACACGTCGAGACCACGTCACTGGCTCGATAATAAGTTTAAAATCTTGACTGGACAGTCAGTCGCTATCTTGCTCGGTATTTCCGTACTGTACTGTTGACCTTCGCTCAGATGAGCGCTAATTAGGCTGTTACAATACTTGCCCCTAAGAGCTGAAATAGTCGTCTTTAAGAAAATGTAACAAGTCACCACGCACACTGCGTGAAATATTAGCTCACAAAACATAAATTTGACTTCAGATAAAATGTACTAGAGCGTTAAAATTCGTTAACACAACTGATGTGAATTTAGCTCCTCAGAGCTCACAAATGAAATAACTTCAACTAATTCAGAGCGTTAAAATATCGTTATACAAACGGGCGTGAAGTTAGCCTCTCAAGGCTCCAAAAACGAACGACTTAGAGTAGCGTCATGCCAAACTATTTATTACAAACTGACAGGGGACGGAGGAGTGGGGTGGAATCGGATAAAAATTTCCAGAGTTTTTATGTCACAAATATGGGACTAGTGTCATTCTTCTTCAGATAAATCAAACGTCTCAATGCACACGTGCGGAGATCAGTCCGATCGGCGGTTCTTTAGATAATCAATTCCGCGGGCTTTTTACTACTGACGCTGTCCATCGCGTGATCATGGCTTGGTCTCTCGTGATTGGCTGATTCAATCGTAGGTTCGTTGCAAGTGACTCGTGATCATTCCTTTATGCTTCCAATTCTGGAGCAAGTAGTTGCTCAATTTGGCCTTGAACCCGGCTAAATCTGACCGTCCCCCAAGAATAGCTACCAGCTCTGCTCCTGTGGCAATCATTACGAAACGCTAGCCTCCCTTTTATCCATGTCCACTTCCTCAAGTACTGCCTGGGCTGCAGTAATAATAATAAATATGAATACTTATTTATCGTAGATCAATAAGGGTTCAATATATATAGAGATTATTATTATAATTATTGGAATGTACCAGTTTTGGCGAAATTAGAAAAGAAACTAGTGTAATTACGAGAAAAGCTTTGTTAATAATACTAGTCGGTCCGTGCTAGCTTTTGCAACGTGAATGTAGGTTTATGAGGTAGTAGGGAAGAATGTGCGAGAACGAAGTTTTAAATATTGAAGAAATGTATGTATTGTTGTTAAGCGGCATACGTACATGAGAAGAACACAAAGAATTATGTAGAACAGTGTTCTGTACTTGTCACAGCACCTCTTTGTAGACTATATTTGATGTTACAACGAATTCATCGGTAATTGCTCGGGAGTTTCTTCTACAGCAATTTTTACATTTGCTACGGAATGAACCCTAGAGAACGTCTTGGCGAGACCACAGCGTAGCAATCTGCTGAGAGACTCTTCAGCTAGCAGTACGCCGCGCTCCCACCAGATGGCTGCCGCCGCCGCACTGCCCTGCGCTTTAGCGGCAGGCTCGCCAGGTTACGGTGCTCTCATTGTAAATGTAAATTTTTAAGGTATTTATTTAATTGTGAGGCATTTAAAGAGGAAGTGAGTGCATTTCGGGCACTCATGGGGTTATGCGGAACCTGTAGGTACCCCATATGAGTAGGTTGTAGCCTACCTTATTTTCGGTACAAAACTGGAATGGGACCTTAGCAGAATAATATAGGGAGGATTTTACTTGGATTATTGATGAAAAAATTATAAAATAATTAAGAAACATTTGTTTTAGAAGCCATTTCTTAACAATTGCCTTAGTGATCTAATAAAAGAGTCACTTTGCGATCGGTCAACATATTAACCCTTTATATTGTACCCAATCGTCATCATATGGAACATGTGTTCGTATCCCAGCTAACTCACGGTCTCTCGAGGTATGGGGGGTTCAACTCACCATACGATCACATGCTCAGGACTTGAGTCTGTCAGGTGACTACTCTACTAGAAGGAAACAACATATTCCTAAGTATAACATTTAATGATAGAAAATCATGGCAATACAACATAAAACACAAAAATGATACTTTACATTTACTTCCCACAACAAAAATCAAAATTAGCTGTGAGTCTCTTCTCCTCAAAATGAGTGCTTCACCGCACACAAGTCTATTCAAAATATCCTATTATTGATACTCTTCGACATTTGCGAGTGTTCATAGTGTTCTTCACGTGGCACAATTTAACACAAACAGGAATATCACAACACAATAAACACAAATTATATTTAAATGACATTAAATCTGCAATTATTAAAACATTTATCCGTTTTACACGGTGCATTTACTTCAAGTAACATTAATTCATTATCTTATGCCTTGATTAATAAGTGTTGTGTCGTGCGAATCGTATTCTTTTTCCCATCAATTTGAAACGCTGAAGTGGTACACTTTCCCTTCCAAAATACACATGGATAGAGATGTTTCATAGCTTCACCATACAACGATTTTCTCGGTCTGGTCAAAACATTATCGTTACAAACGTGTCATGTCATTCAAATTACGCTACCCGTATGAATAAATTAGTGAGAACTGGGCAAATACACCTTACAAAATGCCTTTATTTATTTGGTGCAGTATTCCTCCTCAGAGAATAACTGGGCCAAATATTATCCGATCACAGCATTCCAACATGGTATGTGTGTGGAAATAATACATTTAATTCAATTGACATCATCACATCAAGCATATCTTAATTACTTTTCGAAATATCGAGATTCTTCAGTGTCCCACTACACTTTTAAAATAGAAGGATCAGGTCTATAGACTTCTTTTCCATGCGGACAATGAATTAGCCACGGCTGCCTCAGCAAGACGGCCGCCGGTTTAGTGGCCTCCCTGCCACCCCATCTCGCTTCCCGCAAGGTCAAGTTCATTTACTGGTGCAGTTATGCTGGAGGTAACCTGAGTGGATCGTGTCCTTAGTAATTGAGTCAATCTAATTATATAATACCTACATTTAGAGTATAATGGGCTCATCTCGGCTCCTAATTAATATTCATGGCAGGGGATGGATCACGAAATAGCTTTGCCGTTCTGTGGCCGACATTAGTGGCTTTTGCGCGCAACTCAAGTGAGTATCAAAGTTCTCTCACTGGTGCAGCAGCATATAACAAGAGGAAATCGACGTTTCCTATACGAAGAACCATTAGTCTTACCTCTAAGGGCAGATCCATTAATATATGGGCTCACACAGGGTCTTTAACAGTTATCCCTCGTGGCAAAAATTCTGCGAACAGTGGATACAGACAGACTCTGTCCCAGCTCTGTTGCGAATAACACAAGTATGCTCTAAGGCGATACTATCTCGTAGAAGATTAGCCGACTAGATTCGCCTAACGCGCAAGCTATTTTTGGATGATCCCCGCAACTTATTGACGTAAATCTCTTGATTCTACGTTACATGCTCGATGAACGCGGCTCAAACAATATCTCTTACATATGACTCAATTCTTAAAGCACTCACGTCCTCTCTGCAATTACTCATGAGCCAAAGTTTTACGTAGCTCTAAACAAGTATAAATTTACTGGCTTACATTTAACTATCTTAGTGGCTCTTAAATACGACACTGTAGAATATACCATAATAAACATTCATTCAACAATTCAAAGACACTGAAAAGCTCTCTTTTATCTCGATATTTTACGTTTCTTTCTCACTGTTTACAATAACACAGTATTCTTATGTTAGACATGACACACTTTGCACGTACTATAGGTCTGACATGCCTATTTATGTATTATTGTTACCGACCCCAGATTATTATTATTATTATTATTATTATTTAACGATACCGTTACTTTCATCAATGTCTTACGCCTGAATGGCCGTAAACAAATCACCCTCCAAGCCATATTTTACCAAAATACGAGGGGTGTGAACTCGTACATAAATGACTGTTAATTCTTAATCTTAGAGTGATGCTTCGTTGTATGGTGAGCTATTTAATCATATCAGCATATTAAATTTGTACTCACTTTCATCTTTGCTGGGTTGGTCCAGCACGCCAGCCACGCACCTGCCATGATGCTTGCCTTAAGCCATCATGATATTATTCACACGACACATTGTATCAACTTCACACATGGTGATTATATTTTTAATCACTGGTTTTTTCACTTTGACACAATACATATTATTTTACCATATACACATAAACACTTTTAAAAATCACTGTAATATAACTTTGTACAGAATTCTCGCACTATATTCTTACACATGGGTCCTTGATTGGACTCCCACTATCGCCTGACTTCAGAGATGCGATGCAGCTAACTCCTGACAACCGCTGGTCTCCATGAAAGTCTATCTTGCGTGTGTGTGTGTTCGACTCCTGTCACCTACAGTTTATACCTCCTCTACTGCAAATCTGTTCAATCTTATGTCACGACTACTTGTGACGCCTTCCAAGCTCCCGTAACTGTAGTGATCATTACAATAATATGTCATTTTACCTATGACAACACCTCCTGGAATGTTCATTGTCTATAAACATCCTAAATTATCTCTACGCTGTACTGAATCTATACTCGCGTATGTTATTGGTTAAACGTCTGCTGTAGTCTAAATCTTATACGATGCATAATTACTGTTATGAAGCTGCAAGACGCGTTTTCCATTGTTCACCGCTAATACATTTGAGCGTTAATACTTTATAAATTTGCGCACTTTCTTGCGTGACCTGGCAGCGTGCCAGTTCACGGGTTGATTCAAGACGAACTGACTTTCCTGCGAAGCTTCCCCTATATAAAGCTCCCTTGTGAAACATAGTCCACTGGATGACCAGGACCGACTCCCTTCTTGATATAATACATTTCCAGACAAAGTGAAGTATGCTCCTCGTTTGTCTCAGTGTGGAGGTCCCAAAATCACTCGCGTGCAAGCGATCGCTTCGGCCAATTAATTATAATTAATTGCCTTCTTCCATGGCGTCATGACGCTACTCTGGTAATTCCCCCTCGGCTTCTACACAAATCCTTCCTCCGAAGCGGATGATCTCTGTGCAGAGGTTCCTTTATAGATGCAGGCTTTAATTTAGGCGTGAGAACACTCCTAAATTATCTCTCCTAGAATACATGCATCTAGGTGTAAGTTTCATTTCAATTCATTGCTCCAATTGGCTGTAATCAATTAATTTCTGTGGGCGACTGCCCCCACTCCACTTCTATGCCTTGTGAGACTGTAGATCCCAGAGCCATTAATCTTTAGCTGCGCCTCCAGTGCAGACGAAAATTGGTCGCTTGGCGTCACCTAGGAACGCCCCTTCGCTAACTAAGGTTTGTCAACTGTCAAGCTGGTTCGCTTTCTTGCATTCTGGCTTCTAAAACGTACGTAGGCTGGTATATTTCCACAATAATCCACCTTAAAAGCTATGATATTCCCGATCTAGCCGTGAAATCCTGCTCTTATACTTATATGCAGATATAACTCATTGTTCCTCGGGTTCATTATAGCGGTTCCCCCTCAGAGATCAATGCTTCGATTCTGGGCAGAATCATGGGCCTGGTCTTCTTTGATAAGACCCGAGTTCGATGCCAGTCAGCCGTGTCTCATTGGGCACAATATGTAAGTGGTCTGTATATTAACCACCATATTCATATTAAAATATTCTGATTCTTCCTGGTATAGCGACTACGTTTTTGACAGTCGCTCAGGAGGCCCGAGTTTCATTTCTGGCACTGCCAAGAAATTTAATTCTGGTCTGAGGGCTGGAACGGGGTACACTAAGCCTCGTGAGGCAAAACTGAGAGAGGTGGGTTGGATTCCCTCCTCAGCCATCTTGGAAGTGATTTTCTGTGGTTTCCTAACTTCTACTCCAGACAAATGCCTGAATGGATCGTAAATTAAGGCCACGGCTATATTCTTACTCACCTTCATTACAAATACACACACTAATACAGCCAAAAACTAACACAGGTTATCATACAAAATTCCATATTCACCCACGGGGATAAATGACAACGATGTCCAAGCCCCTCAAATAAAGCAACAACAACGAATCTTTCAGTCATACATGTACGATTTTTTTGGAAATGATAATAATTCTGTAAACCAAGTATTATTTCTCTATCTCCTTGACTAAAGTTGCTTTTTTTTTAACAATTGAAATTTAAAAGTAACAAGTAGTTCCGTGGAGAACTATACAGCCTATTTTCATATATCCTACTCATGTTAATTGCCTCTATCAACATACCAAATTTCAGTTTGATTGATGTAATAGATTCGTAGAAATTGAGAACCGTCTAATAATAATGCATAAGGTCGCCTGGATTTTTAGCCTACTTTCGATTTTTGCAAAAAAATGAAAGTAGACTTATGAGATCAACACAGGGCGAAAAAAGTGTATCTGTCTGTGTGTGTGTATGTGTATGTGTGAGTCTGTGTGTGTGTGTGTGTGTGAGTGTGTGTACTCTGAATGTCTGTCCCCCCCTATCAATTTGAACACGGTGAACGCGAATTGAACGAAATTTGGTACAAAGGTAGCACTAGCAAAGGACACCTCAGTGTCGTGTTTTATATCGCCGCCATCTTGACGGAAACGTAATGGCGGCCACACAAATTTTCAAAGCTTAAATCCAATTACGACTAACCTAATCATCTGATCTCCACCAAATTTTGCAACAACATACCTATATGGGGGGAGCATCCTTTGACCAAATTAACAGGTCATCAGCCTAATAGTTTGCGGAAGGCGGCCATCTTTGTGTGAAAATAGATTCCCCCTATTTATTCGAACACGGTGAAAGCGAATGGAGCGAAATTTGGTACAGAGGTAGTACTAGCAAAGGGCACCCCAGTGTCATGTTTTATATCGCCGCCATCTTGACAGAAACGTAATGGCGGCCACACAAATATCCAAAGCTTAAATCAAATTACGATTAACCTAATCATCCGATCTCTACCAAATTTTGCATCAACATACCATTATGGAGGGAGCATCCTTTGACAAATCTAATAGGTCATTAGCCTAATAGTTTGCGGATGGCGGCCATCTTTGTGTGAAAATCGATTACCCCTATCAATTCGAACACGGTGAAACCAAATGGAACGACATTTGGAACAGAGGTAGCACTAGCAGAGGGCACCTTAGTGTCATGTTTTATATCACCACCGTCTTGACGGAAACGTAATCGCGGCCACCCAAGTGTTAAAAGCTAAAATGTAATTACGGCCAACCTAATAATCTAGTCTCGACCAAATTTTGCAACAACATATCTTTATGTGGGAAGCATATTCTGACCAATTTGCAAGATCATCAGCCCAATAGTTTGCAGATGGTGGCCAAGTATGTGTTCAAATCGATTCCCCCTATCAATTCAAACACGGTGAAACCGAATTGAACGAAATTTGATACAGAGGTAGCACTAGCAAAGGGCACCTCAGTGTCAAGTTTTATATTGCCGCCATCTTGACGGAAACGGAATGACGGCCACCCAAATGTTAAAAGCTTAAATCAAATTACGACCATCCTAATAATTTGATCTCTACCAGGTTTTGCAACAACATGCCTTTTTGTGGAAAGCATCTTATGACTGACTACAAGGTCATCAGCCCAATAGTTTGCAAATAGCGGCCATGTATGTGTGCAAATCCATTCCCTATAACAATTCAAACACGGTGAAACCGAATTGAATGAAATTTTTTACAGAGGTAGCACTAGCAAAGGCACCTCATATTCATGTTTAATATCCCTATAGCACGTTGTATTTCAACAAGCTACTACAACCAACATTCAATTATACTCCTTGAAAAGAACAAAGATTTATAACAATACCCATGCATTTAGGAGTAAGTAGGCTATATGTTCTTTACTGAACATCTTGTTTAATCTATGTACTGTTACATGAAGAATATTGTGTACGTGTTGTATTCAAACTTCAATCGCATGATTAGGATACAAGAAGTAAAAACGAGATTTTAAAATTTCGCACAGTTGCCATCTTGTGGTTATGAAAACAATTGAAATGAATTAGATGCCAGTGGATTAACATTTGTTAATATGCAAGCCCTGGCACTCTAGTATGCCATAATTAATTCTGTAGTGTGATTAATTTGTGTTCTAACATGTGGAAAATATACGTTACTGTAATATCTAGTTTCACTCAATTGTAAAATAAATGTTTGTTTATTATTTAAGTTTGCTTATGTAGTTTTTGGCCTACGTGTTTCTGTTCCATGCTGTAATTGCGTGTCTTTCTTTTTCAGGTAAGCTGTCAGGCGATATTCATCGCAGTCCATTCTTGATACCATTTAAGAGATAAACTGCAGAAGGTACGTAATTATTTTGATAATACTGACAGATGTGCAACAGTTGCTTTAGGAGTCAGCTACTGCAATGGTTCTCACTTCAACCCATTTCAGGAAGAATTCCGTGGTAATCCGCCAGTCGGCGATCTCAGGTTTGATTGTTGGGGGTTTGTTTTCTTTCTTCTGTTACTATATGGGAGACTTACTTAAATAACCTCAATAGATAACCTTCCAAATTTGACTCCTTACAGAAACGACTATTTTTCAATAATTCCCCCCAGGGGCTCACATCTAGTGAGACGTGGGTTGGCGACCACGGGGCCCCAACTGAGTCCGGCATTGCTTCCACTTACATGTGCCGGGCCCCTCTCCGTCTTCTTTCCTGTCGACCTCACTTGGTCAACACTTGTTCTCTTCCTACGCCGACGGTATTAGGGTATACGAGACCTAGGGAGTCTCTTCCTTTCCCGCTTTAATTGGCCCTTGTCTCATCTTTTCTGATACCCTCCTTCTGCGAGGGGTCAGCCTTCTTTTTTATTTCATGTTATCTCCTGCCTTCTGCTCAGGGCCCTCAAGGAGGCAGGGCGTATGTAGCCCCACCAATTCTGGTGCACCCTGGATATTGCTACACTCTCCGGGGCTCACGGCTGGTGATTCGGGAGTTGGCGACCCCGAGGGATTCCTGAGCTGGGTCCGGTTTTCCCCCTTTTATCCATTACCTCTGGGGCGGACCCTCTCCTCTTTCACTTTCCTATCTGCCTTTTATGGCTCTCCTTCCTACCAAGTCCCTCAATCCGCATTCTTCGAGGGTTGAGGGCATTTCTTTTCCTCCTGTCCTTTATTTTCCTTATTCTCCATTTGTTTTCCATTTCTTCTTCTGGAATATAAGTTAGTAGTTAATTTTAGTTATAGTTTACATGTCATCATCATCTTCACGATCACCCATACCATTAGGGGCCGATAACCTAGATGCTAGGCCCCTTAAAACAACAAATATCATCATCATCATCATCATTATTTTACAATAATTCATCAGTAAGCCTCTTGGAGTTGTGGCTATCACTCTTGAAACAATATTATTATGAATTCTGTTAAAACCACAAAGGCTACTAACTATTCCCAAAAAGTACGTGCAGTCATCCACTGGGTACTTCTTGAAATATATTTTAAACATTGCTTTTTATTTCTTAGTCGAAAATAGACCGATAATGAAAAAGTTCTTGATTCTCAATAACATTCCAGATGGTGACTTGTGTCGCCCCTGATCCCAAAAGTTGGTGGAGCGTGCGAGAGCTGAAGGCAATTTAATTAGCGGCTCCGGTGACCAGGCTGGGTCATGGGGCAGATGACAGCGCGACGTGACGGGAATACTGAAACAAGAAATATTGTTGCCAAATATTTGGAGTGTTTTCTACAGTCAGTTGTTTGTTACTGGCCTTATTTGATTACCCTCGTGTTGCACTTACTGATCGCCACGCGTTATTTTCGATCACCAAGACGGCATGAATGGTTTCTGGCAACGTGTGTGCTCATTTTAAAATCCTCGAATACTTCCGTGTGTTTCCGTAACTACGGTATCGTTGAAGTATGTGTTGATGTAGATCAGGCCTATTAATTTGGGAGCCCGCGATACCCTGAGACTGCCTCCTGAACAAAATACGTCATCAGGTATTGTATAGGTATACATACTCATGAGCCAAAACATTATGACAACCTATTTAGTTGCGTGTTGGTCCACCTTTGGAACGCAGTACAATGGCGATTCAGCAGGGCATAGATTCAACACTTCTATGCCCAAGATAGCGGGTTCAAACCCGGCCGAAGCCGTCGGATTTTTTAAGAGCGTTAAAAATCCCTCAGTATGCCTTCCTTCGGAGGGGAAGTAAAGCCGGCGGTCCCATGTCATAGATTTATGGCATGTTAAAGATCTTTCCACTAATTACACCTGTGTGAAACTAAATTGGATAGGTTAAGAATGTAAACAACGCTTTTAGGTTGCTACGTTCGTTGCCAAGAGCCGACTGCGGTGGCGTCTAGTAGCTAGTTCTGAACTAGGCCTAGTAGTCGTTGACGGTGGCGTTTGGCGACAAAAGTAGGAACTATTTGAAAATTCAAAGTTGCAGTC
This sequence comes from Meconema thalassinum, assembly GCA_946902985.2. NCBI lineage: Eukaryota > Metazoa > Arthropoda > Insecta > Orthoptera > Tettigoniidae > Meconema > Meconema thalassinum. Next base: position 483,099,185 of record OX336391.1, read on the forward strand.
CCTACTTCAATTAAAAAAAACAGATACACACACTAATACAGTCATCACAATTAACACCGGTTATCAGACAAATTCTACACACACCCAAAGTACACGGGGCTACATGACCGCGTTGTCGCAGCCCCTAAACTAAGGAACCAACCAACCAACCAGATTCAACACCTACTTGTTAAATTTCTGGAGATGGCAAAAGATGTCGACGCATAGGTTACGCAATTCCATTAAATTACAGGCTAGTGGTTTGTGGGCGTTCGACAGCGTGCCTTATGTGTTAAATTGGATTAAGATCAGGCAAATTAGGTGGCAAATAAATCAATGTGAGTTTACTACTATTCTTCTCAAACAACTGTAGCACTATTCTGGTCTTGTGACACGGACAGTTATCCTTCTGGAAGAAACCATCGTCGTTGATGAAGGCATCAAGCATGAAGGGATGCAGGTGGTCCGCAATCATATCCACATAGCTTTCATGGTGCTTTCGACAGTTCCCATGTAAGCCTCGGTGAATCTCCCCCATAGCATTATGCTGCCTTTACTGGCCTGCGTCCATGATGCCATGCAAGTTCCAAGCAATCATTCGCCTGGAAGCCGGCGTATCCAAACACGACTAACTGGAAACGTGATTCATCGACCAGGCGACACGCTTCCATTAATCCACGGACCAATTTCGATGATCTTGCGTCCACTGCAAACATAATTGACGATGTCTTTGGGTGAGCAAGGGAACAGGTAGGGGTCGTCTGCTGCGAAGCCCCATGTCCATATGCGCTGAACGGTGTGCTCCGAAACACTTGTGCCTGCACCAGCATTGTACCCTGCCGTAAATTTGGCAACAGATCGCTGTCTATCCTGTTTTACAGTGTGGGCGAGCCTGCGGTGATGAGGCGTGGACGTCCAACACCTTGTCGCCTAATTAAATCGGTCGGAGTTGAAAAGCATTAAGTCAGTTTTCACTACTTTTCAGGGGACGTCATTGATAGAACAGAACTTAAAAATCACACTATATTAGTCATCTAAAGCCTCCGTGGCTTAGGCGGCAGCACGCCGACCTCTCACCGCTGGGTCCGTGGTTCAAATCCCAGTCACTCCATGTGAGATCTGTGCTGGACCAAACGGAGGCAGACAGGTTTTTCTCCGGGTACTCCGGTTTTCCCTGTCACAATTTCATTCCAGCAACACTCTCCACTATCATTTCATTTCATCTGTCATTCATTTAATCATTGCCCCAGAGGAGTGCGTCAGGCCTCGGCAGCCGGCACAGTTCATATCCTCGCCGCTAGAATGGAGGGGGGGGGGGGGGGGGAGGGAGCTTCATTCATTCCATTCCTGACCCGGTCGGAGACTGGAAGCAGGCTGTGGATTTTTCATTAGTCATCTATATTGTGAAGCAACTATTTAGGTTTATATTTGTGTTAGCGGAATATCAATTTTAATTTAATAAACATATTTTTCACATCAATTTTGCAAACGTTACTTAATGCCTTTCATCTCCGTGGTCAGTTTAGTGCGGCATAAAGCCATCCAGAATGAATATTTCACATGTTATTTTATTTTAAAATGGATTTTTAACATAAAAACCACCTAAACTCTGTTCAAATGTAATTCACAATAGCACTGTAACACGCGGGAATCTTGCAGTGCGGCCAACATTAAGTACGGAATATGGCACTGAAAGGCAGCAAGTCGTTGACTTCATGCTCTTCTCCTCTGATCGCACTCCATGTAGCAGTGGTTTCTGGCTTTAACCCACAAAACAAATTGCTTTGTGATGCTTTATCTCCTGATGAAAATGTTTTGTGTGTAGCTTAAACAGAAGCCTGACTTAATTCTTTCCTCTGCCGTTCCAAGGCCCTGGGGTCAATAATTCAGAATACTAATTCTTAAAAAAATGACCATTTTTGACTTAATGTTTCTCAGCTCTGACCGATTCAAGTGTGGTTTCACTATCATTCAACAACTTGTTACAGATGCTAACGACAGTAACACGCGAACAGCCCACCAGCCTTGCCGTTCCTGGGATTCTGATTCCGAGTCGCCGGGCCATGACAATCTGCGCTTTCTCAAAACTACGTATGCCGGTTGATTTCCATATTTTCGGCATGATTTCTCATTCGCTTCTGCTTCGTTTATACTTTCCTTACTTTCCTCACGTGCTTGCAACGTCACCAGACGGCATTAAAACTCGTGGTGGAATTTTGCCAACCGAATTGTACTGAATCTTACTGCACAGCAAGAGTTGAAAATAAAATTAAATATTTTACGAGACGTAATCTGTGTGTTCTTTGTGAAGCATCTTGTACATACACGGAGAAACTTTAAATTGCTTTTGCATTTTTGACTGAGGGTATTTTAACTGTAATAATTTGTAGTAAAGACATATTTTCACACCGTAAGTGTGGCCTAACACTAGCTTCAAATAATGTGCCACTTTACTTTGTAATAAAATGTCAATTACCTACAACTTATAGGCTTTAGGACCGTTTACACCAACGTTAATTATTTCTTAGTCCATCATTAAAAATAATTTAACTTTGCACGAGCGTTTTATCAAACTTACCACTAACAAGCAATTAAGTTAAACGACCAAATCTGGCCACTTAACTCTCTAAAGCATCGTTTAATTGGAGGGAAACAGCTGAGCTCAACGTCGCGCATTTTGCAATGGCAGAAGAATTGATTTGTTTCCGAGTTTCACATCAACATTCATATGAATATAAAATATGTTTATGACAATTAAATTATAAAAGATCAAACATCTTACTAATACCAAGTTAGAAGAATATGAAGAAAAAAGCATATCCGAAGTGGGATTCGAACTCCGTCCAGCTCTGCATAATGAACTCGGAGTCTGCAACGCAACCCCTTACGCTACCAGCACGTCGGGGAGAGCGTGTCCTATTAGACTAATGAGGAAAGTACCCCAGCTCGAGCGGCTAAAACCGACTGGCAGTGCGCTTAACATACGAAGATATGTCTGTTCTACTACCCATCACGGGCAATTATCTGTAAAACCCCGCATTAGTGTACAATCAATGTTTGGAAGTTACGGCGTCCTAAGATTGCAGAAACACAATTCGCAGCAGAAACTACCGTGCAACAGGCAATTGGGACCATTACATTAACAATAATCAGATGTGGTGCGGTATCATCTGGCAAAAGGTTGAACACATGCTTGCAACAAGAAATCTTAACACATGCAGTACCTTGTTGACATAGAAGATAGGCTACTGTGTTGTCCTTCATTCGACGTCGAAGTGTAAATGTGGAGTTGGAATGAAGTGATTAAAACACAGCGGAATGGAACAGTACGCACACATAACAAGGGCAACATGTAGACATACTCCATTATTTACAACGTTTCCGCATTGCAATAGTCCAAACTCAAATGCCACGGTGATCACATTATCACATACTCAGATGGCGCTGGCGATCGAACGCGTACTTTTACAGATGATAGCATTGATAGCTATTGACATAGGTACAACTGTATACTTTAAACCCACTTTCAGTTGGTTTTCGTCGTTCGAGCTGGGGTACTTCCCTCGTGAGTGAACAATGTAAATATACAACTTCCAGTTCTAAATATTTGGTGCATATCATTTCAAGCTTTTGCCATTTATTTAATCGTGTCAGAGAACATACATCATAAAACAATAGAAAACTAGAAGTTCCGTGACGAAATGAAGAACCTACTTTTCTTAAAATTTAAGATTCATGAAAATTATTAATCTATATGGATCTATCTAGCATAATGACGAAATTAAGTTGGTAATATCGAAATTTCTAATTAGTTCGAAATACTGTATACCAGGCATAATGTAGCCTAATAGAGCACTACAGTTGGCAGCCCTGGTACAGAATACAAAATTTGGTTGAAGTCCTATGGATAGCATGGACGTTATTTGCAGTTAAACATTGGATCTAACAGCTCGCGGAAATTCAGGTTGGCAACAATGTCATGTGTGTATTGGTATCTGGTATCTGGAATAATATGATCTATTGTTGTGCCAATTTTAATGAAATCCATTAGTTAGTATAGAAGTTACATGCATTTTAAAATTGGGCCAATCAGCAGGCTTAGAATCATGTTGGCAGTACTGACTTAGGCCTATATTAGTTACTCCAAATTAACCTAGAATGCCAGATACTATACGTGTGCAAAGTTTAGAGCTATCGGCTTGCATACTTTCTGATATATTGATATTAGGGTAACAAAAAGTAGGGACAGCCTTTATTAACAGTTGGCAGCCATGGTTTCTCTTAAGAATACGCATAGTCATAGCTGGTTATGTACACATAGCACATACGAAATTTGGTTGAATTCCAATTGATAGTGTAGAAGTTATATGCATTTAAAAATTGGACCTATCAGCAGGCTTATAATCATTTTGGTAACACTGCCATGTATGGCCTCCTAGAAATTAAACTGCAATATTATTATCTATATGTGTGCCAATATTGCCGGCCCCGTGGTGTTGGGGTAGCGCGCCTGCCTCTCACCCGGAGGCCCCGGGTTCGATCCCCGGCTCCGTCAGGGATTTTAAAACTGACGTGAGGCTTGGAACGGGGTGCACTCTGCCTCGTGAGGACAATTGAGTAGCTGTTTGACAGTGAGACAGTGCCCCGATCACGAAAACCAAGATTAACGGCCGAGGGGACCCGACGCGCTGATCACGTGTCACCGCAATATCTGCAGGCCAAATGGCTGGGCAGCGGTCGCTTGGTCGGCCTTAGCCCGTCATGGGCTGTATAGTGCCAGGGGTTGACTTTTTTTTATACGTGTGCCAATATTGAAACAGCTCCCATTCATACCTTCCAAGATATCGAACACGGAGCTCAAATTTCAATTGCGATATTTCAGCAGTTGGTAGCACTGACATCATTTTCAAATACGGCATTGACATATTCAGGTATAGATCTTTACTCCTACCAAATTTTTGTTTTGATAGCTGCTGCCGTTTAGGAGCTGATAGCGGAGACACACATACAAAGCCAGACAGACACACATTTGCCCGGATCGATCTCATGAGTCTCCTTTTTCCTCATTTTTGAAAAATGTGAAAAGTAGGCTAATTACATTTGGTACTATAAGAAAACCATGAAATCCCTGTCTACATTGCATAATTGATTATATTATACACGCACTCATACTCAAATCAAATACTGAGACCAGAATTTTGTCAACTCGCAAGCTTCAGGAGTTCCGTTCATCAGATTCCGTGGAGAACATGTGATGGGACACAACCAGGAAACGAGGAGGTGTCTCATAGTCTGCTCCTCACCACACTCACACAAAGTCGAGTCACAGGCAAATCCCCACTTTTTCAAATTTGTCTTCGATCTCCCCACTCCTGTGCGCAGCCTGGTGAGGGTCTTCTACGTTGACCAGGTTTCTTCGTTTCCAGCGGGCAGGTGTTCAGATGGTAGCGTCCATCCTGCAGAGTCGTTAGATCTGGAGCGCCAAGAGAGCAATCTAAATACTGAAGGAGGGACTGTCAAATTTTCAGAGGCGTGAAGAAAACTTCTTCTTGATTTCAGTATTTGCCATGAATAAGGACTTCTGTATTTCCCTCTATTATGTTCCAGAAAATTTGAAGAAATCATCGCAAACGACGATCAGTAATATACGCTTTTTGAACTGCCCACCATGTTTCCCCAGGGTGGAACCAAGTCTAAACATGCGCAAGAGCCGTGAAGCGTATTAAATAATTAAGGACCCGAAAACCCTCTTAAAATGCATGTATTAGCTCTCGTATTTAAGTTAAATAGGGATTAACTAACTAATCGTTAGTAAAGAGTTGGTGAAACAATTAAGATAACTTCGTGTGTAATTGACTTCCTGGTATCAACGGTCGCTCCTACATTCCGTAGTTAATTATCTCTGAAAGGTAGACTGTGGGAATGTCTCCTCTCCTAAGTAAATCTCGCTGTAGACTATTGTTTGCCTTCTCACAGCCAGGCACGGCGTTACATGTTAAGGAAGAGAATGGTTCCAATCGACATGCGCCTTCACGGGACAAGAGAAATTGATTGTTTCTGTTGATCAAACTCTCACATCGCACTGGATTCCATTTTAGTAATAGAATGATCCACACACCGCGCCGCCTCGCTAGACATAGCTCAGAACCAGCATGTCAGATTGTGTAACACTGTCCGATGTGTTTAATGCTGCTTGGAGCCTCACCTCGGACATAATTTAATTGCTTGTGTTGTCTTTGTGTGTTTTTACCAAGATCTCATCATGCAAGCGTAAAACACAATTTATCTCACCTTATACCATAAAATATTATACACACATCAAAAAAAGTTTTGCATCACCTCGGTTCCAAGAGTTCCGGAACCGTTAAATACAAAGGGAATAGAGATCAACACAAACAACATTTCAGCTCGTTTTATTGCTCATGAGACCCACACATTGCATGTTGTACCATCATACAGCTAGACTTTCAGCATTTGTGGTCCAGATTGCAGTACACACCACTACCTCTAATACCCAGTAGCACGTCCTCTTGCATTGATGCATGCCTGTATTCGCCGTGGCATACTATCCACAAGTTCATCAAGACACTGTTGGTCCAAATTGTCCCACTCCTCAACGACAATTCGGCGTAAATCTCTCAGAGTGGTTGGTGGGTCAAGACGTCCATAAACAGCCCTTTTCAACATATCCCAGGCATGTTCGATAGGGTTCATGTCTGGCGAACATGCTGGCCACTGTAGTCGAGCGATGTCGTTATCTTGAAGGAACGCATTCACAAGATGTGCACGATGAGGTCGAGAATTGTCGTCCATGAAGACAAATGCCTCTCCAATATTCTGCCGATATGGTTGCACTATGGGTCGGAGGATGTCATTCAGGTATCGTAAAGCCGTTTCGGAGCCTTCCATGACCACCAGTGGCGTACGTCGGCCCCACATAATGCCACCCCAAAACATCAGGGAACCACCACCTTGCTGCACTCGCTGGACAGTGTGTCTAAGACGTTCAGCCTGACCAGGGTGCCTCCAAACACGTCTCCGACGATTGTCTGGTTGAAGGCATATGCGACACTCATCGGTGAAGAGAACGTGATGCCAATTCCGTGGGGTCCATTCAGCATGTTGTTGGGCCCATCTGTACCGCGCTGCATGGTGTCGGGGTTGCAAAGCTGGACCTCGCCATGGACGTCGGGAGTGAAGTTGCGCATCATGCAGCCTATTGCCCACAGTTTGAGTTGAAACACGACGTCCTGTGGCTGAACGAAACGCATTATTCAACATGGTGGCATTGCTGTCAGGGTTCCTCCGAGCGGCAATCAGTAAGTAGCGGTCATCCACTACAGTAGTAGCCCTTGGGCGGCCTGAGCGAGGCCTGTCATCGACAGTTCCTGTATTTCTGTACCTCCTCCATGTCCGAACAACATCGCTTTGGTTCACTCTGAGACGCCTGGAAACTTCCCTTGTTGAGAGCCCTTCTGGACACAAAGTAACAATGCGGACGCGATCGAACTGCGGTATTGACCTTCTAGGCATGGTAGAACTACAGACAACATGAGCAGCGTACCTTCGTCCTGGTGGAATGACTGGAACTGATCGACTGTCGTACCCCCTCCGTCTAATAGGCCCTGCTCATGCATGGTTGTTTACATCTTTGAGCAGTTTTAGTGACATCTATGAACAGTCAAAGGGACTGTATCTTGGATACAATATACACAGTCAACGTCTATATGCCGGAGATCTGGGAACCGAGGTGATGCAAAACTTTTTTGATGTGTGTATAAGCAGGAGCAAATATACGATTAATACTCAGCAATGTTTCTAGGACTGTGCCGTGTCTTGTGTGTGGTTTCGCCTAGGACACCAAGCTGGCTCATCAGCGGGCTCTTGGTGTCCCCATCCGGACTCCTACAGGAGTAGCGAACTGTGCGCTACCTCCCTTTTTATGAAGCGCACCTGCGTCTCTTCAAAGCGAGAACTAAAATCTAAAGCAGCCATAACCTCCCTATGAAGGCTTCCAAAAAGATGGTATATTGGCTTTCACGGCCCATGAATTAAAACTCAGCAATTTTTCTAGGTTTATGCCGTGTCTGGCTGGAGTTAAACTGGATCTGGATCTTACCTAAAATACTTCAGGCACCATTTACCTGGTGTATATGGATACTCGGCGGCTTCGGTGACGTAGTTGGTAGCGTGCTGAGCTTCCATGCCCAAGATCGCGGGTTCAAACCCGGCCGTAGTCGTCGGATTTTTTAAGAACGAAAAAATCCCTCAGTTTGTCTTCCTTTGGAGGGGAAGTAAAACCGGCGGTCCCTTGTCATAGAGTTATGGCATGTTAAAGAACCTTCCACTAATTACAACTGTGTGAAGCTAAATTAGGTTAAAAATGTAAACAACGCTCAGTTTCCTACGTTCGTCGCCAGGAGCCGACTGCAGTGGCGTCTAGTGGACTAGTTCTGAACTAGTAGTTGTTGACGGTGGCGTCTGGCGGCAAAAGTAGGAACTACTTGAAAAAAAACAATGTCTGCAATCCTTACTTGAATTGAAAACAGATAACACACACTAATACAGCCACCACAATTAACACCAGTTATCAGCCAGATTCTACACACACACACAAAGTACACGGGGCTACATGACCACGTTGTCGTAGCCCCTAAACTGAGGAACCAACCAAGCAACCTATATGGATACAATTTATATTTAGTTTTTTGTCTTTTTTGAAACAAATAAAATATAGGCTTATGAGATCAGTTTTTGTCCATGTGTGTATAATATGTTTGTTTGTTGAAGTAGCCTATTAGAAACCCTATTTCAGTGTTTCCCAGTTCTATTCAGTCGGTCAACACAAATTGTGCCCAATTACATTAGATGGGAAAAGTAGTATTTTATCGCCCTAACCGGAAAGAATTGTTGCATGAAATATTTATCACTAAACAAGCTGTACCCGGCATGCGTTGCAATGCCATTCAAAGAAAGTGTTGGCGTTGAAATTTTGTTTCTTGAGGTGCTTTTGGATACATAATATGTTTTTCAATTTCCGTTAACTGCCTCTAAGCTATCGTAAAATGGATTTACTACTTTAGAAACATTCGTGGGAGCGTGCACAGCAACTCACCAAAGTTTCATCGCAATTGGATGAATGGCATATGAACGCATACGGGATTTTGTTAATACAATTCGCGTGCCATCGCTCATTTGTTAAATCTACTCGTGCGCTACCTATTTTAAAATGGATTTACTAAGCCAGAAAACTTTCCTGGAGTGTACACAACAATTCACCAAAGTTTCAACACAATCGGACGAAAGGTATATGAACGCATACGAGACTTTGTTGAAACGCTTCGCGCGTCATCCCTCATTTGTTGAATCTACTCGTGCGCTGCCAATTGTATAGTGGATTTACTGAGCCAGAAACCTTCCCTGAAGTGTACACAACATCTCACCCACGTCTCATAGCTATCGGACGAATGGTATATGAATGTATACGGGACTTTGTTGAAACGCTTCGCGTGTCGTCGCTCATTTGTTGAATCTACTCGTGCGCTACCTGTAGTAAAATGTATTTACAAAGTTAGAAAACTTCACGTAAGTGTCCACAACATCTCACTCAAGTTGCATCGCTATCGGACTAATGGTATATGAAGACAAAGGGGACTTGGTTGAAACGCTTCGCGCGTCGTCGCTCATTTGTTGAATCTACTCGTGCACTACCGATTGTAAAATAGATTTACTAAGCCAGACACCTTCCCTGGAGTATACACAACATCTCACTCAAGTTTCATCGCTATTGGACGAACGGTATTTGAACGCATACGGGACTTCGTTGAAACGCTTCGCGCGTCGTCGCTCATTTGTTGAATCTACTCGTGCGCTACCTATTGTAAAATGGATTTACTAAGCCAGAAACTTTCCCTGGAGTGTACTCAACATCTCTCCCAAGTTTCATCGCAATCGGACTAATAAAGACTTTGTTGAAACGCTTCGCGCGTCTTCGCTCATTTGTTGAATCTACTCGTGCGCTGCCTATTGTAAAATGGATTTACTAAGCCATAAACCTTTCTTGGAGTGTACTCAACATCTCACCCAAGTTTCAGCGCAATCGGATGGGTGGTGTATGAACGCATAGGAGACATACACACCCACAGACACACAAACTATCACGCAACATTGATTTATATATATATAGACAAGCTGTACCCGGCATGAGTTGCAATGCCAATCAGAGAAAGTGTTGGCATTGTAATTTGGTTTCTTGAAGTGCTTTTGGATACACCATTTTTCTTCAATTTCCGTTAACTGCCTCTAAGCTATCGTAAAATGTATTTACTAATTTTGAAACATTTTTCGGAGCGTGCGCAACAACTCACCAAAGTTTCATCGCAATCGGATGAATGGTATATGAACGCAGATGGAACTTTACTGAAACACTTCACGCGTCGTCACTCATTTGTTGCATCTACTCGTGCGCTACCTATTGTAAAATGGATTTGCTAAGTCGAAAACCTTCCCTGGCGTATACACAGCAAATCATCAAAGATTCATCGCAATCGGATGAATGGCATATGAACGCATACGGGATTTTGTTTAAACGATTCGCGCACCGTCACTCATTTGGTGAATCAACTCGCGCGCTCCCTATTGTATAATGGTTTTAAAAAGTCAGAAACATTCCCTGGAGTGTGCACAACAACTCACCCTAGTTTCATCACAATCGGATGAATGGTATATGAACGCAGATGGAACTTTGTTGAAACGGTTTGTGCGCCGTCACTCATTTGTTGAATCTACTCGTGCGCTACCTATTGTAAAGTATATTTGCTAAGCCATAATCCTTCCTTAGAGTGTAATCAATATCTCACCCAAGCTTCGTCGCTATCGGACGAATGGTATATGATCGCTTACGTGACTTTGTTGAAACGCTTCACGCGTCGTAGCTCATGTGTTGAATGTATACGTGCGCTGCCTATTGTAAAGTGGATTTACTCAGCCAGAAACCTTCCCAAACGTGTACACAACATCTAATCCAAGTTTCATAGCTATCGGACGAATGGTATATAAATGCATACGGAACATTCTTGAAAAGTTTTGCGTGTCGTCGCTCATTTGTTGAACCTACTCGTGCGCTATCTACTGCAAAATGTATTTACTCACCCAAGTTTCATGGCTATCGGACGAATGGTATATGAGCACATACGGGACTTCGTTGAAACGGTGTGCGCGTCGTCGCTCATTTGTTGAATCTACTCGTGCGCTACCTGTTGTAAAGTGGATATACTAAGCCAGAATCCTTCCTTAGAGTATACTCAATATCTCACCCAAGTTTCATTGCTATCGGAGTAAAGGTATATGACCTTATACGGGACTTTGTTGAAACGATCCCCGTGCCGTCACTCACTTGTGTAATCTACTCGTGCGCTGCCTATTGTAAAGTAGATTTACTAAGCCAGACATCCTCTCTGGAGTGTACACAACATCTCACCCTAGTTTAATCGCTATCGGACGAATGGTATATGAACGCATACGTGGCTTTGTTGAAACGCTTCGCGCGTCGTAGCACAATTGTTGAATCTACACGCGCGCTGCCTATTGTAAAGTGTATTTACTAAGCCAGAAACCTTCCCTGAAGTGTACACAACATCTAACCCAAGTTTCATAGCTATCGGACGAATGGTATATGAATGCATACGGGACTTTCTTGAGACGCTTTGCGTGTCGTCACTCATTAGTTGAAGCTACTCGTGCGCTATCTACTGTGAAATGTATTTACTAAGTTAGAAACCTTCACGTAAGTGTACACAATATCTCACCTCTCACCCAAGTTTCATTGCTATCGTACGAACGGTATATGAACACATACGGGACTTTGTTGAAACGCTTCGCGTGTCGTCGCTCTTTTGTTGCATCTACTCGTGCGCTATCAATTGTTAAATGGATTTACTAAGCCAGAAACCTTCCCTGGAGTGTACACAACATCTCACCAAAGTTTCATCGCTATCGGACGAATGGTATATGAACGCATACGGAACTTTCTTGAAACGCTTCGCGCGTCGTAGCTCATTTGTGAATCTAATTGTGCGCTGCCTATTTTAAAGTAGATTTACTAAGCCAGACACCTTTCTTCGAGTGTACACAACATCTCACCCAAGTTTAATCGCAATCGGACGAATGGTATATGAACACATACGGGACTTTCTTGAAACGTTTCGCGCGTCGTAGCTCATTTGTTGAATCTTATCGTGCGCTGCCTATTGTAAAGTAGATTTACTAAGCCAGACACCTTTTCTGGAGTGTACACAACATCTCACCCAAGTTTCATCGCTATCGGACTAATGGTATATGAACGCATACGTGACTTTGTTGAAACGCTTCGTGCGTCATGGGTCATTTGTTGAATCTACTCGCGCGCTGCCTATTGTAAATTGGATTTACTAAGCCAGAAACCTTCCCTGAAGTATACACAACATCTAACCCAAGTTTCATAGCTATTGGACGAATGGTATATGAATGGATACGGGACTTTGTTGAAACGCTATGCGTGTCGTCCCTCATTTGTTGAATCTACTCGTGCGCTATCTACTGTGGAATGTATTTACTAAGTTAGAAACCTTCCCTGGAGTGGAAGAAACTTTTCACCCAAGTTTTATCGCAATCGGATGAAAGGTTTACGAACAAATACGGGACTGTGTCGAAATGCTTCGCGCGTCGTCGCTCATTTGTTGAATCTACTCGTGCGCTGCCTATTGTAAAATGGATTTACTCATCCAGAAACCTTCCCTGAAGAGTAATCAACAACTCACCCAAGTTTCAGCGCAATCGGATGGGTGGTGTATGAACGCATAGGAGACATACACACCCACATACATACTATCAGGTAATATTGATTTATATATATACAAGCTGTACCCGGCATGCGTTACAATGCCAATCAAAGAAAGTGTTGGCGTTGAAATTCTGTTTTTTGAAGTGCTTTTGGATACACAACATGTTTTTCAATTTCCGTTAACTGCCCCTATGCTATCGTAAAATGGATTTTCTAATTTAGAATCAATCGTGGGAGCGTGCACAACAACTTTCAAAAGTTTCATCGCAATCGGATGAATGGTATATGAACGTATACGGGATTTTGTTTGAACGATTCGTGCGCTGTCACTCATTTGTTGATTCTACTCGTACGCTACCTATTGAGAAATGAAATTGCTAAGTCGAAACCCTACCCTGGCGTGTACACAATAACTCATCAAGGTTTCATCACAATCGAAGAAGGTTATATGAACGCATAGGGGATTTTGTTGAAACGCTTCGCGCGTCGTCACCCATTTGTTGCATATACTCGTGCACTACCAATTGTGAAATGGATTTATTAAGTCGAAACCCTTCCCTGGCGTGTTCACAATAACTCATCAATGTTTCATCGCAATCGGATGAATGGTATATGCACGTATACGGGGTTTTGTTTAAACGATTCGTGCGCTGTCACTCATCTGTTGAATCTACTCGTGCGCTACCTATTGAGAAATGTATTACTAAGTCGAAGCCCTTCCCTGGCGTGTACACAATAACTCATCAAGGTTTCATCGCAATCGAAGAAGGTTATAGGCCTATGAACCCAATAGGGGATTTTGTTGAAACGCTTCGCGCGTCGGCAACCATTTGTTGCATCTACTCTTGCGCTACTTATTGTGAAATGGATTTACTAAGTCGAAACCCTTCCCTGGCGTGTACACAATTACTGATCAATGTTTCATCGCAATCGGATGAATAGTATATGAACGCATACCGGATTTTGTTTAAACGATTCGTGCCCCGTCACTCATTTGTTGAATCTACTCGTGCGCTACCTACTGTAAAATGTATTTACAAAGTTAGAAACCGTCACGTAAGTGTCCACAACATCTCACCCAAGTTTCATCGCTATCGGACTAATGGGATATGAAGACATAGGGGAGTGTATTGAAACGCTCCGCGTGTCGTCGTTGATTTGTCGAATCTACTCGTGTGCTACCAACTGTGAAATGTATTTACTAAGCCAGAAACCTTCCTTGGAGTGTCCACCATATTTCACCCAAGTTTCACCGCTAACGGCAGAATGGTATATGACCTTATACGGGACTTTGTTGAAACGCTTCGCGCGTCATCCCTCATTTGTTGAATCTACGCGAGCGCTGCCTATTGTAAAATGGATTTACTAAGTCAGAAACCTTCCTTGGAGTGTACTCAACATCTCACCCAAGTTTCATCGCAATCGTATGAATGGTATATGAACGCATAGGAGACATACCCACAGACATACCCATAGACAAACTATCACGTTACGTTGATTTTTATATATATAGACTAGGTGTACCCGGCATGCGTTGCAATGCCAATCAAAGAAAGTGTTGGCGTTGAAATTCTGTTTCTTGAAGTGCTTTTGGATACACAACCTATTAACTGCCTCTAAGCTATCGTAAAATGGATTTTCTAATTTAGAACTATTCGTGGGAGCGTGCACAACAACTTTCAAAAGTTTCATCGCTGTCACTCAATTGTTGAATCTACTCGTACGCTACCTATTGTGAAATGGATTTACTAAGTCGAAACCCTTCCCTGGCGTGTACACAATAACTCATCAATGATTCATTGCAATCGGATGAATGGCATATGCACGTATACGGGGTTTTGTTTAAACGATTCGTGCGCTGTCACTCATTTGTTGAATCTACTCGTGCGCTACCTATTGAGAAATGTATTACTAAGTCGAAGCCCTTCCCTGGCGTGTACACAATAACTCATCAAGGTTTCATCGCAATCGAAGAATTATATGAACGCAATAGGGGATTTTGTTGAAACGCTTCGCGCGTCGTCACCCAATTGTTGCATCTACTCTTGCGCTACTTATTGTGAAATGGATTTACTAAGTTCCCTTCCGTGGCGGGTACACAATAACTGATCAATGTTTCATCGCAATCGGATGAATAATATATGAACGCATACCTGATTTTGTTTAAACGATTCGCGCTCCGTCACTCATTTGTTGGATCTACTCGTGCGCTACCTACTGTAAAGTGTATTTACTAAGTTAGAAACCGTCACGTAAGTGTCCACAACATCTCACCCAAGTTTCATCGCTATCGGACTAATGGGATATGAAGACATAGGGGACTGTATTGAAACGCTCCGCGTGTCGTCGTTCATTTGTCGAATCTACTCGTGTGCTACCTAATGTGAAATGTATTTACTAAGCCAGAAACCTCCCTTGGAGTGTCCACCATATTTCACCCAAGTTTCACCGCTAACGGCAGAATGGTATATGGCCTTATACGGGACTTTGTTGAAACGCTTCGCGCGTCGTCCCTCATTTGTTAAATCAACTTGTGCGCTGCATATTGCATAGTGGATTTACTAAGCCAGAAATTTTTCATGACGTATACACAACATCTCACCCAAGTTTCATAGCTACGGACGAATGGTACATGAATGCATACGGGACTTGGTTGAAACGCTTCGCGTGTCGTCGCTCATTTGTTGATTCTACTCTTGCGCTACATATTGTAATATGGATGTACTCAGCCAGAAACCTTCCCTGGAGTGTTCACAATATCTCACCCATGTTTCATTGCAATCGGATGAATGGTATGTGAACGTATACGGGACGTTTTCGAAACGCTTCGCGCGTAGTCACTCATTTGTTGAAGATAAACGTGCGCTTCGTATTGTAAAATGGATTTACTTAGCCAGAAACCTTTCCTGGAGTGTACACAACAATTCACCAAACATTTATCACTATCAGACGAATGGTATATGACTTTATACGGGACTTTGTTGAAACGCTTCGCGTGTCATCGCTCATTTGTTGAATCTACTGGTGCGCTACCTATTGTAAAATGTATGTACTAAGCCAGAAACCTTCCCTGGAGTGTACACAACATCTCACCCAAGTTTCATCGCTATCGGATGAATGGTATATGAAATTATATGGGACTTGATTGAAACGCTTCGCGCGTCGTCGCTCATTTGTTGATTCTACTCATGCTCTACCTATTTTAAAGGGATTTACTAAGCTAGAAACCTTCCCTGGAGTGCACACAAAATCTCAGCCTAGTTTCCTCGCTATCGGATGAATGGTATATGAACGCAAACGTGACTTTGTTGAAATTCTTCGCGCTTCGTAGCTCATTTGTTGAATCTACTCGTGCGCTGCCTACTGTATTGTAAATTGGATGTACTAAGCCAGAAAATTTCCCTGCAGTGTACACAACATTTTACGCAAGTTTCATAGCTATCGGACGAATGGTATATGAATGCATACGGGAATTTCTTGAAACGCTTTGCGTGTCGTCGCTCAGTTGTTGAATCTACTCGTGCGCTATCTACTGTGAAATGTATTCACTAATTTTGAAACCTTCACGTAAGTGTACACAACATCTCACCCAAGTTTCATCGCTATCGGACGATTGGTATATGAACACATACGGGACTTTGTTGAAATGCTTCGCGCATCGTCGCTCATTTGTTGAATCTACGCGTGCGCTACCTATTGTAAAATGGATTTACTAAGTCAGAAACCTTCCTTGGAGTGTACTCAACATCTCACCCAAGTTTCATCGCAATCGGACGAATGGTATATAAACGCATAGGAGACATACATACCCACCCACAGACAAACTATCACGTTACATTGATTTTTATATATATATAGATATAGATTAACACACTGTTATGTACAAAACCAGGGGTGGGGTATTTAATTGGATGACATGTTTCGATCATCACGCGATCATCATCAGGTCCTGTTCACTTAGGCTTAGATAGGAGACGATGGTTTTGTATTACAGTTTTGTACAAATATTATACAAAATTTAGATTACAAAAGTCTATAATAACTTGTGTAACGTGTCAATCTTATTTACAGATGAATACTCAATTGGACTGAACAGACAGCGGTAGCTACGCTCGCTAATGCGCAGTGCTAGGCCATGGGGCCAAGCTCTCTGTAGACTCGGCAGACGAGGGTTCGAGCCCCTCCGTCGGCCGTCTTTGAAATGCTTTACCGTGGTTTCCCCATTTTCAACTCCAGGCAAATGCAGGTACCTACTCACCGGCCATGGACGCTTCCTTCCACATCCTTGCCCAGTTTCATTCGCCTTCATTCATTTCATCACTCATTAACTCCTCTCATGGGTTTGGTGCCAGGAAGGGCATCCGGCCGTTAAAAAAACAACCGCCACGTATACTTTCATTGCTTCTCATCTCCGACACCGTTGAAAACGGGAATAATAATTGGTAGACAACATGGCTCAATTGGTCTGAAACACGTCTAAAGTTGTTGCGTTATAATCATAATAATAATAATAATAATAATAATAATAATAATAATAATAATATCGTATGGCCACGGGTGCAAACTTTGTTATTTGACGTCCAGAGGGCAGCTTGCATCTTGTTGTTCCTTGGAACGCTATGAAAGCCAAGGAGGTTAGATATCTAAGCTCATTGGCACTATAGCGCTTTCTTGTAGAGAAAGGAGGCACTTTGTGTTGGTGGAAAATCCCTAGATTAAATTTTCCATTATGACCACGGCCTACTGAATTCAGATGGGTCCTTTAACATACCAACAACGTATGACATGCGTTTCGTGATTTATGTCGCCTTTCAAAAATGTAATAACATAGTTTTAGTTTGTCCACCTGTGATTTATTGACTTATTATTGTGACGAACTTCAGGTATGAATGTTTTCTTCTGTATTTTGTTATTTCTGTTTTAACTGTTCCTATTTAAACTGGTGGCCTAATGTAATGTAGTTAAGCGGCTACAGTCCACGACACCTAGCTGCGGACGTGGCTACTAAATATATATTGAACCCTTTTTAATCTGCGATGAATAAGTATTCATGATTTATTATTATTATTACTGAGGCCCAGGCAGTACATGTAGAAATTGACAAAGGGGAAGGCAAGTTAGTGTGTTGCAATGATTACCACAGATGCAGGCTTGGTAGTTATTCTTGAAGACGACCGGGTAAGCCGAGTTCAAGGACAAATTGTGTAACAACACGCACCAAAATTGGAGTCATTAGGGGATGGTCACGAGTGAGTTTCAACCGACCTAGGATTGAATCACCCAATCAGATGAGACCACGCCAAAACCACGCGATGGATGGCGTACCCTGTAAAAAAAAAGCGCGGAAACGCTTATCTAAAGAACCGCTGATCCGAAATATTTCCGCATAAGCGCACTGAGACGTTTGAATGAAATGATGAAGATTGATACTAGTCCCATGTGTGTGAGATGAAAACTCTAGAATATTTTCCTTAATTGTCCCCACTCCACCTCATTCTGTCAGTTTCCAATAAATTGATCGAGGAGAAGCTGTTTCGGAGACAACTGTTTTGAGCTCTGGTGAGCAAGGTTCACGCCAGTCTGCGTCGCGATTTACCGCTCTTAATAATCATACTAGTGACAATTGTTTTGAGCTCTGGTGAGCAAGGGTCACGCCAGTCTGCGTCGCGATTTACCGCTCTTAATAATCATACTAGTGACAACTTTATTGAGCTATGGTGAGCAAGGGTCACGCCAGTCTGTGTCGCGATTTACCGCTCTTAATGATCATACTAGTGAGCAAGGTTAACGCCAGTCTGTGTCACGATTTTCAGCTCTTAATGGGCAAGACTTTACTAACATTCCAATTAGTGCTCAAAGCGAGCAAGGTTCACGTAGAGCAAGGTTCACGTAGAGCAGTAGAGACATCTAGCGAGATAAGGACTGCGAGACAGTCATGTTTAAGACTTGTTTTTCAAGCCAGTGACGATGTGTTTAAAGTGTATAATTTATGTAAATTTCGTATAGTATTTTTCAAGTGATAATTGTGCGTGTGTAAGCGAATGCTAAGCTAGGGAAAGTCTTCGATCATTAATCGCATAGGACAATCGTGAGTGAAAGTAGTAACTCACAGCGATTATAGCTAGGCAATTTTATTAACATTGAACATTTCTGTCCAAGAAACTACGCCAAGATGTCCGACGTTTGGTCAGGAGACGGATTGATGTGCATCGCTTCTTCGACGACGTCGACGATGGAAGGCTAATTTCCCATAGGGAAATGAGCCGGGACGGAGGTGATATGTTCTGCAAGCTGATACGGTGATGTACAAAAATTGATTTACTCAATATGTAGTTAGATAAGGCGGGGGAACGTTGTAAATAGTTCATTTCTTCTTTTTCTTGTTTAGATTTTTTTGTGTGCACCGACACTAGTGTTTTTAAATGTACGTTGGTGCGTGGCCAAAGTTGTTTGTTGTTTATTTTTCTTTGGAGTCATATTTAGTGTACACGGCGCGTGTACCTGATGTTATCCATGCGGATGCGAAACTCGTTACATTCGATAAGTGGTGCTTTATTAAAGTTCATATTTTTTTGATAGGAAAGGGAGGTAATTTTTGGAAGATGTTTGATGAACAGGTTATTAATCATACTAGGGTTGCCGAGCGCAAAAAATTAAGATATAATTGTAGAACACCTTAGTTCTAATTTTTTTAGATTTTTTTGAGTCCTTTTCAGGTTCGTTAGTCACAGCCTAGAACGGAAGCGCAACCTGGTGGAAAATATTTATGTCATTTATTTCAGGTTTCTGTCAAACCCATACGTGTGATTCTGTGTGTGTTCTTGTGTCAGGTGTGTGTTTTGATTCTTCGTGAAGAGGGGTAGATGGTGCTACCGACCTCATATTTGTTGTTGTTGTATTTTTGATGGAAAGGCAGGGCGCTCCGAGGAGGCTACTGTACCTTGTCCAATGCTGGTTCTTGGATTTCCTAGGGGGAATGCTGAGATATATTTTTGTTCTGACACACACACGTATATATTGTGCTTTGGGGCACGCTTCTTCGAGACTCGATCCCGTGCCTTGGGAGGTCGAGGTTATTGACACGTGGGTTGACAGATGTGCAGATTTCCACTTAGCGCCCGTCTAGCCTTGGTGACTTACTTTGTTAGGCAGTCCTGTTGCCCGACTGACTCCTATTAAGCTATCATTAGCAAACCTGTTCTTTTGTGATGGTTATTTGGACCATACTTAATTGGGGAGTTCGCCACGTTTGTTACGAATTATCGCATGTCGTATGGATGGAATTTTGTGTTAATAATGTAAATGTTGGCTTTGAGCCTAGTGATTTGTCTATGACTCAGTTCATGTTAGTCTGTGTGACACCCGTTTGGTGTAGTTGTATTTACTTGTAAACAAGTAGTTCCGTGAAGAACTATACAGCCTATTTTCATATATCCTACTTATGTTAATTGCCACTATCAACATACACAATTTCAGTTTGATTGCTGTAATAGATTCGTAGATATTGAGAACCGACTAAATATTTCGGATGGTCGCCATGTTGGATTTTATATATGTAGGTCCTAGAGTTGTGTACTGTTACATGCAGATTATTGTGAACGTGTAATATTCAAACTTCAATCGCATAATTAGGACACAATAAATAACAAGGAGATTTTAAAATTTGTCACAGCTGCCATCTTGAGGTTATGGAAACCATTGAAATAAATTAGATGCCAGTGGATTAACATTCGTATAAGGATTTACTGTACCAAGTTTCACTGCACGCGGATGGTTGAATTGCGAGAAACGTCCATGTGAATATTTATAATTCGCGTCACCGCCATGTTGGATTTGTGATCACCAGGTTATTTAAAGTCCTATAGGTGAACTTAAGTTCATAGCCCCTATGACCATTAAAAAATGCAGTTTGATTGCTAAAATACATTCGTAGATATTCAGTATCGTCTAAATATTTCGGATGGTCGCCATTTTGGATTGTTAAATGTATAGGCCATAGAGTCATGTACCATTAAAGGGAAATTATTGCGTAGGTTCATTATTCAAACTTTCACTTCGATCGCATGACTACATCACAAGAAATAAAAACTTAATTTTAAAATTCGCACTGCCGCCATCTTGAGGTTATGTAAACAATTGAACTAAATTAGATACCAGTGGATTACAATGTGTATAAATATTTCCTGTACCAGGTTTCAGTGCGCTTGGAACATTAAATCGCGAGAAATGTCTATTTAAAATTTTCAAATTCGCTTGGCCGCCATGTTCGTTTTGTAGTTAACCGGTTTTTGAAAGTCTTATAAATGGACTTCCAGTAGTGCCCTTTATCTCCGTACAAAATTTTAGGGAGATACCGCTAATAGTTTCAGAGATATAGAATGCCGGTGAAATATTTCACACATCCGCCATCTTGTGATTATGTAAACAATTGTACAAAGTTAGATGTCGGTGCATTACAATGTATATAAACATATACTGTACTAAGTTTCATTGAGTTTGGTTGGTCAAATCGCGAGAAACGTCTATTTAAAAGTCGTAAATTCGCTTGGCCGCCATGTTGGTTTTGTAGTTACCAGGTTTTCAAAATTCACATAAGTGAACTTATAGTAGTTCCCTCTATCTCCATAGAAAATGTCAGGGTAATATCGGTAATAGTTTCGGAGATATTGAATGCTGGTGAAATATTTCGCACAGCCGCCATGTTGGATTGGTGAGACGTAACAAAATTTGAAGGGCACGGTCGAGGTCGCCGGGAATAGTGCTATGAACTTTCCGAGTTTCATTGAAATCGCTCCTGCCGTTTAGATTTTATTAGGGGGACACACACACACGAATCACACACACACACACGCACACACACACGGACAAAAGGTGATCTCATAAGCCTATTTTTTTCAAAATTGAAAATAGGCTAAAAATGACAGGCGGTCATATGTGTATTTCTTTTGTTGGTCACGTGTTATCATACTTGTGTTGATTTTGAGAAGTCCTAATTTGTAGGCAGTATTGTTTTTCTACGGCAGTTCTTGATTCCAATTTCATGCGGAAATTATTTGTTGTTTATTTAGTATAGGAAGTGTCGGTTTAGTTTTAAGTTGTGTATAGTTGTTCCCCGCGTCTGTCTAGCTCCAAGCAATGCGGATTCGTCTTCTGAAAGTTTATCCGGATGATGACGAATCATGCATTCAATTGTACTCATCGTTAAGCATGTAGAACAGCACGCACGTTATACATTGTCATTGTAGATTTTGGGACATTTGGTCCGATTAATAATCTCTCCTGAGATTAGGCCTAGTTTTTGGCAAGTTAATTTATTTCAGTGGGAGTCATTTTTGGGAGTTTTGTCTGTTTATTTTATTTTGTAAATAGCTGATCTATCATTAAATTCATTTGTTATAACCCTGGCTTCACTTTTTCTTGCTTGTTATTTTGTTATATGTTAACCTGCATGTTATGGAAGCGCTTTAATAACAACTTACGAAATGGACTGTTACACCCCCCCCCCCCCCCCCCCCGAAACTGAGTCTCATAAGCTTCTTTGCAAGGGTTCAATATATTGCACAATATTTTGACAGTTACCCCTAGACGTACAATAATATTGTGCAATAATTTTGTGGGCCCAATACCTTGAATCGTGTAAAGGCAACATTGAAGGTTGTGCAATATTTTGCGCAAACACGAGCACAGACGTACAACCTCAATGGCAGAATATTGTGCAACCTCCACACAACGGCAAAATCAGTCTCCGCCCGAGTTGTATATTTCGTGTCCTGAGATAATATGACCATCGTGCTGATGGAAGCAGTACCGGTAGGCGTTTCTTGACCTGCAACGAACTTCATTTCCTCGTATTACCATAGCATTAGTTCAACAAACTCCGCACCGGCACCACTTCTCTCAGCATCGCGAATACGTTTCAATTCTTTGCGGAAGTTGGTACGCAAAGATTTTTTCTTTTTTACCACATGTTGTTTGTTCGCGTCTGGGTATTGTTCCCGGTATATTTCTAAGAGGACATCATACTGCTCCCCCGTTTTGGCACGATTACTGCAATCCTTGCACTTCACATCCCAAAGAGCCGGAAGGCTCTTGTCACCCATGACGACCCGAACTCGACCACTTTGGATACCAACTGGCGAGATTGCGCAATACTGCCAACAGACGGCACAATATTTTCCCATTAGCACAATATATTTTCAGCTTTTTGAAAATAACGCAATACATTGCACAACCTATCACTATCGTCTACACACGGTCAATTATATTGCTCAACCCGAAATATTGCGCAATAATATTGACCGTCTATGGGCCGCTATTATTTGTCAATGCAGATAATACTCAAATGACACAATACACTAAAGTTGAATAAGGGGCAGATTAGCTCGCTGTTCTACCCCTTAAACCAACAATAATTAAATTATTAATGAATGTAGTACCTTATGCAGTAAGGTATGTACAATGTGTAAATACCAGTGGCGCATTTGCGCCGTAAAATCAACTTATAAGTGTCCCGCACACACTACTGCTGTACGGGATGTCTAATATATGTTTTCCACAGGGGTCACACTGCATGCTGGCATATTACGTCAGAATACGAAGGGATAGCATTCGGACGGCCACTCGCTACAAATGTTCCTCAGTGCTACCCTTCTAATACGCCCCATTGCGTTATAAAACTTCGAATTTGAGAGCGTAATAGGCTCTTATATGATACAACAACATAACAGTTACTGATAACATATGGATAAAGCCCTGCGCGGATGCAAAAATGTTCGCCTTGCGGATATAGTTTGCATGACTTTGCGGATAGCGGATAAGCTGCGGATAATGTTTAGAGTAAATTTTCGGATAGGTTTTTAGAAAACAATGTTGAACTGGATTTTTAGCCTACCTTCGATTTTTGCAAAAATTGAAAGTAGACTTATGAGATCACTACAGGGCGAAAAAAAAGTGTGTCTGTCTGTGTGTGTGTGTGTGTGTGTGTGTGTATGTGTGTGAGTCTGTGTGTGTGTGTGTGTGTGTGTGTGTGAGTGTGTGTACTCTGAATGTCTGTCCCCCCCCCCTATCAATTCGAACACGGTGAGCGCAAATTGAACGAAATTTGGTACAAAGGTAGCACTAGCAAAGGACACCTCAGTGTCATGTTTTATATCGCCGCCATCTTGACGGAAACGTAATGGCGGCCACACAAATGTTCAAAGCTTAAATCAAATTACGACTAACCTAATCATCCGATCTCTAACAAATTTTGCAACAACATACCTTCATGGGGGCAGCATCCTTTGACCAAACTAATAGGTCATCAGCCTAATAGTTTGCGGATGGCGGCCATCTTTGTGTGAAAATCGATTGCCCCTATTAATTCGAACACGGTGAAACCGAATGGAACGAAATTTGGTACAGAGGTAGCACTAGCAAAGGGCACCCCAGTGTCATGTTTTATATCGCCGCCATCTTGACGGAAACGTAATGGCGGCCACACAAATCTTCAAAGCTTAAATCCAATTACGACTAACCTAATCATCCGATCTCTACCAAATTTTACAACAACATACCTTTATGGAGGGAGCATCCTTTGACAAATCGAATAGGTCATTAGCCTAATAGTTTGCGGATGGCGGCCATCTTTGTGTCAAAATCGATTACCCCTATTAATTCGAACACGGTGAAACCGAATGGAATGAAATTTGGTACAGAGGTAGCCCATGCAAAGGGCACCTCAGTGTCATGTTTTATATCGCCGCCATCTTGACGGAAACGTAATGGCGGCCACCCAAATGTTCAAAGCTTAAATCAAATTACGACTAACCTAATCATCCGATCTCTACCAAATTTTGTAACAACATACCTTTATGAAGGAAGCATCCTTTGACAAATCTAATAGGTCATTAGCCTAATAGTTTGCGGATGGCGGCCATCTTTGTGTGAAAATCGATTACCCCTATTAATTCAAACACGGTTAATCCGAATGGAATGAAATTTGGTACAGAGGTAGCACTAGCAAAGGGCACCTCAGTGTCATGTTTTATATCGCCGCCATATTGACGGAAACGTAATGGCGGCCACACAAATATTCAAAGCTTAAATCAAATTACGATTAACCTAATCATCCGATCTCTACCAAATTTTGCATCAACATACCATTATGGAGGGAGCATCCTTTGACCAAACTAATTGGTCATTAGCCTAATATTTTGCGGATGGCGGCCATCTTTGTGTGAAAATCGATTCCCCCTATTAATTCGAACACGGTGAAATCGAATGGAACGAAATTTGGTACAGAGGTAGCACTAGAAAAGGCCACCTCAGTGTCATGTTTTATATCACCGCCATCTTGACGGAAACGTAATCGCGGCCACCCAAATGTTAAAGGCTAAAATGTAATTACGACCAACCTAATAATCTAGTCTCTACCAAATTTTGCAACAACAAATCTTTATGTGAGAAGCATATTCTGACCAAACTGCTAGATCATCAGCCCAATAGTTTGCAGATGGTGGCAAAGTATGTGTGCAAATCGATTCCCCCTATCAATTCAAACACGGTGAAACCGAATTGAACGAAATTTGGTACAGAGGTAGCACTAGCAAAAGGCACCTCAGTGTCATGTTTTATATCGCCGCCATCTTGACGGAAACGGAATGACGGCCACCCAAATGTTAAAAGCTTAAATCAAATTTCGACCATCCTAATAATTTGATCTCTACCGGATCTTGCAACAACATGCCTTTTTGTGGAAAGCATCTTATGACTGACTACAAGGTCATCAGCCCAATAGTTTGCAAATAGCGGCCATGTATGTGTGCAAATCCATTCCCCGGATCAATTCAAACACGGTGAAACCGAATTGAATGAATTTTTTTTACAGAGGTAGCACTAGCAAAGGGCACCTCATATTCATGTTTAATATCCCTATAGCGCGTTGTATTTCAACAAGCTACTACAACCAACATTCAATTATACTCCTTGAAAAGGACAAAGAGTTATAACAATACCCATGCATTTAGGAGAAAGTAGGCTATATGTTCTTTACTGAACATCTTGTTTTAAATAATTGTCGTTTTTGCTAATATTTGCTTTTTTCACGTTTCTTGTTATTTCCCTAATTGCTTTCGCTTGGATTGTATTGTATGAGATTAATAGAGAAGTCAGAGAAGCCAGTCATGGAAATACCCTCAATTAGTTTTGACTTTTGCCGAAAAGAAAAATCCTTTATACCTGCGCTTGTCTGCGTGGGTAGACTATATCCGATGACTATGTACAGTACGTGCTATAATTAGCCACCCACTGTCCACTCAGAGGGACAAAACTCAGTCAAAATTGCTTTGCGATTGATAAATAGCCTGGGGGAACGAATATCTCCTCAAATTACAAAATGTGTTGCTTTAATACTTCATCTAATAAATTAAAAGTAGTATTGTATTGCCAGCTGATTTGCATACGAAACATGCCGATACGGATAAAAGTCATGTGGTTATGGGGCGGATGCGGATAACAGTTATGCGGATGCAGACAAAAGACGTGCGGATGCGGGGCGAATGCGGATAACGTTTCGTTTATCCGCGCAGAGCTATACGATATGGACAATGGCTGGTGTATTCAGTAACAACGAGTACAAGGACATCATACTAATCTATGGAGAAGCTGGTCGAAATGCCGTTGAAGCTTAAGTTTCATAACGCAATGGGGCGCATTAGACGAGAGAACTGAGGAACATGTAGCGAGCGGCCGTCTGGTTGTTATATCTTGGCATTCTCACGTAACCTACTTGCATTGAAAGATCAGTTATTAGGCCTCCCGTTCATCATTAGTAATCGTACATGCGGGACACCTAAAAGTAGATTGGTTGGTTGGTTTTTCCTTAGTTTAGGGGCTGCGATAACGCAGTCATGTTGCCCCGTGTACTTTGGGTGTGTGTAGTATTTGTCTGATAACCGATGTTAATTGTGATGGCTGTATTAAATGTGTGTAATCAGTGATTCAGGTAGAAGGACTGCAGACGATTAAGTTTTTCAAGTATTTCCTACTTTTGCTACCAAATGCTACCGTCCACAACTCCTATCTATGGACGTGGCTACTAAATTCCATCAAAGTCAGCACCTGGCGGCGAACTTTGGAAGTAATATAGCGGTATCAAACTAACCTAAAAAATTTTGCTTCCACAAGGATAGTTAGTGTAAGGTTCTTTTTCATGCCATAAATCTGTGACATGGGACCGCCGACTTTACTTCCCCTCTGAGGGAAGGCATAATGAGGGATTTTTAACGCTCTTAAAAAATCCGGCGACTTCAGCCGGTTTTGAACCGCGATGTTGGGCATAGAAGCTCAGCATGCTACCAACTACGCCACCGAAGCCGCTACACCTTAACGTAGATTGTACGGGTAAATAAGCCACCTGGTATGAATGCATGGGAACTTTCTTTAATGATGTCCAAAAGATTGCTAAAGCAGCTTTAGAAATGGAATAATGAAACAAATCTTATATGCATAATTTTTGAGACATTCCCAATTTGTTTCTTTTAGTGACAAATAACGAAAAATACAGAAAGCTTAGAAATCATTTTCAATGTTTTCAAATTAAATCTAGGTTAATTATTCTTCAGTCGGTCAGCACGTATTTATGCCAAAATATTTAAGGTGTAAATGTAAGAATTCTCCTGAACATAAATTATAGGTCGCTTTGCAGGTGAGGTCGCCTGGGCGTCGTGCTGGTATCCCCGACTCAAAGTCTCAATCTCCAGGACTCTGCCCTCAGTGGCGGTAGAGGTGGGATCCCTCGCTTAGTCCGTGGTAAAAGCCGAGCCTGGAGGGTAATATGATAGCGAAAGCGAAGCGATAAATTTTATGTGATTATTTAGTATTTGCTCACAATCTCATAATTTAGAATTAAAAAGCCAAACGAGTCTAGTGAACCAGTAAAATAAATGGGCACTTGCTCTCCAAATAACAAGTAGACTATGTCTCAGCACTCCCGTTGCCACGTACCTGACTGCGGGTTTCCTAGCTTCTAAGTCTGCAATGTAATACCACAGCTCATCACCTCAGACCACACATTGACGCTTCCACTGTAAGATCAAAGAGCAACAGGTAAACCACAAACTTCAAAGAACGGCAGGTTGCGCGTGGAAAGATTGTTGCTCCAAGTTAATTACATATTTCCCTAGATCTTGTCATTCACATCAAGAAGAGCAGATGTTATTAGAGTTTACAAAACTTCCGAGATTAGCAGCGATATTCATTATTATAAAAGTCGTCCAAATTAACATAGACTGATATATAGAACGAGCTTGTTATGTACTGGACAATACATACTACTTGAAAATTAAATGCTCTTCAGTCGGTCAACACGATTGGACCAAAATTGTAATGGGTGTTATTCCCTAAACCTGAAAAAACATTACATGAGAATGATGAACACACTTGGATGACTAGTTTCGATCGTCAAGCGATCATCATCAGATCCTTTGTCCGGCTCCGTTGCTAAATGGTTAGCGCGCTAGGTTTTGGCCCGAAGTGCCCCGGGTTCGATCCCCGGCCGAAACATCAGGTATTTTAATCTCCTGGGGTTAATTCCCGTGGCTCGGGGACTGGGTGTATGTGACGTCTTCATCATCACTTCATCCTCATTACGACGCGCAGGTCGCCCACGGGCGTCAACTAGAAAGACCTGCACTCGGCCTCTCCGGAGGCCACACGAAAAGAAATCAGATCCTTTACACTCAGGCTGTTAATCTAAGGCTACGAATGTGTGTGCTAGGATATATATACAATCCATACACTATTTTAGTTACAGACGTTTATTGTAAACTGGCGTAGGTTGTAAGGTTTGTTAGTATTATGTGTTGTTTTGTTATGATAATGTTGGTGGCAATTGACATTCAAGTTTACTCCTTTAGTGTGATAATCTGTAATGGTTAGTAAATGTTCAAGTTGGTTTTCTAACTTGGATATGGATTAAAGGAACTTATCTCGTTATTTAGTTAGCACGCTAGGCTTTGGCCCGACGTTTCCAGGGTTCGATTCCCGGCTGGGCCATCAGGGATTTTAATCTCCTTGGGTTAATTTCCGTGGCTCGGGGACTAGGTGTATGTGGCGACTTCATTATCACTTCATCCTCATTACGACGCGAAGGTCGACCACGGGCGTCAACTAGAAAGACCTGTACTCGGTCTCTCCGGAGGCCACACGATCATTCATTCATTCGTTCATTCATTCATACAATGTGATATTTGGTATTGTTCAGCTTCTGTCACAATCACTGTCGGATTAGTACTGAGAGGTTGGTTGGCTGGTTGGTTCCTCAGTTTAGGGGCTGCGACAACGCGGTCATGTAGCCCCGTGTACTTAGGGTGTGTGTAGAATCTGTCTGATAACTGGTGTTAATTGCGATGTACTGAGAGGGACCTCTCCTTGTGGGGCTAGCCCCTCGTTATCTCTCCCCATCTATAGTTCGACCTTGCATGCCTAAATGTTTCTGTTTGTTTCGCTTGTGAGATATTTTTGTGCTAACCAGGTCAAGATACGTCCTGTCAACGTATTCTGGACATTTTTATATATTAAATACCAATCTCAATTCCCACCACGCGTCAACTAAACAGTCCTCTTGTGGCGCAAACTGTAAATTGGGAGCGCCATGATATCGGTCTCGTTTTGTTGAAATATAGTACATCCTTTGCCAATAACATGTTTCCCCTTTATCTAGTCAGGCTGAAGAGTTAGGCCTATATTGTTTCTCGATTCTGATGTTTTCTTGTAGCGTGAACCATTTACAAGGTAGCTGAGGTTGGAATCGAACCCATCTCTTCTCAATTATTGGGCTCACGAGGCTGAGTGTACCCCGTTCGAGCCCTCAGACCAGAATTACATTTCTTGGTAAATTTCGTGAGTCAATAAAACTGAATAGAGGTGGGTTCGATTCATTTCTAACATAGCCTTTATCTCTTTATTACGAGTACTTTCCTGCCATTGCCTCCATCTATTTGTCCCAGTAATCATTCGTGCTACCCTCATATCTGTAGTTACCTCTAGCTTATCAGATATCCTCTCACTTCCATAAAGCAAGGCCGGAATAAATAGTGATGCAGGGACAGTTTTGTCGCTATACTAACTTCTATCTTAACAGAAGACTGTTCAGAAGTTCGCAACTGAGTACTCACTGCATTAGCGTTTCTATACATCGACTCTATTTTCTTCCCCATACTACCATCCTGAGAAAGTACACAGCCAAAGAACTTAAAGTGTTCTACCTGCCCCAATTTGGTTCCTCCTACCTGGCATTCTATTTTCTTGCGTCCGACATAACCTTCGTCTCTGAAATGCTGATCTTCATACCACACTCCCCACATTTCTGTTCAAGTTCTAACACGTTGGCTTGCAAGCTTTCAACGGAGTCCATCATTACAACCAGGATGCCAGCATAGGCCTTACTGCTTACCTGGTTTCCACCTAATTGAATCCCACGTAGCCAGTTTATGCCCTTCTGCACATGATCCGTATATAAAATAAACAGTAGGGGTGGGAGGTTGAAACCTTGCCTGACTCCTGAAACAACCTCGAACCAAGAACTCACTCTACCATCAACTCTCACTGCTGCCTGATTTTGAACATAAATTCTTTTTATTGCCTGTAGCAGCCTTTCCTCGATAGCATGCTAAGAATCTTTTCCCTGGGTACTCTATCGCACGCCTTCTTTAGATCTACAAAACACAAGTGTATATTCTTCCCGTAGCATTTCTCGATAACTTAGTGCATACTAAAAATTTGATCCTGATCCCCTTTGTGGTCTGAAGCCACACTGGTTTTCATCCATCTTACTGTCGGCGAATGATCGAACTCTCTTTCTGCAATACCTGAGTTCGCTTTGCCCGGGACACTTATCAAAGAAACGCCTCCTTAATTCCTGCAATATTTTCTGATATCTTGCTTATCAATTGGGGCGATTATTACTTTTGTCCAGTCAGCAGGTACCATTCCTGAAACCCATGCCAATTCGATTATCCTATGCAACCATTTCAGTCCTGCTTTCCCACTTTACTTTACCAATTCTGGCAGAATTTCGTCTACACTCGCCGCTTTGTGGCAGTGCACTCTATTTATCACCTTCTATACTTGCTCAACCGTGAACCTTTTCCTGTCCTCATTCTCCACCTGCAAGTGAGGATTTTCAGTGATTCACAATCCGTATTGTATTCTATAAATGACAAATATAATTCTAACCCAATAGCTGTCTACATCAGGGCAACAGCCCAGGAGTGCTCACATATATGCACATCGTGGATAAGGGGACACACTGAATTGGCTGGTAATGAAAGAGCAGACCAATTAGCAAAATCAGCGGCTACGACACATCTTGAAATAACGTATAGTAAGTCTCCTATATGTTACGTTAAAAGCCAGATAAGGAAATACATATTAAACGAATGGAATATCGCATGGACATGTAGCCTGAAAGGGTCTGTAACAAGAGAAATATTCTTCCCGGAAGTACAAAATCGACTGTTATCAAAATTATTAGTGCCAAACTTTGTCCTCACACAATTTTTAACTGGTCATGGAAAATTCAAGTCTTATTTTGAACGTTTTAAAATAGCAACAGGCGACTATTCATGTTTATGTGGATTGCCTCAATCGGTGTGTCACCTTATATTTGAGTGTCCTGTTTTTGAAAAGGAAAGATACAATTTACAATGCCACCTTTATAGCTGTAACCTGGAACTTTCAAAACCGAGGCAGTGCTGTTTAGGACAATTTCTCACTTTCATCAACAATTTTTTTTGTAAACTATGTCAGTAATATTTGTATTTGCTTTGTTTTTAATCTATAACCCTAATGTACCTCTGGTAAAATAGGGTTCCTGTATTGTTTTCTGGATATTCAATAATAATAATAATAATCTCAAAATCAGCCACATTGCCAGATACGCCTCCATGACATTTAGCAAGTTTTAGAAGAATTCCGACCATCTTCCCAGTGCTTCCTTGGTACCTACAATGAGTTTCCCTGAATTATCCAGAAGTCTACAGTACTCGTTCCTCTATTTCGTCCATTTCTAAGATTATTTCTGACACCGCAGAAAGCTTTTCTTCCCCTTGACCTAACTTTTGTATTTTATCTTCAAATTCATCCAATGATTTACTTTTGGACTCTACTATTATTTGTTTCGAGTTGCCCCTTTCCACTACATATAGGTCTCTGTCTGA
Organism: Meconema thalassinum; assembly: GCA_946902985.2. NCBI lineage: Eukaryota > Metazoa > Arthropoda > Insecta > Orthoptera > Tettigoniidae > Meconema > Meconema thalassinum. The sequence goes on from OX336391.1 coordinate 483,131,183, forward strand.
AAACAACCATCTCTTTCTGCACTTTAGGTCTAACTATGCTTAATACACAGCAGATCAGTTTGTGGTCTGTTTCATCAAAAAAGGCCCTGAATGCCCTACAATTATTTGTCAATTTACTAAATTCGTTAATGATGTAGTCTATTATTGATCTGGTTTTTCTACCCTCCCATGTGTATCTGTAAATCTCCTTATGCTTCCCGAATGTGTTTGCAACAGATAACCCCATGCTAGCACAGATGACCAATAAACATTTCCCATTGGTGTTTGCTTCTTAATCTTCACCCCACTTACCCACTACCTTCTCATACCCCTGAGTTCTATTCTGTATCCTAGCATTGAAATTCTCCATCAGTACTTAACTATCCTTATTGTTAACTCTCACTACCACATCACTCAGTGCCTGATAAAATCTGTATACTTCGACCTGATCCGTCCCTTCACATGGAGTGTACACTGAAAATATCTTGACCCGATTTCCTGACCTTTCCAAATCTATCCGCATTAATCGTTCATTTACTTATCTCACAGAAACTATGTTACGCTCTAAGGTTCTCACGACATACTGACCTACTCCCCACTTTTCCCTGCCTCGTCTTACACCTCACAGGTATACCTTATAAGCTCCTACTTCCTTATTTCTATCTCCCTTTATCTGAACTTCAATTGTCCCTAAAATATCCAATCTCATCTCATTTACTGACTCAGCTAGCTCTACTTTCTATCTTCCATAACCACCCTCGATATTAATAGCACACCATTGAATACCAGTTCGAACCAAGGACTTCCTCATCTGTCAGATGGGAGTGATACTCCATCACTCTCATAGGTCCGAGGCTTGCTCATGGCATTTTTAGCAGGTTTAGCGGGTACAAGTGAAGCTGTTTGCTAGCTTACTTACACAGTGAGTCCTAGCGACCTGAGCACAAGGAAGGCTACGACTCACAATATGCCCAAGATGCCCACTCCTACTCCGTAGTAACTGGTATCCTGACAGACAACGGCTTACTAGGCCACTCAGCCGTTGCCCAACGTTAACGAACTAAGACGTTACTACACCATGAACCATTATGAGACAGGTTATCAGACACAACCAAATACACGTGGCAACATGACCACGATGTTTCAAACAACAACCCCCTGGCACTATACAGCCCATGACGGGCTAAGGCCGACCAAGCGACCGCTGCCCAGCCATTTGGCCTGCAGATATTGGGGTGACGCGTGATCAGCGCGTCGGGTCCCGTCGGCCGTTAATCTTGGTATTCGTGATCGGGGCGCTGTCTCACTGTCAGACAGATACTCAATTGTCCTCACGAGGCTGAGTGCACCCCGTTCCAACCCTCACGTCAGTTTTAAAATCCCTGACGGAGCCGGGGATCGAACCCGGAGCCTCCGGGTGAGAGTCAGGCGTGCTACCCCAACACCACGGGGCCGGCTCGATGTTTCAAAGCCCCTAAATAAATCATCAACTGCAACAAAAACAATGGATATCCGAAATGGCTCCAGCTTAAAAGATCTACAAGAGGCAGCTCGGGCCATAGTCTAATATTATTATGATTATTATTATTTTAAACGGCCACAGTGGCTGAGAGCGCTAACGTGCTAGCTCGTGCCTCACTTGCACAGGGAGAGCGTGAGGTTCGAATCCCAAGTCGGCCGTCCTGAAAATGTTTTCGTAGTTTCTCATTTTCACCACCAGGAAAATGTCGGAACGGTTTCTTTCAACAGGTTGACTTCCTTCCAAAATCCTAAGTTAGCGGTGGCCTGGGCGATCGGCCTGTCACCATACTCAGTTGTATCTGCAATCAAAGTGTGTTCAGCTCCCAGATACCGTCCTTGCGAGGGTAGAGGAATGATCCCTCACAGAGTCCATGGGTGACACCGAGCTGGGAGGATAAGTGATTTAAACAATATATAATTTCTCAAGAAATCGTTTGCTTTTAATTCAGTTTAGGAGCTAGGTTTATAGCCCATTGGTAATTTACAGCGTGAAATTGTGTATGAGGGGGCGTGGTGGCGCAGTGGTCAAGCTGTTGGCCTCTCACCATGGTGGACCGGGTTCGATTCCCGGTCAATGCATGTGAGATTTTCGAAGTGAAATGTCATGTCCTATGGTTCGGATCCCACGTAGAAAAGAGGTCCCGTAGCTCATGAACGCATGATTAACGGTCACGTAAAATTAAAAGCTTTCTTCCTTTTTAAATTTTGTGTGAATTTTGGATTTATCTTTGGTAACTGTGGTGCCGGTACACTAGTGTATGTCTTCTTCTTTCCCTTTGTACCGTTAGGTCACTAGTGTATGTACGACTTGAAATAGAAGAAATCCCTGCATTTGTGTGGAGGAATTTTGGATAAACTTGGGGAAAACTATACGCAGGATTGCCACTGGGATTCAAATCCCCTACTTCTGGACTTGCCACAGCTCCCCATCACAGTCTATTTTAACGTGATTGGCTACGCAGGAGGGCTATCGTAAGAGCAGAGAAAGGTAATACAAGACCTCAACCTGTCACTTGAGATGAAACATTAACTCCTCGTCACCTCTTGGGTGAGATCAAAGAGCAACACGTAAACCACAAGCTCCGATGGATCAAAGGCCAGCAGGTAGCGAGTTCAAGATGGTGTTTGCAAGTTAATTACTCGTAATTACCTCGTGTACTTCCATCAAGAAGAACAGGGGGAATACTTAGACGAACTTGTGGGGCATTATATTAATTTTAGCTACATCCACGACCTTCGGATTAAGATTGCCTAGCTGCGTGGCGCAGTTGTAAGGTTCTTGCTTGCTGTGCAGGATAAAATTGCGACACAATCAGTAAGTATTTGAAGCACGTGAGATTCCCGTCTTTTAATTTCACTGGGGCGTTAAAGTTCCTCCTAAAAATAAAATTCCTGCACCTCGGCGTTTCAACGTAAAGCAGCAATAATAAAAGATAATAAATAATGTTATTGGTTTCATGTCCCCTTTAACTACTCTGGCTTTTAGAGTCGCCGGGGTGCCGGAATTTTGCCCCGAAGGGGATCTTTAACGTGCCAGTAAATCTACTGACACATCTCTTTCGCATTTGCGCACTCTCAAATGCCAGCTGACTGTGCCAGGATACGAACCTGCAACCTTGGGCCCTGCTAGCGAGAACGTTACCGCTGAGCCATGCAGCCAGCCAATAATAAAACCCATAACATTCATTTTCTGTAAGTATACTCTCGAGTATCCGGGCTAATGATCGCGGTGAATGGCACGGGTAATTCAAAAGCATGTGTTTATTGGAGGAATAATGCCTTCAACAGTAATTTTAGCCTACTTTCGATTTTTGCAAAAAATGAAAGTAGACTTATGAGATCAACACAGGGCGAAAAAAAAGTGTGTCTGTTGTGTGTGTGTGAGTGTGTGTACTCTGAATGTCTGCCCCCCCCCCCTATCAATTCGAACACGGTGAAACCGAATGGAACGAAATTTGGTACAGAGGTAGCACTAGCAAAGGGCACCTCAGCGTCATGTTTTATATCGCCGCCATCTTGACGGAAACGTAATGGCGGCCACACAAATGTTCAAAGCTTAAATCAAATTACGATTAACCTAATCATCCGATCTCTACCAAATTTTGCAACAACATACCTTTATGGAGGGAGCAACCTTTTACCAAACTAATAGGTCATTAGCCTAATATTTTGCGGATGGCGGCCATCTTTGTGTGAAAATCGATTCCCCTATCAATTCGAACACGGTGAAACCGAATGGAACGAAATTTGGTACAGAGGTAGCACTGGCAAAGGACACCTCAGTGTCATGTTTTATATAACCGCCATCTTGACGGAAACGTAATCGCGGCCACCCAAATCTTAAAAGCTAAAATATAATTACGACCAACCTAATAATCTAGTCTCAACTAAATTTTGCAACTACATATCTTTATGTGGGAAGCATATTCTAACCAAACTGCAAGATCATCAGCCCAACAGTTTGCAGATGGAGGCCAAGTATGTGTGCGAATCGATTCCCCCTATCAATTCAAACACGGTGAAACCGAATTGACCGAAATTTGGTACAGAAGTAGCACTAGCAAAGGGCACCTCAGTGTCATGTTTTATATCGCCGCCATCTTGACGGAAACGGAATGACGGCCACCCAAATGTGAAAAGCTTAAATCAAATTACGACCATCCTAATAATTTGATCTCTACCAGAATTTGCAACAACATGCCTTTTTGTGGAAAGCATCTTTTGACTGACTACAAGGTCATCAGCCCAATAGTTTGCAAATAGCGGCCATGTTTGTGTGAAAGTCCATTCCCCAAATCAATTCAAACACGGTGAAACCGAATTGAATGATTTTTTTTACAGAGGTAGCACTAGCAAAGGGCACCTCATATTCATGTTTAACATCCCTATAGCTCATATTTCAACAAGCTACTACAACCAACATTCAATTATACTCCTTGAAAAGGACAAAGAGTTATAACAATACCCATACATTTAGGAGAAAGTAGGCTATATGTTCTATACTGAACATCTTGTTTTTATATAATATAGCTGAAGTACCCGTGCTTCGCTACGCGTCATAAATAAATTAAAATGTGAAGGTGACAGTTAAAACAGGGGGTAGGCGAGGTGCTGCGCAGAGGGAGATTAAGGATGGAACATTTTGTCCAACTACACCGCTCGGCGTTGACCGTGTTTTATAGCACAAATTTAGGTTTTACTCGCTAACAGTTGCAGATACCTTTCGGATAGAAAATGTAATTTTAAACCTCGCATATGCCATCAAAAGTTAGCTATTTCTTAGCGTTCTCTTTTTATTTGAAATGGAAATATGAAAGTTTGAAACCAAAGGGTGTAGTGACGTCACTAAATTGGTCGCCATTTTAAATAGTGCAAAGTATTGAAATCAAAAGTAACCTATATGTTAACCAGGTAAATCAGCTACTTCCATGTAAAATTCACGTAAATCGGACCAGTGGTACTTGCGAGATTGAGTAATACACAGACACACATCATCTCAATTTTAGCCTCGCTTCGCTCGCGTCATAGTCTTATCATATTGTTTTTCAATGAAATGCAGGTTTAACCCCGTTAACACCCCTTTAGAACCTGAATACCCAATAATCCCTCCTTGGTAGACGTTTTCGACACACAACAAACAAACATATCCCCAAAATATCATTCTTCTAACTTTAATAGTTTTGGTTGGTCGATGAGAGCAAACATCCAAAAATCCTTCCTTAGTGGACGTTTTTCTTCCAGAAGTTCACCCCTCCCCATATGCCCCATAAATTTCATTTATGAAAACATGGTCGAACACCTATTTATTTTATTTATTTATTCATTTATTTATTTATTTTTAAGCTGATAGATTTCCTCCGAGTTTCAGACTCCTCCCTATGTCGTTTAAGAGATACACGCTCAGTTAGGAATCTTTCAACCCCCACTTTTCATCCCTTTCACCTCATAATATACACTACATCGAAAAACCATTAGACATGTGTCAGCTTATTTTTAATGATTAGTATATGTGCCAAGTATCACATCCCCAAATGAAACCACTCGTGAGATATTGTTATTCAATGGAAAGCACGTTTACCCCCTTAACACCTCTTTAGAACCTGAATATTCAAAACTCTTTCCTTAGTGGACGTTTTCGACATACAACGAACATATCCCCAAAATTTCATGTTTCTAACTTCAATAATTTTGGCTGGGCGATGATGAGTGAGTGAGTCAGTCAGGACATTTTCTTTCATGTATTTTTGATAATTTCACCCGTCCCCATGAACCCCTTAAATTGGATTTATGAAACAAACGGTCAAACACCTATTTACTTATTTAAAGCTGTTTTCCCCCTGAGTTTGATGAGTGAATAAGTGAGTCAATCAGTTAGGACACTGTCTTTCCTTTTTTCCCCCCAGAATTTCACCCCTCTCCAAGGGCCCCTTAAATTGTATTTATGAAAAAACGTTCGAACACCTATTTACTTGTATTTTAAGCTGTTTTTTTCCACCGAATTTCAAACTTCACGCCTATGTCGTTTCAGAGATACACGCTCCGTCAAGAATCCCTCAACCCCCCATTTTCACCCCTTTCACCTCATAATATACACCACATCGATAAACTCTTAGACATATGTCTGATTATTTTTAATGATTAGTTTATATACCGAATATCACATCCCCAAAGAAACAACTCATGAGATATCGTTATTCAGTGAAATGCACGTTTACCCCCTTGACACGTCTCTAAAACCCGAATAAACAAAAATCATTCCTTAGTTAACGTTTTCGACATACAGCGAACATATTCCCAAAATTTCATGTTTCCAACTTTAATAGTTTTCGCTGGGCGTGATGAGTGAGTGAGTCAGACAGGACTTTTTCTTTCATTTATTTTACCAGAATTTCACCCCTCCCCATGGGCCCCTTAAATTGGATTGATTAAAAAACGCTTGAACACCTATTAACATATTTCTTAAGCTGTCTTTTTCCCCTGAGTCAGTCGGTTAGGACACTTTCTCTCCTTTTTTCCCCCAGAATTTCACCCCACCCCATTGGCCCCTTAAATTAATTTATGAAAAACAGTCGAAAACCGATTTACTTACTTTTTAAGCTGATTTTTTTCGCTGAGTTTCAAATTTCTCGCCTATGTCGTTTAAGAGATAGGCCTACACGCTCCATTACGAATCCTTCAACCCCCACTTTTCAGCCCTTTCACCTCATAATAATACACCACATCGAAAAACACTTAGACACATGTCTGCGTATTTTTAATGATTAGTTTATATGCCGAGAATCACATCCACAAATGAAACCACTCGTGAGATATTGATATTCAATGAAATGCAGATTTAACCCCCTTAAGACCCCTTTAGAATCCGAATATCCAAAAAGCCTCCCTTAGTGTACGGTTTTGACATACAACGAACATATCCCCGAAATGTCATGTTTCCAACTTCAATATTTTTGGCTGGGCAATGATGAGTGAGTGAATGAGTCAGGACATTTCCTTTCAATTTTTTTTTCTTCAGAATTTCACCCCTCCCGATGAACCCCTTCAATTTGATTGAAAAACAAACTGTCGAAAAGCTATTTACTTACTTTAAAGCAGTTTTTCCCCCTGAGTTTGATGAGTGAGTCAGTCAGTCAATCAGTTAGGACACTTTCATTCCTGTCCCCCCCCCCGAATTTCACCCGTCCCCATGGGCCCCTTAAATTGGATTTATGGAAAAGCGGTCAAACACATATTTACTTATTTTTATGCTGATTTTTTTTTTTTTGCTGAGTTTCAAACTCCTCGCCTATGTCGTTTAAGAGATACACGCTCCGTTAGGAATCTTTCAATCCCCACTTTTCACCCCTTTAACCTCATAAACACATCGAAAAACCCTCAGACACGTGTCTTGTTACTTTTTAATGAAAAGTTTATATGCCGTGTATCACATCCCCCAATGAAACCAATCGGGAGATATTGTTATTCAATGAAATGCAGGTTTAACCCCCTTAAGACCCCTTTAGAACCTGAATATCCGAAAATCCTCCCTTAGTAGACGGTTATGACATACAATGAACATATCCCCAAACTGTCATGTTTCTAACTTCAATAATTTTGGCTAGGCGATGATGAGTGAGTGAGTAAGTGAGTGAGTCTGGACATTTTCTTTCAATTTTCTTTTTTCAGAATTTCACCCCTCCCCATGAACCCCTTAAATTTGATTTATGAAAGAAAACTGTCGAACAGCTATTTACTTACTTTAAAGCAGTGTTTTCCCCCTAAGTTTGATGAGTGAGCCAGTCAGTGAATCAGTTAGGACACTTTCTTTCCTGTTCCCCCCCCCCCCCCAGAATTTCATCTCTCCCCATGGGCCCCTTAAATTGGATTTATGGAAAAACTGTCAAACACATATTTACTTCTTTTTTATGTTGATTTTTTTCGCTGTGTTTCAAACTCCTCGCCTATGTCGTTTAAGAGACACACGCTCCGTTAAGAATCTTTTAATCCCCACTTTTCACCCCTTTCACCTCATAATATACACCACATCGAAAAACTCTCCGACACTTGTCTTCTTATTTTTAATGATGAGTTTATATGCCGAGTATCACATCCCCCCATGAAACCAATCGGGAGATATTGCTATTCAATTAAATGCAGGTCTACCCCCTTAACACCCCTTTAGAACCTGAATAGCCAAAATTTCTCTCTTAGTGGGCATTTGCGGCCCTTGAGGAAGCTGCATACCAGATTTCATTCCAATCCGTTCGGTGGTTTCTGAGATTTCGTGATGAATAAATGAATGAGTGAGTGAGTGAGTGAGTGATATTTGAAAAATATATAGTAGAAAGAAGATAGTGTCAAGTCTTTGTTATGCTAAACTCGGTTGACAGTGCTGTGTGAGCAGTTGAGTAACTAACGGGATTTCAAGTAAAGATCCTCATTTTCTATACCGGTAGTGCTGAGCGCAATTGGCATCAAGTCGGCCGTGTCTCGACTTGAGCTATGTTGCCATGGAAACTATCTGCCTTGCCATTCCTTCATGAGTATATTTTATGATTTGATTAGCCTGTTTTTGAGTGAAAAAGGGCCAAAATCAGAAGAATGAGAAAGACTATCGAAAATTCATGTAGCCAGTGGTTCCTTCTGGGTCCTAAACTATGTGTATGCAAAATATGGTTGAGATTGGTGGAACGGTGTAGATTTGTATACGGAACCAACATATATACATACATACATACATACATACATACATATATACAGACTTTCACTTTTATATATTAGATAGTACTCCTCGTTTATGTTTTACACCAAACATTGTTCACACCACAACTTACCGTATCTTACTGTATGACAATTTGTTAACAGCTGTTGACCATTTAAGCAGATCCCTCAATGGAATGCATGCAGCACTTGTCTTCCAACAACCTTGCAATTAACCTACCCCTACCTCCTTACGGAACTTACACTTCGCTATTAAAGAACAAGACTGGACAAAGCGAGAAGTCCAAGTACCGTACTAAAAATAGTTACCCTCACTACGATTACGCTGCAAAAATATGAACGAAAAATACCGGGTTTACACTGCAAAAAAGGACGAAAATTAGTACATTATGCAACGAGCCTGTAATGGCAATAATTAAGAACGAGTATGTTTATAACACGAGCGAAGCGAGTTTTATAATTTCCATACGAGTGTCTTAATTACCATTATAGGCGAGTTGCATACGACTGTTTGTGTTCGACGATAATAATAACTATTTTATATTCGAACATAAATATTCATATATATCTGTTGAGATTTCGCCAGATTTATGTACTGCACAGAAAGCATGGGACGCAGAGAATACCTTGTATTTGACCATGGCCTTCTCAAATACCCCCACTATGACACTAGCAACGTAGTGAAATTTAAAATAGGGGGCCGTGGAAGTCAGCGCAGGTGCGATGCTATCCTTACCTAATTGGTCACACAACTGTTTCTTGAGTTCTGATTGGTGGGAGAAACTGTTTCATAATGAACAAGAAGTTCCGTAACGAACTAAAGAGCCTACTTTTCTTGAAACTTAAGATCTATGCCAATGATTAATCTACCCCTCTATCTAGAATAATGCCGAAATTAAGTTGGTAATATCGAAATTTCTAATTAGTTCAAAATACTGTATACCTGGCATAATGTAGCCTAATAGAGAACTACAGTTGGCAGCCCTGGTGACTGAATATATTCTTAGTTCCATCTCTTAAGGTACAGAATACAAAATTTGGTTGAAGTCCAATGGAGAGCATGGACGTTACATGCAGTTAAACATTGGATCTAACAGCGCGCGTAAAATCATGTTGGTAACAATGACATACATGTATTGGTCAGAAAAAATCTGAAATAATATGATCTATTGTTGTGTCAATTTTGAATGAAATCCATTAGTTAGTATAGAAGTTACATGCATTTTAAAATGGGATATATCAGCAGGCTTAGAATCATGTTGGCAGCACTGACGTATATTAGTTACTCCAAATTAATCTAGAATGCCAGGTACTATACGTGTGCAAAGTTTAGAGCTATTTGCTTGCATACTTTCTGATATATTGATATTAGGGTAACAAAATAGAGACAGTATTTATTAACAGTTGGCAGCCCTGGTCGATCTTAAGAATACGTTCAGTCATGTATGTTTATGTACACATAGCGCATACAAAATTTGGTTGAAATCCAATTGATAGTGTAGAAGTTATATGCATTTAAAATTTGGACCTATCAGCAGGCGTATATTCATTTTGGCAACACTGCGATGTATGGCCTCCTGGAAATTAAACTGCAATATTATTATCTATACGTGTGCTAATTTTGAAATAGCTCCTATTCATACCTTCCAAGATATCCAACATGGAGCTCAAATTTCAATTGCGATTTTTTAGCAGTTGGTAGCACTGACATCATTTTCAAATATGGGCGTGAGCTATTCAGGTATAGATCTTTACTCCTACCAAATTTTGTTTCGATTGTTGCAGCCGTTTAGGAGTTGATAAGGGGGGACACACACACAGCCGGACAGACAGAAGGACAGACAGACAGACAGACACACATTTGCCCGATCTCATAAGTCTACTTTTTCCTCATTTTTGCAAAATGTGAAAAGTAGGCTAAAAATAGTGTTATGATACAGTTTTCTGACATATAATATTTTCATTTGAACATCGTCGAACATAAAAAATTCAAACGTATTCAATTTACAGTACAGTATCAATTACATATAAGTGTTTGTACTGTGTACTGTATTCTCATTTTTTTTAATTTGGCGAAGAAGTGCACGGATAATCCTCAAACCGGATAATTCACCCACGGGTAATCGAGGGTATACTGTACAACAGTATATTCTATTGACCATACCTATATTTTTTCCCTCCCATTAGATGAATGCGAGCATTCTACCTAATCGGAAAATAGGCAAACCTCAGTCATGCAACGGTATTCGTCCGTTAAATATTCGCTATGCCCTAAGCGTGCGTCTAGAAAAGATTATACATGATCAGGTCTGTTCACATCTCAATGCGTTTGATATAATTGACCAGGGTTCAAAAGCAGTATATTATTACTGGAACTGGTTTACTAAGAGTTACTAATGATACCTGCATTGCTTTGGTCAACAGACAGTACCGGTTTGATTTAAGAAAGGCATTTGATTATGTTTGACTTCATCGGTTGTTGAAAGCCAGACTGACAACCATTAATATTTTTACTGAAAATTTAAGAATTAAATTATTATCCTCAAAAATATTCCCTCCTTCAGTTCTAAACAAGCGGCTTTGGTCGCGTAGTTGGTAGCAAGGTCGTGGGTTCAAACCTGGCCGATGTCGTCGTATTTTTTAAGAGCGTTAAAATCCCTCAGTATGCCTTCCTTCGGAGGGGAAGTAAAGCTGGCGGTCCCATGTCATGGGTTTATGGCATGAAAAAGAACCTTCCACTAACTACACTTGTGGAAGCTAAAATTTTTGGTTAGATTGATAACTCTATATTAGTTCCAACGTTCGTCGCCAGGTGCTGGCTGCAATGGCATCTAGTAGCCAAGTCCGCAGCTAGGTGTCGTAGACGGTAGCATTTGGTAGCAAAAGTATGGACTACTTGAAAAATCGATCGTCTGCAGTCCTTCTACCTAAATCACAGATAACACACTCTAATACAGCCATCACAATTAACACCGGTTTTCAGACAAATTCTACACACACCCAAAGTACACGGGACTACAATGACCGAGTTGTCGCTGCTCCTAAACTAAGGAACCAACCAACCAACCAACCAACCATCAGTTCTAAGCAAACCAGGGCAACAATTTTACTAGAAAGGCTCAAGATCTGTCACAACAATATGTGTTGACTTGATATACCGAGTCCGTAAACATGAAATAACAATTGCTCCAAGACTTTCATCATGTAATGCAAGTGAATATGAAAACTGAAACCTTGCAAACGTATAAAAGACTTGAAAGTGTTTTATGTGAAATCACAAACTGAAGGAAATGAGAGAGCTTTGAAATATAAATGTTGGTCGTGAGCAATCAGAGAAAGTGGGGATTATCAACTACTTCATTCAACTTCTGAGAAGAAACACGAACTTGTCCATTCATGGTGGTATAGATCTCTCGTAAAGGATGGTTGTGTGGAGAAGAGGTAACGTTTTCGCCTGAAGTGTCCAAGGTTGTGATATTAGATCCCATAAAAATCAGGTGGTAATTGAGGGTGTTAGAGGATGTTAAAGATCCCCTTCAGCGCCTACGGCGTCACTAAAAGCGACAGCAGTTTAATCGGACCTTAAACTAGTCACATTATTGTAATCTCATTGTACAGCCATTTTTAGCCTATTTTCAATTTTGAAAAAATAGGCTTATGAGATTACTTTTTGTCCATGTGTGTGAGCGTGTGTGTTTGTGTGTGAGGTGTGTGTGTCCCCCCTAATAACTTCTAAATGGCTGGAGCTATTTCAATGGAACTCGGTAAGTTCATAGCACTATTCCGGACAGCCCCGACCGTGCCCTTCAAATTTTGTTACGTCTCACCAATCCAACATGGCGGCTGTGCAAAATATGTCAGCAGCATTCCATATCTCCGAAACTATTACCGACATCACCCTGGATTTTTTTACGGTGATAAATGGAACTACTAGAAGTTCACCTATGTGACGTTTGAAAAACTGGTGACTACCAAACCAACATGGCGGCCACGCGAATTTGCGACATTTAAATAGACGTTTCTCGCGATTTAACCAACAAACACAATAAAACTTGGTACAGTATATTTTTATACACATTGTAATGCACCGCCATCTAAAAAGATGGCTGCTGTGCGAAATTTTAAAACCTCGTTTTTACTTCTTGTGTCCTAATCATGCGATTGAAGTTTGAATGCTACACGTTCACAATGTAACGGCTACAAGGGCTTTAGGAATATCGTCCCATTGCTGGGCGTCATTTGTAACGGCTAAATTTGTCGTTGGATATCGCTCTACAAGTTGGGCGATCATTTATAACGTTTCTACAGATATTACACTCAAGACTCCTTAAAACCACCTCATCGTTCTTATTTAGCATGGGCCTGTCTAGACAGACGACATACACTTTATTAATTTAGTTTTACTGGGCGCCAGTTATCGTAAAGATAACACATTAAAATTTTATTTAGCCACGGCCGCTCCCTTCCTTGAGCCAAGATCTATCATCGGAGCGTAGAGCAATAAACTTGCTCTATGAGATACTCTTTGCATTTCAACTATCCTATATATTCAACTCCCAATGAACAAGACATTTTAACTAATACTGGTTTATTTACAACAAAATTATTAATAACATTTGATCTGAGGTTTCGAGCTGTGTACAATATGTGCATTAATATTCCCTAATTGATGGGCAATATTGGCTGTCTTCTCGCTAGCGCTGATCTTCTGTGTTGATAATAACTCGGTCCACATACCTGGTGCCTTGTGGTTCAAAGTCCATCTCGTTGGTCTGCTTGTAGGCTAATTTGAGATCTTACGCCAACACGCGTTTATTGACCTTTGAAAACTGTTTTCACTTTGCTAACTGTACTTCGTCTAGTTGTTGTGGTTGTTGTTGTTGCTGCTGCTGCTGCTGCTGCTGCTGCTGCTGCTTGTTTCTGAGTTTGATCACCATGGTAAGCAAATTTGAACAAACCAGGCTAATTGAATTCACTAACTCCCATCGTACTGAGGGACTGACAGAGTCTACGACTAACAAAGTCAATGAGTGAGTGCGTGATCGAATAATTGAATGACAGAATAGAATCAATAGAATAGCCAGTGCTGAAGTGGCGCTGGGCTTTTATACACTCTGAATGGTCCCAATGTTTCGCGGCATACATTTGCCCGCGACCCATCAGACCAATTATAGCAAAGCATTCCTCAGTCCTCAAGCGACGCTGTAACTTCTCCGAGCGGGAATACAGGCCCGCGTACTTCAAATATTCCACTCAGTACCCGCTATTCCTCTCGTTGCGCATGTATATTTTTCCGCCAAATCTTTCTCCAAGCCCTTGTCTCCAGTCAGCGTGGCTTCGTTCCAGAAATACATTTTCTTGCAATATGTTGCTTCACCGTCCTTAAGTTCTTCCAACCATGCCCGTCCTGTCTTTACAATTTAACTAATAAAACAGCCCTAGACCTCTATAAAAACCCTGTTTCTTAATCTAAACACTTGACAATATTATATATGATTATGGTAATGATGTGAATATGTTATGGCCCCTCCCTTGATATTAATGGGTGAATAAAACGATATAACTTTGATATTTCAATAATAATAATAATAATAATAATAATAATAATAATAATAATAATTACCCAATGACTTTAATAATAATAATAATAATAATAATAATAATTTGTACCGTAATCAAGATTATGTTACAACAATAATCTTCATGTAAAAGTACATAACTCTAGGACCTACATATATAAAATCCAACATGGCGACCATCCGAAATATTTAGTCGGTTCTCAATATCGACAAATCTATTACAGCAATCAAACTGAAATTTTTTATGTGGTTGGTGGCAGTTAAAATAAGTAGGATATATGAATATAGGCTGTATAGTCCTTCTCGGAACTACCTGTTTTGACTAATGTAGTCAATATTCGACTGAAACTGTATAATTATCGCTCGAGGTGTATAATAATCATTAATTTCAAGGAAAACTGTGCGGTCATCATTTGTGGGGCGTGGTGACGCAGCGGTGGCCTTATGAACACATAGAATGTAACATGTATGCATCGTTTAAACCTCTAGTGTCGTCCAACACGTCACTATGTCGTGTCTAGGGAAATTATGTATCACGATCTATACTATTCCTCATTAACGCTACACTACGTAGCCAGCCAACATATTACATATTTGTATTTGTTCCTAATTATATCAATTATATATGAATTGCAGCCAATGGTCATAGCAGAATATATTTAATTGAACGCCCGTGGGCTCCCAGTGAGTTCAATTTCAGGTAGTCCCTACTTTAGCTACCAGATGCCACAGTCATTGACACCTAGCGGTGAACGTTGGAACTTGATAGAGCGTTTCTAACCAACCAATTATAACCTAAACATTTGGCTACACACTACCAATTGTAGTGGTAGGTTCATTTACATGGTATGGGCTCAGCGGCCAGCCTTACTTCCCCTCCAAAGGGAGGCATACTGAAGGATTGTATCCCTCTTAACAATCCCACGACTTCGGTCGGGTTTGAACCCGTGATCTTGGGCATAGCACTTCTAATTATATTAAATTATTGAATATCAAACAACGAATACAATAGTTAAACAGTAAATAAATAATGATTGTAGGCCCATTTTTTCAATGGCTTGGCTTGACAGGTTGAGTGATTTTTCAACATTACTTCCTCACAACACTACTTGGGGGTTGTCGACCCTTATTCTAGAGCCGCAGTAACCTGCTCGTCCTTGAACTACTGTTCATGGTCCTTGCTAGAGCACAATAAATAACCCAGTCCAACAGTAACAGTCACTCCCACGTCAGGAGATTGTACAGTATGCGAAATCCCTCTTACTCTATATAGTTCTGACACGGAGCTTCCGGGAGTTCTTTTCGACTCACACGGAATCAAACTATGACATTATGCAAAACGCTGTGGAACTGAAAGCATGTCACATGATCGGTGTATCGTATTACACCTTCCAGCGTGCGCACATTTGTATGCTGACATTTCTCTGAAATATAATTCTGTTGAACCACAAACTGTGTTCACATTCACTAGAAGGGTTCGGGAGTAAGGCGTTACTAGTAATAACGGTTACCTCTTATGGTAAAGAAGGGATAACGATGATACTAACCAGATTAAGTAACTGTAACGCTGCTACTTTCAACCGTAAAGAAGTCGTTACTTTTTCAAAATGGAGCACTTTTGGTATTCTCCTAGATCAGGGGTCTCCAAACTACAGCCCTCGAGCACCACCAATCCGGCCGGCCATAATTTATTTTGATTACAATGTACAAGTAAATCAAACAAAATAATAATTAGATGTTTTTATTTTTATTTAATCAACAACTAAGAAACACAATAACTGTCAAACATAAGGAAATTGGGCATTTTAAATCTAAATAATGATACGAGATTTTTCCTAAAAACCTGCAGTAAGTGACATTCATGAGTCATAATTCACATAATGAAATTTTGGCGGCTTCGGTGACGTAGTTGGTAGCATGCTGAGCTTCTATGCCCAATATCGCGGGTTCAAACCCGGCCGAAGTCGTCGGATTTTTTAAGAGTGTTAAAATCCCTCATTATGCCTTCCCTAGGAGGGGAAGTAAAGCCGGCGGTCCCACGTCATAGATTTATGGCATGTTAAAGAACCTTCCACTAATTACACCTGTGTGAAGCTAAAATATAGGTTAATCATTTGACAAACGCTCTTAGGTTCTGACGTTCGTCGCCAGGAGTCGACTGCGGTGGCATCTGGTAACCAAGTTCTGAATTAGTAGTCGTTGACGGTGGCGTTCGGTGGCAAAAGTAGGAACTACTTGAAAAAAAATCAATGTCTGCAGTCCCCACTTGAATTGAAAATAGATAACACACACTAATACAGCCATACAATTAACACCGGTTATCAGACAGATTCTACACACACCCAAAGTACACGGACCGCGTTGTCGCAGCCCCTAAACTGAGGAACCAACCAACATAATAAAATTGAACATTTTAATTGAATTGTATATTTCAGAATGGAGTCAAGTGACAAAATATGATGAAATGAGTTATTTGTGGGAACATGTTCTGTAGGGGTAGACGCATATTTTAGTGCAGAAAGGAGTTAATTTCCGGTCTGTTATTACAGTAGAGCATTATGTTCAAAATTACGCTTAGTGCAGAAAGGGGTCAAGGGACGCTGCTTGACTCGTTTCTGTTCTAATATTTCAACCCGTACGTCTTGTACCCTATGTCTAGTTTTGGCCTAGGAACTACAAACAGCTTCTGTTTCAGGTTCCCTTCAATGTGAAAGACCTCACTAACCTCAAACCTTACCTTGTTGGGTATGATGAGTTTTACAACGATATATTGCAATGGCCTACTACGGATGATGAATGTGTTGTGAAGTAGCAGACGAATAAATCAGTTTACTACCAACCTGATAATGTATGGCTTTGAACTTTGAGACTGATCAGATTAAAAGAAAGTACTAGCCATTTTAAAAAGTTTTCCTTAGTTTCAATAATGGTTTTCTTGCATTAATAATGCTATCTAATACATATATAAATAAACTGTTTCGCATAAAATTCGTGTTCAATATAAAACCGTAAAGTGTTTTTCAGTTTTGCTAACAAAATACTCGTGTTCTACTTCTTTATTGCAGAAAGGTGTCAAGTACAACGTTTCTAAGTTCCTTTTTGCACGATATAAAAGATAAAACAAATAAAATTTTGTTATTACGTTCGGTTAGTCGGTTCCTCAGTTTAGGGACTGCGACAACGAGGTCAAGTAGCCCCGTGTACTTTGGGTGTGTGTAGAATCTGTCTGATAACCGGTGTTAATTGTGATGACTGTATTAGTGTGTGTTATCTGTTAGGTAGATTTCATTAGATTGCTAACTATTGTAATGGGTACTGCACCCGAATCCCGCATAGTCATGGCCTATATCCGCCAAGAAAGAAAAGGATTGTAGGGAGGTCGATACCCAGCCAGGTTAACCAACACTACCCTACTAGGATAATGACTAGGGAACCCTTGATGCATACCGGCCATGCAACAATACTACCGATTAGTTACACATTTACAAAGAAAATATACTATCCTAAACACAGAATGGTAGGACGAGAATCTCAGATCTCGGGTGTGAACGGTGAAAGTTGAGACTAACATGAACTCTAGTAACTAATTCGCAGTATTATCACATGTCGATTGCAAGAATGAAATGATGATCAGATTTATAAAAACGAACAGGCAAACAAAAACTAGTGCCTGGGATTTATTTCCAAACAAATACAAATAAGAAAAAAAAAACCCTATCACCATTAAAATAAACAAACAAGTTAAAATTAACTGTTACACACGTTAGATAGTTCAACTATCTGTAGAATAAATGTTATTGAACATTATCATTACAACAATGTAATTATATTATGTTTCATAAAATATTTACGTAATTGACAGTCACCCTGTGGCTATGTCATTGAAATAGACTGATTAAAATCAGCTGTTCACTCATAAAAATTAAGTTAATATTACAAAAACCCTACATTATACACGGGCGTGCGTAAAATGTAACTATCTACTCTAATAATACTGTTATAAATTATATAAGGTTTCACATATTCACATTTTCTACAGTTTTCATGCTTCACACGGTTTAAAATATACTATTAACACTATCAGTCGCGATCTGACAGCTTCATAGTGTCTCTGTTACATTAACAGTTCTTTGAACAATATTTCAACCAACGATCAAATTCTCAGGTACTTCTAGTGGTAAGTCATAATAAATAAGCTTTAAATATCAAACACTTAAGTTAAATACAGCTTAGAATGTCGTGTCAATAAATAAAACAATAGGATAAAGAGCGATGCGAAACTACTTAAAGACTCTATACATTTCGTGGATCATATACGAATACTCTCAGACATAAACAATTCAAACATTTAACCTTTGTGTTAGCGCTTCTTACTCATCCTGTAACAATTCGTTGCTCCACATAGCAATATATTCCTTCCTTCCGCAATACAGTGAACAATACTTATCAATGGCGTTTACTACGCTCCAAACATGTCATACTTCCTTCCTTTCCTTACTATAAACAATGTTCAAAACTCCGCACGGCATTACTTCCATGAAAAACCCATCTTGCTACAGACTTGTAGAAGAATTAGTGATTTTACTAGGTAACTACGCTAGAGTATATTACCGTTCAGAATGCACTCCTAACTACCAACTCGACTCTAAATTATTCAACCTCGTGCATCAATTACAACAAGTACATGTTCGTTCACAATAATACATTTCACAAAGTACTTCTTATTCCTTTTATCAGCGCTATGCGTTCTCTTTGATCCAGGGGAGTGGTGGCGCAGCGGTCAAGCTGTATGCCTCTCACCAAGGCGGACCGGGTTCGATTCCCGGTCACTGCATGTGAGATTTTCGATGTGAAATGCCATGTCCTGAGGTTCGGATTCCACGTAAAACGGAGGTCCCGTGGCTTATGATCACGAGATTAACGGTCACGTTAAACTACAAGCTTCCTTTCTCTTTGACCCATAACAAACTTGTTCATCCACGTTACCAAACGTTAACAATGTTAATTTGTAGTTCGCTCGTCTTTTAGTTGTTAATAAAAATAAATACATATCCTCAAGCTTCTTGTGTACATTTAAATATATGAACAATTCATAATTAAGTTGTTTTTAACATACTAGACCGCAGGTAGACTAACATATCCCCTGGTCTATTCGTCTCAGTTAAACAATGTTTCTACTTTAATTGTTGATAAATATAGGCATCATTTGACCTCAATTGTCACTACCATGATCCTATTTTATAGTGTATATTCGTAATATAGATAGTCCAAGACTATTTAGTTGTCTAATTAGTTGTTTTCCGCTATTGGAATTTTATAACATTCAAATTGTTATAAATAAATATTTCAGATGTGTATTAACATCATAATGTCTGTTAAATAATATTACAGCATCTCACAATAATGCTTTACTTGATAACTATGCATTAAAGACATATAAATGTATACTTTCGCTGTTACGCTTAGAAATTGTTAATAACAATTATAATGTTTAAATGTTCTTACAATTTGTCATTATTGACGCTCTCCTCTCCAAAATACAATGTAATCGAAGCCTTCTCTCCGAGATACAATATTACCGAAGCATTCCTTTTATATCGTTCTTTAGTGAGTATCTTACAACGTTTCCTTTAAAATAAAATAAAAATACGAGAAACGCTAATCTAAGTTAAATATGCATGAAATAACGTCTTAAACGACACACGAAGTTGTATCAAAAATTACAATAAAACTCTAAAATGTTAGCTATTAAAAACTAAGAATGAAGATAAGAATTTCTACAAATGAAGTCGGTCACTCCAAAAATGGATTTCTACTCTTACATCAAAACTACAGATATTAGAGCAAACGATTGTTCTACCTTGAGATGTCTTCTACAGCCAAGAAATACGTCTATCAGCTGTTCTTGATATTTGGTCGAAGCTGCATTCGCTTGCCTCCTCGTGAAACCAGTCACTGCCAAGCACGTTCAAATCAGCTGTGAGCGACCCCATCTCAGTCGGGCTGCAATCACCTGCTCTGCGCCTCGGCTGGAGCTGCTAACGGTGAATCTGCCATCTTCACGGTCAGCGACCTGGGAACTGCGTTTCTTGGTTAGATTGGCTGCAAACGGTCTTCTGCTTCTTATCTCTGAACTGCAGAGTGGTCTCGCCATCGTAGATCCGCAAGTCCTGAGTTGACATCTCGTCCTGATGTTGTTGGACATCTTGCTTGTAGTGTAGAAACTCATATTGGAATACTGCAAGTTGTTGCGCAGTTGTAGCTGTGTCGATCCTTGATTTTCCAAGTCACTCTGACTTCCCAATCCATGGTATAGATTAACCTCCTTTCATTTATTTAGTTCTACATAATATTCTCTTCAGAATACGTAGAATAAGCTTTTCCTCCCCGACTTAAATTCGCTGTCATCATGTAGACTATAATGTAGACTGTGATGTAATACTGTTGAATTATATAGTTGAATTCGTTGTAGCAATATTGTAGCTTTAAAATAGGCAATACTGTTAGTTATTGCTTCTCTGTAAAGTGCTGTTTTATAAGCGAAGTCTCGTTCTGCTGATGTTATTCTTTCATAAACGCTGATCTCTCCAATACTAATGTAATTTCACTTTGTCGTCTCCTCTTCTAAACTTCCTCGGCGATTCCTCGGTCATTCGACAGTACAACACTGCTTGTCGACCGGGCTTATGTTGCGTGCAATAAATGCCTCTCTTCTGTGCGCGTGCGTCAAACGCGTCTGCTCGTGTGAAGTTGCTGCGAGAGAGTCACCCCACGCTTATCTGCTCGGCGGCGCGTGTCACTGCTAGCCTTCCTCAGCTAGCCTCACACTCATGCATTTTAATATAAATATACTCATATTTGCTCTATTATTCAATAATTTATATTTCTTTTCAACCAAATAAATTTCATATTGCATTCTACACTTGTAGGTGTGATTATTTCTCTTCATATGTGCCAAATTTATTTAAAAGCGGTTCCCACAAAAATTATGTGCTTTTATTTGATTGGCTATTGAAATATTCTGATAAAGGCTCCTGGATCTAGCCTCTTATCCACAGGTCGTGTGCATCGCTTTGTTATGATCGCCTTGCTAACCGAAACTGGTTTTCTGGTGCTAAATATGAAGCTTTGTACAATTTCCAGATTCGAATGATCGAACTCTTCCTTAGTTAAAATCTCATTCACCGGAATATTTCCAAATAATACATTTCTAAAAATGCTTCAAAGTTCTCCAAAATACTTTCATTATGCATAATTTGCATCCCATAATACATTTATAATTATTAAATTATTTTAATTCCAAATTTCCAATTTTTCCTTCCAATGGTGCACAAGACGTTCGAACCTCGGCTCAGTCAAAGGTCCTAAGATGGGCTGAATTCGAGTTCAGTACCACGTTTCGACTTCCCGAAAATGTCGACATATCTTCGCATTTCACATCCCCCAGACCCCAAAACCACCTTCAGTTCAAAAGTTTATATATAATTTATGTATGTATACAGTATTAGATCGTAGACTTTCGCGGCCGGTGTCTAGTTTATCATCTTGGCTTACAGGATTGAGCCGCGTCGCATATCGGTTATTATTTCCCGACGTTTCGGCTGACATTGCAGCAGCCTTACTCATGGGCAGGTACGAGTTGTTGTCCGTAATTATACCGACAGATAAATCGGGGACGCTTTGTTTGTTATGTAAAAGATGATGCCGCAATCGGATTGGCGGAGAAAATTTTTCCCTTCGAGAAAATAAGGTTACTTTGTTACTTCCGGGCGCGCGATTCAAATTGACGGGCTCGCCGTATTTGCTGAGCCAGAGTGCAAGCCGAGGCGAACGAGGAAACTTGCGCATGCCCACCAGCATATCTCTGTCTCCTTCTACCATACTCCCATCCCTCGCCTGAAGCACAGCAGTGGCCAGCGGCTTGCTCTTTCTTGTGAACACTATAACTGCCGTGATTTTGCGCCAATCACTTTGAATTTTTTACATAATATGTGATTTTGCACCAATCACTTTGAATTTTTTACATAATATGTATCTCTATAAAACATCGGTCGAGTTCGTTACTGGGCACAATCGGTCGAAGATGGTGAATATGGGGAGCTTTTTTCTAAAAAGTGAAATATCACTATAACTCTCCTAATACGTGAAATATCGAATCCATACTATCAAAGTTCATACTATGTGTCGGATAAGTGCCAATATTTTATATTTAAAACGTTTTTTGATAACACCAACGTGGGAAAAGGTGGGTTTTTCGGGAAACATTAACCATATCTCTCTTAATAGGCACAATATCAAAACCGTACAAAATGGACAATACTACCCTAATAATTACCTAAATCTCTTGTCTGAAAGAATTTTTGATATGACCCACCGTTACACCAAGGGATGAGAAAAAATATTTCGGAATTATAAGAAAATGCCAAGAGCCATCAGAGGTTGCCATTACAACGCTACTAAATTGATGAGGGATGAGCTATCAGAGGTTGCCATTGCACGAGATCACATTCAGTTTTCCATCTATGTCTGAGGGAAGCGGCTTCGGTGACGTATCTGGTAGCATACTGAACTTATATGCCCAAGGTCGCGGGTTCAAAGTCGGCCGAAGTCGTCAGATTTTCTACGAGCGCTAAAAATCCTTCAGTATGCTTTTCTTCGGAAGGGAAGTTCCAACGTTCGTTGCGAATTGCTGGTTGTGGTGGCATCTAGTCGCCAAGTTCACAGCTAGGTGTCGTTGATGGTAGTATTTGGTAGAAAAATTAGGAACTACTACTTCAAATTGACCGTCTGCAGTCCATACATGAACTACAGACTAATACAGCCATCACAATTAACTCCTTTTATCAGACAGATTATACACACACGCAAAGTACACGGGGCTACATGCCGCGTTGTCGCAGCCCCTAAACTGAGGAGCCAACCAACATCTCTGCGGGAGATAAAATTTTGCGTGAAGAAGTAACAGACTGTTAGATATTTACACATCAGTGTCGAAACCTTGCATGAGGACAGTGTGACCACAAGTATAACAGGATGTTCAGTAAAGAACATATAGCCTACTTTCTCCTAAAGGCATGGGTGTTGTTATAACTCTGTCCTCTTCAAGGAGTATAATTGAATGTTGGTTGTAGTAGTTTGTTGAATTACAACGTGTTATACGGATATTAAACATGAATATGAGGTGCCCTTTGTTAGTGCTACCTCTGTACAAAATTTCATTCAATTCGGTTTCACCGTGTTTGAATTGATATGGTGAATCGATTTGCGCACACTCATGGCCGCTATCTTCAAACTATTGGACTGATGACCTTGTAGTTCAGTCACAAGATGCTTCTCACAAAAAGGTACGTTGTTGCAAAATTTGGTAGAGATCAAATGATTAGGTTGGTCGTAATTCGATTTAATCTTTTAATATTTGGGTGGACGCCATTCGGTTTCCGTCAAGATGGTAGCAATATAAAACATGACACTGAGGAGCTCTTTGCTAGTGCTACCTCTGTACCAAATTTCATTCATTTCAGTTTCACCATGTTGGAATTGATAGGGGGAATCTATTTGCACACCTACATGGCCGCCATATAGAAACTATTAGACTGATGATCTTCTAGCTTGGTCAAAGCACGCTTCTCACATAAAGGTATCTTGTTGCAAAATTTAATAGAGATCGGATGATTAGGTTAGTCTTAATTTGGTTTAAGCTTTTAACATTTGGGTGGCCGCTATTACGTTTTCGTCATTATGGTGACGATATAAAACATGACACAGAGTTGCCTCTCGCGAGTGCTACCTCTGCACCAAATTTCGTTCAATTCGGTTTCACCGTGTTTGAATTGATAGGGGGAATCAATTTGCACACATACCTGGCCGCCATCTGCAAGCTTTTGGGCTGATGACCTTATACTTTAGTCAAAATATGCTTCCCACATAAAGGTATGTTGTACAAAATTTGGTAGAGATCAGATGATTAAGTTGGTCGTAATTTGATTTAAGCTCTTAACATTTGGGTGGCCGCCATTACGTTTCCGTCAAGATGACGACGATATAAAACATGACACTGAGTTGCCTCTCGCACGTGCTACCTCTGTATCAAATTTCGTTCAATTCGGTTTCACCGTGTTTGAATAGATAGGGGGAATCTATTTGTACACATACAGGTGTGTGTTACGAGAGAGGGATGACATTTTCAGCTTCGCATATGAGCACTGTAAGTACCTATACACATTATTGAACATGTTTGGTAAAAATGTGAATGTACGTGCCACCACCGGCAGAACCGGGTACGCGCGGCCGTGAACTGCGCCAGTCTCAGCTGGCTTTGTTTGCCGTGTTTACTGGTGCGCACACACATAATGACCCTGTATAAAAGTAATAGTAATAAATAATAATAATACTATTGGATATACGCCTCTTTTAACTACTCCGGCTTTTAGAGACGCCGAGTTGCCGGAACATTGCCCCTTAGGGGATCTTTTGACGTGCGAGTAAATCGACTTACACGGTTCCCTCGCATTTGTGCGTCCTCAAATGCCAGTCAGGTATCTCACCTTTAAACACCTTCAATAGCCGACTGATAGTCTTGAAAATCGATGCAATAAACCTGGGGATGGTAGGCGAGACCTGTACCACCTAAACCACGCTGCCGACTAGTTTTAGTCTTTGTATGAAGAATAATGCATTCTCACTTGTTATGAAGAGGCTTTGTGTAGCATGTACTGTAGCTGTTCATGTTTTACAAGCGCCGAACACGTTAAAGAATGGTCAAGATGTTCCTTTGTGTTTTATATCTTAAAAACGTTTTATACTTGTCTATTCCAACCCTTCCAAACGCAATGTGTCCACCGACTTCCTTTTTACGGTTAACAGTGGCATTCATTAATGAGGCTTTATTTTGCTGTTACGCCTGGTCTCCTACACTTAAGGTGGAGTAAGCACTAAGTTAAAATATAGATGATGATGATGATAATTGTTGTTTTAAGGGGCCTAACATCTAGGTTATCGGCCCCTTAAAATATAGAAAAACACCGCATTGCTTCACCCGCTTATAGCCACGGAATATTACTTGTGAATTCCTTTCAGGGGCTTAGAATATCTTGGTCATCAGCCCCGTGCAGTTAGGTGTGTGCTGAGCTAGTCTGATAACCTGTATTTATGTGATGACTGTAGTCATGTGTGTAGCTGTTGTAGGGACAGGGATGTGGTAAGTGCCCCGGGCCTCGAAGTATGTGATTATCCCGGCATTTGGCTGTAGGGAATGTGGGAAAACCTAGGGAAACATCACACCCAGGACAGCCATTGAAGGCACCGAGACTCGAACCTACAAAGTCCAGATTTTCTGCAGCTGCACTCGTGGCCGTGGTGCACAGTTTAACGAGCACGGCTACGCCGCGGGGTCGGGATATTACAGCGAACAGGTGACCGGACATATCTCTCTCCCGGTCAAGATACAATAATGAACATGCAATATAACCAAAGAACCACCAGTAACAACGCCGTCAGAACTTTATCAATTTAAATACAGTAGCCGCTTCTGTTTGGCTTTTTAAAGCAGCAAGACTCCAAATCTTCAATTTGGAGGTTATACTTATTGGAGTGCCCTTGTGTGAATTAATGACCTTTAAATATAAATTTAAGCAATATATATTTGTTTTGTTGGTAAAGTCTGCTGTAGGCCTACTCTTATACTACGGTAACAATTTGTTACAGCCAGTGTATACTGGAATGATTGTCTCCGCACCGAATGCTTTCACAACAGCATTTTGAGTACGCTTGCTCGTCTAGCACTCAGCAGCGCTCGCATTTATAATTTGTAAGCTATAATCTACATCCGTAGAGTATTCACATCGCTTAGTACTCAAGAAACACCTTACCGATGTAATATTGGACGGTTATTAACTATATCTTTAGATGGATACAGGGTCTTTGCAAGCGCAACATGAGAATTAATACTTAGTTTATTATGTAATTATTTTAGGTATTGTTATTTTATAAGCTTCCGTGGCTTAGGCGGCAGCTCGCCGGCCTCTCACTGCTGGGTCCGTGGTTCAAATCCCGGTCACTCCATGTGAGATCTGTGCTGGACAAAACATAGGCAGACAGGTGTTTCTCCGGGTACTCCGGTTTTCCCTGTCAAAATTTCATTCCAGCAACACTCTCCACTATCATTTCATTTCATCTCTCATTCATTTAATCATTGCCCCAGAGGAGTGCGTCAGGCCTCGGCAGCCGGCACGCTTCATATCCTCGCCGCTGGATGGGGGCTTCATTCATTCCATTCCTGACCCGGTCGGTCGACTGGAAGCAGGCTTTGGATTTTCATTTCATGTTTGTTTTGTTGCTTTAAAATGAGTAAAACCAAATTAATAGCATAACTTGATATACTTAGTCAGTTGTTGAAAAAAAGGGAAATTCAAAAGAGAAGTTTGCAAGGATATGCTATTGTGTATACTATTTATTCTGTGGAAAATTACATATTGTATCTGTAAAGCCATACGCTAAATAAATAAATAAATAAATAAATGAACGAGGATAGTGAGAGACCTATAATACCGACATCACCTTCGTTTCTGAAATGGGAATACTATGGTGTATAAATATAGTGTTGCTGGCATCGTTTGTGGTGTCTAATTAAAATATCATATTAAAATGAAGGGGATCTTCTTGTTGGAAATATTAATATTCTCGTACGATGGAATTCAGTGACCTATAAAGCTCCATGACTCAAAGAAAAAAAAAAGAAAAAGAAAACGGCTGTGTTGGTGGCTGGGAATGGAGTCGTGTAGTGAGAAGCGGAGCGTGCATGTACAGGCACCATTACCCGTATCCGGTAACTTCCATCCATCACTCGGCCGTCAGGACGTAGTCAAAGCTTCGGAGAGTGGGCCAGGTCACCGGGCAGGCAAACTTCTATAACGAGCCGGACATAGGGAACGCCTCAAACTTGTGACAAGGAAGGTTAAGTTAGGAAGAGGCTCGAAGTTTTGTTTTAGCCTTCTCGAGCTTGTTAACTTCATTAGCAAAGTATGAAACCGGATGACAAGAACTATATGGCTAAATTCTCCCCCCGAAAAAGAAGGGTGCATTTTCTGTCTGTCTGTTAGGTAGTCAGTCTGGAGGCTGGTTGGATCCCCAAAATGCACCACCATAGGTTACGAGGTAGAAACCCACAAAATCGAGGCAACACTATAATGAGGCGTACATTTTACTTAAACAAAATATTTAATCTAGGCCTATATTGAAGAAAAAAAGGCAAAAATATACAAAATAAAAATTTACGTAGCCTATTTTCATATACCCTACTAGTACTTTCCATCTCAAAACTCTTCCTTCATGTCAATATATTTTCCATGCGATGGACTAGCCCTATATAGTTTTCGGTACGTGACATACATTGTGCTAAAGTATAGGGCCACAATTTCAAACTCGGAGAGCTATAAACAAACACTGTAGTCAATTTAGCTAGCTCTTCAAACAAACATTGTGCGCTAAAGTCGCGGGTTCAAACCCGGCCGTAGACGTCCGATATTTTAAGAGCGTTAAAAATCGCTCAGTATACCTTCCTTCGGAGCGAAGTAAAGCCGGTGGTCCTATGTCATAGATTTATGGCATGTAAAAGAACCTTCCACTAATTACACTTGTGTGAAGCTAAAGTATAGGTTAGAATTGACTAACGCTCTTAAGTTCCAACGTTCGTCGCCAGGAGCCGACTGCTGTGGCATCTAGTAACCAAGTTCAGAACTAGTTGTCGTTGACGGTGGTGTTTGGTAGCAAAAGTAGGAACTACTTGAAAATTGAATGTCTGCAGTCCATGCTTCAATTAAAAACAGATAAAACACACTAATACAGCCATCACAATTTACACTGGTTATCAGACAGATTCTACACACACCCAAAGTACACGGGGCTACATGACCGCGTTGTCGCAGCCCTTAAACTGAGGAACGAACCTACCAAACCTATTGTGGTTTTGAATTACGCACAAAGTTTCGTTTCGGGACTGGCTGGCTTGTGAGATATAGGCTATATGGTGCAGTGCGTGGGGGTGATTTGCAGTTTATCGATATTTTAAAGGTTTTGCACAAATTATATAAGAATCTTCCACTCACACAGCTTGATCAGCTGCATAAATGTGCTTTTAACCTCTCGGCACTACTTATCTGCATGAAAAAATACTCCAAAATGGTATATACAAGGAGATCCAAACTTACTGATGAGCGTATGATAATTTCCACCAGTCAACTTGATCCACAACTGCAAACAATTGTCAGTGGAAGGTTACAGCTACATTAATCATAGTAGGAATAATAATGAGTAATTTAACTATGTAAATTGCCAATTTATTTCACATAAGGTGCTTGAGCCAAATAAGGCCCATCCATGATTTTATTAGCACAATATTCGAAATTCTACAAGATTCTTAATGTTTCTGATAGCTACTAGCCTTTAACGGGTACACTAGAAACTACAACAGTTGAAGCGAACGATTCCGTGATGATGCTTCAGTCGAGTAGTAAACGGCTTCCGAAGCTCTTTTTGTTACTATTTGTAGGTATTTTAATAAACCTTCATTATGATTTTGAAATTTAACATACACAACTGACAGATTTTCGAAAAGAACCAAAAAGCCATTTGAGTTCATAGCAAAAAGAAAACTTTCTAAAACCGTCAATAATTCACTTTAGTGGTTAAATAATTGGAGCAGGTAAATAAAACCAATAATTAGTATGAACTTAAAATGTATTTTATGTTCGATGACGTTTAACTGTAAATATTATATGTCAGAAAACTGTATCATAATGGGGGTCATTTAAGTACTACTTTTCATTATGATATAGTTTCTCCCACCAATCAGAGCCCAATATTTTCATTCATTGACCAATTAGGTAAGGATAGCTTTGCACATGCACTCAAAATCCAACCTGTCGGACATGAATTGCATGATTTGAAAGTTGACAATGGAAAGGATATCGGATCAACCATTGTTGTGACAATGCCAAACACAAACACAAAATCAGCACGAACCTTTACAATAACAGGAAAATGCTATGAAATATGCAAGAAGTTTAGGGATCTACGTCCAGAAGTTTGCAACATCATCCTTCTAGCCATTGTCGACAAGGAAAGTGTGCATCGTTCCTAATGTTTGCATAAACAAACTGGGCAATATTGCAAAAGAAATAGCACGGTACCTTTATATTCGCAACTCAAATTTCTGCACAGGGCTTTACATTCGTAATATTTCGCCGACATTTTTAGTGAATGCTGTTGTAGACATAAACACATCAGAACGTCATGGAGAAATCAGGGGTATGACATTAGTTCCACGGAAATTAAAATCCAGCTCTCTGTTCAGTAAATGGAATTCTTGAGCGAAACTTTTCCGCAAGATTTGGGACTCAATTGATTTGCCTTCCGTTGACATTCTATACGCATCGAATTCGAAGAATGACTAGTTGATAATACGATATATTTTATTAAAGCGTTTGTAACAGCCTATTTTTTGTTATTTGACCAAAATTGCCAAATGATCCAACATAGTACATGTGGGCTATCAAGTTCAGGATAAACAATGTTTCAAATCTTTGGAATTCGTTATTGGCTAGAGATCTAATGCTGAGCACACACAATTCCCACGAAGAAGAACTTAACCGACAGATCTCAACAGATATTTGGTTGGTTGGTTCCTCAGTTTAGGGGCTGCGACAACGCGGTCATGTAGCCCCGTGTACTTTGGGTGTGTGTAGAATCTGTCTGTTAACCATTGTTAATTGTGATGGCTGTATTAGTGTGTGTTATCTGTAATTAAGACATTCAATTTTCAAGTAGTCCCAACTTTTGCTACCGTCAACAACTACTAGTAGTGAACTTGATTACTAGATGCCACCGAAGTTGGCTGCCGATTATGAACGTTGGAACTTAAGAGCGTTAGTCAAATATATATACCTATAATTTGGCTTCAGACAAGTGTAATTATTGGAAGGTTCTTTTACATGCCATAAATCTACGACATGGGCACGCCGATTTTCTTAAAAATTCCCACTACTTCGGCTGGGTTTCAACCCACGACCTTGGGCATAGAAGCTCTGCATGCTACCAACTACGCCACCGAAGCCGCCCTCGACAGATATTTATGAATATTTATGTTAGAACATATAATAAAGTTATAATTGTCGTCGAACATAAACAGTCGTATGCAACTCGCCTATAATGGTATTTAAGACACTAATATTGAAATTCTAATACTCGCTTCGCTCGTTTTATAAACATACTCATATTTTAATCATTGTCATTATAGGCTCGTTGCATAATGTACTATTAATGAGGGAATATCGCCTTTTTGCGGCCAAGTCTTTGATTCGTAGCGGTACGACCCCGCCCAGCCTGTCACATCCTCGCTTTTGTTTGACAAATATGTATATATGTATGTATTCACGTCAACTATTTCTTTCACTGGAATTGAATCTGGATTATCGACGGTTCGGATTTTTGACGTCCGGATTATCGACGCTCTACTGTATTGGTTGTACTGCGGAGTTTGCAAAGTCTCTCCTATGTGGGGCTTGTCCTTTTTCGCTAGGACTTCTCTCCCTGTGTGATATATGGTAAAGAAATAATATTAATTATAATAATAATAGTAATAATAATAATATGAGAATGGATGAGAATCGAATAACGAAAAGAATCTTTAATTACCTCACGAAGCTAAATGCGACTACAATTTGGGTAGAAGAAACGAGAAAAGACATGGAGGAAGTTAGCGTACATCCAAAAGACATCTGGAATAGGGCTTTGTTTCGAGCTAAAATTGATAACTTCAATGGGTTCAAGGAAAGGCCCAGTAAAACGACCAAGAACACCAGGTCAGAGGAAAGGAGGAAAGACCATAGCGAGAGGATGAAGAAATTCTGGATGAAGAAAAAGGAACTGACCAGCAAATTAATTATTTCCCGTGGTCCAAAATAGGCCAAATTCGAAGATCGAATAATAATAATAATAATAATAATAATAATAATCTAACGTCTACCCTGCTACGTTGAATTATCTTTCTCGCCGTAATTTTAAAACTTCGTTAAAATTCATACGATATTTAAAAATAAATCTAATGCAAAGACCTATCATCTTTAAATGACTCTTCTTACTACTATGCTAGTAGCCGACAGCGCTAGATACGCTCGATAAAGCTCAGCACAAGGTCCTGGGGTCAAGCTATCTCTGGACTTGGTAGACGAGAGTATGAACTCCACCGTCGTCCGTTCATGAAATGGTAAGTATTCCGTGGTTTCCCACTTTAAAATCCAGCCAAATGCAATGACGTAACATTTTAATTAGCCAACCCACTACATTCCAACTCCAGTTTCATTCATCTTTATTTATTTCATCTAAACTTACTCCTCTCATGGGGGTGGCATGTGGAAAGGGATCCTCCGTAACATTTGTAAATTCGTCGCTTGCCGCTACACCACGAGGCGGACGTTACTCATACGAGTATGAGAGACGGTGGCAGGATTTAGGACAATTCAATTTGTTTTGTTGTTAATTCGTTTACGGGGCTTGGGACTTATTTGGTTATCAGTCTATTGTAGTTTGTTGTATGCTGAATTTGTTTCATAACCTGTGTTTCTGTGGAGGCTTTAGTAGTGTGCGTAGTTGTAATTCTTAGGGTCAGAACACCTCGTGAGGTACTGGCTAACATTCTTGGCTGCCATCACCCCGGAGGTCCGAGTTCGATTCCTGGCTCTGCCAACAAATTTTCAATTCTGGTGTGATGGCTGGAATGAGGTACACTGAGCCTCACGAGGCCCTCCTGGAAAGAGTTTTCCGTGGTTCCCATCTCTACTCCAGGCAAATCCCGGGCTAGTTCCTAACTTAAGGCCACGGCTGCCTCGTTCCCAATCCTATACGAAATTTACAAATACACATAGTCTACTAGTACAGCCATCGCAATAACATGGTTATCACACAAATTACACACACACAGAAATACATGGGCCTATATGACCACGATGTCGCAACCTGTTAAATAAGCACAAACAAAGAATTAGAGTATGGGTTGGGTTAGATGACCCAAGACTTGTATAAGGTATTATCTTGGCATTTATCTGGAGTGACTTAGGAGAAATCCGGGGAAAACAACACTAGTCATTGTCAGTGCCAGGATTCGAACTTCCTACCTCCGGAATTGATGCAGCACCCCATCGCGATCGTGGTGAGTGACTAAACGCACACGGCTACGACTCGGGGTGATTAATTATTAGTACACTGAAATTAAAAAAAATATCAAATGCGTTAGTACAGTGAATAATGGCCAGCGTTGAATTTTATATGGGCTATAATGAAATGATAGTTTCTCTTTATTGAAACAAATAAGCTTAACATTCTATCAGGACTACAATCAATAAAGGAAGAAGGATCGCCTGTATGGGCATTAATATTTACTATATTCACTAAGTGATCTTGTTGTATTGGGGCATGTCGTTATATGGTACTTGGTACACCTTTCGTCGCATAATACAAATAGACATTTGTCACACGGGCTATGGCAGGATATGGTTAAGCAAATCTTATGATGAAAGCCTTGAATGGCGAGTCTCGTTATTAAATGCCATTGTAACTGACTTTCATTGGTCCACTTTCTGTCCATCATGACGTCAGTGATATAGAAGTCTGGGTCGATCTCTCATTGCTTTGCTTTTCAAAACTGTAGTCGGTCTGTAGATGATCTTGCATCTGGAAATAGTATTTTTAGCCTATTTTTAATTTTGAAAAAATAGACTTACGAGATCACCTTTTGTCCGTGTGTGTGTGCGTGTTCGTGTGTGTGTGTGTGTGTCAGGTGTGTGTGTGTGGGTGTGTCCCTAATAAATTCTAAACGGCTGGAGCGATTTCAATGAATCTCGGCAAGTTCATAGCACTATTCCGGACGACCCCGACCGTGCCCTTCAAATTTTGATACGTCTCACCAATCCAACATGGCGGCTGTGCGAAATATTTCACCAGCATTCAATATCTCCGAAACTATTCCCGATGTCACCCTGGAATTACGGTGATAAAGAGAACTACTAGAAGTTCACCTATGTGACTTTCGAAAAACTGGTAACTACAAAACCAACATGGCGGCCACGCGAATTTGCGACTTTTAAATAGACGTTTCTCGCGATTTAACCAACCAAACGCAATAGAACTTGGTACAGTATATGTTTAAACTCATTGTAATGCACCGACATCTAACTTAGTACAGTTGTTTACATAACCACAAGATGGCGGATGTGCGAAATATTTCACCGGCATTCTATATCTCTAAAACTATTAGCGGTATCACCCTGAAATTTTGTACGGAGATAAAGAGCAGTACTGGAAGTTCATCTGTATGACTTTCAAAAACCGGTTCACTACAAAACGAACATGGCGGACAAGCAAATTTGAAAATTTAAAATAGACCTTTCTCGCGATTTAATGTTCCAAACGCAATGAAATCTGGTACAGGAAATATTTACACACATTGTAATGCACTGGTATCTAATTTAGTTCAATTGTTTACATAACCTCAAGATGGCGACTTTGCGAATTTTAAAATTAAGTTTTTATTTCTTGTTTCGTAATCATGCGATCGAAGTGAAAGTTTGAATAATGAACCTACGCAATAATTTTCCTTTAATGGTACATGACTCTATGGCCTATACATTTAACAATCCTACATGGCGACCATCCGAAATATTTAGACGGCTCTGAATATCTACGAATCTATTATAGCAATCAAACTGTTTAATGTTGTTAGGGGCTATGAACTTAATTTCACCTATAGGACTTTAAATAATCTGGTGATCACAAATCGAACATGGCGGCGACGCGAAGTATACATATTCACATGGACGTTTCTCGCAATTTAACCATCCGAGTGCAGTGAAACTTGGTACAGTAAATCCTTATATAATGTTAATCCACTGGCATCTAATTTATTTCAATTGTTTCCATAACCACAAGATGGCAGCTGTGACAAATTTTAAACTCTCCTTGTTTTTTCTTGTGTCCTAATCATGCGATTGAAGTTTGAATACTACACGTACACAATAATCTTCATGTAACAGTTCATAACTCCAGGACCTACATATATAAATTCCAACATGGCGACCATCAGAAATATTTAGTCGGTTCTCAATGTATACGAATCTATTACAGCAATCAAACTGAAATTTTGTATGTTGATAGTGGCAGTTAATATAAGTAGGATATATGAAAATAGGCTGTATAGTTCTTCACGGAACTACTTGTTAGCCTTAAGATATGGACTATAATACAAATGCATTTCCATAATTGAAATAAACCACAAAGTTGAAGAAACATTAGTGTTCAAACTCGGTCGTTTTTCGTTACATAAGTGGAGGCCTGCTTTTGGTCTGAAATGTGCCTTAGTGCTTGTCTTCTCTTCAATTTTAATTCTCATTAGTTGTAGTAGTAGTATATACCACATTCCACGTAGTATGGTGACTTCCATGACATTCAAATCTAGTAGCCGTTAGTGTGTTAAGGGGGCAAGGGTTAAGACAGGAAACAATGTATTGCTATAATATTATTTATAGTGCGTGCCCTAAATCTTGTAGGCCTACATTGACAATTCTAAGGATACACAGACACCTTTGCCAACGAAAGAAACCTCTACGTCTTCCATAATCTAATCACAATTATGTTTACCCAATTCTCGAAACATACCCTAGTTCAGAGGTTCCCATTAGGTGGTCCGTGGACCCCCAAGTGTCCGCGACGTTGGCCGGGGGGTCCGCGAAGGGTCGTCAAGAAATAGCGCAATAATGAAAATGGAAACGGAGAAAGTACAAACAGTTCCTTAAAATTAATAATTATACGTTGCCATCCACAGCATAAGTGGCGCAGCGTAATTTGAGCTTATCATGTTTCCCGCTAGAAAGCGTTCTGCTCCTTTATCTCTGTGTTGTGCTCCGCAGCCATTTTGCATTTTGTGTGTTTATATATTTACATGAGTTTTAAAAGTCGAATCTTTTGATTGGTTTAATTGTTAAAAGTCCATTGCATATGGATTGTTGGTTGAAGAGTGGATCATTAAAACGAAGTAGGCCCACTGCTATAGATAGTGACGAAGAGGAAACTGTGGTAATATAGAAGTGAATGGGCCACCTACTGCCTCTCTTGAGCCTAGTCATTCAAAGAGTAAGCCTACTGCGAAAGGTAGGAAATACGACATAAAATATTTGGAAATTGGCTGTACGTATTGTGGAACTAAAGATTGTCCTTTTTAGTGATCCAGTTTTTCTTTAAGTTACACAGGAGATTGTGAGGTGGTAGATGAATAACAATCGTGGATATTGATGAGTTTATCACAGTTATACTAGTCTACTTAATGTTCAATGTTCAATCACTATCACAGAACACAAAACACTCACATGATGCGGGTGAGCTGCTGGGCATGGTCCCCCAGCCGGCGAGTTCTTGTAGTACAGCGAAGGCTCGTGAGGACACACTCACTTACCTCGGACAGCATTTCGAGTTCTGTATATGGCCCCGAAGTTTTCAGCACACAGTGCACATAGCAACCAAGGAGTAACACTACCGCACTGTTCAGTTGAGGTGGTTGCAGACTAAATGTTGGGCGGATCACCCATTCAGGAGTGATGTAGGTAGTAGGACAGTTCAGGAAGCTATTCAGGACACGGGTGAAGCGGTTCCAGGTCGATCGAATCGGATCACACTGCGTAAATCGGTGCAGGATTGTATCCTGATGGGAACATGAAGTGCATAAGGCTGTCTCCACCATGTGAATGCGATGGAGTCTGTTGTTTGTTGGTATAAGGTCATGGATTACTTTATACCAACTTTCCTTCGCTGCGCTGGGAAGAATGCGATTGGCGACATTCCTCCAGACTCGATTCCAGTTAACGATCAATGCGGATTGCATAATTCTGGGGGCAACATACTGTTGTGCCATGATAGAACGATACAGCTTTTTCGTTGAGATAGACCTGATGACGTCTTGTGGCACGTAGCTTAATTCAACTCTCAGATACCGGACAAGAGGTGCATGATGATTGATATCATAATAAGCTGGTGGGTTCAAGCAGTCATAGGGACTACACCATCTCCGTAGAAAGTTATGTGACTCATCGGACCCGAAGTGATCACTTTCGTGATGTTTATAGTGCGTTTTTCTTTTGTGCCGCATTTGTCAGTTAAATGCTTTGAGACCACCGAACGA
Source organism: Meconema thalassinum (assembly GCA_946902985.2). Lineage (NCBI taxonomy): Eukaryota > Metazoa > Arthropoda > Insecta > Orthoptera > Tettigoniidae > Meconema > Meconema thalassinum. The sequence goes on from OX336391.1 coordinate 483,167,681, forward strand.
AAACATATGTACTTATTCATTTCTGTTAACATTATAATGTTTATTACTAGTGTTTAATCTCTCTCTATATATATATATCTAAGACTCTTACCTCAGCGTGTTAATAGGTCATGCGCCTCCAGCTTACGATCGCATACTGAAAAGGGTGTCGACTTGCTTGCTGCCTTCCTGTATGACTGACGTCACAGCTTGCCCTGGCCAATCATCGCCCGCCAGCTTGGCTTCCAGACGTTTCCATGATGTTATTATTTAAGTGGCGGCGTTTTGCTCTCCATCAGCATTCCTTCTTCAAACCTTCTACGGTCTTCTTCAACTAGCGAGAGGCATTCGTGCCTTCCGCCCTTCTCCGGGGCCTTCTAAACTTCAGGCCTAATCTGCATTTATGAGTGAAACTACCAGGAAACGCAACAGCAGAGAGCTTCAGCACTGAGAAAGTGCATTCTACGTTTTTACTCCAAACCGCAAGAAGCTGCATCAAATCGCAGTTCTAAATGCCATGTTATTTGGCATTCAAGAAATAGCATCAAAACCTAACGATGTTAGCCAATGTACAGCGCTGGTCGCCCTGGCGAAGTTATTTTCCTGATGCTGGACATTTCAAATTCTACTACCAAAAAATCTAGTGTTGGCCACGGCAGTCTCCGTCAGCATGCTTCTAGTCATCGCCACTAAAGATAAGTTTGTGCCTTTTTTATTATTATCTTAATCATCTTCGTTTTAAGTGTTTGCTAGCAAGTGCAAGAATATTAAATTTGTGTGTGCATCAAGCAGAATGAACTTTTGAGTAATAGCCCATGGCTGGGCCAACCTAATTAAAATTAATGAACATTTGAAACTGCCCCAGGCGGGCCAGCATAACTAATTTTTTAATTAAGGCTTTATTAATGTGTTTGCAAGTTTCACCCTAAAAATAAAAGTATTGTATTTACTCTCAATGTTCAGTCTAGTATTGAAAGAACCAGGCCGCATTTCCTTAGCCCAATCCTTTCAGTCTAATCTTCTCTCAAGGAAGTTATTTTGTCCAGGCCTTAAGCCTGATGCTGTCCTCCCGTTTATGTTGATGAATCTGGGCTGTTCTCCACATAACCACGAAGCCTGTAAGCAGTTGAAGGTGTCGTTTGAGGAATAAAGTGCTAGCTTTCTTTTCAATGTCGATGAGTCCCAGACCTCCCTGGGATTTATGCAATGTTAATGTGCTGCGGGAAAGACGCAATAGAGCTCCTTGCCAAATAAACCATCCGACGGCGGAAATGATACGTGTACCCACCATTCTTGGCATAGGAAGAATTTGACTGAGATACCATATTTTACTTAAGCTGAACATATTCACGTACATTGTTCGTTGGTGTAAGAGGAAGGAGCGGTACCGCACTTGTTGCAAGGCACCACGCACAGAATGTAGGGCAACGTCCCAGTTCTTTTTAATCATTTGGTGTACACTATTCAAGAAAGATATGCCCAATATTTTGAGTTCTGAGGCGATCGTTACCCACGCCGGGAGAACCCCTTGGACGCGGTCCAATTTCCCAATCCACATCACCTTTGTTTTTCGTCGGTTCAGCCGCACACCAGAATATCTCCCGTACTCATCAAGGTCCGTGAACAATTGCTGCATGTCAACGGTCCGATCCACCACAAGGGTGACATCATCCGCATATGCAAAAATACTGATCTCCGTGCCATTGAAAGATGTATGGAGATTACAAAGAAGGAGTTCCAGGGATAGAACAAAAAGAAGCATGGACATCGGACACCCTTGCCTGACTCCACGATGGATGAGGAGAGGTCGTGTGAAATACCCATTTACATCCACTTTTGAAGATCCACCATGAAGAATTTTGCTCACGAGGGCAATAAACCGCATATTGAAGCCTATAGCTTGAAGGGTCGCAAGGATGTATTTATGGTTTACCCTATCAAAGGCATGGTCAAAATCCAGTGATAATAACAGTTTCTTCTTATTGCCGACCAGCGACTCACTAATGACATCGCGAATAGCACATGTAGTGTTGACAATGCACCTTCCTGGTACCCCCACCTGATTGGTGGCGAGATGTGGCTTCCTCCATATAGGCCTGAAGTCTCGTTTTCATACATTTCGTGAAGATCTTGTAGTCAAAGTTTAAAAGCGTCAGTGGGTGAAAGTCCCTGAGCTGTGTTGGTTGTGTAATTTTTGGGACTAATACAACCAGGCCATCTTTCAGGGTGTCGATATTTCGTCCAGGACGACAAGCATCATTCACTACGGCTGTAAGTTCATCGCGAATGGTGGTCCAAAACGTCATGTAGAAAGCTCTCCCCAGGCCATCAGGACCAGGACTCTTGTTCGGCGCACTGTGGAGTATGGAGGTATATATTTCTGCGGTGGTGATGTCCTGGGTCAAGCACTCTTGTCCTCTGTGCAAAAGTCTTCCTCGTACACCATCGAAGAACGGATGCTGGTAGTGAAGTGGGACTGGGGCGTCGTCTGTGTACAAGGACTAAAAGAAGTTCTCTACCGTTTCTGTGATTAAGGTATGACTACTCACCATTTGTCCCTCAGGTGTCGCAATGCGGTTGATGTACTTCTGACGGCCTTTGCGGCACGCCCGTATAAAATGATAAACGGAGGGTGCCTCTGATGCCAGATGTTGATGATCTTGGGCTTGAAGTTTAGTCCTTCCAATGCTTTGCGCTGCAGCGTGAGGAGTTGCTCTCGGATTTTCTTTATTCTGCGATATGTATTAGGGTTGGTAGGGTCTTCATTGTATAACTGTCGTAAACATTTATAGTAGAAATCTGTCGTCTGATGGATGTGGCGTCTTCTCTCGGCACTGTAGGCCATCAATAACCTAACAGCTCTGGGTTTCGCATACTTCAACCACCACTCAAGAGTATCTTGAAACCGGTGAATGTGGCGTTTCCAGTTATGCCATTCAGTGGCAAAGCTATCTTTCATGTCCAAGTGTGTCAGAATAGAATCATTTAACCTCCATGATCCTCTCCCATGGCGAGGTCCCAATTCTGGTTGGCGAATCTTGCACAGATACGCACAATGGTTTGAAAACTCCACCGGGCATACATCTGTTTCCCTCACGTGTTCTTTCAATTCCTCGCTGACATATATTCTATCCAGTCGAGAATCACCATTATGGTAGTAGTACGTGTAACCGGCTGACCCCGACGGCCTCTGTTCCCATGTGTCTTTTAAGCGTAATCCTTGTATTAACGCAGATAGTGCAGGGCAGCCCTGAAATTGGCCACTTTGTTCTTTGGGCGATAGCACTGCGTTAAAATCCCCACCGAGGATTATATTGCCGGTATGATTATGGAGAAGTGGGAGAATATCTGTGGTATAAAAGAGCCGGCGTTCTATCCTGGCCTGCGAACCAGAGAGAGCATATACATTGACAATCAAAAGATCTCGAATACGGATACTGAGTCCGCGTGAGTTGACTAACTGGACTGGATCCGCATATGGTATATGGTCCTTAATGTAGATGGCTGTACCACGCTTGTGCTCATTGACATTAACTATTTTATCGTAGCCAGAGATGGTAAGGAGGTCTTCAGTAGCCACTTCTTGCAACAGAACAATATCCACATCTTGGTCTCGAATGAGGTTGCGTAAGAGCGACTGTTTACTAGCAGTTTGAATGCAATTTACATTGATCGTCATTAGATTATATGTCAACAACATCGTCAGATAGATAGACATGTTTCTTACCAAAATAAACAAGATGGAGATGGGGTGGTCTTTAACGCTTGTCGCTCGACTTCCCGCCTTGTAGTCGGGGGTCCCTGACACCCGCATACGGCTTGTGCGTTCCCTCTTTTGACGCCCGGATTGTTTCAGCTTTGGAGGTGGTTTTCAAAGGTACCTGTTCTTTAGGAATTAGTTCCTTGGTGTACATGATATCTGGGTCCTGTGACCCCATCTCTTATGTATCCATTTTGCTGGAGGGGTCGTCTTCTACTTCATCCGACCATCGTATACCAGCGGTCTGTGGTTCACAACTAACTATGGACTGGTTAGAGGGTGGCATACTGGTAGCATTGTCTACTGAGGTCTACTGTGACCACTTCAGGTCTGGCAGTGCTAATGTCAGGTTTCTGATCAGTTTTAGGAACTAGAGAAGTGGCCGTCCTACCTAGACTGCAATTGGTGTATTGGCTAGTATCAGACGAAGGTGGCAACGCTGGCTGCCCGTGGAGTTCCTGTGGGAGAATGTTGTTGTTTACTAGTGGCGGGCAATGGCCCAGCTGGTTGCGGCGATAAGGCGGTGGAGTGAGGAGTCAACAAGTCCATCGTGTCTTGTGCTACAGCTGACGTATCAAGTGGGGCAGGTTGTTCGGGAAAAATACTGACGTTAGATGAACAAGGTGCCGGTAAGTCAGGCGAGGCAATGTCACTTTCCTTGTTGGCTACAATTTCACTGAGAAGCTTAGGGCCGGTTTTGTTTTCAGTTTCACCGCGCCTCACTGGGCATTCCTGTCTAAAGTGATCAGTGGCATTACAATAAAGGCATGATCGAGGTTGTCCATCATACACCACCTGTGCTTTGTAGCCATCGATAGAAATAATGGGTGGAATTGCAGTTTGTAGTTCAATCCGCATAGCCCGAATACCACTCAAAATATTGAATAGGTAGGTAGCTGACCATCGTTCGTTTCTAATTTCACGAACCTTCCCGTACTTACTAAAGTATGACATTATCCGGTCATTCGGCAGTTCAATGGGAAGGTTCATAATTCGGATTAGTTTGCTGTCAACATCCGCACAAGTTATATTTACCTCAGATATAGAGCCATTAAATTTCCATACCTGTGATTTGCCGTTGGTCCTGTTGACGACCTTCTCCATCAGTAGTTTGCTGGTGAACTTGATGAAAACAGCAGTTTCCAGTTTGGCGATTTGAATGACTTCTAATTGGTCCACGTTGAGTTTTAGGGTGTACTGAATCCACTCATGTATTTCTGCGGGGCCTGGTTTATTGGCCTTGTCGGGGAAAGCACATTTTATCGTGTTTTTCCTAATGCTGTTGGTTGCCATTTTTACTGTACTTGAAACGACTTGAAAGTTAGACACTCGAATACGTCACTCACAACGAGGCAAAGCGCAGCGAACCGGTCGCTGCCACGGTTCAGACCGGACTCCTAAGCCTCAGTGCGTGATATGCTTTGAAACCCTTGCCAACGAGAGTATGCAACCTGCAAACCTCTGGAGGCATCTAGATACCAAACACTCGGACCACAATGGTACAATGAATCCATTGAATTCTTCAAAATAATCTTAGCTGAACAGAAATCATGCCTGGAAAATTCTAGTGCAAATGTGAATGAAAATGCAACGATTGAATCCTAGGAAGTAGGCTATCTCAGCTTGTCGCAAAACGTGCCAAAAACCATACCATTGCTGAAGAGCAAATTCTACCTTCAGCAATTATTTTCTGAGAGAGAATGCTGGGCGATGCTGCCGCAAAGCTTTTAAGTACCGTCCCGCTGTCTAACGATACTGTGCTAAGACGTTGTTGGCAAAGCTCCACATGTGTGACATGTTTGCTCTGCAGTTGGATGAGAGCACCGACATATCAAAATAAAAAAGCGATAATGTTCGTTTTTTGTACTTTTTTGTGTTATGACGAAATATATAAATATTTTCTTATTTCCTGTGAATTAGTACAGTGGTTTCCATTAAGAATTTAAATATTGTAAGTCTTGACTTAAACGATTTTGGAGCGGGGGGTCCGTGCATACATAACGATTGCTTTAGGGGGTCCGAGAAAAGTTCCTAATGGGAACCTCTGCCCTAGTTTGAGCTCTCATTCGCCATTTCTCACATCTCCCATGTACATACGATTTTTTCACATTTTCAACAGCTCAATAAACCTGTAGCTACGAGGTAAACCTCAATCATTTACACGTGTTAATTAACCATTATTGTTTCATTTTCTTTCTGAACTTCTGTGCTTAAAGAAATATTTATTTTTCTAAGTGAAATTCTGTAGAAATTGTAATTAAAGCCTTGCTGGTTCGAGTGAGGTTCTGTGTGTTATATGATGCTGAAAGACTCCACCCTCCAACAATTGCTGTAATCCAAAGAAAAATATTATTTATAGGGAGGAAGGCATTACAGAACTGGAAAATTTATTAAAATATGTCTTCATTTTGCCAATGTATGGGAGTTAGGTAAGTTTATTGTTACTGATATATGAGATACATTTTACAAAATACGAGGCGGATCGTAAAGTCATTGCCCCTATTTTACTTTGCCAATAAAATGCATACAGGAAATTACAAATATACGTAGTGGTCCACGCACCTTACACTACCTTTTCGCACAGTCTCCACATTTTTTCAGAAATTTTTCCCATCGCAGCACTAAATTTGAGATGCCCCTGTGGTAGAATTCAGCCAGCTGACTGTGGAACCATCGTCGAACTGCTGTCTTGGCGTCATCGTTGCACGTGAATCGCTGTCCTGCCAGGAACTTCTTCAGTGGACCATGAAAATGCGAGACCACTTGTGGCAACCAGAACCGCCAACAAGCTCCGTACATTTCGATGGGAGAGTCTGGACCACCCACCAGACAGTCCGGATGTCGCCCCAAGTGATTTGCACGTTTTTGGTCCGCTGAAGATGCTTTTTAAAGTCACTTCTTCACTCTATTATTACAATATAAACTTTTAATTTCGAACGAACCACGTCCTTTAGAACAGTTTAAATGATCCTCGGTTTGATAATCGGAACTGGTGGGTCCCATGTTATGGATTTTAAAGTTTGCATAATTCACCGCGCCATCCTGAAATGGTACGACTGATGACTTTTATTTTGGGCACAAGACGCGTTCCATAAGAAGGTATTTTTTTTAACCAAATTTGGTAAATATCCGATGATTAGTTTGGTCGTAATTTAATTTTAAATTTTGACCATTTGAGTGGCCTCCATTTAGTTTTGGTAAAGATAGCGGGGATATAAAACATGACACTGAGGTGTCCTTCCTAGTGCTACCTCCATACCTGATTTGGTTCAATTTGGTTTCGTCATGTTTGAATTTATAGGGGGGAGATACATACAGAGTACACACTCACACACAGACAGACAAACAAAGTGTAGATCTCATAAGTCGACTCCTATGTTTGTCAAAAATAGAAAGTAGGCTACAAATGAATATTTTTGGTTCTTCTTCTGTTTGGGTAAGAACTTTCTTGTATTATTCCCCAAATGGCATCACCCATCATGTTCTCATTATATTGTCTTTGATAACGTTGCTCAAAGTAAATCATGTCTTGGTGAAAACGTCCCCCTTGCTCTTCTGAATATGCCCCCAAAATATTTTTAAATTGCTCCATGTGAGTATGTCACATGTGTACACTATAAGGGACAGCCTGGAACCCTTTTTTTTTTTAGCGTATGGCTCTTAGTGCCGGGAGTGTCCAAGGACATGTTCGGCTCGCCAGTTTGTAGCTGCTTTTAGGCGGACACCCATGGTGTGAGCTACAAGTACCGTTGCGTGTGGAGTGTTGTCTGGGGAGGAAAGTTTGAATGTATGGGCGAAGAGTTGGAAGGTAGCGGCTGTGGCCTATAGTTAGTGACCAACCCCGGCATTTGCCTGGAAGGACGATGGGAAACCGCAGAAGACCATCTTCAAGGTTTCTGGCGGGGCGATTCGAACCTCCTCGCCTCCCAGATGTGAGCGGCTGCCAGCAGCCACGCCATAACGACCACGGCTAACTCACCCGGTCTGGGACTCATGACCTTAACCTTCTCAAGCGTACTGGAAATAAGCTCCTTGTAATTCTCAACTTTCTCAAGAAAGCCATGGATCACTGCTTTAAGGCTACACTTTGCTTGTTTTTGGTGGATGTTGAGTAATTTTGGAAATTCTTCACTGACCATTAGTTTCTTTGTTTGAGGACCTACAAATTACCAGCTTTAATTTTAGCTTCTGACAATTTAGGAAAAAAGTATTTAAATACTGTATTCAAAAAGCTTCATAACCTTGACCAAGAACCATTACAAACTGCTTCATGTGGCCTAATTTTATACGCAACGGAGGCAGCAAAACATGATCATTGCTTAAAGTACATAAGCAAACTTCCAATTATGAATGGTCTTTTGGTTACTGTTCGATGAAGACAGTAAGAATATATGAATTAAATGATAGACTCAACAGAAAATGTTTTTTCTATGTTGACTTGTGTAATCCAACAGGTAGGCCTGTTGTTTGAGTCTTCAGTCTTTTGACTGGTGTGATGCAGCCCTCCATTCCTCCCTGTCCTGAGCTAATCGTTTCATCTCTACATAGCTACCACACCCTACATCCGAGGCAATCTGTTTAATATATTCTAACCTTGGTCTACCCCTACAGTTCTTGTCCTCGACCCTTCCTTCCATAACTAAGCTTGCTATTCCTGGGTGTCTTAGTATGTGTCCTACTAACCTATCTCTTCTCTTCATTAGCAGTCGCCAGAAACATCTCTCCTCTCCCACTCGTCTTAATACCTCTTCGTTTGTAACCCTATCTACCCATCTGATCTTCATCATTCTCCTGTAACACCACATTTCAAATGCTTCAATTCTCCTCTTTTCTGCTGCACCAATAGTCCAAGTTTCACTTCCATAGAGCGCCACGCTCCAGGCAAAGGCTTTCAAAAATGACTTCCTAATGCCTAAATCTATATTCGATGTAAACAGATTCCTTTTTTATAGAAAAGATTTCCTAGCCTGAGCCAACCTACTTTTTATATCCTCTTTGCTTCGTCCATCACAGGTTATTTTGCTACCTAAGTAACAGAAGTCTCCTACTTCCTTCAGCTTTTCACCTGCCAATTTGATGTCCATAGAGGTTTCTGATTTATTTCGGCTGCATTCTAGTATTTTTGTTTTACAATTATTAATTTTCATCATGTATTCTTTCCGTAAGACGGAGTCCATACCATTCAAAAACTCATTCAAATCCTCAGGCTTACCGGCCAAGATGACGATGTCATCAGCAAATCTCAGAGTTGAAATTATTTCTCCTTGAATCTTCACTCCCACTTTACATTTTTCTCTAATTTCCTTCATTGCTTGTTCAATGTAAAGATTGAAATGTATCGGTGATAAGTTGCAGCCTTGCCTAACACCTTTCTGCATATCAGCTTCTCTCTCATGTCCTTCAGCTCGAATGACTGCTGTCTGGTTTCTGTATAGATTGTAGATTACCCTCCTATCCCTGTACTTTATTCCAATAGATTTCAAAATGTCAAACAATTTAGTCCAATCAACGTTATCAAAAGCCTTTTCTAAGTCTACAAATGCCATGAACGTTCTCTTATCTTTTCTTATTCTACCTTCCAAAATCAGCCTAAGACTTAGTACAGCTTCCTTTGTTACTACATTTCTCCTGAAACCAAACTGGTCTTCACCCAACTCCCTTTCTATCTGGCTTTCAATCCTCTTGTAAATTATTCTAGACAGGATCTTTGAAGCATGAGTAATCAAGCTGATTATACGGTAATCTTCACATCTGTCAGCTCCCACTTTCTTTGGTATAGGGATGATTACATTCTTCTTGAAATCAGGGGGTACCTCACCTGTCTCATAAATCCTACACACCAAGTGAAATAACCTGATCAGACCTTCATCTCCTATGCAGCGTAGCAACTCAATCGGTATATCATCTATGCCTGGTGCTTTGTTCCTGTTTAAGTCTTCCAAAGCTCTATCAAATTCTGATCTCAATATTAAATCTCCTTTCGCATCATCATCAATTTCCTCGTCCCTTTCCATTACATGATTCTCAAACTCCTTTCCCTTATACAAACTCTCTATATAAGCTTTCCATCTCCCAACTTTTTCTTCCCTATCTGTTAGAGGCTTTCCATTTGTGTCCTTAATATCATAGCACTTAGTCTTCTTCTCCCCAAAAGTATTCTTAATCCTTCGATAAGCTGTGTCTACTTTTCCTAATTTCAGACAATTTTCTATACCTGCTCATTTTTCTTTCAACCATTCTTCTTTCGCTTCCTTGCACTTCTTGTTAACCTCATTTCTCAGACGTCTTTATTCTGCTTTCCCCTTTTCTTCTCTTAGATTCTTGTGTTTCCGCCTTTCATCCATCAATTCTAGTATATCCTGAGTGATCCACGGTTTCCTACCTATTCTTTCTTTCCTACCAATGTTTTCTTCAGCGGATTTTGTTATTTCATTCTTCAAAAGTGCCCATTCGTCTGCAATTGAAGTTTGTTTACGGTTTTTCATTAGTCCTTCCTTTATACTCTTCTTGAATCTTTCGTTTACATCCTTTACTTTCAGACTGTCTATTGCCCATCTTTTTGGCTTTTGACTTTTCTTCAGTTTCATCAACTTTAATCTGCATTTTATTACAACCAGATTGTGGTCAGTGTTTATGTCAGCACCAGGATATGTTTTACAATCCAAAATCTGGTTTCGAAACCTCTGCTTGACCATAATGAAGTCGATTTGGTAACGCCCTGTATCTCCTTGTCTCATCCATGTGTATATTCTTCTATTGTGGTTATCGAATAAGGTGTTAGCTATGACCAACTCATGTGCGGTGCAGAATTCCATCAGCCTGCTTCCTCGATCATTCCTTTCACCTAATCCGAAATCTCCTACTATCTTCCCTTCTCTCCCTTTTCCTACCACAGCATTCCAATCTCCCATTACTATAACATTTTCATCACCCTTGATATACCTCAGAATTTCATCTATTTCTTCGTAGACCTTCTCAACCTCCTCATCATCAGCTTGACTGGTAGGCATATAGACTTGTACCACTGTGGTGCAGGTAGGTTTAGTATGATTTTTGCTACAATAATCCGTTCACTATATTGCTCATAATATTCCACCCGCTGTCCAAGTTTCCTACTCAATATGAGACCTACCCCTGCTTGACCATTGTTTGATTTAGTGCTAATGACCCTATAGTCTCCTGACCAAAAGTCCTGTTCTTCCTGCCAGCGCATTTCACTAATCCCAACCAAATCCAACCTCAACCTATCCATTTCCCTTTCTAAGTTTTCTAACCTTCCAATTCCTAGCAGACTTCTAACATTCCACGCTCCGATCCGTAGAATGTCAGATTTCCTCTTTGTCACTTCTGTGATGTTAACCCCTCTCGAGTAGTCCCCACCCGGAGATCCGAACGGGGGACTAGTTTACCTCCGGATTGAAATTTTACAAGGGAGGAGGCCATCATCACATGTAATTATGCATAGAGAGTTGCATATCCTCGGGAATAGGATTACGGCTGTAGTTTCCCGTTGCTTTCAGCCATGCATCAGGACGCAGTGTAGCCATTATTTGGCTTATATTATCAATATCCTAACCGTCTATAAGACCTGTAAAGAATTGATTTATTCTGTAAGGCTGCTACTCCCTTTCAGAATAAGTAAAGAGCAATTCTACTAACAGAAATACTAACCTTCTACTAACAATTAAATTCCAAAATTCTACTAACCAAAAAAATACTTAAGTTCCACCAACAACAAATACTACCACTAAAACAGTCCGTCACCAGGCACACTCACATGCACCCTCACACATCACAGTCTACTGAAACAATGAACTATAACTAACAAACAATGCAGGTAGGCCTATATGTGCATTAAACATTAACGTTACCTTGAGAAAACAACAGTAATGTACTTTTAGAATTCGATTTTGGCTTATTTTAATTTTATGAAAATCAAGTAGTTCCGTGAAGAATTATACAGCCTATTTTCATATATCCCACTCATGATAATAAAATTGCATCTATCTAAATGCAAAATTTCAGTTTGATTGTTGTAATAGATTCGTAGATATTGAGAATCGTCTAAATATTTCAGATGGTTGCCATGTTGGATTTTTATTTATGTTCTTTTACATGAAGATTATTGTGTACGTGTGGTATTCAAACTTCCCTCGCATGATTAGGACACAAAAAGTAAAAACGAGATTTTAAAATTTCGCAAAGCTGCCATCTTGTGCTTATGAAAACAATTGGAAAAAATAAGATGCCAGTGGATTAACATTTGTATAAGCCTTTACCGTACAAAACTTCACTGCACTAGGATGTTTAAATCGCGAGAAAAGTCGCGTCGCCGCCAGGTTGGATTTGTGCTCACCACGTTATTTAATGTCCTGTAGGTGAACTTATGTTTATGGCCTATATGAACCTTAAAGAATTCAGTTTGATTGCCTTAAAATATTCGTAGATACTGAGAACCGTCTACATATTTCAGATGGTCGCCATTTTGGATTGTTATATTAATACACCATAGAGTTATGTACTGTGCCCGTATATTCGAGAAGTAACCTGTCGGAAATCCAAAGCTGGGCTGGATTGCAAAATTATGTAGGCATACGGCTAAATATACTATCAAAATCCGCTCCAACAAGGTCTTCGGGAATATACGCAGAAGACTGCAATGATATTATGAACAAACATTAATTACTCTGGGGCTCAGGTGATCACTTACCTTATATATCTCGGGGTTTATTTAGGGTAATCTGCTTCAAACCAGAAATGGGGGCTCCACAATATCATTTCCTTTGTATCTAAAATAAGTCGCTCGAAGGATGACGTAGAAAAAGAACTAAATAAATGTATTAACATAAATAAACAATAATCTAAAACAAATACAAATTCCCTATAAAAATTAATTAATAAATATTTACACACTCTCTCCCCGCTTCACATACACGCCACTGGAGTTGTTATGTCTTCAGAATAACAGAAATTAAATTTTGAAAGGCCTCTGCCAATTACAAGTGTTAAAATATTTAACGAAAACTTCCTGCGTGTCTAGCATTCTTCACAAGCTATTAACATTCTTGCGCGTGTCAAACGCGTGCATCTTGATTGTCGACACGTTTATATATATGACGCAGTTCCCAAACAGCCGTCAACCTGTTTTCATTCATAATTGGTTGTGGCCGCAACAACTCTTCCCATTTATATAATACAATGGCCTTGATTTTATAACGGGCTGTCTGCACTCCTAGCCTCACTGCTGGTCTGCCTTGCGAATGCGTATCATCGCTTCAAAGTTACACGCTTCAAATAGAATCATTCACTCTTAACAAAACCTTTTATAAAGCAGTCGTTCCTTTCTCAAATGCATTCAAACTTTCACACAACAATCCAAGCATTCCCTTACGTCATTCATGACTGACGAAGTTTTCTTCAATCATACTTAAGAACGGAAAACATTCATTCTAAAAATATTAACCCTTATATACAGTACAAGTTCACCTATGAGACTTTTCAAAACCTGGTAACTACAAATCCAACATGGCGGCCAAGCGAATTTGCGACGTTTAAATAGACTTTTCTCGCGATTTAACCAACCAAACGCAATAAAACTTGGTACAGTTTATGATTTTACACATTGTAATGCACCGACATCTAACTTCGGTCAATTGTTTACATAACCTCAAGATGGCGGCTGTGCGAAATATTTCACCGGCATTCTATATCTCTTAAACTATTACCGGTATCACCCAGAAATTTTGTACGAAGACAAAGGGCACTACTGGAAGTTCATCTATAAGACTTTCAAACACCGGTTAACTACAAAACGAATATGGCGGCCAAGCGCAATTGAAAATTTTAAATAGAGCTTCCTCGCGATTGAATGATTCAAACGCAATGAAACTTGGTACAGGAAATGTTTATACACATTGTAATGCACTGGTATCTAATTTAGTTCAATTGTTCACATAACCTCAAGATGGCGGCTGTGCGCATTTTAAAGTAAAGTTTTTATTTCTTGTGTCGTAATCATGCGATCGAAGTGAAAGTTTGAATAATGAACCTACTCAATAATTTTCCTTTAATGGTACATGACTCTATGGCCTATACATATAACAATCCAACATGGCGACCATCCGAAATATTTAGATGGATCTCAATATCTACGAATCTATTACAGCAATCAAACAGAATTTTTTAATGTTCATAGGGGCTATGAACATAAGTTCACCTATAGGACTTTCAATATTCTGGTGATCACAAATCCGTCATGGCGGCAACGCGAATTATAAATATTCACATGGACGTTTCTCGCAATTTAACCATCCTAGTGCAGTGACACTTGGTACAGTAAATCCTTATACAAATGTTAATTCACTGGCATCTTTTTTTTTCAATTGTTTCCATAACCACAAGATGGCAGCTGTGCGAACTTTTAAAATCTCGTTTTTACTTCTTGTGTCCTAATGATGGGATTGAAGTTTGAATACTACGCGTACACAATAATCTTCATGTAACAGTACATAACTCTAAGACCTACATATATAAAAATCCAACATGGCGACCATCCGCAATATTTAGTCGGTTCTCAATATCTACGGATCTATTACAGCAATCAAACTGAAATGTTGTATGTTGATAGAGGCAATTAATATAATTAGGATATATGAAAATAGGCTGTATATTTATTCACGGAACTATTGTTATATATAAGATAACACACTATCTTGGACAGAGCACATACATCATACAGTAAATAAAGCTGTCTCGATTATTCACCAACCATGACGCAACTTTTCATACATTCTTATTAACATGCGAAAATTATTCGTCCACTCGTTGGTGTACAGTATGTTGTTTTAGAGTACTGATCATTAGTATATGATGATCGTTCAGAGACATTGAATACAAAAATTCAACGTACTAAAAATGCATTCGCTAGATGTATTGACGTTCGTAAAGAGAAGCATATTACACCATACTACATTCAGCTACACCACTGCACTTAAACTAAATGAACGTAGTTTGCTGGCAATGACATTGTTCACTGTAAATATTCTTAAAGAGAAGTTTCCGTCATACCTTTACGTCGAGGTTTATTGAATGGAAAACGTTCACGACCAAAGTAACAGATTCGCTGAGTTCACAATGCTGATATCTTACCATTGTACTGTAGTTATAAATACAATAAATCATTTATTTGCAGTGCATCATGCATTTATAATTTATATAACCTTCATGGGTATGGGAATTCACATCGCTTAGTGCTCTGGAGACAACTTACCTTCGGCCGATAACCTCGATGTTAGGCCCCTTAAAACAACAATTATCATCATCATCATCACAACTTACCGATCGATGTATTACTGGATACCTATAACTTACAAGTTATTATTTTTTGTGTTCACAGGTTTTTTGCAAGCACATCATGAGATCTAATACGTTGTTCTTTGAGTATTTTTAGTGTATTTTGTGATATTAATTGAACTTTTATTTGTTGAAAGAAAGCAGATTGCATGCATAAAGCCCCATCTTGGCCGTATGCAAATAATCCTAAAAATAAACAATCAAAGCAATCACTATGTTTATTCTATGACAAAGGTTTCATCGAGAGATACTCAGGTCATAATCAACCAAATAGGGTGATCAATATTAAAAATTAAAATTACATGTTATTATGACGAAGTCTTTATTGACAATAAGTGAACATATTCATTGATGGATTGCTAAATAGAATGTTCTCCACGGTGCATGGTTAACAGCATTCCAAAAAGCTTTAATGTGTACGTTTCTTTAAATTCATGTTTAATTTAATAAACAAATAGATAAAATATTATAAACTAATGATATGGCCACGTGTGCAATACCAGAAATTTAAGAGAAAGTAGAATATTGTGTCTTTACTAAACATCTTGTCTTTCTTCCAAAAACACTAGCAACCACCACAAAGTCAGGGAGCACATTATTGTATAATAATCACAAGAAATGTCGTAGCGGTGGCTGCAAAACCACACAGAACATTCATATTCAACTTGAAGAACCCAAAGGCTGTAAACTCTACCTTGGAATGTACTAGTTGTTGTGAAAATGAAGATAACTCGTTCATAGTAGATGTTCCAAACATCGTCTGCAATATGAGTTTAGTAACAATGGTAGCTGTCTTTAAACTTTCTGAACTTGTGAAGTGGCACAAGGACAGGGTTGTTACCAGTATAAATATATTGCTGAACTCCCAGCAGACCGACAAAGTCACCAATAAAATATCACCTTCTTTATAAGACCGTATAACAAATAATGTGTCGAAGAGAAGACATAAGAAGTCATACAGCAAAATAAGTAATATGTGGAAGCTGAACATCGAGTTGACAACAGCAGCTGTATCACAAAGATTGCTGTGAATGAGTCGTAATGTTCGTAGAGGGATTAGATTTCTTTCGTCATACTCCGGAGAAATGTCAGGATAGACCCTTCTGTGAACATTTCTTGTCAATTCCTCGTCGAAATATCTTGAATGTTGAGTGTGAAATCCTTCCGGTGTGAACTTTCTTCTTGTTTCCTCAGTAGCTTCAATGGTAAACATATAGTTGCTCAGATGTTCGTTCAGAACTTCAAAGCGGTGTTTTAAGATTAACAGAATATTAATAAACCTCAATAAAATCGTATAGACTATAAAATGACTAATTATGCCTAATAATAAGAAGAAATGGAAATATCTTCCATTAACAGAGAAATTGTAAATAATGAGAAGTATTAAAATGGTAGTTAATGTGCTTGTTATTGAAAAGACTTTGATTTTCAGTGTGAAATGTGGATTACGTTTTCCATCGCGTAATATAATCCCGTCCAGTTTCGATACATTAGTTAAAACATTTTCAAACTTACGGAAGTTAATTGTTGCGCTTGCTATTAAAGCGGACACCACAATTACACCCTTCAAGGAGAAAAGGAGATTTGAGAATATTTTCATCATCCCGTGGTCTTCAGACAATACGTCTAGTACATTCAGGAAGATATAAGTTGTCAGCCCTGCGCCGGTAAATAAGGTAACCAGGATGGTGTACACTAACTGAGCCAAAGTACGCTTTATCATGACACCTCCTGTATCGTTGTTCCAGGAATACGGTGCCAGGCCAGATATCACCGATAGCACGTGGACAGGAAGGAGCGTAGAGTACAGAGATTCGTGTGGAGTCATGTTTAATGCTTACCACTAGATCTAACAATTTTATACTGCACTATTCTCAGAAATATGTCCACCCTGTAAACCTTCAAGCATATATTTCACTGTCTTGCATTACATTACCGAAATAATGAACGTTTGACATTTTTATTATGCAAACTTAAGTGGCAAATGGTACTCAATAGAATTTTATTTAAACATACGTCAGCTATAGTTAAAAGGGACGTAAAACCCATAACAATGTAATACATGTTGTGTCAAGTTAATCACCAGAATGTAAGCAAATTATCCAACAGTGATGAGTCATCAAGTACAGTGCATGAGCCACACGAAAGAAACTTATAATGTGATTCACATCCTAAGGGAACAACAGGGTAACGCTGAGCAAAAAACCCTTAGCTTGCTTTGAAGGCATTTTGAAGCATCCATTTTGTCCCAGGAAAATAAAAAATAGGTAAAATGTCGTCACCATACCATTATTTTACTAAAAATGTATCTTGTCAGTTAAGAAACAAAGAATTTTTGGAATTTCTCGCTATAAAGACGTCCTCAAACAATTTTTCGTTCAATTGTTTTGCATTGTACAGAAAATGGACACCTTTCGATGACTTTTAGAATGTCTGGCTTGAAGTGTGTCAATATGAGTGCATTGCATCTTCTCTTCCAGAAAAAAGAATCTCAGAGGTTGGGTGAAAGATAAATGTATATATACATGCATTCCGAATATTTTGTTAACCACATGCTACTTAGTTTTGACAGATTTTAATACGTAAATTACAACTAAAACATCTCCATACTTGATGGTTTATCTTTTCTTGAAATCCACGCTCAAACATAAACAATTCAAACCTCTGGTCTCGTGCTGTTATATGCATTATATTAGTTCGTTATCTACGAATTACGATACATGACCAGTTCAGATTGATTGTCTTTTGTGATAAGTCTCGAGGTTCAATGTTCTTGTATTTTGTTCACAGGTAATATTAACGAATATGGTTTTGCTTGCTGCAGATGTAATTTAATATATTTTATACACGCATGATTGCTGATTGCATAATAATTTCTTTTACAAACCTGCCTCGCAATTGATCATATTTACATGATTAGAAATATTCTAGAAGAATCAATGACATGTACATTCATGGACTTTCTAGTTCTCAATCCAAGTGGTTTCGAAGTTTAAACTCTTCTTAATCATGGCCCGCTGTAAGATTAAGTAAAGTTGTTGACACGGCAATCCAAAGCCGTCCGATGGATAGCAATTGTCATTACTGCCCTGGGGGGTATTGGAGAGCACAGCAGCGATAACTCCCGACACTGGACATGTTCCAAATTAAACTTGAGCACGGCACGTCAGGTGATTGGAGTAAAATTCAGAAAGTACACTTTAAATGTTCATGTCGAAATTGAAGCCAACATCATATATTATCATCGCGTCCTGGTGGAGACCTCTCAATGAGTGTGGTATATTTGTCTTCACAGAATTGTAAGCTGGGCACTCTGTACAATATCTTGTAGTTCTTCAGGCACTGAAGTTAAGTATTTGACAGCAGTGGGGAAACTAAAACCTAAATACTACCAATGGTATACTGTACGTTATCTTTTACTCAATTACATGTTTACTCTGTTATGGGAGATAGAGTACGTCCTGACACACGCTATACCGCAATGCAGATACAGAACATGCAATGAAGCATGTGGCCAGTGGCTCCTTTCTGGAAGTACTTACATGAGCGACATGCTAAACACACCTAGCTGGATTCCCCTTTCAATACTGATCTACATGCAGAATATCAGAGAATTAGGTACAGGGCCATCGAAAAATAATGCCTAGATTTTAAATAATTGCTATACAAAATTATTGCAGGTTTTAGCCTTAAAATGCGTGGGAAAGATAAAAAAATTAGACTATTTTCATTTATGAAAAAAAAGGCTTATGAGATCACCTTTTGTCCGTGTGTATGCTTGTGTGTGTGTGTGTGTGTCTCCCCCTAATAAAATATAAACAGCTGGAGCGATTTCGATGAAACTCGGCAAGTTCATAGCACTATTCCGGAAGACCCCGACCGTGCCCTTCGAATTTTGTTACGTCTCACCGATCCAACATGGCGGTTGTGCGAAATATTTCACCAGCATTCAATATCTCCGAAACTAATACCGAAATCACTCTGGAATTTTGAACTGTGATAAAGGGAACTACGAGAAGTTCACCTATGTAACTTTTGAAAACCTGGTAACTACAAAACCAACATGGCGGCCAAGCGAAGTTGCGACATTTAAATAGACGTTTCTCGCGATTTAACCAACCAAACGCAGTGAACCTTGGTACTGGATATGATTATACACATTGTAATGCGCGGACATCTAACTTCGTTCAATTGTTTACATAACCTCAAAATGGCGGCCGTGCGCAATATTTCACCGGCATTCTATATCTCCGAAATTATTACCGGTATCACCCAGAAATTTTGTATGGAGATAAAGGGTACTACTAAAAGTTCATCTATGATACTTTCAAAAACCGGTTAACTACAAAACGAACATGGCGGCCAAGCGAATTCGAATTTTTTAAATATAATTTTCTCGAGATTTGATGATCCAAACGCAATGAAACTTGGTACAGCAAATGTTTATACACATTGTAATGCACTAGTATCTAATTTAGTTCAATTGTTTACATAACCTGAAGATGGCGGCTGTGCGCATTTTAAAATTATGTTTTTATTTCTTGTTTCGTAATCATGCGATCGAAGTGAAAGTTTGAACAATGAACCTACGCAATAATATTCCTTTAATAGTACATAACTCTATGGCTTTTACATATAACAATCCAACATGGCGACCATCCGAAATATTTAGACGGTTTTCAATATCTACGAATCTATAACTGTAATCAATCTGATTTTTTTATGTTCATAGGGGCTATGAACAAGTTCACCTATAGGACTTTCAATAACCTGGTGCTCACAAATCCAACATGGCGGCGACGCGAAATATAAATATTCACATGGACGTTTCTCGCAATTTAACCATCCGAATGCAGTGAAACTTGGTACAGTAAATCCTTATACAAATGTTAATTCACTGGCATATAATTTATTTCAATTGGTTCCATAACCACAAGATGGCAGGCGTGCGTAATTTTAAAATCTCGTTTTAGCCTACTTTCGATTTTTGCAAAAAATGAAAGTAGACTTATGAGATCAACACAGGGCGAAAAAAGTGTGTCTGTCTGTGTGTGTGTATGTGTGTGTGTGAGTCTCTGTGTGTGTGTGTGTGTGTGTATGTGTGTGTGTGAGTCTGTGTGTGTGTGTGTGGGTGTGTGTCTGTGTGTGTGTGAGTGTGTGTACTCTGAATGTCTGTCCCCCCCTATCAATTCGAACACGGTGAATGCGAATTGAACGAAATTTGGTACAAAGGTAGCACTATCAAAGGACACCTCAGTGTCATGTTTTATATCGCCGCCATCTTGACGGAAACGTAATGGCGGCCACACAAATGTTCAAAGCTTAAATCAAATTACGACTAACCTAATCATCCGATCTCTACCAAATTTTGCAACAACATACCTTTATGGGGGGAGCATCCTTTGACCAAACCAATAGGTCATCAGCGTAATTGTTTGCGGATGGCGGCCATCTTTGTGTGAAAATCGATTCCCCCTATTAATTCGAACACGGTGCAACCAAATGGAACGAAATTTGGTACAGAGGTAGTACTAACAAAAGGCACCTCAGTGTCATGTTTTATATCGCCGCCATCTTGACGGAAACGTAATGGCGGCCACACAAATGTTTAAAGCTTAAATCAAATTACGACTAACCTAATCATCCGATCTCTACCAAATTTTGCAACAACATACCTTTATGGGGGGAGCATCCTTTGACCAAACTAATAGGTCATCAGCGTAATAGTTTGCGGATGGCGGCCATCTTTGTGTGAAAACCGATTCCCCCTATTAATTCGAACACGGTGCAACCGAATGGAACGAAATTTGGTACAGAGGTAGTACTAACAAAAGGCACCTGAGTGTCATGTTTTATATCGCCGCCCTCTTGACGGAAACGTAATGGCGGCCACACAAATGTTCAAAGCTTAAATCAAATTACGTATAACCTAATCATCCGATCTCTACCAAATTTTGCAACAACATACCCTTATGGAGAAAGCATCCTTTGACCAAATGAATAGGTCATTAGCCTAATAGTTTGCGGATGGCGGCCATCTTTGTGTGAAAATCAATTCCCCCTATTAATTCAAACACGGTGAAAACGAATGGAACGAAATTTGGTACAGAGGTAGCACTAGCAGGGGGCATCTGTGTCATGTTTTATATCGCCGCCATTTTGACAGAAACGTAATGGCGGCCACACAAATGTTCAAAGCTTAAGTTAAATTACGACTAACATAACCATCCGATCTCTACCAAACTTTGCAACAACATACCTTTATGGAGGGAGCATCCTTTGACCAATCTAATAGGTTATTAGCCTAATAGTTTGCGGATGGCAGCCATCTTTATGTCAAAATTGATTCCCCCTATTAATTCGAACACGGTGGAACCGAATGGAACGAAATTTGGTACAGAGGTAGCACTAGCAAAGGGCACCTCAGTGTCATGTATTATATCGCCGCCATCTTGACTGAAACGTAATGGCGGCCACATGACTGTTCAAAGCTTAAATCAAATTTGATTAACCTAATCATCCGATCTCTACCAAATTTTGCAACTACATACCTTTATGGAGGGAGCATCCCTTGACCAATCTAATAGGTCATCAGCGTAATAGTTTGCGGATGGCGGCCAATTTTGTGTGAAAATCAATTCCCCCTATTAATTCAAACACGGTGAAACCGAATGGAACGAAATTTGGTACAGAGGTAGCACTAGCAAAGGGCATCTCAGTGTCATGTTTTATATCGCGGCCATATTGACAGAAACTTAATGGCGGCCACACAAATGTTCAAAGCTTAAGTTAAATTACGACTAACATAACCATCCGATCTCTACCAAACATTGCAACAACATACCTTTATGGAGGGAACATCCTTTGACCAATCTAATATGTTATTAGCCTAATAGTTTGCGGATGGCGGCCATCTTTATGTCAAAATTGATTCCCCCTATTAATTCGATCACGGTGAAACCGAATTGAACAAAATTTGGTACAGAGGTAGCACTAGCAAAGGGCACCTCAGTGTCATGTTTTATATCGCCGCCATCTTGACTGAAACGTAATGGCGGACACACGAATGTTCAAAGCTTAAATCAAATTACGATTAACCTAATCATCCGATCTCTACCAAATTTTGCAAGTCCATACCTTTATGGAGGGAGCATCCTTTGACCAATCTAATCGGTCATTCGCCTAATAGTTGGCGGATGGCGGCCATCTTTATGTCAAAATTGATTCCCCCTATTAATTCGAACACGGTGGAACCGAATGGAACGAAATTTGGTACAGAGGTAGCACTAGCAAAGGGCACCTCAGTGTCATGTTTTATATCGCCGCCATCTTGACTGAAACGTAATGGCGGACACACGAATGTTCAAAGCTTAAATCAAATTACGATTAACCTAATCATCCGATCTCTACCAAATTTTGCAAGTCCATACCTTTATGGAGGGAGCATCCTTTGACCAATCTAATCGGTCATTCGCCTAATAGTTGGCGGATGGCGGCCATCTTTATGTCAAAATTGATTCTCCCTATTAATTCGAACACGGTGGAAACGAATGGAACGAAATTTGGTACAGAGGTAGCACTAGCAAAGGGCACCTCAGTGTCATGTTTTATATCGCCGCGATCTTGACTGAAACGTAATGGCGGCCACACGAATGTTCAAAGCTTAAATCAAATTACGATTAACCTAATCATCCGATCTCAACCAAATTTTGCAACTACATACCTTTATGGAGGTAGCATCCTTTGACCAATCTAATAGGTCATTCGCCTAATAGTTTGCGGATGGCGGCCATCTTTTTGTCAGAATCGATTCCCCCTATTAATTCAAACACGGTGAAACCGAATGGAACGAAATTTGGTACAGAGATAGCACTAGCAAAGGGCATCTCAGTGTCATGATTAATATCGCCGCCATATTGACAGAAACGTAATGGCGGCCACACAAATGTTTAAAGCTTAAATCAAATTATGACTAACATAACTATCCGATCTCTACCAAACTTTGCAACAACATACCTTTATGGAGGGAGCATCCTTTGATCAATCTAATAGGTCATTGCTTGCCACGGTGGGTGAGTGGTTATAGTGTCGGACTACCAACCCCAAGATTGCAGGTTCGCCCCTGATCGTGGTATGTGATTTTTGAAAGGCGACAAAAATCACGACACTCATGTCATACGTTGTTGGCATGTTAAAGAACCCATTTGAATTCAGTAGGCCGTGTTCAATGGCAAAATTAATCTCGGGATTTTCCGCCAACACTAAGTTCCTCCATTCTCTACTTGACAGCGCTGTAGTGTCAAGGAGTTTAGATATCTAACCTCCTTGACTTTGTAGCGTTCAAAGGAACGACGAAATTCGACATGCAAGCTACCCTCTGGGTGTCAATTAACAAAGCTTGCACCAGGCACCCGAGGCCATACGATATTATTATTATTATTATAGGTCATTAGCCGAATAGTTTGCGGATGGCGGCCATCTTTATGTCAAAATTGATTCCCCCTATTAATTCGAACACGGTGGAACCGAATGAACGAAATTTGGTACAGAGGTAGCACTAGCAAAGGGCACCTCAGTGTCAAGTTTTATATCACCGCTATCTTGACGAAAACGTAATCGCGGCCACCCAAATGTTAAAAGCTAAAATGTAATTACGACCAACCTAATAATCTAGTCTCTACCAAATGTTGTAACACCATATCTTTATGTGGGAAACATATTCTGACCAAACTGCAAGAACATCAGCCCAATAGTTTGCAGATGGTGGCCAAGTATGTGTGCAAATCGATTCCCCCTATCAATTCAAACACGGTGGAACCGAATTGAACGAAATTTGGTACAGAGGTAGCACTAGCAAAGGGCACCTCATATTCATGTTTAATATCCCTATAGCACGTTGTATTTCAACAAGCTACTACAACCAACATTCAATCATACTCCCTGAAAAGGACAAAGAGTTATAACAATACCCATACATTTAGGAGAAAGTAGGCTATATGTTCTTTACTGAACATCTTGTTTACTTCTTGTATCTTAATGATGCGATTTATGTTTGAATACTGCACGTACACAATTATCATCATGTAATAGTACATATCTTTAAGACCTACATATATAAAAATCCAACGTGGGGACCATCCGAAATATTAGACAGTTCTGAATATCTACGAATCTATTACAGCAATCAAACTGACATTTTGCATGTTGATAGAGGCAATTAACATTAGGATATATGAAAATTGGCTTTAGTTCTTCACGGAACTACTTGTTTTACCTGGTAAGCTATATTCTATTCTCGCATTTAATATTGTGGAATGTCCTTCAATGACGTACTTTTTTCTAATCAGACCTGGTAGAGTAGTCATTCGCTAAAAGGACAATAATGTATCGCTTTACAAATCGTAAACGTTCTCTTATAGGCCTACGTATTACTGATGCTCAATTGTTTGAGTTATGAGTGTCTCGTCCGCAAGTACTGTATGCAGTACGGTCTTTGAGGATAGGATACAACCTATAGCTCACAGGTATCGATTTCCAACCGAGAAACAAAGGATTCAAGTTTCACGTCGAATTATGTACACATTTCTTCGATTCCGTACCAAAGTTCATACAGAGGTTGCGGTGTCAGATTTTAGTATGTCGCAAATTAAATACAACGTCGTAATTAAAAAATTGCAATTTCTTTAAGTTAAACATACTACTATTATTAACCTATTTTCGTTTATGAAAAGAATCGGTTTCATGAGTGTGTGTGCCTAATAAAATCCAAATACTTTTAACCAAAATAAGGAAGACATGATATCATCAACCAATTCGTGAGGAATAATGGATGGTCTCTTCTATTTGTGTGTATAGCTCTCTCAAGGACAATGCGTGTCCGTGAAAGCGCTCCTGTATTGGCATCATAAATATGCTCTCGAAAAAAAAACTAATATTTATTGTTCCGTTCGCTTCGTGTCTCTGAAAAGTTCCGTAAATCACCGGGGTGACCCCAGCTAGTCACGTAAGTCATAGAGAATTAATTCTCATATATTCTGGTAAATTTATCGCAGAGATTCTCTCCTTGACTCCAGTCTAATTCTACACTGATATTTTCTATGTGTACTTTCAGCACGTAACTTACGTAGTCGGGTTCTGATTTGCTCTACCGTATTGTAACTAATAAATTCATATTTTCATTATTTTTGTTCTCGCTACTGGTCAGTTGGTCAACATGTTAATGGGGGACCAATTACACACGGTAGATAATGAAAATGAAAATCCACAGCCTGCTTCCAGTCTCCGACCGGGTCAGGAATGGAATGAATGAAGCCCTCATCTAGCGGCGAGGATATGAACTGTGCCGGCTGCCGAGGCCTGACGCACTCCTCTGGAGCAATGATTAAATGAATGACAGATGAAATGAAATGATAGTGGAGAGTGTTGCTGGAATGAAATTTTGACAGGGAAAACTGGAGTACCCGGAGAAAAACCTGTCTGCCTCCGTTTTGTCCAGCACAGATCTCACGTGGAGTGACCGGGATTTGAACCAGGGACCCAGCGGTGAGAGGCCGGCGTGCTGCCGCCTAAGCCACGGAGGCTTACGGTAGATAATATTATTATAAAATAAGCATTTACGTATGTAAAATTTTCTCTTTTTTCTGTTGCGTTAATTGATTCCATATAGCCTACATTGTACATTGCATATCGAATATAAGCTTGTCATCAATCCTACTAAATATAATAAAGCTAAATCTCCAACTTGCCAATGGAGAATATAATTATGATACATTGTTATAAATGTGTCTGTCATGAATCTTGTACATCAATTATATACATTTCCAAGGAAACACCTTCTTGCTATTGGAAGTAAAGTTATAAACCGCGAGGACTGACGCGTGGATATTTTGGGCCCGAGGCTTAAAAATGCTCTATATTTTCGTTTTGGTTAGCCCTTATTTCCTGTTGCTTACTGTACCTTCCTTCCTATCCTTGAAACTCACCCTGCAAGAGAAACATGTCTATAGCTTTTTAAACACTCAAGTTATTTCTATATGTTATTATTTACGGTCGGGTCAGATTTACCCATGGCGCCAGTTCTCGCGTGGCAGTTTTCGGTTTACGTTAGTTGAAAAGGAAGCTTGTAGTTTAACATGACCGTTAATCTCGCGATCATGAGCCACGGGAACTCCTTTTTACGTGGAATCTGAACCACAGGACATGGCATTTCATTTCGAAAATCTCACATGCAGTGACCGGGAATCGAACCCGGCCCGCCTTGGTGAGAGGCATACAGCTTGACCGCTGCGCCACCACGCCCCCTTACGTTAGTTGGGACACTGTGAAAAATAAGGGAGAAAACCCACCTATTTTGGTGCAGTACAATCACTTAGCTCACGTTCTTTTTGATTCATGTTTAGGGTCTAGGGAAACCTTGGTCATCAGCTCCTTTGTTCAAAGAAATTGAGATTTCTGCTTTACCGCCACTATCAAGGCCAATTATACGTTACGAAAATTATTGTCATTTTTAGTGCATGTTGATTTTGTGAAACATTTCAGAAACCATATTTTATGTTGGGAATATTCCAAATGAAGACACGAGGTGGAAAATTACCTCATTAACACCCGTACGACTACGACAAAAAGGGAGTGACACACTGTGGGTCAAAATGACCTGGCGCCAGTCCTCGTGTTATAAATTTTCAGGCCAGTTCTCTGGGGTTAAATATTCGAAATTCAAATCGAAACTATTTTCATTTATTTTTTTAAAACTTGGTTCTTGCTTTGTGCTGATCTTTACCGTTTCCCTCACATCTCCCATGGTTATTGGAATGTTTGGACTTTTCTTTTGTTAATAATAATGTTATTGGTTTTACGTCCCTTTTAACTACACTGGCTTTTAGATACGCCGGGGTGCCGGAATTTTGCCCCGAAGGGGATCTTTAACGTGCCAGTAAATCTACTGACACGGCTCCCTCGCATTTGCGCACCCTCAAATGCCAGCTGACTGCGCCAGGTTTCGAACCTTTTCTTTTGTTAATGTGGGTGTTAAACCTGCGGCTACAAAATAAGTCTGACTCAAACCTTTGTGGATTTAATTAGACTTTCTGTAAAACGGCGGCTTCGGTGGCATATTTGGCAGCATTCTGAGCTTCCATGCCCAAGATCGCGGGTTAAAACCCGGCCGAAATCGTCGGATTTTTAAGAGCATTAAAATCCTTCAGTAGGCTTATGCCTTCCTTCGGAGGGGAAGTGAACCCGGTGGACCCATGTTATAGATTTATGGCATGGAAAAGAACCTACCACTACAATTGATAGTTTGCAGCTAAATTTGTAGGTTGTTTGGTTAGAAACGCTAAATCAAATTCTAACGTTCGTCGCTAGGTGTCAGTGACAGTGCCATCTCTGGTAGCCAAAGTTGGATCTACTTGAAAATGAACTTATTGGGGAGCCTTCAGGCGATCAATTAAAATACCCCGCTATGGGCATTGGCTGCAATTCCAATATACTAATTAGGCTATACTAGTTACTGTCTTCATAATGGATACTGCACTACTAATTCTAATGCTCGACGATGTCGATATGTTGTTGTTTGAGTCTTCAGTCTTTTGACTGGTTTGATGCAGCTCTCCATGTCTCCCTGTCCTGAGCTAATCGTTTCATCTCTACATAGCTATCACACCCTACATCCGAGGCAATCTGTTTAACATATTCTAACCTTGGTCTACCCCTAGAGTTCTTGTCCTCGACCCTTCCTTCCATAACTAAGCTTGCTATTCCTGGGTGTCTTAGTATGTGTCCTACCAACCTATCTCTTCTCTTCATCAGCAGTCGCCAGAAACATCTCTCCTCTCCCACTCGCCTTAATACATCTTCGTTTGTAACCCTATCTACCCATCTGATCTTCATCATTCTCCTGTAACACCACATTTCAAATGCTTCAATTCTCCTCTTTTCTGCTGCATCAATAGTCCAAGTTTCACTTCCGTACAGCGCCACGCTCCAGACAAAGGCTTTCAAAAATGACTTCCTAATACCAAAATCTATATTCGATGACAACAGATTCCTTTTTTGTAGAAAGGCTTTCCTTGCCTGAGCCAACCTACTTTTTATATCCTCTTTGCTTCGTCCATCACTGGTTATTCTGCTTCCTAAGTAACAGAAGTCTCCTACTTCCTTCAGCTTTTCACCTGCCAATTTGATCTCCGTAGAGGTTTCTGATTTATTTCGGCTGCATTCCAGTATTTTTGTTTTACATTTATTAATTTTCATCATGAATTCCTTCCGTAAGACGGAATCCATACCATTCAAAAACTCATTCAAATCCTCAGGCTTGTCGGCCAAGATGACGATGTCATCAGCAAATCTCAGAGTTGAAATTATTTCTCCTTGAATCTTCACTCCCACTTTAATTTTTTCTCCAATTTCCTTCATTGCTTGTTCAATGTAAAGATTGAAAAGTATGGGTGATAAGTTGCAGCCTTGCCTTACACCTTTCTGAATACCAGCTTCTCTCTCATGTCCTTCAGCTCGAATAACTGCTGTCTGGTTTCTGTATAGATTGTATATCACCCTCCTATCCCTGTACTTTATTCCAATAGATTTCAAAATGTCAAACAATTTAGTCCAATCAACGTTATCAAAAGCCTTTTCTAAGTCTACAAATGCCATGAACGTTCTCTTATCTTTCCTTATTCTACCTTCCAAAATCAGCCTAAGACTTAGTACAGCTTCCCTTGTTCCTACATTTCTCCTGAAACCAAACTGGTCTTCACCCAACTCCATCCTCTCGTAAATTATTCTAGACAGGATCTTTGAAGCATGAGTAATCAAGCTGATGGTACGGTAATCTTCACATCTGTCAGCTCCCACTTTCTTTGGTATAGGGATGATAACATTCTTCTTGAAATCAGGGGGTACCTCACCTGTCTCATAAATCCTACTCACCAAGTGAAATAACCTGATCAGACCTTCATCTCCTATGCAGCGTAGCAACTCAATCGGTATTATCATTTATGCCTGGTGCTTTGTTCCAGCCTAAGTCCTCTAATGCTCTGTCAAATTCTCATCTCAATGTTAAATCTCATTTTGCATCCTCATCAATTTCCTCCTCCCTTTCCATTACATGATTCTCAATCTCCTTTCCCTTATAGAAGCATTCTATGTAAACTTTCCATCCATGTCGATATGTAAATATTATATGTCAGAAAACTGTATTATAATGCGGGTCATTAAAGTACTATTCTTCATTATTTACACAGTTTTTCCAACCAATCTGAGCTCAATATTTCCATTCATTGACCAATTAGGAAAGGATAGCTTCTGACATGCACTCAAAATCCAACATGTCGGACTTGAATTACATGATTTGAAAGTTGACAATGTAGCCTATATTGGATGAACCATTGTAGTTACAATTCATAACCAAACTGGGCAATATTGCAAAAGAAATAGCACTGTACCTTAATATCCACAACCCCAATTTCTACACATTCGTAAGATTTCGCCGACAATTTTAGTGAATGCTGTTGTTGACATAAACACACCAGAACGTCATGGAGGAAGCAGGCTTGGCATTAGTTCCAGGGAAATTATAATCAAGCTCTTTGTTCAGTAAATGGAATTCCTACGCGAAACTTTTCCGCGAGATGTCAAAACAGTTCTATTTGGGACTCAATTGATTTTCTTTTCGTTGAAATTCTATACGCACCAAATTTGAAGAATAACTAGTTGATAATACGATACATTTTAATTTTAAAGCGTTTGTAACAGCCTTTTTTGTGTTATTTGACCAACAACAAAATGATCCAACATAGTACCTGTGCGCTATCTGTTGGTGCTACTTCAGGATAAACAATGTTTCAAAGCTTAGGGATTCGTTATTGGGTAGAGATCAAATGCTGAGTCCACAAAATTCCCAAGTAGAAGAATTCAACCGTCAGAATCTCGACAGATATTCATGAGTATTTATGTTTGAATGTATAATAAAGTTATAATTATCGTCGAACGTAAGCAGTCGTATCCATTTCGCTTATAATGGGAATAATTGACATTCGTATGGAAATTATCAACATACTCCTGTCTTAATTATAGGCTCGTTTCCTAATGTACTATACAACTAAAAATCTACCCACAATGCGCTGTCGGCAGACGGTAGTAGGCAGACGACAGACTGTAGTTGAAGGCTGACCCGTGCTCTCTTATGGCGTCATTCACAATGTGAAGTTGCTTGTCGATAGTAGATAGTTGACAATCGACAGCGTGTAGTCGGCTGTCGCCAATTTTATCTTTGACAGCCAACTGCATATTTGAGAGCCAATGAGAAAAGATCACAAGATGGCGTCACTTTGTCATCAGCTGTGTAGTTGACTAGTTGTATTCGCGGTATATTCTTCGCATAATTACAGAATATAACAAGATGTTCAGTAAAGAACATATAACCTACTTTCTCCTAAATGCATGGGTATTGTTATAACGCTTTGTCCTTTTCAAGGAGTATAATTGAATGTTGGTTGTAGTAGCTTGCTGAAATACAACGTGCTATAGGGTTATTAAACATGAATATGAGGTGCCCTTTGCTAGTGCTACCTCTGTAAAAAAAAATCATTCAATTCGGTTTCACCGTGTTTGAATTGATCCGGGGAATGGATTTGCACACATACATGGCCGCTATTTGCAAACTATTGGGCTGATGACCTTGTAGTCAGTCATAAGATGCTTTCCACAAAAAGGCATGTTGTTGCAAAATCCGGTAGAGATCAAATTATTAGGATGGTCGAAATTTGATTTAAGCTTTTAACATTTGGGTGGCTGTCATTCCGTTTCCGTCAAGATGGCGGCGATATAAAACATGACACTGAGGTGCCTTTTGCTAGTGCTACCTCTGTACCAAATTTCGTTCAATTCGGTTTCACCGTGTTTGAATTGATAGGGGGAATCGATTTGCACACATACTTGGCCACCATCTGCAAACTATTGGGCTGATGATCTAGCAGTTTGGTCAGAATATGCTTCTCACATAAAGATTTGTTGTTGCAAAATTTGGTAGAGACTAGATTATTAGGTTGGTCGTAATTACATTTTAGCCTTTAACATTTGGGTGGCCGCGATTACGTTTCCGTCAAGATGGCGGTGATATAAAACATGACACTCAGGTGGCTTTTTCTAGTGCTACCTCTGTACCAAATTTCGTTCCATTCGATTTCACCGTGTTCGAATTAATAGGGGGAATCGATTTTCACACAAAGATGGCCGCCATCCGCAAAATATTAGGCTAATGACCTATTAGTTTGGTCAAAGGATGCTCCCTCCATATTGGTATGTTGATGCAAAATTTGGTAGAGATCGGATGATTAGGTTAATCGTAATTTGATTTAAGCTTTGAAAATTTGTGTGGCCGCCATTACGTTTCCGTCAAGATGGCGGCGATATAAAACATGACACTGAGGTACCCTTTGCTAGTGCTACCTCTGTACCAAATTTCATTCCATTCGGTTTCACCGTGTTTGAATTAATAGGGGTAATCGATTTTGACACAAAGATGGCCGCCATCCGCAAACTATTTGGCTAATGACCTATTAGATTTGTCAAAGGATGCTTCCTCCATAAAAGTATGTTGTTGCAAAATTTGGTAGAGATCGGATGATTAGGTTAGTCGAAATTTGATTTAAGCTTTGGACATTTGTGTGGCCGCCATTACGTTTCCGTCAAGATGGCGGCGATATAAAACGTGACACTGGGTGTCCTTCGCTAGTGCTACCTTTGTACCAAATTTCGTTCAATTTGCGCTCACCGTGTTCGAATTAATAGGGGGGGACAGACATTCAGAGTACACACACTCACATACACACAGACTCACACACATACACACACACAGACAGACACACTTTTTTTCGCCCTGTAGTGATCTCATAAGTCTACTTTCATTTTTTTGCAAAAATCGAAAGTAGGCTAAAAATATGATGACTAGGATAGAAGATATATTGATCTTGTGAGGGAACGCCGTTGGATGTATGGCATGAGTGAGCCCAAGTATCTAAAAGGAAACTGTTCATTGATTATAATTTTTAGCCTATTTTCAATTTTGAAAAAATAGGCTTATGAGATCACCTTTTGTCCGTGTGTGTGTGTGTGTGTGTGTGTGTGTGAAGTGTGTGTGTGTGTCCCCCTAATAAAATCTAAACGGCTGGAGTGATTTCAATGCAACTCGGTAAGCGCAAAGCAATATTCCCGGCGACCTTGACCGTGCCCTTCAAATTTTGTTACGTCTCACCAATCCAACATGGCGGCTGTGCGAAATATTTCACTAGCATTCAATATCTCTGAAGCTATTACCGATATCGCCCTGAAATTGTGTACGGTGATTAAGGGCACTACTAGAAGTTCACCTATGAGACTTTCAAAAACCTGGTGACTACAAAACCAACATGGCGGTCAAGCGAAGTTGAGGCATTTAAATAGAATTTTCTCGCGATTTAACTATCCAAACGTAATGAAACTTGGTACAGCAAATGTTTATACACATTGTAATGCACTGGAGTCTAATTTAGTTCAATTGTTTACATAACCTCAAAATGGCGGCTGTGCGAAATATTTCACTGACATTCTATATCTCCGAAACTACTACAGATATCATTCTGCAATTTTGTACGGTGATAAAGGGTACTGATACAAGTTTACATATATATATTTCATAAACCTGTAAAGTACAAAACGAACATGGCGACCAAGCGAATTTGAAATGTTTTAATAGACTTTTCTCGTGATTTAACTCTCTGAGCGCAGTGAAATAAGGTACAGTAAATGATTTCGCAGATTGTAATGCACTGCCATCTAATTTAATTCAATTGTTTACATATCCTCAAGATGGCGGCTGTGCGAAATTTTAAAATTAAGTTTTTATTTATTGTGTCGTAATCATGCGATCGAGGTGAAAGTTTTAATAATGAACCTAGGCAATAATTGTCCTTGAATGGTACATAACTCTATGGCCTATACATATAACAATCCTAAATGGCGTGCTTCCGAAATATTTAGACTGTTCTCAATATCTATGAATCTTTTACAGCAACCAAATTGAATTTGTTTATGTTCATAGAGACTGTGAACTTATGTTCACCTAAAGAGCTTTTAGTAACCTGGTGAGCACAAATCCAACATGGTGGCGACGCGAAGTATAAATATTTAAATGGACGTTTCTCGCGAATTAACTATCCGAGTGCCGTGAAACCTTGCACGTTAAAAGCTTATACAAATGTTGATCCACTGGCATCTAATTTATTTCAATTGTTTGCATAATCACAAGATGGCTGCTGTGCGTAATTTTAAAATCTCGTTTTTACTTCTTGTGTTCTAATCATGCGATTGAAGTTTGAATAGGCCTACCACACGTACACAATAATCTTAATGTAATAGTACAAAAATAAACATCCAACCAGGCGACCATCTGAAATATTTAGACGGTTCTCAATATCTACGAATCTGTTACAGCAATTAAACTGAAATTTTGTATGTTGATAGAGGCAATTAACATGTGCAGGATATATGAAAATAGGCTGTATAATTCTTCACGGAACTACTTGTTTCCTTTGTAGCAAATGTAATGCAGCGGAAGGTAACGCTGAATGAGAGCTCATCGTACGAAAACATTTTCTAAAATGGGCTTACCGGTACTGACATTAGCCAAAATACATTTTGTAATGACGAAAAATAAATTAGGAAATGATGTAGTAATAGATTGAACGTGTTGGGAGCCCTCGGGCGTTCAATCAAAAATGACCAGCTACACAAAAACAATTCTGTTCAAAAAACAGTAGGCCCAATTCAGAGTTGGATTTGTTATTAATTATTTACAAGAGGGGATACTGGATGTACGAGTATTTTTCCTCAATTTTAACAATGCTGTACCAGTTAGCAGCAATAAAAATAAACCGTACCGCTCCAAGTCATGCATCCTTGCAAATTTTAGGTTAGGTTGTCGACAATGACCACCTTCTCAAGGAATAAATGAAAGTAAAGTTATTATTTACTCCTAGCATTTTAACGACTGCGCATTGTGGGTGGCTATATTTTGAACTACCGACTTCTGACTTAATCTGCCGTCTACCGTCTGCCCACTACCGTCTACCGACAGCGCATTGTGGGTAGACCTTAAGCCTTCGATGCAGTACTAGTGTAACATAGTAATGGTGGTAAATTCTCAATATTATCATAGGATTATTCTATTATAGAATGCTTTTCAGTTGGTCACCCAATTATAGTAGGCGGGGAGTACAAATATTTAGACACCCTGACCTGAAACAAATATTAATTATCACTTAATTAGTAGCTGGGTGCGTGTTTCTAACTAAGAACCTTAACGGCCCTCGAGGTATAGGAAATGAATTTTTTGCGGAAAATAGAGGGACCAAAGATCTTACCAGATGGAAGACGATGGTACTACCGAATTGTGAACTCTACAAACACCAGGAAGACCACACAGATGGCATCAGAAGGAGACGCCTGTATTTCTACGGTTGCCTGTACAGAATGGATCACCACAGGCTGTTTTCTAAGATCTTCAAGGTAGCCAAATGGGTAAAGCCACAGGGTCGTTGTGGATCAAAAAAGATCAGAAGGATCTTTCTGAACTTAATATTCAGCAAGACACAATAAATGACACGAGTCGCTACTGTCTGACAGTTGAAGCTAAGCTTTTCTTGTGACTCTACTTTGTGTGAATGCGGTGAGGAACAAACTATGAACCACCTTCTCGTTTACAAGTTGTGCCCAATTACATGTTCTTCACAGAACCTGACAAACGTAACACCATAAGCTTGCAAATTAGCAAAATTATGGTCTCACAGCTTTTAAATTTAGTGTACGTATGCGTGTATGTATACCTACAGTAGTAGTCTTCAAATAACCATGCAATGTTTATAGAAATGTCGGTTACTTATAGTAGCATTTAAATGTTCTGATTGTCCAATATGTTCTCCGACACGAATAAATAAATAAATTACAGAAATTCACAACAACGCGTCTAGGAATGGTCCGAGGAATCGTTATATAGAGTTCAGCAAGAATATGAAAGATTACTGGTCCAATAGAAAGGCTCAAAATTTCAGCACAAGAGCAGGTGCCAAACAATCCACCATCAACACCACAATTGGCAGCCAACGGCTAAAGCACAAGTACCGTGGTCCATAGGTGGCCCAAATACCAAAGAAGAAGCACGCGAACAAGGGAGGTAAGTAGTTGAATGACATGTTTCATCATCAGATCAGTTCGCCTAGGCTTAGATAAAGTACGGCGGATATGTTTACATTTATGTGCAAATACGGTACATTTATATTTATTAAATTACAAAATATTTTTTATAATTTGTGTAACGTGTAGTTCATACTCGTATTCACATGCATTATTGTTCAATTTTAAGTGGCTTCGGTGCATGCATGCTGAACTGCTGTGCCCAAGATCGCGGGTTCAAACCCAGCCGAAGTCGTCGGATTTTTTTATGAGCGTTAAAATCCTTCAGTATGCCTTCTTTGGGAGGGAAAGTAAAGCCTGCAGTACCATGTTTGAAGCTAAATTTCTAGGTTAGATTTCGTTGAAACGCTCTATCATAGATTCAACGTTCACCACTTGGTGTCAATGACATCTGATAGCGAACTACTTGAAATTGAACGGAACTTGTAGCTCACCCCATGGGTGTCCGCTTGAGGCAGCTACAGCCTCTGGCGAGCCGAGCATATCCTCGGACACTCCCGACACTAAAAGCCATACGATAAATAAATAACATTGTTCAGTTGGTCGATATCACTTCTATAAGTGTTGCGTTATTAAAGTATGGCAACACTATTAGTAATTAAATTATTATTGTAACGAACTTCAGACATAACGAATAGAATATAAAGTGTGATCTCTTCTCCCTCAATAGCATGTAATGAATACGGATCGGGTTGGCACTCGCCGCTACGCAGCGCTACAGTCGATTTGAGATTGTTGATTTCCACATATGTTTATGTGTTTATGTGCGATATATTAAGTATTTAATCGATCGGAGTGTTTTGGTGGTGTTCTGTGCAAACGTTCATTGATATACAAGTGCTTACACTATTACTTCATAGTATTAATACCTGAAATGCTATTGTAGGAAGCATTAACTGAAATGGAATTTAATTTCTTGTCGTGTGTTGGCGTTATCTTCTTGTGTTAATTTTATTGTTATTTAATGTAAGTAAACAGCAGTTTAGCCCTAACATTTTCATGAGTGCTTAATGTGAGTAGTGAAGATGCCTTGCTCTATTGTACCAGGTTGCAGATCTAGCTGTGGGGACTGTAAAGAGGTCAGACGGTTTTCCAAACCTCCTAATGATAAGGAACGTTTTATCAAGTGCAAAGGGGCCATACCAGGGGAGGATAGGGAACTTACTGAAAAGTCCTACATCTGTGATGCTCACTTTTCAGAAGATTTAATTGTTAAATTTGACAAATTTGTGATAGAAGGGAAGGAAGCAGTACTTCTCCCAAGAACCAACTGGCGATTGAAAGACTATTCTGTTCCACATATATTTCCTAATTTGCCTAAGTATTTGTCCGGTATGATGTAAATAAAAATGCTCTTGATGCCATTAAAGACTACTTCTGTGAAGAAAGGGATGAGAATAAAAAGGCAATGAGTTAAAAAAAATATATGTACCATAATGCTGAAGGAGGCGTGATCAGTTTTATGCAATAGCCTACTCTAAGAAGGGGTCATGACTGTGCCTTCTATGCCTGTTAAATGTTAAGTTCTTCTGAAATGATTGTAGTTTACTGATTTTGGTGTTTGTGGAGTGAAATTTATGGTTATTATTGAATTGTATAATAATCTACGGTAAAGTTGAAAGTTGCGTTCGTACGGCTTTTTTTCTGTGTTGCAAGTCTGTTAAGGGAATGTAAAATGTGTAACAATGTGAAGAAATCCTTTCTGATAGCGAGGTTAATTTTTCCGTTCTTTTAGGTAGATTTCATTAGAAAGCTAACTATTGCAATGGGTACCATGTTTCGACTTCCGGAAAATTTCGACATATCTTCGCGTTTCACATCCCCCAGACCCCAAAACCACCGTCAGTTCAAAAGTTTATATATAATTTATGTATATATGTATCTATCTATGTATATATATATATATATATATATATATATATATATCAGTTTCTTGTGGACACGATAACTGCCGTAATTTTGCACCAATCACTTTGAATTTTTTACATAACATGTATCCCTATAAAATCTCGGTCGAGTTCGTTAATAGGCAAAATCGGTCGAAGGGGGTGAGAATGGGGAGCTTTTTTCGAAAAAGTGACATTTCGCTATAACTCTCTTAATACGCGAAATATCGAATCCATTCAAAGTTCATAATATGTGTCGAATAAGTGCCAAAAATTTATGTCAAATAAGTTTTTTGATAGCACCAACCATTGACCAAAGGGGTGGAAAAAAGTGGGTTTTTCGGGAAACATTAATCATATCTCTCTTAATAGGCACAATATCAAAACCGTACAGAATGGAAAATATTCCCCTAATAATTACCTAAGACTTTTGTCTGAAAGAATTTTTGATATGACCCACCATTACGCCAAGGGATGAGAAAAATGATTTCGGAATTTTAAACAAGTAGTTCCGTGAAGAACTATACAGCCTATTTTCATATATCCTACTTATGTTAATTGCCACTATCAACATACACAATTTCTGTTTGATTTCTGTAATAGATTCGTAGATATTAAGAACCGACTAAATATTTCGGATGGTCGCCATGTTGGATTTTATATATGTAGGTCCTAGAGTTATGTTGGATTTTATATATGTAGGTCCTAGAGTTATGTACTGTTACATGCAGATTATTGTGAACGTGTAGTATTCAAACTTCAATCGCATAATTAGCACACAAGAAAAAACAAGGAGATTTTAAAATTTTTCACAGCTGCCATCTTGAGGTTATGGAAACAATTGAAATAAATTAGATGCCAGTGGATTAACATTCGTATAAGGATTTACTGTACCAAGTTTCACTGCACTCGGATGGTTAAATTGCGAGAAATGTCCATGTGAATATTTATAATTCGCGTCACCGCCATGTTGGATTTGTGATCACCAGGTTATTTAAAGTCTTATAGGTGAACTTAAGTTCATAGCCCACATGAACATTAAAAATGCAGTTTGATTGCTAAAATAGATTCGTAGATATTCAGTATCGTCTAAATATTTCGGATGGTCGCCATGTTGGATTGTTAAATGTATAGGCCATAGAGTCATGTACCATTAAAGGAAAATTATTGCGTAGGTTCATTATTCATACTTTCACTTCGATCGCATGACTACATCACAAGAAATAAAAACTTAATTTTAAAATTCGCACTGCCGCCATCTTGAGATTATGTAAACAATTGAACTAAATTAGATACCAGTGGATTACAATGTGAATAAATATTTCCTGTACCAGGTTTCAGTGCGCTTGGAACATTAAATCGCGAGAAAGGTCTATTTAAAATTTTCAAATTCGCTTGGCCGCCATGTTCGTTTTGTAGTTAACCGGTTTTTGAAAGTCTTATAGATGAACTTCCAGTAGTGCCCTTTATCTCCGTACAAAATTTTAGGGAGATACCGCTAATAGTTTCAGAGATATAGAATGCCGGTGAAATATTTCGCACATCCACCATCTTGTGATTATGTAAACAATTGAACGAAGTTAGATGTCGGTGCATTACAATGTATATAAACATATACTGTACCAAGTTTCATTGCGTTTGGTTGGTCAAATCACGAGAAACAACTATTTAAAAAACGCAAATTCGCTTGGCCTCCATGTCGGTTTTGTAGTTACCAGGTTTTCGAAAGTCACATAAGTGAACTTATAGTAGTTCCCTCTATCACCATAGAAAATCTCAGGGTAATATCGGTAATAGTTTCGGAGATATTGAATGCTGGTGAAATATTTCGCACAGCCGCCATGTTGGATTGGTGAGTCGTAACAAAATTTGAAGGGCCCGGTCGAGGTCGCCGGGAATAGTGCTATGAACTTTCCGAGTTTCATTGAAATCGCTCCTGCCGTTTAGATTTTATTAGGGGGGGGGGGGCCACACACACACACACACACGCACACACACACGGACAAAAGGTGATCTCATAAGCCTATTTTTTCAAAATTGAAAATAGGCTAAAAATGAGATGGTGTGTGTCTGTCTTTCTGTCTGTCTGTCTGTCGGTCTGTCGGTGTGTTACTCAATAACTCAAGAACCACTGGTCCGATTTAAATGAAATTTTGCATGGATGTAGCTGATTTACCAGGCTTACATATAGGATACTTTTGATTTCAAAATTTTGCACTATTAAGAAATGGCGACCATTTTAGTGACGTCATTAGACCCGTTGGTTTCAAAATTTCGTATTTCCACATCAAATAAAAAGAGAACGGTAGGAAATAGAAAACGTTTGATGGCACATAGGAGCTTTCAAATTTAATTTCCTATCCGAAAGGTCCTTATCACTTTTCGTGTATCTCCAACAGTTAGCGAGTAAACCCGACATTTGTGACATCACTACACCCTTTGGTTTCAAAATTTCATATGTCCTTTTCAAATAAAAAGAGAACGCTAAGAAATAGCAAACTTTTGATGGTATACATTTGCTTTAACATTTAATTTTCTATCCGAATGGTCCTTATCACTTTTCGTATATCTCCAACGGTTAGCGAGTAAAACCAAAATCTGTGCAATAAAACACGGTCAACACCGAGCGGTGCAGTATATCTCTCTATATATAACAAGTAGTTCCGTGAAGAACTATACAGCCTATTTTCATATATCCTGCTCATGTTAATTGTCTCTATCGCTATACAAAATTTCAGTTTAATTTCTGTAACAGATTCGTAGATATTGAGAACCGTCTAAATATTTCAGATGGTCGCCAGGTTGGATTTTTATTTTTGTACTATTACATTAAGATTATTGTGTACGTGTGGTATTCAAACTTCAATCGCATGATTAGAACATAAGAAGTAAAAACGAGATTTTAAAATTACGCACAGCAGCCATCTTGTGATAATGCAAACCATTGAAATAAATTAGATGCCAGTGGATCAACATTTGTATAAGCATTTAACGTGCAACGTTTTACGGCTGCTGTAACAGATTCGTAGATATTGAGAACCGTCTAAATATTTCAGATGGTCGCCAGGTTGGATTATTATTTTTGTACTATTACATTAACATTATTGTGTACGTGTGGTATTCAAACTTCAATCGCATGATTAGACAACATGAAGTAAAAATGAGATGTTAAAATTACGCACAGCAGCCATCTTGTGATAATGCAAACCATTGAAATAAATTAGATGCCAGTGGATCAACATTTGTATAAGCATTTAACGTGCAACGTTTCACGGCACTCGGATAGTTAATTCGCGAGAAACGTCCATTTAAATATTTATACTTCGCGTCGCCGCCATGTTGGATGTGTGCTCACCAGGTTCCTGAAAGTCCTATAGGTGAACATATGTTCATAGTCTCTATGAACATAAAAAAATGCAGTTTGGTTGCTGTAAAAATTCATAGATATTGAGAACCGTCTAAATATTTCGGGAGCTCACCATTTAGGAGTGTTATGTGTATAGGCCATAGAGTTATGTACCATTCAAGGACAATTATTGCCTAGGTTCATTATTCAAACTTTCACTTCGATCGCATGATTACGACACAAGAAATTAAAACTTAATTTTAAAATTTCGCACAGCCGCCATCTTGAGGTTATGTAAGCAATTGAATTAAATTAGATGGCAGTGCATTACAATCTGCAAAATCAATTATTGTACCACATTTCACTGCGCTCAGAGAGTTAAATCACGAGAAAAGTCTATTAAAATATTTTAAATTCGCTTGGTCGCCATGTTCGTTTCGTACTTTACAGGTTTATGAAATATACATAGGTATACCTGTATCAGTACCCTCTATCACCGTACAAAATTGCAGGGTGATATCTGTAATAGTTTCGGAGATATAGAATGTCAGTGAAATATTTCGTACAGCCGCCATTTTGAGCTTATGTAAACAATTGAACTAAATTAGACTCCAGTGCATTACAATGAGTATAAACATTTGCTGTACCAAGTTTCATTACATTTAGATTGTTAAATCGCGAGAAAAGTCTATTTAAATGTCTCAACTTCGCTTGGCCGCCATGTTGGTTTTGTATTCTCTAGGTTTTTGAAAGTCTCATAGTTGAACTTCTAGTAGTGCCCTTTATCACCGTACACAATTTCAGGGCGATATCGGTAATAGTTTCGGAGATATTGAATGCTAGTGAAATATTTCGCACAGCCGCCATGTTGGATTGGAGAGACGTAACAAAATTTGAAGGGCACGGTCGAGGTCGCCGGGAATAGGGCTATGAACTTCCCGAGTTTCATTGAAATCGCTCCAGCCGTTTCGATTTTATTAGGGGGGGACACACACACGAATCACACACACACACACACACACGCACACACACACGGACAAAAGGTGATCTCATAAGCCTATTTTTTCAAAATTGAAAATAGGCTAAAAATGCCAAGTGCCATCAGAGGTTACCATAACAACGCTTTTAAATTGATAAGGGATGATCTATCAGAGGTTGCCAAGACAACGCCATTGACGAGATCACATTCATTTTTAGCCTACTTTTCACACTTTTCAAAAATGAGGTAAAAGTAGACTTATAAGATATATCCGGGAAAATGTGTATGTCCTTCTGTCTGTCTGTCTGTCCTTCTGTCTGTCTGGCTGTGTGTGTGTGTGTGTGTCCCCCCCCCCCCCCCTTATCAACTCCTAAACGGCTGCAGCAATCGAAACCAAATTTAGTATGAGTAAAGATGTATACCGGAATATCTCAGGCCCATATTTGAAAAAGATGCCAGTGCTACCAACTGCTAAAAAAACGCAATAGAAATTTGAGCTCCATGTTGGATATCTTGGAAGGTATACATGGGAGCTATTCTAAAATTGGCACACATGTAGATAATACTATTTCAGTTTAATTTCCAGGTGGCCATACATGACAGCGTTGCCAAAATAATTTTAAGCCTTCTGATAAGTCCAATTTTTAAATACATATAACTTCTACACTATCAATTGGATATCAACCAAATTTTGTATGTAATATGTGTACATAAACATATATGACTGAGTGTATTCTTAAGAGCCACCAGGGCTGCCAACTGTTAATAATTGCTCTCTATTTTGTATCCAAATATATCAGAAAGCATGCAAGCCGACAGCTTTAAACTATGCACACGTAAATTACCCGACATTTTACATTAATTTGGAGTAACTTATATACGTCAGTTCTACCAACATGATTCTAAGCCTGCTGATAGGACCAATTTTTAAATACATGTAACTTCAATACCAACAAATGGATTTCATCCAAAATTGGCACAAAAATATATAATATTTCAGATTATTTCTGACCAGCACTCGCATGACAATGTTGCCAACATGCTTTTACGTGTACTAATAGATCCAATGCCTAAATCCATGTAACGTCCTTTGGACTTCAAACACATTTTGTATTCTGTACCTTAGGAGATGGAAGTAAGAATATATTCAGTCACCAGAGCTGCCAACTGTATTGCTCTATTAGGCTACATTATGCCTAGTATACCTTATTTCGAACTAATTAAGACATTTCGATATTACCCACTTAATTTCGTCATTATTCTAGATAGGTTCATATACTGTAGATTAATCTATGGCATGAATCTTAATATTAAGAAAAGTAGGCTCTTTAGTTCGTCACGGAACTTCTTGTTCCATCTGAC
Source organism: Meconema thalassinum (assembly GCA_946902985.2). Lineage (NCBI taxonomy): Eukaryota > Metazoa > Arthropoda > Insecta > Orthoptera > Tettigoniidae > Meconema > Meconema thalassinum. The sequence goes on from OX336391.1 coordinate 483,210,571, forward strand.
TATGAGGGAAGCGGCTAACTGGTAGCATGCTGAACTTCTATGCCCAAGGTGCTGGTTCAAAGCCGGACAAAATCGCCGGATTTTCTAAGAGCGCTAAAAATCCGTCAGCATGCTTTCCTTCGGAGGGGAAGTTACAACGTTCGTTGCAAGTTGCTGGTTGCGGTGGCATCTAGCAGCCAAGTTCACAGCTAGGTGTCGTTGACGTTAGTATTTGGTACAAAATTAGGTACTACTACTTAAAATTGACCGTCTGCAGACCTTACCTGAATTACAGACTAATACAGTCATCACAAATAACACCGTTTATCAGACAGATTCTACACACACCCAATGTACACGGGGTTACATGACCACCTTGTCGCAGCCCCTAAACTGAGGAACCAACCAACATCTCTGCGGGAGATAAAATTTTGCGTGAAGAAGTAACAGACTGTTAGATTGTTACACATTAGTTCCAAACCTTGCATAAGGACAGTGTGATCACAAGTATAAAAATTAACCCCAAATGACAAGAAGGTTACCATCCCCATAATACAGTAAAATGTTAAAAGTATGCATAGAAAGACGAAAAAATGTTAACTAACCTCCAATTGTAAAATACTTTCTCGCAATAAATGAGGTCTGATCCTCCTACGAAAACCTGCATATTTTGCCTATTATAGCCTATCCCCTAGTTTGCCCGGTGAAATCTACCTCCGCCTTCCGGCGTGCCGAGAGGATTTTTTTTTAAATTTACCGATAGCTGGCAAAACTAATTGAATTTTGAACTTGCTCTCTGTCTTCGCTTATTGTCGAAACTGGACTATTACAGGAGACGACTTATTAAATTATAATTGGGCACAGTAAAGTAAGTGGAGATGTCGAACTTATTAGCGCCTATGAGGATATATTGCGGTATTTTAACAAGTAAAACAGGTCGCAAGGTTTTAAAAGTCTCTTAAGCGCCAATGCTAACTTACATCACAGATCGGAGCCAGCGCTGCGCTGCGGCGGACCAGGCGTACTAGGCCAGTGATATCACTTCTTATTCTATTCGTTATGCTTCAGATATGAATGTTGTCAACTTTAACAAAATAGCTCTCCAATAGCTGGAGAATTAATTAAAAATTTAACTGATATACATTTTCTTTTCTATCCAAAAGAACCTACTTTTATCGGTGGAATACTGTCCATGGTGTTGTCCTCTTGCTAGTAGCGTAATGAAACTGGCGCATATGAAAGAAAATATTTTGTTCGGGCTTTTAATCTCTTAATCCCACATGACAACGGTCAGTGTTTAACAGCACTGTTTTGGAGTCACAGTAAGTAACACGATCGGGATGTTTCGTCTAGGGATGCCAATGACGGGATGACAGCTGTCAAGTGGACGCTATGCGTCATTGGCCCAACCCACCGAACAAGCCGATTGCAAATGACAGGTTCATGTAGTCTAATATGATACACCCATCGTTGTTGGCAAGGTTAAACATGATGAATATTGAACTCACAATATTCGTTCGCAACAAAAGAGAACACTTCCGAGGATACGTTAGAGGCGTTAAAAATAAATGTATTTCTGTAAATTTCAGCTCTTCCGTCATCTTCGAACCCTCTCTACGGACAAGGACGGCTTCGGTGGCGTAGTTGGTAGCATGCTGTGCTTCTATGCCCAAGGTCGCGGGTTCAAACCTGGCCAAAGTCGTCGGTTTTTTAAGAGCGTTAAAATCCCTCACCATGCCTTACATCGGAGGGGAAGTAAAGCCGGTGGTTTCATGTCATAGATTTATGGCATGTAAAAGAACCATCCACTAACTAAACTTGTGTGAAGCCAAAATTTGTACGTTAGGTTTGACTAATGCTCTTAAGTTCCAATGTTCGTCATCATGCGCTGGTTGCGATGGCATCTAGTAGTAGGGAAGTTCACAGCTAGGTGTCGTGGACGGTAGCATTTGGTAGCGAAAGTAGGAACTACTTGAAATTATCGTCTGCAGCCCTTACTTGAATTAAAAACAGATAACACACACTAATACAGTCATCACAATTAACACCGGTTATGAGACAGATTCTACACACACCCAAAGTACACGGGGCTACATGACTGCGTTGTCGCAGCCCCTAAACTAATGAACCAACCAATCTACGGACAAGTGTTAGGAACCTTCCCGGCATTTCCTGCAATAGAAGTTGGAAATCATGGAAAACTATCTCCAGTGACTAACATTCTTGACTGTCACCGTGGAGGCCCGGGTTAGATTTCCGGCTCTGCCGTGAAATGAAATTCTGGTCTGAGGGCTGGAACGGAGCACCCTCAGCCTTATGGGGCAAATCTAAGAAGAGGCGGGTTCGATTGCTACATCACCCATCCAGGTAGTGGTTCTCCGCGGTTTCCTACTCCTATTCAAGGCAAATGCCCGGATGCTATCTAACGTAAGACCACGACTGCTACCTAACCAAATCCTACCTCAATTACGAATACACACACGAGTACAGACATCACAGTGACACAGGTTATCGGCCAAATTCTACAAATACCCAAGTACACGGGGCTCTATGACCACGATGTCGCAAAGCACCTAAAGAAACAACAACAACAACAACAACAACACACCGTTAAATTATTTGGTGTCCCTTCACAAGCTCTGATAATATCATGTCAATGAGACTCTGCTGTACGCACCTCTGAGTGTGGTGTATTTTACATGAAAGGCTTATAAAATGGTGTCAATTATTTATCTTTTCATGTAATCTATAATCAAGTTTATCTCTTGTTGTCCGTCGAATAATACAGCTCACTAATGAGCCTCTATTCAGAAGCTCGAACATTGTGTGTGAGAGAAAGAATAAAATAATTATAGGCTCTCCGTTTGTCGACTAAAAAGAAAACCCTCATGAAGTTGATATGATATGTGCGTGCGTATGAGAGGGAAGTTCACTACCTCAAAATCTCCCTAATGACAGATCAACCCTTTAGCAAAGGCAACAGTGGCTTCGGTGGCGTAGTCGGTAGCATGCTGAGCTTCTATGCCCAAGATCGCGGTTCAAATCCGGCCGAAGTCGTCGGATTTTTTAAGAGTGTTAAAAATCCCTCAGTATGCCTTCCTTCGGAGGGGAAGGAAAGCCGGCGGTTCCATGTCATAAATTTATGGCATGTTAAAGAACCTTCCACTAATTACACCTGTGTGAAGCTAAATTGTATAGGTTAAAAATGTAAACAACGCTCTTAGATTCCTACGTTCGTTGCCAAGAGCCGACTGCGGTGACGTCTGGTAGCTAAGTTCTGAACTAGTAGTCGTTGACGGTGGCGTTTGGCGGCAAAAGTAGGAACTACTTGAAAATGATCGTCTGCAGTCCTTACTTGAATTTTAAAAAGTCCTCTCGGCACGCCGGAAGGCGGAGGTAGATTTCACCGGACAAACTTGGGGATAGGCGAAAATAGGCAGAATATGCAGGTTTTCGTAGAAGGATCAGACCTCATTTATTGCGAGAAGGTATTTTATAATAGGAGCTTAATTAACTTTGTTTTTCGTCATTTTATGCTTATTTTAAACATTTTATTGTCTTATGGGAACGGTAACCTTCTTGTCATTTGGGGTCCATTTTTATACTTGTGGTCACACTGTCCTTATGCAAGGTTTCGACACTGATGTGTAACTATGTAACGGTCTGTTACTTCTTAACACAAAATTATATCTCCCACAGAGATTTTGGTTAGTTCTTCAGTTTAGGGGCTGCGACAACGCGGTCATATAACCCCGTGTACTTAGGGACGGCTGTATTAGTCTGTAATTCAGGTAAGGACTGCAGACGGTCAATTTCAAGCAGTAGTTCCTAATGTTGCTACCAGGTACTACCGTCAACGACACCTAGCTGTGAACTTGGCTACTAGATGCCACCGAACCAGCAACTCGCAACGAACGTTGGAACTTCACCTCCAAAGGAAAGCATACTGAGGGATTTTTAGCGCTCTTAGAAAATACGACGACTTCGGCCAGCTTTGAACTCGCGACCTTGGGCATAGACATTCAGCATGCTACCAGTTACGTCACCGAAGCCGCTTCACACTTAGTCAGATGGAAATCTGAATCTGATCTCGTGCAAGTGCGTTATCTTGGCAACGTCTGATGGCTCATCCCTCATCAATTTAGTAGTGTTGCAATGGCAACCACTGAGAGCTCTTGGCATTTTCTTATAATTCCGAAATCATTTTTCTCATCCCTAGGCATAATGGTGGGTCATATCAAAAATTCTTTCAGACAAAAGTTTTAGGTAATTATTAGGGGAATATTGTCCATTTTGTACGGTTTTGATATTGTGCCTATTAAGAGAGATATGATTAATGTTTCCCGAAAAACCCACTTTTTCCCACCCCTTTGGTCAATGGTTGGTGCTATAAAAAAACTCTTCAAAAATAATGTTTGGGCTTTATCCGACACATACTATGAACGTTGAACGGATTCGATATTTCACATATTAAGAGAGATATAGCAATATTTCACTTTTTCGAAAAAAAAAAGCCCCCCCATTTTCACCCCCTTCGACCAATTTAGCCCAGTAACGAACTCGGCCGAGATTTTATAGGTATACATATTCGGTAAAAAATTCAAAGTGATTGGTGCAAAATTACGGCAGTTATCGTGTCCACAAGAAACTGATATACATATATATACATAAATTATATATAAACTTTTGAACTGACGGTGGTTTTGTGGTCTGGGGGATGTGAAACGCGAAGATATATCGAAATATTCCGGAAGTCGAAACATGGTACTGTACCCGTTCGTCCTGGGGATGCGATGACCCATCTGCTATTACATCGCATTCCTGGATTTCCAGGACAGAGCGGAGTTAAACGAACACCTAGTCAAATAAGGAATGTGTCGGAAATTCAGTTGAAATATCTCAAAAGCAGAGGGTAACACGAGATAAAGTATCTCCAGGGTCGTTACGGGTTTAAATTTAATAAATAAAAATACAAATATCAATGGGCGCCATCAACTGAATCCCTAGCAAACCACATCCTTCCTGGTTAAGCCTTAATTAAGACAAGGAAAGAAAAAGGAAAATCACATCATCATCAGATCACAACTAAGATAAAAACAAATTTATTCAACTTTGATAGTCAGACAGACATATTAAACACTCATCCTACCTAAGAGCATGGTCGAATGCCAACGTTAAATTGTCATTGTCCAGAAAATCGAACCATCTCTATTCTACTCAAAGTGTATTTAATCCACATAAAATAGGAAAAATTTCTAAAGTTCTCTTGGGTTCTCAGGATCACCGTAGCACTATGTCTTTGCGTCACTGACATTCGTGATAACTGAGACCTAATTTCTCTTTAAATTAACATCATGAATGTGGATGTAAAAAATATTATTAATCTGTCTAAACACACATATTATAATCACATGTTTTAAATATCACATAATTTATGGCTTGCATGGCATTATTCAAATGCTGAATATGTTAGTAAAATGCTCCTAAACATCGAATAACTAATTTACACTATTTACACTGTCATTAATCATTGCTGGTATGTGAATCACAGAAAATCCACTATTCATTGGTTATAATTAACATCATCATCAAAATTAATTGTTTAATTCATCAACACAAGTTACAATTCTTCAAATCATATGTCAAATAAATGTATTTAAATTCATTAAAATTTATTAATCATCAGCTTCTTTAGTTAATTATCACCTTCCAATTCAGTTATTCATCATCTATTTAATCATCTATTAATTTCTTTAAATCAGCTTATTTATTCAATCTTTAATTCATCCATTTATTTAATTCATTGATCTATTCCAAAATTTAATTTATCAACTTATTTAAATTTTATTCATCTGGTTATTTAGATTTTTAGCCTACTTTTCACATTTTGCAAAAATGAGGATAAAGTAGTCTTATGAGATCGGGCAAATGTCTGTCTGTCTGTCTGTCTGTCTGTCTGTCTGTCTGTCTGTCTGTCTGTCTGTCCTTCTGTCTGTCTGTCTGTGTGTGTGTCCCCCCCTATCAACTCCTAAACGGCTGCAGCAATCAAAACCAAATTTAGTATGAGTAAAGATGTGCACCGGAATATCTCACATCCATATTTGAAAATGATGTCAGTGCTACCAACTGCTGAAAAAACGCACTAGAAATTTGGGCTCCATGTTGGATATCTTGGAAAATATGAATGGGAGCTATTTCAAAATTAGCACACGTGCAGATAATAATATTTCAGTTTAATTTCCAGGAGGCCAAACATGGCAGTGTTGCCAAAATGATTATAAGCCTCCTGATAGGTCCAATTTTTAAATGCATATAACTTCTACACTATCAAGTGGAATTCAACCAAATTTCGTATGTTGTATGTGTACATAACCAGATATGACTGAGCGTATTCTTAAGACCTACCAGGGCTGCCAACTGTTAATAAATGCTCCTAATTTATTTTATCCAAATACCAATATATCAGAAAGTATGCAAGCCGACAGCTTTAAACTATGCACACGTATAGTACCTGACATTCTATATTAATTTGGAGTAACTTATATACATCAGTGCTACCAACATGATTCTAAGCCTGCTAACAGGTCCAACTTTAAATACATGTAACTTCAATACTATCATTTGGATTTCAACCAAATTTCGTATGTGCTATGTGTACCATAACAGATATGACTATGCGTATTGTAAGGAGCAACCAGGGCTGCCAACTGTTAATATGTGCTGTCCCTACTTTTGTTACCCTAATATCAATATATCAGAAAGTATGCAAGCCAATAGCTCTAAACTTTGCACACGTATAGTACCTGGCATTCTAGACGAATTTGTAGTAACTAATATACGTCAGTGCTGCCAACATGATTCTAAGCCTGCTGATAGGTCCAATTTTAAAATGCATGTAACTTCTATACTAACTAATGGATTTCATTCAAAATTGGCACAACAATAGATCATATTATTTCAGATTATTTCTGACCAATACATGCATGACATCGTTGCCAACATGATTTTACGCGCGCTGTTAGATCCAATGTTTAACTGCAAGTAACGTCCATGCTATCCAGTGGACTTCAACCAAATTTTTTATTTAGTACCGTAAGAGACGGAACTAAGAATATATTCAGTCATCAGGGCTGCCAACTGTAGTGCTCTATTAGGATACATTATGCCAGGTATACAGTATTTCGAACTAATTGGAAATTTCGATATTAGCAACTTAATTTCGTCATTATTCTAGATAGGTTCATATTCTGTAGAATAATCATTGGCATGAAAAGTAGGCTGTATAGTTCTTCATGGAACTTCTTGTTATTATTTCATCTAGTCATTCTGATTTTTATTTCATTAGGTCAGATCATTAATATGCTTAATTTTCAGATTATTATTTCATTAATTATTATTATCAGAAAATCTTGTATTATCAACATTATTTATTTGTTTAATTTCCTAACAAATTGTTTAATATGGTTTATAGAACGTTGTCTTACAGTTTTATCACTTCCAAGTTATATCTCGTATTAGTTATCAAGCCAAAAAAATATTATTGCCTTCACAAATTCACGTTGAATCTCACTATCCACAACTACATTATATATTCTCACTTTATCAAATATCACATTTGAATACCACAATTATTCCACAAACTCCATAAATATTCAGCGCACAGCATGAATCTCAAAAATTATGCTAGACTGGGTTCGACAACCTCATGTCTGCTTCAAAATACATTAGCAATATTGCAACATCCACTCGGCAACTTCCACAAAATGCCTATCACCAACTTCACTTAATCACGTTGCATGATCTACAAAAATACATAACTGGCTTCAAATTATCAACGCACACAATCTCCAATAACTGTAATTAATCTGATCACATCTAGACAACTTCTTAAACAATTAGGAAAAATATCACTTTAGTAATCGAAATCCGATTCAAAATCTGCTTTCAAATAGCATAAATTCTCTTAAAATTCTCATAATTCACTTCACAGAAAAACACCAATGTGCTATAATCTCTCACATCGAAATATGCAATACTGATCTGCCTTAAAATAAATCTGACCATAAATGATTCATCTTATAAGATTCAATTACTTTAAATCCTTCTTAAAGGTATCAAACTCAATCATAACAAGTAGTTCCGTGAAGAACTATACAGCCTATTTTCATATATCCTACTTATGTTAATTGCCACTATTTAACATACACAATTTCAGTTTGATTGCTGTAATAGATTCGTAGATATTGAGAACATACTAAATATTTCGGATGGTCGCCATGTTGGATTTTATATATGTAGGTCCTAGAGTTATGTACTGTTACATGCAGATTATTGTGAACGTGTAGTATTCAAACTTCAATCGCATAATTAGGACACAAGAAAAAACAAGGAGATTTAAAAATTTTTCACAGCTGCCATCTTGAGGTTATGGAAACAATTGAAATAAATTAGATGCCAGTGGATTAACATTCGGATAAAGATTTACTGTACCAAGTTTCACTGCACGCGGATGGTTAAATTGCGAGAAACGTCCATGTGAATATTTATAATTCGCGTCACCGCCATGTTGGATTTGTGATCATCAGGTTATTTAAAGTCCTATAGGTGAACTTAAGTTCATAGCCCTATGAACATTAAAAAATGCAGTTTGATTGCTAAAATAGATTCGTAGATATTCAGTATCGTCTAAATATTTCGGATGGTCGCCATGTTGGATTGTTAAATGTATAGGCCATAGAGTCATGTACCATTAAAGGAAAATTATTGCGTAGGTTCATTATTCAAACTTTCACTTCGATCGCATGACTACATCACAAGAAATAAAAACTTAATTTTAAAATTCGCACTGCCGCCATCTTGAGGTTATGTAAACAATGGAACTAAATTAGATACCAGTGGATTACAATGTGTATAAATACTTCCTGTACCAGGTTTCAGTGCGCTTGGAACATTAAATCGCGAGAAAGGTCTATTTAAAATGTTCAAATTCGCTTGGCCGCCATGTTCGTTTTGTAGTTAACCGGTTTTTGAAAATCTTATAGATGGACTTCCAGTAGTGCCCTTTATCACAGTACAAAATTTTAGGGAGATACCGCTAATAGTTTCAGAGATATAGAATGCCGGTGAAATATTTCGCACATCCGCCATCTTGTGATTATGTAAACAATTGAACGAAGTTAGATGTCGGTGCATTACAATGTATATAAACATATACTGTACCAAGTTTCATTGCGTTTGGTTGGTCAAATCGTGAGAAACGTCTATTTAAAAGTCGCAAATTCGCTTGGCCGCCATGTTCGTTTTGTAGTTACCAGGTTTTCAAAAGTCACATAAGTGAACTTATAGTAGTTCCCTCTATCACCATAGAAAATGTCAGGGTAATATCGGTAATAGTTTCGGAGATATTGAATGCTGGTTAAATATTTCGCACAGCCGCCATGTTGGATTGGTGAGTCGTAACAAAATTTGAAGGGCACGGTCGAGGTCGCCGGGAATAGTGCGATGAACTTTCCGACTTTCATAGAAATCGCTCGTGCCGTTTAGATTTTATTAGGGGGGGACACACACACGAATCACACACACACACACACACACACACACACACACAATTTTTTTCAAAATTGAAAATAGGCTAAAAATTATCAAAAGCATCAACTGTAACAGCTGTTAAATTGAAAGTACTCTCAAATGAGTATAGCAACAAAATATTGGATTGGCAAACAAGAATTACAAAATGTAACCCTGCTGACATGTATTTTTAATTTATTTAACAAAATTCGACTGATATGTGACTAGTAGTTCCTTGTTTGATCCTCTTACAATCTCAAGTACACTCGGATGATAGAAATGAGTTCCTCAATGGCAAGTAAGATGAGTAACCACCACATGATCGTATAAATACGAAAGGCCTTGCCCCGTCGTCTAACATGATAATGCCCTGAACGATGGGTAAAGATGTGTACCACCACGCAATCGTATAAATACGAAAGGCCCCATCTCGTCGTCTCATGAGTGAATGTACCAGATTGGAATCAACAAGTCTCTAGTTGTCATATAAAAGCGATATTCAATCACTTGAGTGAATAACATCTTAATATCTCCAAACAATCCGATGGAAAAAATCCCTACTGATGAATAATACACACTCGCTAGTATGCAATGAACTGACGAAGTGATTTAAATAATCCAATTGCAGATCACGAGTTCGAAATACTCGCCACAAAAAAATTAACTATCCAGGAAAACTATCCTTACTGGAAAATGTCTAAAAGACCAAACATCTGCTTAATAAAGCCAACCAATGGTGAGAATTTCGTATAATGGTGCCTGCCATATCATATGGTAACGCCATATTCTAGCAAAATTTGGAGCAAATAATGTTTAAGCCATGTCTAAATAATCGTATAACTCCTACTAGAAAATATATACATGTATGCCCAGTGTTCATGAAAATATCATATTAGAAAGTCATAACTCTTACAGTACCTTCTCATATCAGCTGTTATTATATTTCAAAGATCGTCGATTATTCTCATGTGTAATAAATTTCTCGAAAGATCGACGTGAATATCGTATCACCCACGCGATAACGATCGCCTTCATATCCCAAGTGAATCAGCTGTTAGACCTCCTCTTCTTCAGGAATCGAATCCATCGCTCCGTGGTGCCATCGCGTCTCTGTCTTCGTTTACTCCGACATGATGAACTGCATGTTATCCATAATGGATACTGTCCAAAACCTTACGTAAAAGTTCATAAAAGCAGCGTACCCCATGTTCCTCTTCTATGTTACGCCACTGTCCCATACAATGTTCGGTTCGCTTGTTAAAAGTTCAATCTCCACAGCGGTTAAGTCTCACTTGCAGAAAATAAATTTTATTTATGAGAGTGTATAAGTTTTGAAACACCCTGTAGCTGTGTTCGTACTCGATATTTTATGATAATTCATGAAAACGAATTCTATTAATGCGCGTGCCAATGTTCATAAGTGCATATAATTGTAACAGTTCGTTTGCTTAAAAGCGTTAATGTTGTTTGGACCCCATGGTCGCTCTACATATTCCGTTATGAAATGCATAGTCGTAATGTTATTTGAATGTCTAAGTTCATAATTGCAGTATATTGTAACTATCTGCCTGCACAATTCTATTACTGAATATAAGTCCCAACTCAATGTTGTAACTGAATGTTGAAATGAAGTTCAGTTTCATTAATGTTGCCTGCGTATAAAAGTCGGAACTAGCCCGCTCTGATCTACTGCATTGTTCCAGAATGAACTATGCTTAAAGCCGGCCTCGCCATGCCGCTTTGCTATACTGTTCTGCGTTATAAAATGCAGCTCGAAATAAAGTTCTCAATCTCGTATTACAATGCTGTTCTGAACCCCGGCCTTTCTCCTCCGTACACGGCCCGTATAGCTTGCATCGGAACCGGTCTTCTCGCCGTCTGCCCTGCGTTGCTCGCCTTGGCTCAATGACCTACTTCCTGCTCTCTGCTTGGTTAAGTAATACTGTCGCCTTCGCTTTACGTAACAAGTGCTGTTCACCGCTCGAATTTACCGTACGCTCTGCGCATGTGTACTACTCATCTCGCTGGCTGAACTCGACTGACTTCTCTAAACTGCATTGACCAGCTCCTACCTGGCGCGGTCACGTGATTCTCCCCCACCATCTACGGTCGTGCGTCACAAATATAATCTCGACCACCTTCATCTCGGCTATTAAGTTATACAATAACTTAAGGGATTATCTGTCTTTCTTCAAGTTATTATCATATATAATGCTTGTTATCTCTGCTCTTCTGAGATGATTAAATATACTGTTCCATTTAGATCTTAATAAAACTGCAATATTCCTCCCATAATTCCATCTACTTGACTGGCAGTGCCTCCTTGATCCTTGGCCTTCTACGTCATTTTATAACATTCTCCTCTACTCGATTTGAGCGCTATCTTTACAACTCTTCCCATAAATCTCAACTATGGCTTAATGTCAGCTGGCGTAGCCGATAGCCTCAACTGGGTATCGGGTACAGTACCCATTGCAATAGTTAGCTTTCTAATGAAATCTACCTCTGGTTGGTTCCTCAGTTTAGGGGCTGCGTCAACGCGGTCATCTAGCACCGTGTACTTTGGGTGAGTGTAGAATCTGTCTGATAAGCGGTGTGAATTGTAATGGCTGTAGTAGTCTTAATTCAGGTAAGGACTGCAGACGGTCAATTTCAAGCAGTAGTTCCTAATGTTGCTAACAGGTACTACCGTCAACGACACCTAGCTGTGAACTTGGCTACTAGATGCCACCCCAACCAGCAACTCGCAACGAACGTTGGAACCTCCCCTCCAAAGGAAAGCATACTGAGGGATTTTAGCGCTCTTAGAAAATCCGACGACTTCGGCCGGGTTTGAAACCGCGACCTTGGACATAGACATTCAGCATGCTACTAGTTACGTCACCGAAGCCGCTTCCCACTTAGTCAGATGGAAATACTGAATCTGATCTCGTGCAAGTGCGTTGTCATGGCAACGTCTGATGGCTCATCCCTCATCAATTTAGTAGTGTTGCTATGGCAAGCTCGGATAGATCTTGACATTTTCTTATAATTCCGAAATCATTTTTCTCATCCCTTGGCGTAATGGTGGCTCATATCAAAAATTCTTTCAGACAAAAGTTTTAGGTAATTATTAGGGGAATATTGTCCATTTTGTACGGTTTTTATAATGTGCCTAATAAGAGAGATATGATTAATGTTTCCCGAAAAACCCACTCTTTCCCACCCCTTTGGTCAATGGTTGGTGCTATAAAAAAAAATCTTCAAACATAAATTTTTGGGCATTGTCCGACACATAGTATGAACGTTGAACGGATTCGATATTTCACATATTAAGAGAGTTATAGCAATATTTCACTTTTTCAAAAAAAAGCCCCCCATTTTCACCCCCTTTAACCGAATTAGCCCAGTAACGAACTCGACCGAGATTTTATAGGTATACATATTCTGTAAAAAATTCAAAGTGATTTGTGCAAAATTACGGCAGTTATCGTGTCCACAAGAAACTGATATACATATATATATACATTCATAAATTATATATAAACTTTTGAACTGACGGTGGTTTTGGGGTCTGGGGGATGTGAAACGCGAAGATATGTCGAAATTTTCCGGAAGACGAAATATGGGACCCATTGCAATAGTTAGCTTTCTAATGAAATCTACCTAAAATCCCTGACAGAGACCGGGGTCGAACCCGGGGCTCCGGGTGAAAGGCAGGCGCGCTACCCCAACACCACGGGGACGGCTTAGTCAGATGGAAATACTGAATCTGATCCCGTGCAAGTGCGTTGTCATGGCAACGTCTGATGGTCATCCCTCATCAATTTAGTAGTGTTGCCTTGGCAACCTCTGATAGCTCTTGGCATTTTCTTATAATTCCGAAATCATTTTTCTCATCCCTTGGCGTAATGGTGGCTCATATCAAAAATTCTTTCAGACAAAAGTTTTAGGTAATTATTAGGGGAATACTGTCCATTTTGTACGGTTTTGATATTGTGCCTATTAAGAGAGATATGATTAATGTTTCCCGAAAAACCCACTTTTTCCCACCCCTATGGTCAATGGTTGGTGCTATAAAAAAAACTCTCCAAACATAAATTTTTGGGCTTTATCCGACACATAGTATGAACGTTGAACGGATTCGATATTTCACATATTAAGAGAGTTATAGCAATATTTCCCTTTTTCGAAAAAAGCCCCCCATTTTCACCCCCTTCGACCGATATAGCCTAGTAACGAACTCGACCGAGATTTTATAAATATACATATTCGGTAAAAAATTCAAAGTGATTGGTGCAAAATTACGGCAGTTATCGTGTCCACAAGGAACTGATATACATATATATATTTTGTACCCATGTAAGTAATTTCCATGGAAAACATGCTTCTGCCTCCAGCTAGCTTCAGGTCTCGGCGTGTACCGTTCTTCCACAGAGCAGTTGCATATTTTTGATTTGAGACTAAAAGGTATCAACCCTACAATGATAAGGCACAACTCTACTCTAAAGACTTTAATTCAGAAAAACTCATGGCTTCAAACATAAAAATAACACAATCGCAACAAATATAATACACAAGCAAACAAAGTTACTCCCACAATCCACTAATTATTCACATAGTTTAACAAATTAAATCCATATCATTATTCAATCCTTTACCATTAGGTGGACTTTAAACTTCACTCAAGTGCGCTGATGCACATGTAACGTTTCACAAAAATTGTACTTTTACACTCATGTCACCTAATGTGACTTCTTTAAATTCACAAAATTACTTGTTTCTTACAATACATCTTAATTTACATCATGTGTACCGTTTGTGTTATATCTCTCTCTCCCACCAAATGCTTTCATGCATTCGCCAACTCATGGGTTGCACTACAATCTACTTGCAACACCACAATTACGTAAGTCTACCCCTCCGCTCCCCTCTTTTTTTATAGTTCCACTGCATGCCATTGTGATTTCAATTCCAACTTCAGTTATCGCTGTGTCGGATGGTATTATTAAGCTACCCTTGCGAGCATAGCCTGTGGCGTCAAGTGCCCAACTTCATAAACTCGTGTCAGTGTCAGTACAAAATACAACTTCCGACCATTCGTAAGATTGCTAAAATTTTATATCATCAGGGTGATCTATGATTAGCAATGTGTTTTTAAACCACAAATATTCATTACACACTATAACAATGCTTCCTTTCATTACAAGTAAGGTCTCAAATCTGTCCTTTCAAAACGCTAGCCTTCACGGTTCGTTTGAAAACTCAGCCCCTTGGAGCTGCCTGTATACAATGGAATGGAGTGGGGTGTTCACAGCTGTAAACCGTCCCTTGCCTTCCTGATTCCTGGCTTTCATCTTCCCAAGCAGTATCACGATTCTGAATACAATATTGTGGTCACAATGATCCACGTGATCCCATATGATTTAAACTGAATAGTATGCAATAGGTTCTGGATGAGCTTACATATTTATTCCTAACCTTAGGATATTAATAACGGCCTCAACAGATCCGTATCATTATATGAAGGCACGAGATTCATCAAACACAGGTCTAGTGGGTAGCCGGTATCTTAATAAATGCTACGGTCAGTCAACAGCTGCCGTCAATAAGATTCGCTTCACAAGAGCCGAATCATTCAATAATACGTTCTCGGTCAATCAGGTATGGTGCAGAGGTTTCCAATGTTCTCCCCTCACCTACCACAGGATTCGAACCCGGAACATTCCATATCCATCATCGGAGTTAGGGTATCACACTAAATACACTCCGGCATAAATAAATATCTCTGTACGCCCAAAGCTGTACGAGACTTCACACATCGAATAGATTACCTGGCTCCATAATCTGTTGCTATGATCTCGCCCTTTAATTATTAAGAGAACTCTAACCGTTACTCTACAAGCTTATACACAAGCCACAAATTCAATTCACTGTTAAGCTCTTCCATTTCCTTGCATAATTATATTCCCATTAACACATTATATTCTGATATTAACTCATTTCTCATCCCTTAATGTAATCTACTGCTTGGCTAGATAAATATTCCAATTAGCGTAAATATTTCTTGCTTACAACCTTTTATCCTGATGTATTCAATTATACCTTTTATCATTATTATAATTATTATTATTATTACTGACATAAATTACCTTAACCCGATACAACGTAACCGTTTTGAATAATCGAACATCCGTGTTCGTTACGTTAAGTTTTACCTAACTGAATTGCCATTTTATTAATAGTGGTAACGATTAATCCACTCTCTGATGTATAACAACATCTTAACTTTACTGAAATCAAACAACGATAAACACTTGAGGGTATACCTCCTAGTATTGATTCTTACTGGCACATTTTATAATTCCGAAATCACATTACATGCAGTGGCTATAACTTCTATAACAACATGATTTGTGGGGTACTTACATAGGCTTATCCAGGTGGCTCCAACCACCCATATCTTCCAGTATCGCCTGCCATTGGCCTAATTAGCGACACATATCCATACTGCTTATACACATCTTATATGACATTTGATTCATAAACACACGACGCTTTTCCATTTCTATGATGAAGCTAATGCTTCCAAAACACATGACACTTTATAACACTTGTTATATTATTAATTTAAAAGATATTTTACATAAGATCACTGCACAAACACACTTCACCATTTATATTCCTGACTGGTTGAAATTTCCTGGCAAGATATCAGAATTGCAGGTGCGGACGGCCTCTTCTTCGGTCCTACTACCTCCTGATTGAACATCTCGATCATCTGCCTACGGATTCACCAACAGTCTATCGATTATCCCTTGATAACCTTCCTGATATTGCATTAATATGCTTACATATCGTCATGAACGCTAATTATTGGTATACTTAAGATATGTATAACCAATCACTATATCTCACTGCGCTCAACATTGTACATTGTGAAAGATGGTATATTGGCTTTCACGGCCGGTGAATTAAAACACAGCAATTCTTCTAGGTTTGTGCCGTGTCTTGTGTGGGGTTTCGCCTAGGACACCAAGCTAGGCTCATCGGCGGGCTCTTGGTGTCCCCGCCCGGACCCCCACAGGAGTGACGAACTGTATTTACATAAATTATTACTTTCAACAGTTCTGCCTAGTATATCACACGGTACTTCCTATGTGAACACTACCAATTGCTCGTACTGACGACTACACATATGGCACGACTGTCCTTAATAAACAGTATATAACAGTCTTACTGCACGGCTTCCCAAACTGAAGTCCGAGCCTCCTATCTTAACTTCGGTAATATGCATTTCGCATAATCAAGTTTATTGATTACCGTACTCATTCTTATTTCATGACCATGCATGATTATATTATCACTTGTGCATTACACTGCACGGCTGATATGCTGATTACCAGAAAAATGTTTAAGTCTTTGTGTGCGCGCCTGGGCGCTCCGCGCTAGATTCTGGAACAACTTTCAAACACAACTGCCCACCGATAACTGCTGCCAACAACTGACTTCTGCCAAGGGTCTACTCCCTTATATCCGTTTCACACGAAAAAGTAGGTCTCAGATTCCCTCGCAATGTCATCTTCTGTCCCAGGATGATTCTGGTCTTGGAATAATACTCATATTGTTCCTTTTTCTTTGCTGGTCACAAAAATGCATGCGTGCTCGAGGATCGATCGACCAATTAATTAATATTAATTGCCTTATCCATGGCGTGGGGACGCGGCGTCATGTGGAAATCCCCGGCGACATAGTCAGGTCACGCCGCGAACACCAATAGTCCTGTGTTCATGCGCACTCCATTAAATATGCCTTGATTTCACAGTTTAATGGCTCTATAATTAGCCTCCTGGCTAAAGATTCACCTGTGCGCAACTCTCATGTCATTGCATTGCTCCAATCACGAGTAATCAATGATTTTACTTGGGATCTTCCCCTTCCAATCTCGTTCTTATTCTCAAACGGGGAAGAACAGGGTCATTATTCAACCCCCCGACCTCTTGCAGACGACTTAAGTAGGTCAACGAGATTGACATGGCTCCATGAGTCTCCTCCTACAATTCTGGGGCCATTAGTAAACTGTCAAACTCTGGAACTTCTGTGTTCCATGTCCAGCATAGCCTACTCCATGTAGTCCAATAATGCTATATTCCACTCATTTTCCCTGCATTATTTCAATAAATAATGTCAGTATCAACTGATATCACACCAGTGATTAAATATATACTTCCCTCTAGGGGTTTTTACTACGAAACTCCCTCAACAGATCTCGGGTTCGTTCCCTGGTGGAACCTTCATTCAGAGCTCAACTTATCTCCGAGATCCACGTTCGATACCAGTCAGCATGACCCCCTCGGGTTCAATATATATATATACATACATACATAAATTATATATAAACTTTTGAACTGACGGTGGTTTTGGGGTCTAGGGGATGTGAAACGCGAAGATATGTCGAAATTTTCCGGAAGTCGAAACATGGGACCCATTGCAATAGTTAGCTTTCTAATGAAATCTACCTAACAGATACACACACTAATACAGCCATCACAATTAACACCGGTTATCAGACAGATTCTACACACACCCAACGTACACGGGGCTAAATGACCGCGTTGTCGCAGCCCCTAAACTTAAGAACCAACAGCAAAGGCAACTGTGTTTGAGCACGCTCCGCGACTAGACTGGGTAGCTTCTCGCTTAGAGGTCCAACATTCCAATCTTGATGCTGACAGCACCAATCCACAGTGGCTTTCCCGGGGTATTTTCACACTCACTCCAAGAAAAGGACGGGTTGGTTACTAACTTCAGGTTCTAGGGCACCAATTTCTATATTTAACTCTATAAATTGCAGTTGTACACATTGCTATAGTCACTACAGCAACACAGATTATCATAAACATTCAAAACACATAAGGATATGGGTCCGAATTACTTAATTCAGGATCATTGGCATTACTGGTCAGTGTTCAAAGTAGGGCCTACTCTTGTGATCGTGAATACTACAATTCATACATAGCACTGAGAAAATAAATGCCTCCTCTTCAAACAGGCAGAGTCTCAGAGTTAAAAGTTGGTTGGTTCCGCAGTTTAGGGGCTGCGACTACGTAGTCATGTAGCCCCGTGAACTTTGTGTGTGTGTAGAATCTGTCTGATAACCGGTGTTAATTGTGATGGCTGTATTGGTTTGTTTTATCTGTAATTCAGGTAAGGACTGCAGTCGATCAATTTCAATTAGTTCCTACTTTTGCTAGCAAATGCTTCCGTCAATGAAACCTAGCAGTGAACTTGGCTAATAGATGCCTACGCAACCGGCACCTGGCGGCGAACGTTGGAACGTAATAGATCGTTAATCAAATCTAACCTATTGGCTTCACACAATTGTAGTTAGTAGAAGGTTCTTTTGCATGCCATAAATTTATGACAAGGGTCCGTCGGCTTTACTTCCCCTCCGGAGGAAGGAATATTGAGGGATGTTTAATACTCTTAAAAAATCAGACGATTTCAGCCGGGTTTGAACCCACGATCTTGGGCATAGTAGCTCAGCATGCTACCATCTACGCCACCGAAGCCGCCTAACACAGAAGTCTATGGGTCCGAATTACTGAATTTAGGATCATTGGCAATACTGGTCAGTGTTCAAAGTACTGGCCTATTGTGGTCGGGACGACTACGAATCATAGACTACATAGCACTGAGAAAATAAACTCCTCTTCGAAGAGGGAAGGTCTCTGAGTTAGGAGAAAATATCATCAAGAAGTGCGTAAAGAATAGTGTTTTTAAATCAAACAATGTAAATCAAAAGAGACTACCATCAAAGAATGTTGTGTAAAACATAATCGGTGTGAAAACAGAAAAAGAAAAGAAAGTGGGACAGCTATTCGGGCTATGTCAAGACAGATGAGTCCATCCTGAGTATATTTCTAGTCGTGTACATTTTAAAATGTCTGGTATTTTCTTCGGCTATAGGAAACCGACACTAAACCCATCCACTCCCTTTGATCAGCACCCTGAAAGCATCGGCATCTTGTTGAAACGGGCTGGGGTTTATTAAGTTTTCAGTGCTGCTTCAAAGGAAAAGTGTATTGGCCTTGTATTACTAAAGTATAACACAACAAAACCAAGGGTAACATATCTTCAGCTTTATTCATTTTAACACACAGACATAGCTCCCTCTGTCCATTTTGGTGAGTTACCGCTGCCTTAAATAAGTACGGTTACGTTATATTCTTCTTCTTCTTGTACCATATCCTCTGTGGATGTTGGTTGTCAGCAGGGCGTTTTTAGCGTATTATCATTTATAAACAAGATATTCAGTAAAGAACATATAGCCTAATTTCTCCTAAAAGCATGGGTGTTCTTATAACTCCTTGTCCTTTTCAAGGAGTATAATTGAATGTGGGTTGTAGTAGCTTGTTGAAATACAACGTGTTATACGGATATTAAACATGCATATGAGGTGCCCTTTGCTAGTGCTACCTCTGTACCAAATTTCGTTCAATTCGGTTTTACCGTGTTTGAATTCATAGCAGGAATCGATTTGCACACATACATGGCCACCATATGCAAACTATTGGATTGATGACCTTGTAACTTGTTCAAAGAACGCTTCTTACATAAAGATGTGTTGTTGCAAAATTTGGTAGAGATCAGATGATTAGGTTGGTCGTAATTTGATCTAAGCTTTTAACATTTGGGTGGCCGCCATTACGTTTCCGTTTAGATGGCGGCGATGAAACATGACACTGAGTTGCCTTTTGTAAGTGCTACCTCTGTACCAAATTCGTTCAATTCGGTTTCACCGTGTTTGAATTGTTAGGGGGAATCGATTTGCTCACATATATGGCCGCTATCTGCAAACTAATGGGCTGATGACCTTGTCGTTTGTCAAAAGATGCTTCCCACATAAAAGTATGTTGTTGCAAAATGTAGTAGATATCAGATTATTAGGTTGGTCGTAATTTGATTTAAGCTTTTAACATTTCCGTGGCCTTCATTACGTTTTCGTCAAGACTGCGGCGATTTAGAATATGACACTGAGGTGCCCTTTGCTAGTGCTACCTCTGTACCAAATTTCGTTCAATTCGGTTTAACCTTGTTTGAATTGATAGGGGGAATCGATTTGCATACATATATGACCGCCACCCTTCAAAGTATTGGGCTGATGACCTTGTAGTATGGTCAAAATATTCTTCATACATAATGGTTTCATGTTGCAAAATTTGGTAGAGATCAGATGATTAGGTTAACCGTAATTTGATTTAAGCTTTGAACATTTGGGTGGCAGCCATTACATTTCCGTCAAGATGGTGGCAATATAAAACATAACACTGAGGTGCCCTTTGCTAGTGCTACCTCTGTACCAAATTTCGTTCAATTTGGGTTTCACCTTGTTCGAATTGATAGCGGGGGACAGACAATCAGAGTACACACACTCACACACACACAGACTCACACACAGACAGACAAACAATTTTTCGCCCTGTATTGATCTTATAAGTCTACTTTCATTTTTTGCAGAAATCGAAAGTAGGCTAAACAATAGAGAACACCTTTTGTCCGTGTGTGTGTGTGTGTTCGTCCGTGAGTGTGTCCCTCCCTAGTAACTTCTAAACGGCTGGAGCTATTTCAATTACATTCAGTAAGGTCATAGTACTAGTTTGGCCATCCCCGACTGTGCCCTTCAAATTTTATTACGTCTCACCATTCCAACATGGCGGCAGTGCGAAATATTTCACCGGCATTCCATATCTCCAAAACTATTACTCATATCACTCTGAAATTTTGAACAGTGATGAAGGGCACTACTAAACCTGTTAACTACAAAACGAATATGGCGGCCAAGCGAAGATGAAACATTTGAATAGACTTATCTCGCGATTTAACCAGCCTAACGCAGTGAAACTTGGTTCAGCAAATGATTGAACAAATTGAAATGTATTATTATTTTTATTATTATTATTATTATTATTATTATTAAAAGAATAGCGCACAATGTGCTAATACATATTTGTACATATGATCAATTATCCTAATGCCAGTCTTATTATTGAGGTTGTCCTCATTTTGCAGTTTGGGGCGTGGTACCTTTCACAATGATCGTTGCACAGGTCACATACACAGTCTTCATTCGGTTGGTGGAAATTCTTGGCTTTGCAGAATCTATAGTGAAATCCATGGGTGGCGTAACGTGTTATTACGTGTCGTAGTTCGTAATTCCGTCATTATGGCATCTGTGGAGTAAAAGTCGGACCTAATGGCATTTCGTTTCTCATTTAAGGTTCGGCGTGCATTCTCATAGGCTTTGGTGTTTGGTAGGTAAAACTGAATTTTGATGTCGTCGATGCATTGAAATCTAATTTAGTTCAATTGTTTACATAATCTGAAGATGCCAGATGTGCGGAATTTTAAAATTATGGGTTTCTTTCATGTGTTCTAATCATGCGATCGAAATCAACGTTTGAGTAATGAACGTACACAATAGTCCTCATCTAATTGTACGTAACGATATGGCCTACATATATTAAAATCCAGCATGGCGACCATCCAATCTATTTAGACAGTTCTCAATATCAATTAATCTATGACAGCAATCAAACTGAAATTTTGTATGTGTATAGAGGCTATAAACATAAGTTCACGTATTGGACGTTCAATAACCAGGTGAGGAAAAATCCAACATCTGGGCGACGCGAAATTTAAATATTCAAATGGACGTTTCTCGCGATTTAACTATCCGAGCGCAGTGAAACTTGGTACGGTATATGCTTATAACAATTTTAATCCACTGGAATCTAATTCATTTAAGTTATTTTCATAACCACAAGATGGCCTGAGCTAAATTTTAAAATCTCGCTTTTACTTTTAGCCTATTTTCATTTTATGAAAAAACAAGAAGTTCCGTGAAGAACTATACAGCCTACTTTTCATGCCAATGATTATTCTACAGTATATGAACCTATCTAGAATAATGACGAAATTAAGGTGGTAATATCGAAATATCTAATTAGTTCAAAATATACCTGGTATAATGTAGCCTAATAGATCACTAGAGTTGGCAGCCCTGGAGACTGAATATATTCTTAGTTCTATCTCTTAAGGTACAGAATACAAAATTTGGTTGAAGTCCAATGGACGTTACATGCAGTTAGACACTGGATCTATCAGCACGCGTGAAAGCATGTTGCCAACAATACCATGCGTGTGCTGGTCAGATATAATCTGAAATATTATGATATCTTGTTGTGCCAATTTTGTATGAAATCCATTTGTTAGTATAGAAGTTACAAGTATTTTAAAATTGGACATATCAGCAGGCATAGAATCATGTTGGCAGCACTGCCTTGTATTAATTACTCCAAATTAATCTAGAATGTCAAGTGCTATACGTGTGCAAAGTATAGAGCTGTTGGCTTGCATACTTTCTAGTATATTGATATTAGTGTAAAATAAATGTAGACAGCATTTATTAACAGTTGGCAGCCCTGATTGCTCTTAACAATACTTATAGTCATATCTGTTATGGTACACATAGCACATACGAAATTTGGTTGAAATCCAACTGATAGTATAGAAGTTACATGTATTTAAAAATTGGTCGTATCAGCAGGCTTATACTCATGTTGGTAGAACTGACGTATATAAGTTACTCGAAATTATTCTAAAATGTCAGAATATACGTGTGCATAGTTTAAAGCTGTTGGCTTGCATACTTTCTGATATATTGGTATTTGGATAAAAAATAAAGAGAGCAATTATTAACAGTTGGCAGCCCTGGTGGCTCTTACGAATACGCTCAGTCATATATGTTTATGTACAGATATTACATACAAAATGTGGTTGAAATCCAATTGATAGTGTAGAAGTTATATGCATTTAAACATTGGATTTATCAGAAGGCTTAAAATTATTTTGGCAACACTGTCATGGTTGGCCGACTGGAAATTAAACTGAAATAGTATTATCTACATGTGTGCCAATTTTTGAATAGCTCCCATGCATACCTTGCAAGATATCCAACATCGAGCTCAAATTTCTAGTGCGTTTTTTCAGCAGTTGGTAGCACTGACATCATTTTCAAATATGGACGTGAGATATTCCGGTGCACATCTTTACTCATATTAAATTTGGTTTTGATTGCTGCAGCCATTTAGGAGTTGATAGGGGGGGGGGGGGGACACACACACAGCCAGACAGACCGACAGACAGAAGGACAGACAGACAGACAGACAGACAGACACACATTTTCCCGGATCGATCTCATAAGTCTACGTTTTCCACATTTTTGCAAAATGTGAAAAGTAGGCTAAAAATAGGCTTATGAAATCACCTTTTGTCCGTGCGTGTGTGCGTGTGTGAGTGTGATGGTGTGTGTGTGTGTGTCGCCACCTAATAACATCTAAACGCCTGGAGCGATTTCAATGAAACTCGGTAAGATCATAGCACCATTCCGGACGACCACGACTGTGCCCTTCAAATTTTATTGTGTCTCACCAATCCAACATGGCGGCTGTGCGAAATATTTCAGCAGTATTCAGTATCTCCGAAACTATTACCGATATCACCCTGAAATGTTGTACGGTGATAGAGGGCACTACTATAAGTTCATTTATGAGACTTTAAAAAATCTAGTATCTACAAAATCGACATGGCGGTAAAGCGAATTTGAGACTTTTAAATAGACTTTTCTCGCGATTTAGACATCAAAACGTAATGAAACTTGGTACAGCAAATGTGTATACACATTGTAATGCACTGGCGTGTAATTTAGTTCAATTGTTTTCATAACCTCAAAATGGCGGCTGTGCGATATATTTCACTGGCATTTAATATCTCCGAAACTATTACAGATATCACCCTGAAATTTTGTACGGTGATAAAGAAAACTGCTGCAAGTATATTTATAAACCTTTCAAAAAGCTGTAAAGTACAAAACGAACATGGCGGCCAAGCGAATTTGAAACATTTTAATAGGTGTTTCTCGTGATTTAATCATCTGAGCGCAGTGAAATGTGGTACAGTAAATGATTATACGTATTGTAATGCACTGGCATCTAATTTAGTTCAATTGTTTACATAACCTCAAGATGGCGGCTGAGCGAAATTTAATTTTTTTTTTATTTCCTGTATCGTAATCATGCGATCGAAGTGAAAGTTTGAATAATGAAGCTACGGAATAATTTTCCTTTAATGGTACATAACTCTATGGCCTATACAATCCAAAATGGCGAACATCCGAAATACATTTGACGGTTCTCAATATCTGCGAAACATTTACAGCAATCAAACTGAATTTTTAATTGTACATAGAGGCTATGAACATAAGTTCACCTATTGGACTTTCAGTAACCTGGTGAGCACAAATTTAACATGGCGGCGACGCGAAGTATAAATATTTCAATGGACGTTTCTCGCGATATAACCATCCGAGTGCAGTGAAACTTTGAACGTTAAATGCTTATACACATTTTAATCCACTGGCATCTAATTTATTTCAATTGTTTTCATAACCACAAGATGGCAGCTGTGCAAAATTTTAAAATCTCGTGTTTAGTTCTTGTGTCCTAATCATGCGAATGAAGTTTGAATACCACACGTACACTTCATGTAATATTTCATGAATAAATATCCAACCTGGCGACCATCCGAAATATTTAGACGGTTTTAAATAACTACGAATAAGTCACAACAATCAAACTGAAATTTTGTATGTTGATAGAGGCAATTAACATGTGTAGGATATACGAAAATAGGCTGTATAATTCTTCACGGAACTACTTGTTTGTTTCGTAATCATGCGATTGAAGTTTGAATAAAACACCTACACAATAATCTTCATAACTCTAAAGCTTATATATGAACATCCAATATGGCGACCATCTAAAATATTTAGACGGTTCTAAATATCTATGAATCTATTACAGCAATCAGACTGAAAGTTTGTATGTTGACAGAGGCAATTAACATAAGTAGGATGTAAGTAAGATATCCTCCTCATTCCTCGGTCTCTCCTATCTTCAATTTTTCCTTCAATGTTGATCTGAAGGAGTTGATATTTGTCATTGCAAATGATTTGGCCAAAGTATTCAATATTGCTTTTTTGATGTTATGCAAGATCTCCAGTGTTTTGAGCGGACGTTCGAATACTTCATAGTTACTTATTCTATCCATGATATACTGAGTAGGCGCCTATAACGCCACATCTGGAAGTCTTGAAGATTTTTTCTGGTGCTTTCCGTGAGGGTCCTGGCATTAGATCCATACAGCAGGATTTAGAAAATGTAACCGTAGTAAATGGAGACGAAGAGCAATGTTTTAAAGTCTCTGTTGCTCAATAGTGCCTAATTCATTTTCTTGAATGCGCACTACTTTCAATTTTTTCCTGATAGCCCAGTTGGGCTGTTAATATTCTATATCAGTGCCTATATTGAAAGGTGAATAATAAGAATGGTATTGGTTTTACGTCCCCTGTAAGTACTCCTTCACATTTGTGCACCATCAATTTCGATCCTTCAACCTTGGGAACAGCAGGCGAGAACGAATAGAAAGATGAAGTTCAGTCCCTCAATTTCATCTACTCATCAGCCTTTGTGCTCAATCATCTTGGATGTTACGTGAATCATGTTTCTTGACAAGTCACAAGAACAATGGCGTGTGAAATGTTTGCAACACATTATTAGAGATAGCTGTAGCGATGTTTGCTCGGGTTAGGAAGAACAGATGACCTGTTGTGTATGATTAATGTGAGAATTACCTGAGCGCAATCTCGCTAGGATCGCTAATTGTAAGTGCTGTTGGGGAAACAGAAATGGGAATGGATAGCATCTCTCATGCTGCCTTCTGAAATAAACAAGCATTACTACAATTCGATGCTACGGTTGTGTTTCTAATATGATGCGAGGAAACACATAACAGCCTAAGAAATTACCTAAGCTAGAGTGGTGCTCGAAAGTCATTCTAAAATGCAGTTAATATTTCTAGGTCACCTGCTTGATTTTTTCATACTGAATAATATATTGCAAATTGATTCACACATTAATACATATCTCTTCAGTTTTCAGAAAACTCCTATTGACGGTAAATGTGGTAATTTTGTCTGCTCGTACAGTTGTAATTCAGCTGTCACGAATCACATTTCACAGGAAATTCGATATTTTTAAACATATCAACTTAGAATATTACCAGTGACAGTTGGATGAGAGTTAAATCAATATTTTCTGTTGCTATACAATCGTTTCCGTAGTTGACGGGTGGCCACTCACGAAGGAGTATGATTTGTCTTTCGTATCAGCTACCCTCCCGGTGTGTTCTTAAGTGGCTTAAAAGGCCGATTCTTGAATTACAGTATATATTCATCCACAATGTAGTCTAGTTTTTCAAATGGGGAGAAATTCACTCATTCATAGACCTTGGTGTAGTTTTTTCTAGTCTGTTTCCTTGATTTTAAAGTGCTGAATTTCGTGATAAATAAGCGGCTTCGGTGGCGTAGTCGGTAGCATGCTGAACTGCTATGCCCAAGATCGTGGTTTGAAACCCGGTCGAAGTTGTCGGATTTTTTAAGAGCGTAAAATCCTCCAGTATGCCTTCCTTCTGAGGGGAAGTATAGCCTGTGGGTCCATGTCATAGATTTATGGTATGTAAAAGATCCTACCACTACAAAATGGAAGTGTGTAACCAAATGTTTAGGTTATATTTGGTTGGTTAGAACACGCTCCATCAAGTTCCAACATTCGCCACTAGGTGTTAGTGACAGTGGCATCTGATAACCAAAGTTGAAACTACTTGAAATTGAACTTCCTGGGAGCCTACAGGCGTTCAATTAAAGTACCCCGCTATGGCCATTGGCTGAATTCATGTATAGTTTCGACGTAAATAGTACTATACCACACCCTAGAAATCTGGGTCTGGACGTCTCAGTTATTTTGAAAAATATTTAAGATTTTATATTATGCTTACTTAGGTCGTTAAGGGGCTCCGGGTTAAATTTCAAATATTCAAATATTGTTTTCTGCCATATTAATCTACGCATTGTGAGCTTTCTTAATTTCTGTTGCTCCTAGTGAGTCACAGGACTTCCAAGGAGGATCTCCACCCATTTCTGTCTGCTGTCAATTTCTTGACTTCTCTCCACGTCTTTACAACCTCCATGGCCACATCTTCAACTGTAAGTATCCAAGTTTTCTTTGGGCGACCTTTTTACCTCGCGCCTTGCGGGTTCCAGTCGAGGGCCGCCTTTTCCACAGCTGCTTCTTCTTTGCTTAGTGTATGTTCAATCCACCTCCATTTTCTCTTCTTTATCTTGGTTTCTATGGGTTGTTGGTTCTTTCCAAAATTCTAACGGTACATTTATCTTATTCATATCTCATTCCTATGGCTACTTTCTTTTTACTTTCCCACAATCGTGCGTTCTATTAGTAAACCCATCAAAATACGTTTCTATTTCTATTAGATGATAGATACATTAAAGAAAGACTATTCGTTAGAAGCAAGGGCAATGAGACATGGAACAACAGCAAAATAGATGTTAGCGCTTCGAATGGAAGAAGAGAAATCCTGTGGTAATGTCATTTTCTAAAAACCGAATAAAACGTTGATTCCAATTCCTCACTAAAAAGATTTATCATCATCATCATCATCATCATCATCATTTATTGCACTTATGGGCCTTTAAGGCTTACAGCAGAAGAATAAAAGAAAGAAAAAGAAGAGAAAACGTGATAACAAAGGAATCAGTCATGATGGAGGAGGTATCTACTGCATATAGCATTCCAACGCTGCTGGTCTCGAGCTTCATCTTCCACCGCATTCGGCTTCCATTTGCTGAAGTATTGTCAATACTCGGTCCTTCCATCGCGTCCGGGGACGTCCCATTGGATGTCTTCCAGAAGGTTGTGAACGAAGGACTCGGTTTTGGATGGATTCATCAGCTAGAAAGTTGTGGCCAAACCACAGTAACCTCTTTTGTCCTAGTACTCGGCCAATTTGTTGTTTTTCCAAACCACTGATACAGGTCAACCTTCGTTCTTCGTTCCCATTTACCTTTCATGGCATTGAAAACGGGTCCATAAATCTTTCGAAGTACCTTCCTTTCGAAGGCAGAGATACCTTCTTCGGTTGTGGCTGACGTCGCCCAGGTTTCACAACCATACAAAAGTTCCAACCGTACTTGATTCATGTATAGCTGAATCTTGTTCTTCTGCAATAATAGACGAGATTTAAATAAGCTATTCAGACTATAGAACATGGGATTAGCGTTTATTATTCAATGACGCACTTCTTTCGACGCTTCACTTCTATTAGTTCTTTTCCACAGCTCCTTCTTGTTTGCTTAATGTTTTTATAGACATAAAATTTATCTTTTTATTCGGAACTTTTCATCATACAAAGCTGAGATTTTTAGATCGAATTCCTCCTTGTATGTGTTATATTTTAACAGGTACGGATTTCAAAATGTTCATTAGTTCAATTTATCCAGATGGAAATAATCATCAAAAAGCCGTTAAAAATAGGCAATTTCAAAAACAAATCATGAAAAATAAAATAAACATTTATTTACACAAAGCTTGTGTCGAAGTAAGGAGACAATCTTGATAAATATCCCTGAAAAACTTCGAGTAGTTCCTGTTAATACTGTAATGGGTTATTAAGATAATAAGAATTTTTTTATTAAAAGCGCTCCACTGTTGGGCGTTATTTGTAATGGGTTACGTTACTTTGAATATTTTTAATATGCAAAGCTAATTATTTAAATAGTCGCTCACTTTTGGGTGATCAATATGAAACATTTAATTGTGTATTAATTTAATAGTGTATCTGTATTGTTGTCAGCATCACTAAAACAGTACATAATGTGTAGTGCGCCAGACCATTCATATATCATGATCAAAATAATATATTAAACCTCGGTTAAACAGAGGTAGAGCAGCGAGATTCCTATCTCCAGCCGTAGTGAAACTTACGTAATCTAACCTTACGATAATTAGTTCAGGAGTTTGGTGTTGCTAAAGATAATAATAATAATAATAATAAATTAAATTAAAGAATCTACTGAATTTACTTGTATTATGGATTTTGATTGGAAATTGGAGTATACTGAGTTAATTGAATAAAATATAGATTGAATTTAATAAGCATGAGAGCCTTCTGATTTGACTGGAGTAAAACTGTTTAAATCGCTCACCGCATTAAAGATCATTGTAGTTGGATTGTTGCGTAGAGAGTTCCTGATGGCCCTGATCTTCCTCGACGTAATGAATTTATATGTGGATGACGGAATAAATTCCATAAATCATCCCTGTGACAATAGCCTTGTACACAACCATGCCACAGTTTGATGACACTGATTGTCTTATCAAATTCATATACTTAAATAGTTAACTGTATTATTTAGCCCGCGTTACAAATGAATGTTAATTTCCCAGTCCATCTCGCTACACGTTCCACTCTTCTGCTCCACACAGCACCATTCCGTCTTCTCTCAGCAATTCAATAATCATCATCCATTTGGGCGGCCGTCATATATATAACGTTCCCAGGTAAGGCACGCCTCTATCACCTCTTCTGAAGTCGCTAGGCAATATTAGCCCGTCTTTCACATATCAATAATGACAATACTTCTTTGTAGCATTTTTCGGGAGGTCCAGCCCACCTTTTGTATAAAGTTGCAAAGGACTCCTCGCCTACTGTATTCTTCACGTCCACCAGCCCCATTCATTACCTTGCCTGCCAGGTATTGTTAATGGCGAGTCTCCAAAGAATCCTTTCCAAGTAAAATTTGTTTACTTGTATAATTCTTGATGTGAAATACATAAGTGTATATTCAAGTCGTTACCAGGAAGCGGTGGATAAGCCGACCTTCCGCGAACACCCTCTTCTTCTCTTGTCCGTATTTTCTTCAGAAATAATATTCAGTCAAGCGTCTAACTAATTTCAAATTTAATGTGTATCGCTCCAAGTCCTTTCTATTGCCATAATATTCTACATTACCGCATAATAATAGATATAAACATATTAGTTAACATAATAACTAATAAAAGGTAAAATGTAAACTTAAAAATATTGATAATAATAATAATAATAATAATAATAATAATAATAATAATAATAATAATAATAAAATATATAAAATTATTTCATTCTGGTCACAAATTGGGACCATCACAATACTTTCTGGAAAAAACGCTCTCTTAAAGCTCTGCCTTTGCTCACGAACATGTTCAGGAATAATCATGGCCCCTGAAAGACCTGTGACATGTAACCTCTACAAAGTATGAAACAAAGTCCCCCATTAGGGGCAGATGACTTCGTAGTTCTACCCCTTAAAACAACAATAACTACTAGCCTACTACTATAGTCCCCCATTCTTGGATGTAAAGGGTAATCTCGAGAACAACTGGATGGATTTTGATGCGATTTTCACCATTCTGTAAAGGATTTTTCGAGGAAGGTTACTGTTGAAAAACATTTATTTATGACCAAAGGAAACAGAGCAATAACGATGTCTTTGAATCGAGTCGAAGAAAAACCTGCCACCAGTTCGCCGTTTAAGCTTACGCTGCGTAAACCGTTAAAAATATCTCAATAGGCCTACTATGAGTGTAATAATAATTCTTCAGCAGGAAATGTTCTACAAAAGAGTTCGGGACGGCGTACCTCTATCTTTAATAAATCGCCCTTTATAAGTGTTTTTCGGAGCAAGCCTATCGCTCCAGCTTCGACCAGCATCAAACTATCGAGTCGTGACGAGTCAAGACTTCAGAGAAGAGTGTATGTGTTTGGAGTTTCGCTGTTCACCTCGTCTTTTCTAAATCGCGTCTGGGACCTGCCGTATGTGTGCCTTTTAAAGAACCTTTAAAGATACCGAGTGAAGCCAGGGCGGGTTGCTAGTGTCTGATATCTCTCTCTTTCTCAGAGATTCAGCGATGGTGAATGCAAGGAAATATCATGTTCATCGTGTTTAAAAATATCAATTGGCACCATTTTTAGCCTACTTTTCACATTTTGCAAACATGAGGAAAAAGTAGTCTTATGAGATCGGGCAAATGTGTGTCTGTCTGTCTATCTGTCTGTCTGGCTGTGTGTGTGTCGTCGTCGTCCCCCCCCCCCCCTTCCCCCCCCGCTATCAACTCCTAAATGGCTGGAGCAATCGAAACAAAATTTGGTAGGAGTAAATATCTATAGCTGAATATCTCACGGCCATATTTGAAATTGATGTCAGTGCTACCAACTGCTGAATAATCGCAATTGAAATTTGAGCTCCATGTTGGATATCTTGGAAGGTATGAATGGGAGCTATTTCAAAATTGGCACACGTATAGATTGTAATATTGCATTTTTATTTCCAGGAGGCCATACGTGGCTGAGTTGCCAAAATGATTTTAAGCCTGCTGATAAGTCCAATTTTTAAATGCATATAACTTCTACACTATCCATTGGAATTCAACCAAATTTCGTATGTTGTATGTGTACATAACCAGATATGACTGAGCGTATTCTGAAGAGCCACCAGGGCTGCCAACTGTTAAAAAATGCTCTTAATTTATTTTATCCAAATACCATTATATCAGAAAGTATGCAAGCCGACAGCTTTAAACTATGCACACGTATAGCACCTGACATTCTATATTAATTTGGAGTACCTTATATACGTCAGTGCTACCAACAAGGTTCTAAGCCTGCTGAGAGGTCCAACTTTAAATACATGTAACTTCAATACTATCAATTGGATTTCAACCAAACTTCGTATGTGCTATGTGTACCATAACAGATATGACTAAGCGTATTCTTAGGAGCAACAAGGGATGCTAACTGTTAATATGTGCAATCTCTATTTTTGTTACCTTAATATCAATATATCAGAAAGTATGCAAGCCAATAGCTATAAACATTCCACACGTATAGTACCTGGCATTCTAGATTAATTTGGAGTAACTGATTTACGTCAGTGCTGCCAACACGATTCTAAGCCTGCTGATAGGTCCAATTTTAAAATGCAAGAAACTTATATACTAACAAATGGATTTCATTCAAAATTGGCACAACAATAGATCAGATTATTTCAGATTATTTCTGACCAATACATGCATGACATTGTTGCCAATATGATTTTACGCGCGCTGTTAGATCCAATGTTTAACTGCATTTAACGTCCATGCTATTCATTGGACTCCAACCAAATTTTGTATTCTGTACCTTAAGAGATGGAACTAAGAATATATCCAGTCACTAGGGCTGCCAACTGTAGTGCTCTATTAGGCAACATTATGCCAGGTATACAGTATTTCGAACTTATTAGAAATTTCGATATTACCAACTTAATTTCGTCATTATTCTAGATAGATCCATATAGATTAATCTTTAGCTTGAATCTTAAATTTTAAGAAAAGTAGGCTCTTTAGTTCGTCACGGAACTACTTGTTTAATTTTCAAGTGCAAAAAATATATTTAATAAGATTCTTTGGTAAGGTTAATTTTTCACAATGTTGAAAAGTAACAATATTGAAGATGCAGTTTTCCTTCAGTGTACCTTTAACTAAAATATGAAATAATGTCTTTCACTTGAAATTTCAAATGCAGGTGTCGCATGTATCAGACAATTTACGCACACATGAATGTTATTGTTGTCGTTGTTGTTGAATAATTGAGGGGCTTTGTGACATCGTTGGCATGTAGCTCCGTGTACTTGTGTGTGTAATTTGTCTGATAACCTGTGTTACTCTGATGGCTGCATTAGAGTGTGAATTTGTAATTGAGATGAGGATTTGGAAGCAGGCGGCCGTAGCCTTAATTCAGGAACCATCCCGGCATTTGCCAGGAGTAGAAGTGAGTAAACCACGGAAAACCATTTCCATGATGGCTGAGGTGGGAATCGAACCCGCCTTTCCTCAGTTTTGCCTCACGAGGATGAGTGTACCCCGTTCCAACCCTCAGACCAGAATTAAATTTCTTGGTAGACCCTAGGTTAGAGTGCTAGCCACTACGCAACGAGGCTGACCGTATACATGGAAGAGATGGGGCTGATGATCAGAGTGTTGCAAATGCCTTAAATGAATCAATAATGAAAACAATGAAAATATTAACAATAACAATACTAATTAACTTGGCAAATATTGCCAAAATATTCAATTTGTGCAATAGCTATTAACACCCATCATAAGAATGGTATATTATGATGATGTCCCCCGGTGTAGCCGTGCTCGTAAAATCGTACACCACGGCCGCGAGGGCAGCTGCAGCTAGTCCGGATATTGCAGCTTCGAATTCTGGTGCTGACAGTGGCTATCCCGAGTGGTTTATTTCTGATTTTTTTCCCCACTCCCACCGGACAAACGCCAGGAGAGTACCTTACATCAAGTCCCGGGGCACGTAACTCAACCCTGTCCATAAAACAGTACTACAGTTGTATCAGAAACACAGGTTATCAGGCAAATTCAACACACACCCAAATACATGGGGCTGATGACCAAGATGCCCCAACCCCGTAAAATGAATTAACAACAAACATATTATGAGTGTGAATTTCGACATTATTGGATTTCTTTCCAGTGCATAGCTCGGTGTAACCTAAAAACATGGAGGTATACACAAAATTTAAATATATTACTAGTTGCAGTTTTAATTATAAGTCACCACGAAATACAATTATTTGACATCGGTTCATTTACATAAAGCGCTCAAAAGAAAATAAAGTACCGACCGCAATTTACCACAACAGCGGTTGCATACAGAGCTGTGACTTTAATGGTGAAACATAGATCCCATTAAAAATCTCATTTAGAACTAGATTTACAAATTGTACTGCTTTGACACGTTCTGTGGTATCATTTACTACAATTTATGAAATCACATATTTATTTTTTAAATATTTGATAGTTTCCTATGTTGTCGGTGTTTTATGGCGGCTATAACTGTGCACTATTTCAGGGACATTTTAATTGTAATTCCTTGGTTTCAAAGTTAGCAGGGAGTGATATATTGCTACGACTGCATTCATTGTTTGTTATGTTTCGCAGCACCTGCGTTGCTCTGATAAATACCGTAGAACTGCAGAGATTTATACGTTACTATATTTTAAAAGGTTTGATATAACGTTACCGTTCATATTCAATTCACATTCCATATAACCATAAGTTCCGTTAAATGGAATTCATGCCATAGAATAGGAAACCGAGTCAAGTTTGTGTAATCTTAAACAACGGAACGTAATCTAGATGTAAGTATCTTTTACATTTACCTTCGATATTAAACATAAAATTTGACGTTTCACACGTAATAATTATTTTTATTTGTTTATTTATTTGTTTATTTATTTATTTATTTATTTATTTTGTTTTTATTTATCATATAAGAAGTATGGAAGACCTGTGAAAACAGGCATGCCCCAAAATCATAGCTTATGCTTGACTCCCTCAATTTATATCTATAGCCTACTAGCAACCCACCCCGGCTTCGCCTGGTATCTTTATAGGTTTACCCAGCGTAAGCTTAAAAGGTGCACGGACGTCAGGTCCCAGACGCAATTCAGAAAAGCTGAGATGATCGGTGAAACTCCAAACACATATACTCTTCTCTGAAGTCTTAACTCGTCACGACTCGTCAGTTTGATGCTCGCTCGCTAGCTCGTAAACTCGCTCCAAAGCTAATAAGTTAATTTAAATATTCACTGAATGGAGATTGTTGAAAGAAACGAAATCGTAATAAATACTTAATAGTGGGCGTTGTATTAAAGATAGAGATATGCTCTCACGGACTTTCTGGCAGAACAATTCCTACACTCATAGTATATAGATATTTTTAATAGTTTACCCAGCGTAAGCTTAAAAGGTGCATGGACAGAAGGCTCTTCTTTGACTTGATTCACTGAAATCGTTACTGCTCGGCTTCCTTTGGCCCTAAATGAATTTTTTTCTACCGAAACCTTCCTCGAGAAATCATTTACAGAATGGTAAAAACCTCATCAAAATCCGTCCAGTGGTTCTCGAGATTACCCTTTACATCCAAGAATCGGAGACTTTGTTTTGTAGTATGTAGCGATTTTGTTTATACAATATGCACATGTATTACATAGGTAAACATATACTGGGTGTATCAGCAGCTCCTAATAATGTTGCTTTATGCAGCCCAACTAACGCGTGTTGGCAGGAAGGTCGATATTTCTCTGCCGGCATCCCGTATGGTACTACTGAACTGCATGCATATCCCGCAGACGATACTGATCACTATTAGTTGTCCCCCGTATCAGTTTGTAATCGCATTCACGGATAAATAATAGGTTTCAGTATCGTTTGCAGAATATACTTGCAGAACATTAGCATCATACGGAATGCAAGCAGAGAATTATCGACCTTCCTGATAACAATGCTAGTTGGGCTGCATAAACCAATATTACTAGGAGCAGCTGATTCACCTAGTACTATATATACAGGATATTAAAAAGTATTCAAGAAACAATGCTAACACACTAGGGTCTTACAGCGCATATATTCCGATATCTTAACACTTGTCCATATGAGGCTCAGATTGCCTGATAGTTGACACCCCTGGCATGGAATACCGATACGTCACAAGGAATAGGCTAACGAAAACAAACCTTTGGTTGCGGATATGAGCAGAGTTGTTGCGCTGGCGCTCTTGGGGTCAGTTGTGTGGTTCCACTTGCGTAGCTTTATTCATGCTAATTTGTATTTGTTAACATTACCCTTAACTCTTAGAACTTTCTGTGGTGTCTAACATTGAAGGGTAGAGGGATTCAACCAAGAAGAGAGAAATATGGGAAGATTTTTATGGGACGGACGACCTGCGCCACACAGTGACTCGTTTTGCTGTTCACGGTTTTCACTACCGAATGTGTGTGGTTAAAGTCTCTCATGCTCCACGTGGGACGTGTGCGTGTAAGTTGTGTGGTGATATATGTGAACGTTATCACGTACTGCATTGCAAACACAGGCTTAAGTCCCTAACAGAATGTTTTTGTTTTTTTTAGCGTATGGCTATTCGTGCCGGGAGTGTCCGAGGACATGTTTGGCTCGCCAGTTTTGTAGCTGCTTCGAGACGGACACCCAATGGGTGAGCTACAAGTACCGTTGGGGAGGAATGTTGGATGGGAGGGTCGAGGAGTTGGAAGGTAGCGGCTGTGGCCTATAGTTAGGGACCAACCCCGGCATTTGCCTGGAAGGAAGATGGGAAACCACAGAAGACCATCTTCAAGGTTGCCGGCGGGGGGATTCGAACCTCCTCGCCTCCCGGATGTGAGCGACTGCCAACAGTCATGCCGCAACGACCTCGGCTAACTCACCCGGTTTTGTTTTTACTAATGGCCATTGACTGCAATTAGATCGATTAAATACCTTTACGGGGGCTTCGGTGGCGTAGTTGGTAGCATGCTGAGCTTCTATGCCCAAGATCGCGGGTTCAAACCCGGACGAAGTCGTCGGAATTTTTTAAGAGCGTTAAAAGTAAAAACCGGCGAACCCATGTCGTAGATTTATGGCATGTAAAAGAACCTTCCACTAATTACACTTGTGTGAAGCTAACTTATAGGTTAGATTTGACCGCCGCTCTTAGGTTCTAACGTTCGTCGCCAGTAAACGACTGTGTTGACATCTAGTAACCAAGTTCAGAACTAGCAGTCGTTGACGGTGGCGTTAGGTAACAAAAGTAGGAACTACTTGAAAATTGAATGTCTGCAGTCTTTACTTGATTTAAGAACAGATACCACACGCTAATACTGTACCCGTTTTTAACGGAGGATGCTCAGTCAGACCTCGGCTTGGCTACTGCGGTTCGGGGCGCGTTACGTTCCCTCCACCCTGACTAACATCCGATATGTAGGCACAATAAGGTTGACAAAATTTTAGGAAAAACTCAACATTATAATTTAAAATAAAAAAAAATCAATAAAAGAAAAATCAATTCACTCAAAACATGTAAACCACAAAAAGAAAATCACTTGGAATTTCCTTTTCAAGTGTCACACAAAAATAATCAATTCAAAAACATATAAAATTTAACTCACTTGGGATTGTCTCTTCAAGTAGTATTCATTTCACAAAAATAGATTCAAGACTAGAATCACTAAAATTCACTGTAATGTAATTTCATTGTTCTGTGAAATTTCGCGGATACTTTGTCTTGCTTAAATTAAATCATAAATATTTATTTAAATGTTATTTCACTTAGGCGTCGAGCGCGCCTATCATTTAAATCTAATACTTTCTCCAAGGCTTTGGATATTTATATTCGTTTCAATTTACCCTTCAGGGTTTCTTTACTATTTGTGTTACTTTAATACCTGTTTATTCACCATTTATTTAGTCCTTTGGACCTTCAAAACAACTCTTCTCAAAGCCTTAGATGTTAAACATAATACCATACTGTACAAAAACATGCCATGTCTGTTGATCGAACTCGTAACTCTCCAGTTACCCTCCATGCATCTAGGTGATTTTGTTTTGTGCTGTACTGTGTGCATTGTACTGTTTATTACTGTGGGATATTTATTTATAACAATTTTCCATTATTCCTTAACCCGTTATTTATTTATTCATGAAAGAAGGAATTTTCTTTATCAACAATTTATTTTTGACCAATCCGTCAATCTTTTATATAGCCTTTTAAACCTTGAATTGGGATGACATTTTCATCCCCATAACAACAATTTTACAATTAGTTTTACTTGCACCCTTTTGTTTTTAAATATTATAATTTCCGTGTAATAATTTCCTTTCCATTATTCTCGGCGCGCCCCTAGTTTACGGCCGGACTCATTAAGAGGTTTCATCTTTCTCCCCACAAGGGCAAGGTCGTCTACACAAGCCGTCCCCTCCTCCTGTGGTGCTTGACAATAAGATTTACGATAGCTGGCCGACACTTCCTGCATTCATGCCAGGGTAGCTTTTAACCATAATGTTTCCAAGATTTAAAATTCACTTCAATACGGATAGTTGCTCCGTCAATTATTATTATTATTATTCTTTTGTTCCCAGGATATTGAATTTTTGATTCGGAGAGGCTATACGGTAGTTTATTATTATAACCTTTTCACGACGCTGATAATGCCTCTTACAACAATACTTCATTTCAACAATGCCTCACGACAACAATGCATATCATATTGCAACAATACCTAGCTGGGATATTCATCCTACAGCGGGAGTTACATACAACAATATACGACGATTCGTTCAACTTTTAGTGGGAATTTATACCTCCACGATACAACAATATACGACGATTTATTCAACTTTTAGTGGGAATTTATGTCTCCACAATACAACAATATACGACAATTCATTCAACTTTTAGTGGGAATTGATACCTCCACGATACAACACTATACGACGATTCATTAGGCAAAAATATACGAGGCTTCTATAATATATTCAGTGGGAATTTACCTCCACGCATTTCGACGATTTTTACTACATTTCCATCTCGAGAAAAAAAAATATTCTGGCATAACGCATATTTATATTCAGCTTTACTATACTTAATCATTTTTATTGGCCCTTACGGCAATGCAACTTGCTTGGATACCTTACAACAATAGCCTGATTTCGGCATTCCTACAATTTAATTTTACACCCATGGCACAGTGGCCTAACAGGTAATACATTCGTTCTTGGATATTTTATTTTTACCATTTACTTGGATATTT
Source organism: Meconema thalassinum (assembly GCA_946902985.2). Classification (NCBI taxonomy): domain Eukaryota; kingdom Metazoa; phylum Arthropoda; class Insecta; order Orthoptera; family Tettigoniidae; genus Meconema; species Meconema thalassinum. The sequence continues at coordinate 483,249,749 of OX336391.1, forward strand.
ATCATTTCTTTAATTTATTAACTCATTATTTTTCGCTCGAATTTTTACTTTGAGTTTCTAGACTCGGATCATTTAATATAACTTTATTCTCTTTTTGATTATTATTACTTGTATTCTTATTATTCACATTGTTTACTCAATCTTGTTATAACATTTTATTCTCTTGGCATCTGTTATTTGATATACAAATTAACCCTTTTTATTTAACTTATCTCTTTGATTTATATTTATTATGGTGCGTATTTAACTCATAATTTAGGCAATAATTTCAGCCATTTGAACCTTTACTTTATTCCTTCTTTCAAATTCATTTTTTTTACTTATCACATATTCCGTTACCGGGCTTTAATTCTTTATTTTAACTAATCCCAATAATGCTTTATTAGCCTATTTTCAATTTTGAAAAAATAGGCTCATGAGATCACCTTTTGTCCGTGTGTGTGTGCGTGTGTGTGTGTGTGTGTGTGTGTGTTTGTGTGATTCGTGTGTGTGTCCCCCCCTAATAAAATCTAAACGGCAGGAGCGATTTCAATGAAACTCGGAAAGTTCATAGCACTATTCCGGGCGACCTCGACCGTGCCCTTCAAATTTTGTTATGACTCACCAATCCAACATGGTGGCTGAGCGAAATATTTCACCAGCATTCAATATCTCCGAAACTATTACCGATATTACCCTGACATTTTCTATGGTGATAGAGGGAACTACTATAAGTTCACTTATGTGACCTTTGAAAACCTGGTAACTACAAAACCAACATGGCGGCCAAGCGAATTTGCGACTTATAAATAGACGTTTCTCGCGATTTGGCCAACCAAACGCAATGAAACTTGGTACAGTATATGTTTATATACATTTTAATGCACAGACATCTAACTTCGTTCAATTGTTTACATAATCACAAGATGGCGGATGTGCGAAATATTTCACTGGCATTCTATATCTCTGAAACTATTAGCGGTATCTCCCTAAAATTTTGTACGGAGATAAAGGGCACTACTGGAAGTCCATCTATAAGACTTTCAAAAACCGGTTAACTACAAGACGAACATGGCGGCCAAGCGAATTTGAAAATTTTAAATAGACCTTTCTCGCGATTTAATGCTCCAAGCGCACTGAAACCTGGTACAGGAAATATTTTTACACATTGTAATCCACTTGTATCTAATTTAGTTCAATTGTTTACATAACCTCAAGATGGCGGCAGTGCGAATTTTAAAATTAAGTTTTTATTTCTTGTGATGTAGTCATGCGATCGAAGTGAAAGTTTGAATTATGAACCTACGCAATAATTTTCCTTTAATGGTACACGACTCTATGGCCTATACATTTAACAATCCAACATGGCGACCATCCGAAATATTAAGACGATGCTGAATATCTACGAATCTATTTTAGCAATCAAACTGCATTTTTTAATTTCCATAGGGGCTATGAACTTAAATTCACCTATAGGACTTTAAATAACCTGGTGATCACAAATCCAACATGGCGGCGACGCGAATTATAAATATTCACATGGACGTTTCTCGCAATTTAACCATCCGAGTGCAGTGAACCTTGGTACAGTAAATCCTTATACGAATGTTAATCCACTGGCATCTAATTTATTTCAATTGTTTCCACAACCTCAAGATGGCAGCTGTGAAAAATTTTAAAATCTCCTTGTTACTTCTTGTGTCCTAAATATGCGATTGAAGTTTGAATACTACACGTTCACAATAATCTGCATGTAACAGTACATAACTCTAGGACCTACATATATAAAATTCAACATGGAGACCATCCGAAATATTTAGTCGGTTCTCAATATCTACGAATCTATTACAGCAATCAAACTGAAATTGTGTATGTTGATAGTGGCAATTAACATAAGTAGGATATATGAAAATAGGCTGTATAGTTCTTCACGGAACTACTTGTTTCTACCGAGGCGGTCCTCGTGATTAACCATCATCTTTTTCAATATTTCAATTATTTGCATATTTATATTTGTCTAACTCCCTAGTCGACGAATGTCTCAATTGATATTAGCACAGTACAACACAAAGACATATTAATAATGTTTCATCAACTCACCCAGGCGACGACTCCATTCCCAGACAGATTCACCCATCGTCTGGATATCTTAGTCTTCCATTTCAACACTTTTTCCTGACATTTCTTCACTACACTTATTTATAATTTTCATGACACTTAAAACATATTGTAACACGCTGACATTATAAAAAATTTTACACTAAAACACTTTTTCTTCTTGCACACACCCATATCTCAAAGCTTTGGCACTGATTTCTCGCATTGTATGGTCCATGACGATATCTCGCGTTTATGCTTTGGGCGTGCTAATTGGCTCCTTCCTCGTTTACCGACGTTCCTGATTCCTGTTCTCCGTGAAAGTCTCTAATCCGCATTCCTGCTCACTCGATCCTATTTCTTCCTGAATATAAATGTCCCTCGTGTTTACCCTCACTCGTTTCGTGATCTTTCTTCGTTCTACTGATATAGTTCCTAGCTTGTTTATCTCGTATTTTTGATGCTTTATCTTGAGTATCGAACCCGCAGTCTTCTAGGTCCCTACTCATATACTTCGTGATTAATACTCGTTGGTATTATTTCTTTCTAGTATTCGCTGTTTATGTTGTCTTTCTTTGACGTAGTGGATTTATATTTCGTGTCCCTGAGACACCGATTTATAATTTTTAAATATTGTCTATTCAAAATTTAATGTTCCGTAACTATCACTCTTATTTCGCGTCTTTCTGTATACTTTCGGCTTTGCGTATTTAATTATACTGGCCCGCACTTTTGACGGTATTAGTGTTCCTTCACTTGACGCTATGTAACTGATTTTCGTCGCGAATTTTACTTGATCGAACGCCAGGCGCTATAGTGATCAACTTTGAGTAACGACACGATGACCCGTAGGTTCTGTTACGGTGAGTATACTGTACTTAATGGTCTCATGCTGCGAGCCAGCATCTTTCCTAAGTTGTGATCTGAAGTGTGACGACCAACAGATGAACTTTCAAAAGTTCGTTGTGGAACTGAGTACTATTGCGGAACAGCACGGCTTCCTTCAGAAGTCCGAGGTCGACTGATTGACTGCGAACGGAACCACACGCTACTGCATGGGTTGTAGACTGAATGAAACTGCCTTCGATGATCCAGCGTCACGCCCCCTCTCGGGCTGTCCGAAAACTGAATGCGATCCAGCACCTCTGCTCAGAAGTGCTCTTAAACTGCATGCTTCCTCTGGCTAACAGGCTCAATTTATATGATTTACGAAAAAGAAACAAAAATGGCCTTCTTCTTGAAATTATCTCCCAATCCAACCGTGGTATTTTTATAAAAAATATAACATCTTACAGCCTTTAATCTAAACGTTTTAAGTCTGTTTTTTATTTAACAATCGCATCGTGAGAACCTATTTTAATTAATTTAAATCGCTCCTCCAAACGCGTGGGTAGACGTTTCTTTTTGCCTCACTCCCACTTCGTGAGTCGGTGAAGTCCCTTTAATATATTGCTGACATGGCTTTTCTGTTAGGCATATCTCTTCGAAACTTTTATCATTCGTAAAATTCTAACTTCCAAAATAAGTGTTATCTGTGGGAAGATCCTTTAATAATATTGCATATTTTAGCCAATAATAATAATTTTTGCTGATTTCCTGCTTGCAGCGTTGCCATTTTATCGCTGAGTTTGTACTTCTCTGTTTCATCTGCTGTCTTCGTCCTGAATGGAAATTTTATAAGGTCCTATTTATAATCGTGCGTCAACTTTTTTCTGCATCACAACAATGACATCATATGCAGCTGTGCCTTCTTGCTCAACTCTAATCTTTATTGCTTTATGCGTCATCTAGACGTGCGTTTAGCATTAATCCTTTCGGTTCTTTTAAATTTCTACCAAACTGTACATTTCCTTGGTTCTCTTGAGTTAAACTAGTGCGGGTTTGACGCCTGTACCAAAGTTCACTTGGGTACAATACATCCATCACAATTAACACCGGTTATCACACACCCAAAGTACACGGGGATACATGGCCGCGTTGCCGCAGCCCCTAAACTGAGGAACTAACCAAACACCTTTACCGATGTTCTTGGAATCTCACCAATATGTTCACAACATTTCACTGAGTTCAGGGTGTTCACATTTACATATGTGTTTGATCATAGTAGTAGTAGTAGCTGCATTACCCGACCGGGAGCAAATGATAGTTGCTCTACGAACGTGCAGCTTAGTCTCCGTCTGCCTGTCTCTCAATGTCCGTCAGTCTGGTGAATGTACTGTAGCCTATGAACTACCCTATCAATTGCTAAACGCCTGAAATGTCTTGAATAAAATTTGATGGAGTGGTAACCCCTTTACCGTGAACCATAACCACACTTCTTGTATAGCTAACATCTCAGAGTTCGGATGGTATGTGGTGAGGCTTAAGGTCGTGGTACAGTTTAACCCTCTTAGTGCCAAGCCATTTCCTGATATAATTGCTAAGAATACCAAGCCATTTTCAATGGTCATGCAGACTATTCGAAAAAAAATATCACAAATACTACATTTCCAACGATAGAATCATTATTTTTGCATTGCATTATAACCAGTACCTCATTCATTCATACATTATGTTCATAAAAGTAAATCCGGCATCTTTTAATTTAGGTTATTCTGTAAAATATTTCAATTTTTCAATTTTTGTGTGTGTAGAAAATCAGTTTTGAGCCTAAATTAAGGACACCTAAGAGTCATATTAGAAGATACACTACGTTTCCAGCTGTAGAAAGTTCTTAGATACTTCTGTAGGCAGAAAATTTCAACAAGAAGAAAATAACAGCACCGCATTTTTGGCAGGAACGCGCGTGATTGGGGGAGTGCAAAGGGAGGGCGTGAATACAAACTCAAACCTATCGCGTAACATTCTTCGAAGAAAAATAGTAAACACCGCACAGGCAGGCTTGAAACCTCACCTTTCCTACAGTACTGGTTATGTGAAGAACAGCCCAAATTCATCAACATAAACGGGAGGACAGCATCAGGCTTAAGGCCTGGACAAAATAACTTCCTTAAGAGAAGATTAGACTGAAAGGATTGGGCTAAGGAAATGCGGCCTGGTTCTTTCAATACTAGACTGAACATTGAGAGTAAATACAATACTCTTATTTTTATGGTGAAACTTGCAAACACATTAATAAATAAGCCTTAATTAAAAAATTAGTTATGCTGGCCCGCCTGGGGCAATTTCAAATGTTCATTAATTTTATTTAGGTTGGCACAGCCATGTGCTATTATTCAAAAGTTCATTCTGCTTGATGCACACACAAATTTAATATTCTTGCACTTGCTAGCAAACACATAAAACGAAGATGATTAAGATAATAATAAAAAAGGCACAAACTTATCTTTAGTGGCGATGACTAGAAGCATGCTGACGGAGACTGCCGTGGCCAACACTTGATTTTTTGGTAGTAGAATTTGAGATGTCCAGCATCAGGAAAATAACTTCGCCAGGGCGATCTTCTTCTTCTTCTTCTTCTTCTTCTTCACCAGCGCTGTACATTGTTTAACATCGTTAGGTTTTGATGTTATTTCTTGAAGGCCAAATAACATGGCATTTTTGAACTGCGATTTGATGCAGCTTCTTGCGGTTTGAAGTAAAATGTAGAATGCACTTTCTCAGTGCTGAAGCTCTCTGCTGTTGCGTTTCCTGGTAGTTTCAATCATAAATGCAGATTAGGCCGGAAGTTTAGAAGGCCCCGGAGAAGGGCGGAAGGCACGAATGCCTCTCGCTAGTTAAAGAAGACCGTAGAAGGTTTGAAGAAGGAATGCTGATGGAGAGCAAAACGCCGCCACTTAAATAATAACATCATAGAAACGTCTGGAAGCCAGGCTGGCGGGCGATGATTGGCCAGGGCAAGCTGTGACGTCAGTCATACAGGAAGGCAGCAAGCAAGTCGACACCCTTTTCAGTATGCGAGCGTATGCTGGAGGCGCATGACCTTTAACATGCTGAGGTAAGAGTCTTAGATATATATAGAGTGAGAGTAAACACTAGTAATAAACATTATAATGTTAACAGAAATGAATAAGTACATATGTTTTCGTTCGGTGGTCTCAAAAGCATTTAACTGACAAATGCGGCACGAAAGAAAAACGCACTATAAACATCACGAAAGTGATCATGCTCCGAGACCCCCGAAAGAAAACAATCAAAGAATCAGTTACAAAAACGTGAACAACAATAAAGAAGATGACACTAAGCCTCAACAGGCAAGATAGCAACCATAGAAATTGGTCTAGTATAGACACCCTTACTAGTGAGAACATCTACAACTCTCACATGATTATCACGACCCAAATGGCAGTGAGTTACCCTACCAATATTCCATACGAGAGGGGGACTTGGATCTCGCAAAAGAACCATATCTCCCACTCGCACATCAGGCTGGGAAAGCCGCCACTTCTCTCTTCTGTTAAGTGAGCCGAGATACTCCAGCTTCCAACGGCGCCAAAAGGAGTTTCGCAAAGAGTCTAACTTTCTCCATAAAATAGGCAACCTGAGATCACAGCGTCGACTCAGCAAAGGAGGCGTAGAAGCTAAAGAACAGCCTATTAAAAAATGGCCAGGTGATAACGGAAGAAGATCTTTAGGATCGTTAGACAAAGGCGTGAGCGGCCTAGAATGTACGATACCCTCAACCTGAATAATTAAGGAATTAAATTCCTCATAGGAAAGGATGGCTGAACCAAGGGTTTTCTTCAGCTGTCTCTTCGTGAGCTTTATGCAAGATTCCCAACGACCACCATGATGGGGGGCGTAAGGGGGAGTGAAATGCCATTTGAATCCCTTAGCATGAGAAAAATTAGAAAACTGTTCCTTAGCAGAAGGAGAGGTAAGTGCAGTTTTCCAAAGATCAAAAGTACTAACAAAAATGTTTGCGTTATCTGAGAAAACCTCAGAAGGAACTCCCCTTCTAGAGGCAAATCTAGAAAAGGCTGCTATAAAATAAGGAGTAGAAGCACTTGTAACCAACTCAAGGTGAATGGCTCCTGTCACCATGCACACAAATAAAGAAATATAAAGTTTACCTAACAACTTTCGCTTAGATAAAGGGGAATTAACTTGATAGACATAAGGACCGGCATAATCGATACCCGTCAGGGCGAAAGGCTTACTAGGTTCGGAACGAAAATATGGCAAGTTTCCCATAATTTGCGTGATTGGCGGGGGCTTGGATTTGAAACAAGGTATACATTTCCGAATAACAGAAGAAACTTCATGAACACCGTTAATGAGCCAATATTGCTCGCGAATTAAACAAAGCAAAGTGCGAGTGCCAGCGTGCAAATTCTGATAATGAAATTTCTTTACGATGAGAGTAGTAGTAGGATGTCTAGAAGGAAGAATAATGGGATGTTTTTTCTCATCTGAGTAACTAGAATTTTCTAGCCTGCCCCCCACTCTTATTAATCCATCTTGGTCCAAAAAAGGGGTGAGAGGTAACAGCCTACTAGACTTTGGTAAAGCTTTTTTGCTTAAAAGCGTCTGATACTCAAGAAAGAATACTTCTTGTTGCATAAGAAACAAGATTCTACGAGTAGCAAATTCCAATTCCATTTTAGTGAGAAAGGGTTGCGGCTTCACAGGCTCATCAAGAACAAGAAATTTCCATCGAAATAAATATGCTACCACCCGAATTAATTTATTAAATGAAGAGTAACGCTGAAAAAGACTAGTAGCAATAGAAGTTAGAAAAAGGGAAGCGGTAACAATGCGAGCATCAGGAACATCTTCTGCGAGCGGATTAGATGAACGAGGCCAACAAGAAAAATCCTGACTGAGCCACGCCGGACCATTCCAGTATAGTTTAAGAGAAATTAATTTCTTGGGCAAACAGCCACGTGAAATTATATCAGCGGGGTTTTCTTTCCCCGGAACATGATTCCATTGGTCAAAATGAGACAACTCTTGTATTTTAGAAACGCGATTAGCCACAAAAGTGGTCCAATGCGAAGAAGGTTTTGAAAGCCAAGCTAACACGATGGAAGAATCACTCCAAAACCATGTGGTCGAAAATTTCAAATTTAAACTGATTTTTAATTTGCTGGCTAATTCCACAGCCATTACAGCAGAACATAATTCCAATCTAGGCAAAGATATGGATTTGAGTGGGGCTACCTTTGATTTTGCACAAATTAAATTGGAAAATCCGGGTTAAGTATTGGAAGGGCGGCCTACTAAGTAGGTGCAGCAACCGTATGCCTTTTCAGAACTATCTGCAAATACGTGCAAATCGAAATACTGACATGAAATGTCGGAAATTAAAGTGCGAGGAATAGAAATTTGAGAAAGATCTAACAAACTCTTGCGGTATTTCAACCACTCATCCAAAAGGGGGGAGGGTACTTTTTCATCCCAACCAATTTTCAATAACCAAAGTTTTTGCAAGAAAATTTTTGCAGTAATAATCACCGGAGCAATGTACTGCAAGGGATCAAAAACTCTTGCTATTTCCGATAATAATTGCCTGTTCGTTCGAGGGTGAAACTCAGATAAGTTTACCTGATAGGAAAAGGTATCTGAAGAAGGAGACCAAAAAACACCCAAGGTTTTAATAGCTGATTCCTCAGTAGGAAGCGCAACACATTTGTCAAAAGGAGTTACTTGTGAAAAGTTAGATAAAAATTCGGTTGAGTTCGAGTTCCACTTATGAAGGGTAAACCCACCACCGGAAAGAAGAGAGTTTAAATCTTCACAAACAAGAAGTGCGTCAGAAATACTAGGAAAGGAATACAGAAAATCATCTACATAAAATGCAGTTTTCAAAACTTCAGAAGCTAGAGGATGAAAAAGATGACCATCTTGTTCGGCCAACATGTGAAGAGATCGTATTGCGAGAAAAGCAGACGGCTTAAGACCGTATGTCACTGTTCTTAAACGAAATATTTTTATAGGTTTTGCATTGTCGTCTCGCCACAAAATTCTTTGCAAATCACGTTGTTCTGAATTTACTAGAATTTGCCTATACATTTGCTTGATGTCAGCAAGAACAGCAATGGGGAATAGACGAAAGTTAAGTAAAACTGAAGTAAGATCTGTCTGAATAGCGGGTCCAGAATGCAGAGTGTCATTGAGAGAAACACCATTAGCATCTGGAGATGACCCATTAAAAACCACTCTTATCTGTTCTCGGGTGGAAGAATTTTTCCAAACAGGATGATGATTAAGATATACTATTTCTTTAGGAGAATTACTAATTTCTTCAGATTTTGGAACTACTTCCATGTGATTCGCTGATTCGTATTCTTCCATGAAGGAAGTATACTGAGTTTTTAAGAGAGCATCTTTTTTAAAGCGATTTTCAATTGCGAATAAAGCTTTGAGAGCTCTGGAATGTGATTCTGTAATAACAGGGGGGTTAAAAATGCGAGGAAGAGTAACCACGAATCTGCCTTCAGTAGTGCGAACAGTGGTTTCTACGTAGTGTGTTTCACAGATCTCATTATTGAGAGAATGAGGTGAGCTGACTTGAATATCCTCAATGTCCCAGAACTTAATTAATTCTTGATTTAAATCAGCACCAACAAAATAACAATGAGATTTTTGTTGAACGGGGTTGCGGTATATTTGCCCAGTGGAAATCCAACCAAAATCAGTTCTACGAAAGAAAACATCACGGGCAACTTTAACCTTTTCCGGATGTAAACATTGCCAAAAAATGCTGGCACTTAAAAGAATTTCTACAGATGAAGCTCTGTTGAAATTCGGATCTGCAAGTTGCAAATGATGCGGAATATTCCAACCCTGGACTTGAAAAGAAGTAATGGGGGTGTCATTACCTATGGAATTTATAATTAAAAAATCTAAATTTAAATGAATGCCAAGATTATTGGAATCTTTTACATCCACTTTAGCATAACTCAGAGATTGCGATTTGGAACCATTAATTCCTGTAACTTCTATAGAAGTAGGGCATATTTGTAGACCTAACTTGCGAACTAGCTATTCACTGATAAAATTGTTAGTTGCAGCATTATCTAACAATCCCCTTACAGAAACCCATTTTCCGTGAACATTCTTCACTAGAATTTGGACAGTGGACAATAAAACTTGAGTTTTACTGAACGAAACAGAGCTTTGAGTAAAAGACTGAGCGTTATTAGGCAAAGTCTCAGAATTAGATTTAGCGGATGAACTATTGGTTGCTGATGACCGCAATCTTTCATGCCTATGCAGGAGAGTATGATGCTTTGCTTTACAGTGAAAACATAACCGTTCAGAACGACAATTGCTTATCATATGTGTCGCTGATAGACAATTAAAGCAGTGATTGTGGGTGGTAATTAATTTGCGTCTTTCATCCACAGATAAAGATTTGAATTGAGCGCATTGGTACAAGTTATGTGGTTGTTGACACAAAACACAAGCTTGTACTTGATTGGAAGACCGAATATTGGTAGAAAAGGCATGTGACCTTAGTACTCTCTGAGTGGGGCTGATGACCTTACTATTAGAAGGAGGTTTGAAGGTGGAGCTACTCTTTTGACTGGCTACAGCAGAGAGAATTTGGCATTTCGCCTTTAAGAATTTAACAATAGCTTCATAGGTACACAATGAATGTTGCGACAGATCTGCTTCCCAATCTTTTAAAGTTTTAGTGTCTAATTTAACAGAAATAAGATGAATCAAAAATAGATCCCAATGGTCAACTGGTTGGTCCAAATTTGCAAGCGCACGAATATGAAGTTCTGCAGCATCGATCAGATTACGAAGCGAGGCAAGATTATCAGCTTGAACAATAGGTAAATTGAATAAACCCTGTATGTGACGTTGAGTTTTTAAACGAGTGTTCCCAAACCTATCTCTGAGAAGTGCCAAAGCTACTTCATAATTTTCATTTGTCAACGTAAGCTCTTGGATGAGTTTAAGTGCGTTGCCTTGCAAGGACAAACGCAAATAATGAAACTTCTGTATTGAAGGAAGAGAATCGTTTTCGTGAATCAATGAATTGAATAATTCAAAAAATGGTTCCCATGTAGCTTCATCTCCGGTAAATTTAGGTAATTCTATTTTCGGTAATATAACACGGGAAGGAAAAGAAGAAGATTCTGAAGGAGTTTTCTCCTGCTTTTCCTGCAATGTTAAACTTCTTAAAAGCTGCTTCGCGTCTGCGAACCCCTTATAATATAAATTTTCAACCTCACAGCGGTCACTTTGCTGGTCGGGATCCTTGGTCTCAATATTACTTTGGATCTCATCATATTTCTCAAAGGCCTGTTCATAACCTTTCAGTCTTTGAGAAATTATGTCACTATTACGTTCTTTTTCCGGGAGCTCATCTAGAAAAGTGCGAAAACGCGTTAACTTGCCTTTGACAGAAGCTCTAGCATTAATGAGTTTCTCGTCAATCGGCATTATGAAAGTTTGTTGTGTACTCACGACTATACTGTGAGCTGGTACACCTTGCTTCGGAAGAAGTTGACAGTCTGCCAGAAAAGAGAGTGCGGCTTCCCCTGCGGTGAGATACGGGCCTGCTGTTTGTCTCCCTTCTCAGTGCCAACCATATACACTCGAGCTGAAACTTTCGAAGTAGATTAGAAAACACAATTTTTAAAATATTAACACACTCAATGTTCAGTATGGCATTTAAATTTTGAATTAGTTCCAACATTAAGAAATTTGAAGATTTGGTTAAACAGAATGTTTACAAGTATCCCGGTTATAGGCACCAAAATGGTTATGTGAAGAACAGCCCAAATTCATCAACATAAACGGGAGGACAGCATCAGGCTTAAGGCCTGGACAAAATAACTTCCTTAAGAGAAGATTAGACTGAAAGGATTGGGCTAAGGAAATGCGGCCTGGTTCTTTCAATACTAGACTGAACATTGAGAGTAAATACAATACTTTTATTTTTATGGTGAAACTTGCAAACACATTAATAAATAAGCCTTAATTAAAAAATTAGTTATGCTGGCCCGCCTGGGGCAATTTCAAATGTTCATTAATTTTATTTAGGTTGGCACAGCCATGTGCTATTATTCAAAAGTTCATTCTGCTTGATGCACACACAAATTTAATATTCTTGCACTTGCTAGCAAACACTTAAAACGAAGATGATTAAGATAATAATAAAAAAGGCACAAACTTATCTTTAGTGGCGATGACTAGAAGCATGCTGACGGAGACTGCCGTGGCCAACACTTGATTTTTTGGTAGTAGAATTTGAGATGTCCAGCATCAGGAAAATAACTTCGCCAGGGCGATCTTCTTCTTCTTCTTCTTCTTCTTCTTCTTCTTCTTCTTCTTCTTCTTCTTCACCAGCGCTGTACATTGTTTAACATCGTTAGGTTTTGATGTTATTTCTTGAAGGCCAAATAACATGGCATTTTTGAACTGCGATTTGATGCAGCTTCTTGCGGTTTGAAGTAAAATGTAGAATGCACTTTCTCAGTGCTGAAGCTCTCTGCTGTTGCGTTTCCTGGTAGTTTCAATCATAAATGCAGATTAGGCCGGAAGTTTAGAAGGCCCCGGAGAAGGGCGGAAGGCACGAATGCCTCTCGCTAGTTGAAGAAGACCGTAGAAGGTTTGAAGAAGGAATGCTGATGGAGAGCAAAACGCCGCCACTTAAATAATAACATCATAGAAACGTCTGGAAGCCAGGCTGGCGGGCGATGATTGGCCAGGGCAAGCTGTGACGTCAGTCATACAGGAAGGCAGCAAGCAAGTCGACACCCTTTTCAGTATGCGAGCGTATGCTGGAGGCGCATGACCTTTAACATGCTGAGGTAAGAGTCTTAGATATATATAGAGAGAGAGTAAACACTAGTAATAAACATTATAATGTTAACAGAAATGAATAAGTACATATGTTTTCGTTCGGTGGTCTCAAAAGCATTTAACTGACAAATGCGGCACGAAAGAAAAACGCACTATAAACATCACGAAAGTGATCAAGTATGATATAATCACGGACATATGCCTAGAGAAATCTACAAATATAAGATAAACAGCGCGCCGATTGAATTGGCTTTGGCACTTTTGGCGCGAAGAGTGAAAGCCGATCTGATCGGCGCGTGGCACTGAGAGGGTTAAGTGCTGGGGAGCCAGAGTGTTGGAGGAGATACTGCTCCAAACTCAAGATGATTGGATGCACAGATTTTAATCATTCCCACGCTACGTCGACAGCACAGCTACGACGAGTGACTGCTGTTACTGTTCCCCCACCACTGAAACGTGGCTGGAAATCTGTATGCCCAGAGCGGTCAGCCTGACCTTGAAGCCTCACCACATACCGTCCGTACTCTATGTACAATAGAAAGGCTTCAACATGAATTTGCATTACCTAAATTGTCTACCAGCTGAACCAATCACTAGTTCCGTACTGGATTCGAGTATCAAGCACTATAAGAGGAGCCAAACACTGAAATTACAAATTCCACGGCTGATTATTTTCATTAGGAACTAATATTCAATTAGAGTACTTTAATGTAATGCTTACGAGCCCACGTGAGAAGATAACGAGAGTAGAAATGAATGATGCTGATAATTGTTGTTTTAATGGGCCTAACATCGAGGTTATCGGCCCCAGAGAAATGAATGAAGGTCAATAGAACGAGACCAGGAGTAGGAAGGTAGCAGCCGAGGTCGATTAGAAGGTACTGTCCCGACATAAGTCTGCAGAAGAAGCGACGAAAAACAACCTTAAGAATTGCAGACAATGGCGTTCAAACCACACTTCCACTGAATCAACAGACAGCTTGAGTCCATTGACTAGAGCTACGCCTTAGCGATTGTAGCTGCGGCTTCAGTATAAAATAGGCTATACAAGGACTAATGGAGGTAAATTAAATAGGCAAGGAGAATGGATTCTACATACCTTCTTTTTAGAATCATAAATTAATATACTGTATTAGGGTAACACTTAAGTATTGCATTTAGGTATTTGAAAGTCATATTTGAGGGGCAGATGACCTCGTAGTTCCGTCCCTTAAAATAACAATAACTAACTTAAGTCATATTTGAAAGCCTTTGTCTAGTGCACGCTGTTCCAAATCCACGAGTTTGAGTATGCGTACACGCGAGTACTCAGCAGTAATCCTCGGAGCACGGTTGGAGAAGGACTGGGGGTGATAGACAACACGTCACTGGGCGAAGGTCGTAACACAAGTCCATGCGCAGTCGTGATGTATCCACTGCCCGGTGACGGCAGCTCCCAAAGCAGAGCTGTTTTGCATGTTGCAGGTTTACTCACGCAAGGCGGTGAGTGCTCAGATGCTCACGGGCGAGTACCTCGGCTGGAACAGTTTGGTCTAGTGTGTGGTACTCTACGGAAGTGAAACTTGGGGTGTTAACGCAGGAGAATAGAAATGTTTGAAATATGGTTGGTTGGTTCCTCAGTTTAGGGGCTGCGACAACGTGGTCATATAGCCCCGTGTAGACTCTGTCTGATAGCAGGTGTTAATTGTGATGGCTGTATTAGTGTGTGTTAGCTGTTTAAATTCAAGTAAGGACTGCAGACAGTAATTTCAAGTAATTCCTACATTTGCTACCAAATGCTACCGTCCACGACACCTAGCTTGCGGACTTGCCTACTAGATGGCATCGTAGTCAGCACCTGGCGGCGAACGTTGGAACTAATAGAGCGTTATCAATTCTAACCTGCAAATTTTGGCTTCACACAAGTGTAGTTAGTGGAAGGTTCTTTTTCATGCCATAAATCTGTGACATGGGACCACCGACTTTACTTCCCCTCCGAAGGAAGGCATACTGAGGGATTCTTAACGCTCTTAAAAATACGACGACTTTGGCCGGATTTTTTTTGAAATATGGTGTTACAGGAGAATGAAGATCAGATGGGTAGATAAAGTACCAAATGAATAGGTATTAAGACGAGTGGGAGAGGAGAGATGTTTACGGCGACTACTAATGAAGAGAAGAGTTAGGTTGGTAGGACACGTAGAGTTCTCTCGCTTTCCTCGTTAACGAGCAGCTTGCCTTTGAACTCAAGCTAGGGTGGTATGTTTACATTCCATATCTGCGGGAAGCCAAGGCTTTCCCAGCACGAGGAACAGTGTTGTCAACTCTACACCATAGCCACTGAGAGCAAGCAGCTAGACTAGGAGAACTACGTGCAGATGTGCAACACTTGACATTTGACACCTGCGTGACATGCGAGCTGGCGCCAGGGCGGGGATTTGGAGTCCACGTAGAGTGATAGAGAAAGTATGCTATTGGCCATTGCTATTGGCGAACAGTGGTTATTGATGAAGCGTGCTACTGCCTTACGTTTGAGTCGCCACTCATTAACCAGAGAGACCTTCTGTTACTTCTGTTACTTAGGAAGCAAAATAACCAGTGATGGAAGAAGCGAAGACGATGTAAAATGTAGGTTGGCTCAGGCAAGGAAAGCATTTCTACAGAAAAGGAATCTGTTGACATCGAATATGTTGATTTAGGTATTAGGAAGTCATTTTTGAAAGCGTTTGTCTGGAGCATGGCACTCTATGGAAGTGAATCTTGGAATATTGGTGCAGCAGAAAAGAGGAGAATTGAAGCGTTTGAAATGTGGTGTTACAGGAGAATCATGAAGATCAGATGGGTAGATAGAGTTACAAACGAAGAGATATTAAGACTAGTGGGAGAGGAGAGATGTTTCTGTCGACTGCTAATGAAGAGAAGAGATAGTTTGTTAGGACACATACTAAGACACCCAGGAATAGCAAACTTAGTTATGGAAGAAAGGGTCGAGGACAAGAACTGTAGGGGTAAGCTAAGGTTACAATATGTTAAACAGATTGCGTCGGATGTAAGGTGTGGTAGCTATGTAGAGATTAAACGATAATCTCAGAACAAGGAGGCCCACATCAAATCAGTCAAAGACTGAGTGAAGACTCAAACACACACAAACACAAACATAGA
Organism: Meconema thalassinum; assembly: GCA_946902985.2. Taxonomy (NCBI): domain Eukaryota; kingdom Metazoa; phylum Arthropoda; class Insecta; order Orthoptera; family Tettigoniidae; genus Meconema; species Meconema thalassinum. The sequence goes on from OX336391.1 coordinate 483,265,670, forward strand.
TACTTTAGTTCATCCATGCTCCCTGTGATATATTAGTACACTAGTAGCGATATTGAATGTCCTCACACTGACAAATATCGCACTCAGTTGTTACCAATTTGTGTATTGAATACATTAAAATAATGAAAAATATGTATATTAATTCCATTCCGCAGCCTATCTGCATAACTGCTGTCGAATGTGATGCATTTGACTAGCAGTGCGTGAAATGCTCTGAATTAAAAAGGCAGTATTATGCTGCAGAGTGAAACTCAAACTGCCTGTTTGAAAACATGAATATAACTCTCAGTTCTGTTTCAAATTCCATCACACAATACCTAGCACAACTCTTCTGAAACGCTCAGTCTGTGTCGTAAAATAAACTTAGGCCTGTATGAAGATTATGCAAAATATTTCACAGTAATTTCTGTTTATGTTTTTAGCCACGAAGGCTGCCATTGTAATCTAGCAGGAGGCTAGTGGTAGCTTTCCTCACACAGGCTTCTTGAACCACCTTTTGTAGTATTGGGGCACTTATTGAGTCTTCAGTCTCAATGGTTTTGGGTTCGTTTCCTGGCTATTCTAAAAATTTTAACTTTGGTCTGAGGGATGGAAAGCGGCACACTCAGACTCGTGAGGCAAAAACTGAGAAGAGACGCGTTTGATTCCCACCTCAGCCATCCAGGAAGAGGTTTTACGTAATTTCTCATTTCTACTACTGGCAAATTCCTGGATGGTTCCAAATATAAGGCCACGGCCGCCTTCTTCCCGATCCTCATCTGAATTAAAAATACACACACTAATACAACCATCACAATAACACAGATTATCAGACAATTTTAACACACACCCAAGTACATAGGGATACATTAATCCTAATGTCACAAAGCCCATCAATGAATCTAGAACTACTACAAGATAGTTTGTGGTGTGCGCTTTGCCTGTGCACAGGTGGTGTGTTATTCCAGTAATTTATGGATATGATAGGGACGGGGGAAGGCATGTGTCAAGTCCTGACAGTTATAGAGAACCAGGATCAAATATAGACATTTTGTAGACCAGTGATAGAATAAACAGCTTTGTGTGGAGACTCCAAACATCAGGCCCGAGTACGTCGAAGCAAATCATGTTTTTGTTGAGACGACCAGGTAGGTGTGGTCATTTTATTCAAGTGAGGATGTCAGGCAGTGATCTGAGTTAATTTTTGCATCATTTGTGAGCTATGGTAAGTGATGTTGAGTAGATTGTTTGTTTATATTCCGCCGGGGTGGTAGCTGTTGTCTACCCTTGGCGAGGTTGTGGAGTGTTAGCAAGTATGTGTGCTTTTACGAGTGAGCGTTGGCTATGATCATTGAGGGATGGGGCCCGTTTGTTTATATTCCACCGGAATGGTGGTCTCCACTAGGTGATGAATGTCGATAGGTGTCTGGACTGGTTCAGCGACACCATGAAATTTCATGTGATATATTTCAGGGGGGGGGGGGAAAGTTGCCACTAATCTGCAATTACATGGGGAGTCCCTTTTGAACACTAAGCCCACAGTTATTCGGTGATTTGACACACACACACATCCACACCTACATCAGCTGATGTCTGTGTATTGCTCAATATCATTGGTATTTTTGTGGATCATTGACATAGACATACAGTTCAGAGCTGCTAGCTTTCAGATTTCATTATTTAGTTATTGTCGTCTCCTGATATGTGCGATCAGCTGATGAGTTAAAGATTAAAATTTCTCTGGTGTTTTCTTTGTTTCTGAATTTGAGATTAGTCACTGGTCGTGTCCTGTTTGATATCCCGGAATTATGCTCATTTTCTACACTTTGTGTGTGTTTGAGTTCATTTCTGATCTTCGTGTGAGGGTTTCACGGTTCATGCTCAGGCTCATGTAAATAGTTAATGTGTTTTCTTTATTTTTCAAGTTTTTTGTTTGTTTATTTTATAGTTTTTTGTTTATTAACCTTTTTTTATTGCTAGACTTTGATTTTGTGTTACATTATAGTTGCAACCTCGAGAATGTTATATTCAGTTACATGATACGCTACGCTTGTTTGATTTCAATTTGTTTAACCCGGTTTCTGAGGGTTGTCAGTATTTGTGACCTTATTTTAAACAGATTCATGATGTTTATTCTAGTAATTTAGTGGCGTGAATATGTGTTATACTCACGGCTGCAAGATCGTATGTTTATCATGCCCAAGTTGATAGTGTTTAATGTTTGAGGCATGTTGTATATAAATCATAAGCGTATTATACCTAGTCCTGCACCAACAGCAACTAACCCTGATTCAGGTTTCAAATAACTGTTTGTTTAGAAATGGATTTGAAAATCACAGTTCCCAAAGGCTCGCCATTGTAAACAGACTAGGCAGGCTACAACTGATGTTGATATTATTGTGTTTAAATTCAGTCATTTCTTTTTGTGAATGGACAGAATAATGTTGTTATTTAAATTTAAGTCCGGATGACGAGAATTTCTGAAATCTTTGATTTTATCTTCGTTTCAGTGGGATTTTTAGTCAAACTAACTTGTAGTTTTGTGAGACCGTTAATCTCGTGATCATTAGCCACGAGGATAGCCGCTTCGGTAGCGTAGTTGGTAGCATGCTGTGATTCTATGCCCAAGATCGCGGGTTCAAACCCGGCCGAAGTCGTCGGAAATTTAAGAGCGTCAAAAATCCGTCAGTATGCCTTCCTTTGGAGGGGAAGTAAGGCCGGCGGTTCCATGTGATAGATTTATGGCATGTAAAAGGATCTTTCCACTAACTACATTTGTGGAAGCTAAATTAGCAGGTTAGAATTGATAACGCTCTATTAGTTCCAACGTTCGCCACCAGGTGGTGACTGCGATGTCATCTGGTAGGCAAGTCCACAAGCTAGGTGTCGTGGACGGTAGCATTTGGTGACAAAAGTAGGAACTATTTGAAATTACTGTCTGCAGTCCTTACTTGAATTAAAAACAGATAGCACACACTAATACAGTCATCACAATTAACACCGGTTATCAGACAGTTTTTACACACACCCAAAGTACACGGGGCAACGTGACCGCGTTGTCACAGCCCCTAAACTAAGGAACCAACCAACCAACCATCAGCCACGAGACCACGGAACCACCAGACATGGCATTTCACTTCAAAAAATCAGATGCATTGACCCGGAATCGAACCCGCTCCGCCTTGCTGAGAGGCAAACAGTTTGACCACTGCGCCGCCACGCCCTGGCTCTTACTGTCCAATCCCGAGAGTTTTAGGGTGATTTTTCTTTAATTTCATGTTGAATTAATTGTACTTGTATAGCTGAATAAACTTATGAGTCAAGATATCCCATGTGTGATGATTGTAATCACTAATCAGCCTTTATGATCTCATGAAAGAGATGCCTAGGACTGAATTTATTCATGCTAAGTGGACTGAACGCGACCCCAAAATAGAGTCCTCTCCTAGAAGGTCTTGCAACGGATGCAGTATGTAGTTGTAGTTGGGGCATGGAGATTAAATAAAATGGCTGAGGTCTAGAATTATGAACCATCCCAGAATTTAATAGGAGAAGTGGGAAAGTACGGAAAATTACTGAGATGCCAATAAAACCCAGGATCTTCGGGACACAAGCCAAATACCTGGTCCTAAATGGAAGAAGGCAGCTTCAAGAATCTACCTTATCAGGATATAAATAGGAAAAGGTAGCATTACAAATGAAGTAATTATAGTAACTATAGTACACTCATTTAATATTTGCTGTTTCAGCCGGACTGTTCCATAACACTTCACAACTCTAACGTTAACTTTATGTGTGTACGGAGCAGATGCTGCCGAGCACTTGGTGAGGTTCTGCCACAAGTGTTTAAACCATTTGCCATTTCCCACAAATAACATTGGAGCGAACTTCCTCGGCTTCATGAACAGTAAAACCTCAAGCTGCCCCGCGGTTACTTGTCGAGCTCAACAATATTGTTGAAATCTGAAGGGCAGTAGAGCTAAAACTGGCCTAGGCCAAGCCTCCCCAGCTCAGGCAAGGGCGTGCACTGACGGTTCAGAGCTCGACTCCGAGATATACACGCCAGGCCTCTGCAGCTCAGGTGCCAGGAACTAAACTTGCTTTGGTTAACTGTTTCCATTTGTATAAATGTCATAATGTGTGTGGCATATCTCGGTAGTCGTAGTTCTTTGGCAATAAACGGAAAATGGATTTAGTGTGATAGCATGACGAGTATTGCTATTAAAACGAATTCCCAACATTTGGTGCCGAAACGCCTGTATATGAATGAACCTCAACGAAACAATTACGTTCAGGTGCAGTAAACGAGGAGTTTCACACCAATTGCTCCGTATTCCAACAGATTGAAACCCACACCACACTGCAACTTGGGCCAACGCACGTCATTCGTTGGATAAGTACCCATATTTCCGGTAATTTAATTTTGCCCTTGATATTTGCTATACGCATAATTTTCATTGCTTCATGGCATTATGAACCTTGAATTTGCTTGCAGATAAGCTAGTAAATTAAGCCATTCATTTCTTTGTATATTTGCATGATCGAAGGGCATTGTATGTTACAAAGGGAAGTCATCTTGCTGTTGAACCATTCAAAGAATACATCGCGCATGAGTATATAACTAGTGCTGTCATCTGGTTGCCCGTAGTTATACAACACCAATTACCTTATTGCCATCTACCTGCCACCGTACGTACTGTCATCCAATCAATTATTGTTCAACCACCCGCTACTTGACAGAACTTCCTAATGACGGACAAGGAAGAACTCAGAAGACTTAAAAGAATATGCACCACTCTACGGAGTACAGCCACTCGTCTTACAAACACAATAAATGAAGCTAATAATACAACTGCCTTAGACAACATTGCATATGGTCGCGATCACCTCCACGAAACCTCGCTGTCCCTGTTATCACTGGACAGCGGCTTCGGTGGCGTAGTTGGTAGCATGCTGAACTGCTGTGCCCAAGATAGCGGGTTCAAACCCGACCGAAGTCGTCGGGTTGTTTAAGAGCGTTAATGATCCTTCAGTATGCCTTCCTTCGGAGGCGAAGTAAAGCCGGCGGTCCCATGTCATAGATTTATGGCATGTAAAAGATCCTTCCACATACTAAACTTGTGTGAAGCAAAATTGTTAGGTGGGGAATATATTGACTCCTCAAAGCGTGCCATTCAGATAGCTAACAATCCAATCGAACTGCGACATGAACACACTGTTGAAACATCAGGCGCCACTCCCAGTACACCAGTGCAACCAGCTATCATTCAGCAAATTAAATGATCTACCATTCGACTCGAACCCTTCTCCGGAGACGTAGAGACATGGTCATGATTCTGGGATCAATTTCAGTCTTCAGTAGGGCGGATGATCAGTACTGTAAAGCGATGTCTTCGGAAGGAGTTGGGGAAGACAAAGCTTACGGAGTAGCAGCTTACGACGACGCCCATTACCATTGAAGCCGCAGTCAATTCTAGATATATCTCAAAATGGGAAGATTCTACACCATTGACACCAACGCACTTCCTCATAGGAGAGAGTCTTCTGACATTACCACCTGGTCCAGAACCCACTACGCAACACGACTTGGTAAAGGGGTTCAGAATGCGTCAGAAGCTCGCGGGTGACTTTTGGAAGATGTGGAAGCGGGAGTACCTTCTGGAACTGTGGACCTTCCACGAAGTGCGACAGCCAGCCGGGAAAATTGCTAAATTCAGACTGGGTGATATCGTTCTCCTGAACTCATGAACGAGGCACGTCTGGAGGAGAGCCAGGATAAAAAGGCTACTACCAGGAAGAGATGGCATGACACGGACATTGGTCCTCAGCACACCAGAGGGACTCGAGATTAGCCGTCCTTTCCAGCTAGTCACACTCTTGGAGGTGGACCAGGATGGGAAGGATGTCGGGAACTGAGCTATCATTTAGGTCAAAGACTTTGGTTAACTTGATCCATTTGTATAAATGTCATAATGTGTGTGACATATCCAGATAGTCGTAGTTCTTTGTCAATAAACGGAAGATGAAGTTAGTGTGATAGTATCACGAGTATTGTTATTAAAACGAATCCCCCACATCAGGCAAGGGTGTGCACTGACAGTTCAGAGCTCGACTCCGAGGTATCCCCACCAGCTGCCTGCCCTGTCAAGCCAGGCCTCTGCAGCTCAGGCAAGGGCGTCTCTCCAGATGGAACTGACTTGCCCTGATAGGTGTTCACTCTAATAACTGGACTCGTCTCGCACGCACAATATTTGAAAAACTACATCTATCTTAGGAAATATTCCATTTTAGTTAGTTATTTATCGAGGTTTTAAGGGTTGGAACAGCGAGGTCATCTGCCCCTAACACATTCCATTTTAATTTGAAAATTGTCAATTTTAGCCCAACATGAAAAAGTAGATCGAAGAGATCAATCTCAACCGATGTGTTTATGGTGTGTCTCTCTGTCTCGTTGTGAATCAACTACTAAACGCCTGCAGCTATAATCGAAACCATATCTTAACACCGAAATTTATAATGAACTCATTGCTGCCAACTGTTGAAGACACATAATTGAAATTTGAACCCAATGTTTGATATCTGAGAGAGTATGCATGTAAAAGAATTTCAAACTTTCCACACATATAGCCCCTATCCATAAGCAACCCATGAGGTAGTGCTGCATGCTGATAATTCCATTGAAAAAACTGCACGAAATGGATATCAACCAAATATTGTATGTGTAATGCATACCTTGATAGAAACAAATCGGCATATTTTCAGAATCACTAGGTCTTCCAGCAGTGGGATAGGTTCTAGTTTGTGCATGTGGTTAGTTATGAAAGATGAAGAAAATAACGAACTATTTTACATCCACCCAGGCATCGAAAAAGCTGAAAGTTATCGAATTAATGAGTTAATAAATTAACCCAATTCAACCTTTAATTTAAAATGGCAGCCCATAAAGTAATAACCGGACTCTGAAAATTGCCGGCAATTGCAATTTTGTCGACTACAACTGAGAGCACCCCTTACATTTTTTTTAGAAAATAGGCACTGGATATAACTATCACTAAAGTGTAATTCCCACTCCTCCATTGGTACTTCCCCTCTTCCTTGAGGAGATATAACTATGCATACCAATTAAATAAATTAAAACATGAATACATAAAATAAATAAATAAATAAATAAATAAATAAACAAGATGTTCAGTAAACAACATATACTTTCTCCTAAATGCATGGGTATTGTTATAACTCTGTGTCCTTTTCAAGGAGTATATTTGAATGTTCGTTGTAGTAGCTTGATGAAATACAACGTGCTATACGGATATTAAACATGAATATGAGGTGCTCTTTGCTAGTGCTACCTCTGTACAAAATTTCATTCAATTCGGTTTCACCGTGTTTGAATTGATATGAGGACTTGATTTGCACACATACATGGCCGCTATCTGCAAACTATTGGACTGATGACCTTTTAGTTCAGTCAAAAGATGCTTCCCACAAAATGGTATGTTGTTGCAAAATTTCGTAGAGATCAAATGATAAGGTTGGTTGTAATTTGATTTAAGCATTTAACATTTGGGTGGCCGCCATTTTGTTTCCGTCAAGATGGCGGCGATAAAAAACATGACACTGAGGTGCCATTTGCTAGTGCTACCTCTGTACCAAATTTCGTTCAATTCAGTTTTACCGTGTTTGAATTGATACGGGGAATCGATCTGCACTCATACATGGCTGCCACATGCAAACTATTGGACGGATGACCTTGTAGCTTGGTCAAAAAACGCTTCTCTCATATAGGTACGTTGTTACAAAATTTAGTAGAGATCAGATGATTAGGTTAGACGTAATTTGATTTAAGCTTTGAATGTTTGGGTGGTCGCCATTACGTTTCCGTCAAGATGGCGGCGATATAAAACATGACAGTGAGGTGTACATTGCTAGTGCTACCTCTGTACCAAATTTCGTTTAAGTCAGTTTTACCGTGTTTGAATTGATAGGGGGAATCGATTTTCACACATACATGGCCACCATCTGCAAACTATTGGGATGCTGATCTTGTAGTTTGGTCAAAATATGTTTCCCACATAAAGGTATGTTGTTGCAAAATTTGGTAGAGATCAGATGATTAGGTTGGTCGTAATTTGATTTAAGCTTTTAAAATTTGGGTGACCGCCATCACGTTTCCGTCAAAATGGCGGCGATATAAAACATGACACTGACGTGCCATTTGCTAGTGCTACCTCTGTACCAAATTTCGTTCAATTCGGTTTCGCCGTGCTTGAAAAGATAGGAGGAATCAATTTGCACACAAGCATGGCCGCCATCTGCAAACTATTGGGCTGATGACCTTGTACTTTAGTGAAAAGACGATCGCCATATGAATATATGTTGTTGCAAAATTTGATAGAGATCAGATTATTAGGTTAGTCGTGATTTGATTTAAGTTTTTAACATTTGGGTGGCCACCATTACCTTTCCGTCAAGACGGCGGTAATATAAAACATGACACTGAGGTTCCCTTTGCTAGTGCTACCTCTGTACCAAATTTCGTTCAATTCGGTTTCACCATGTTCGAAGTGACGTGGGGGGGGGGGACACATTCATAGTACACACACTGACACACACACAGACAGACAGACACACACAGACACACATACAGATACACAATTTTTGGCCCTGTGTAGATCTCATAAGCCTACTTTCATTTTTTGCAAAACTCAAAATTAGGCTAATAAATACGTGCATACAGACATAAGCCTACATGCATAGATAGATAAGGTGTCAGCGTTCGCTATCTGGGATACCAGGACACGTCTTTTATTATCGTTTCATTAGGAAGTACAGTAGTTGCAACGCAGGCTCAAGTTGGCAAACCTGGGCCGAGCCCTGTTAGGTGGTTACGGACTTAACAAATGGACATACAGTAGCTGCACTTACCAAGCCTCACTCCAGACCATTGAGCATGTAGTCTGTAATTGCCCTCACTGGCTGTGCAAGGAAACTTAATGGACGTCCATCAAGTGTCACAGGGTGGTGGAGTGGATTAGTGGACCCGCACGTGCATTCAGATACAGGGTGTTTGAAAATAAGTTACTGCATTGTAATAACAAGTAGTTCCGTGAAGAACTAAATCCCATTTTCATATATCCTACTTATAAGAGATACGCGCTAATCAACGCCCATACTCCTATAAATAAGGATAATAAATTGAATGCAGAGAAAGTTGATGAATTTTGGGACGAGTTAGAAGCCGAAATTCTCAAAATTCCTTCTAATCATGTAAAAATTTTACTTGGAGATTTCAATGCTCAGCTTAGATCTGAGAGAAAATTTTCTGATATAATAGGTAAATATCCCGCTCACAATAGAACCAACAGGAATGGTGAGAGATTGGTTAAACTCTGTGAACATCTAAACTTAAAGATTTTGTCCACACATTTTAAAGCAAAACCAAGTAAAAAGAAAACGTGGGTCTCCCCAAATGCGTTGCTGGGTGAGTTCCAACTAGATCATGTAGCTATCTCTCGAAATTGTTACAAAGAAATCCAAAATGTTAATGTCAAAAAATCCATTGATGTAACTGCAGACCTTTCTCAAATCAAGATGAATTTTATACCTTTTACACGCAAACACAATACAACTAGAATCAAAATTCCAAAAATGAATACAGAGGTTCTTACAAATAAAAAAAGGATAGAATTTCAAGGAAAACTTAAAATACCAACCAATTGGAATGATGTTACGAATAACCTTCTTGTACCAGCTCAGGAAATTGCACCGTTGAACTTTTATAGGAAACATGCTTGGAGGAATGAACAATGTGAAAGAGTGATCAAAGAAAGACATTGTGCTTGGCACAAGTTGAACGGGAACAAGACTCCAGAAAATTTAGAGGAAGTACAAAGATTAAGGAAAATGGCCCACCAGACTTTAAGGACGATTCGAAGAAAATATATGAAGGACCAAATAATGGAAATGGACGACAATTTTAAGAAAAATGACACACGATTATTTTCTAGAGCATTTAAGAATGAAATCACTGGATATTCAGCGCCGAGTTTAAATTTCAAAAGGGAAGATGGTACGCTAGCATTAAACAACGGGGGCCGATAACCTAGATGTTAGGCCCCTTAAAACAACAATTATCATCATCATCATTAAACAACGAGGGAAATTGTGATATCTTGGCTGCGTATTTTGAGAAGTTGTTAAATTGTCCAAAACCGACAGACAAGTTGAGTTTCAAATTTACAACACAAAATTCTGACTCTACGCCACGAGATGTAAATGAAGTTAAAGGTATTATCAACTCACTTAAAAATAATAAAGCCTCAGGCGAGGATGGGATAATTGCAGAAATGTGGAAGTTTGTAGATGATGAATTTTTAATAGCGACGACAAATCTATTTCAGAAAATTTGTATTGAGGATGCAATTCCAGAAGACTGGTTAATCGCCTTAATTCATCCACTACATAAAAATGGCTCAAAAATTGATGTTAATAGTTATAGGGGGATCTCATTGTTGTCTGTCACATATAAAATATTTGCCAAATTACTTCAAAACAGACTTCAACCACAGATCGAACCACAGCTTGGCGAGTTTCAAGGTGGTTTCAGAAGGATTAGATCGTGTGCAGAACAAATTCTTAGTTTAAAATTGATATTAAAATATTACAACAACAGGCCAAAGAATATCGTTATCTCATTCATTGATTTTCAGAAAGCGTATGATTCAGTGGATAGGGATACTGTTTTTGACACATTGAAGGAATACCAAGTTGATAAAAAACCAAATTTTAATAAAACTTACATTAACTAATACGATTTTCAGAGTCAAATTTTAAAATGAAGTTAGCGAGCCCTTCTAGGTAAAAACTGGGCTAAGACAAGGGGACAGTCTATCACCACTGCTTTTCAATTTGGTCTTGGATAAAGTCATGAGGACGTTATGGGAGAAGAACGATTCAAGTGCTAAAATTGGTACAAAGAATCAGAACCTCAAAGCCAAAGGTTTAGCATTTGCTGACGACGTAGCGTTGTTTGCTGAATCAGAACAAGAAGCTATTAACCAAATTGATCAGTTAAAAGAAACGGCGGAAAAATCAGGCTTACAGATTTCGTTGATAAAAACAGAGATGATGACAAGTGATCAGAAATACACTAAGAAAATGATAAAAACAAATTATGGGAGCAGCATGGTCACTGACCTATTTAAATATCTTGGAGAAATAATTAGTAGCAATGGGACGGATAAATTGGCAATTGAGAACAAAAAAGGGAAATTGGAAAGATTACATTTTTGTACAAAATATATCATACTAATATATAACAAGAAGTTCCGTGAAGAACTATACAGCCTACTTTTCATGCCAATGATTATTCTACAGAATATGAACCTATCTAGAATAATGACGAAATTAAGTTGGTAATATCGAATATCTAATTAGTTCAAAATATACCTGGTATAATGTAGCCTAATAGAGCACTACAGTTGGCAGCCCTGGTGACTGAATATATTCTTAGTTCCATCTCTTAAGGTACAGAATACAAAATTAGATTGAAGTCCAATGGACGTTACATGCAGTTAGACATTGGATCTATCAGCACGCGTAAAAGCATGTTGCAACAATGTCATGCGTGTGCTGGTCAGAAATAATCTGAAATATTATGATATCTTGTTGTGACAATTTTGGATGAAACACATTTGTTAGTATAGAAGTTACATGTATTTTAAAATTGGACATATCAGCAGGCATAGAATCATGTTGGCAGCACTGCCTTGTATTAATTACTTCAAATTAATCTAGAATGTCAGGTGCTATACGTGTGCAAAGTATAGAGCTGTTGGCTTGCATACTTTCTGATATATTGATATTAGGGTAAAAATATATAGACAGCATTTATTAACAGTTGGCAGCCCTGATTGCTCTTAACAATACTAATAGTAATATCTGTTATGGTACACATAGCACATACGAAATTTGGTTGAAATCCAACTGATAGTATAGAAGTTACATGTATTTAAAAATTGGTACTATCAGCAGGATTATAATCATGTTGGTAGAACTGACGTATATAAGGTACTCCAAATTAATCTAAAATGTCAGAATATACGTGTGCATGGTTTAAAGCTGTTGGCTTGCATACTTTCTGATATATAGGTATTTGGATTAAAAAAATAGAGAGAGCAATTATTAACAGTTGGCAGCCCTGGTGGCCTTAAGAATTCGATCAGTCATATCTGTTTATGTACAGATATTACATACAAAATTTGGTTGAAATCCAATTGATAGTGTAGAAGTTATATGAATTTAAACACTGGACCTATCAGAAGGCTTAACATTATTTTGGCAACACTGTCATGGTTGGCCTCCTGGAAATTAAACTGAAATAGTCTTATCTACATGTGTGCCAATTTTGGAATAGCTCCCATGCATACCTTGCAAGATATCCAACATGGAGCTCAAATTTCTAGTGCGTTTTTTCAGCAGTTGGTAGCACTGACATCATTTTCAAATATAAACGTGAGATATTCCGGTGCACATATTTACTCATACTAAATTTGGTTTTGATTGCTGCAGCCGTTTAGGAGTTGATAGGGGGGGGGGCACACACACACACACAGCCAGACAGAGGGACAGACAGACAGACAGACAGACAGACACACATTTTCCCGGATCGATCTCATACGTCTACTTTTTCCTCAGTTTTGCAAAATGTGAAAAGTAGGCTAAAAATGAGATGGTGTGTGTCTGTCTGTCTGTGTGTTACTCAATAACGCAAGAACCACTGGTCCGATTTAAATGAAATATTGCATGGATGTAGGTGATTTACCAGGTTTACATATAGGATACTTTTGATTTCGAAATTTGCATTATTAAAAATGCGACCATTTTAGTGACGTCACTACACCCTTTGGATTCAAAATTTCATATTTCCATATCAAATAAAAAGAGAACGCTAGGAAATAGAAAACTTTTGATGGCACATAAGAGCTTTAAAATTTAATTTCCTATCCAAAAGGTCCTTATCACTTTTCGTGTATCTCCAACGGTTAGCGAGTAAAACCCACATATGTGACGTCACTACACCCTTTGGTTTCAAAATTTCATATTTCCATTTCAAATAAAAATAGAACGCTAAGAAATAGCAAACTTTTGATGGCATACATGAGCTTTAACATTTAATTTTCATCCGAATGGTCCTTATCACGTTTCGTGTATCTCCGACGGTTAGCGAGTAAAACCTAAATTTGTGCAATAAAACACGGTCAACACCGAGCGGTGCGGTATATCTCTCTATATATAAAAATTAAAGTTTTTCTGTTTTTTTTCTGAAATTCTACGGAAATTTGAGTTGTTTACGCGTTTCAAACTCTTGTATGATGGATGCGCGGGAAAATAATTTTTGTCTGTCTGTTTGTTTGTTTGTTTGTTTGTTTGTTTGTTTGTTTGTCTGTCTGTCTGTGGACAATTTTGTTCCCTAATAACTCGAGAACGGCTGGGTGTATCAACGTAAAATTTGGTACAGTTATCCATCAGAGGCACGACACTAATCATTGATGTAACTCTTCTCCGTATCTCTAATAAAAGGAGGCATACCCCCTTAAAATACATGCTGAAATAGGCGTAGAAGGACGAGACAAAGCTCATTTTCAGCCCCTCAATGTGAGAGACAAATCTCGGGGGCCCTCCCCGAAAACCACATATTAAGGTCCAAAAACCAACCGTTTTTTATATATTCCCAGAAAACTAATTTCATTTCATAAACTAATGAACGAATAAAAGCCGGTAACCATGGCAACAGATTCTCAGAGGTCCATCTATTGCTGTAAGACGCAATGCAATTCCATTAATTACATTAGTGTGAAAGTTTGCAAAGGCTAGAAGGTTATCACGGAACCAAATTAAGCCGTAAAATTCACCAATACGTATAATGCGCTTAAGGGGGCCAAGGGGTCTAGATTTTTTTTCACGCGATTTACACCTGCGGTTGTGGTACGGCAGGTCTATTATATTCATATATTCTATTATATTCTATTATTATTAGTAGTATTATATTATGGCGTACAAGGACGAGACAAAGCCCCTCGGTGACAGAAACAAAACTCGGGGTCCCTAAAGGGTCCTCGAAAACTACATTATAAGGCTCTAAATCCAACACTTTCTGTAATATTCCCAGAAATCTAATTTAATTTAATTTAAGAAACGAATGAAGGAATGCAAATCGGTAACCATGGCAACATTATCTTAAGGGGTGGCATCCAACTTTCCATCTATTTCTGTAAGAAGCGATGTCACTCCATTTATTACATTTCTGTTAAAGTTTGCAAATGGCTATAAGGTTATCACGGAACCAACGTAGACTATATAATTCAGCAATGCAATTAAGGGGGTCAAGGGGTAATCTAAAATTTGTTCATGCAATTTTCACGTTCAACATATAGTACAGAAGGTCTATTATATATCCAAATAGCAACATTATTTTCAAAAATTCCTGAATTGAATCAGCATATTTTTGCGGCTTTTAGGAATTTGGCCCATTTGAGGGTAAATAACCAGAATTTTCATGCCTTTATAATTTATGAAAGGGGTCTTCCTGTGTATGGGGACCTAACACAACGTAGAAGGTCAGTTTTTTTGTGACGTGTATTGCGTTTCGTCTACATGGTTTTCAATTCTATTTCACGTCAGGAAGTACACGTTAGATGAATTTAGTTTGAGAGCACATTTTAAGTAACCTTTTTTTTTTTTTTTGGTTGACATACGGGTTCATCGTAAGGATGACTTTGTTTCATACTGTGTGGTAGATACAGTAAACTCATATTTGGATATCTGGATAGTATGTTGTAGACAATAGAATTGTCTGTCTGTAGTTCTGTGTATCTTTATGTACGCCTATACCTCGTGTTCGGATGATTGGTGCATCGTAAAATTAGGTATGGTAACCATGAGAGTCAATACACCAATCATTTATAAAACTCTTCACCGTACTTTTCATACAGTAGAAGGGTGGATATACGGAAAAACTTCTCAAAATACATGCTAAAATAGGCGAAATATAAAAATTATCCTAGAAGGACGACCAAAGCATATGTTGCGCTTCTCAATGTGAGACACAAAATTCGGGAGTCTATAAAGGGTCTCCGAAAACCACATTTTAAGGCCCATAAATAAACAGTGTGTGTGTGATATTCCCAGAAAAGTAACTTCGTTCTGATAAACTTATGAAGGAACGACAAACCGCTAACCATTGCAACAGTAGCTCAATTGATAATGTCTGTTGTTAACACCGAACACCGTTCGAAGAACGGGTACTTCTGCTAGTATACAATAAAAAGAACCAGTCTATCAATGCAAAATTACGACATTTTATTACAGTTGTTAGTTCAGTCATCTTGTACGGCATGGAAACTACAAATATAACTGGGATGGGGAATTTGCTCAAGATAGAAAATTTTTAAGAAGGATTTATGGTCCTAGGAAAACACAGGAAGGTTATAGACTGAGATCCAATGCAGAAATTTATAGTAAAATCGACAACCTTGAAGTGATGATCAGAAAATGGCGACTTCAGGTCTACGGACATATGGTCCGCATGGATTGCTCAAGGTAAAAAAGAAAACATTTTTGATAAAATCTGGAACTATAAAGGGCAAGGAGGCTATGTAAAAAAATGAAAGGAGAACCTCAAAAATTCAAAATTACTGAAGAAGATTGTCTAAATCGAATAGAGTACAGAAAAAAAATTGGCCTCAAAATTCTTGTCGGGGAGAAGAAGAATCTCACCAGAGGAGAATGGACTGCTGAAAGAAGAGCTGCTCAGTCGACCAGGATGAAAGACTTCTGGAAGAGAAAGAAGGAAACTAGACCTATAAAGAAATGGTATTTGCGTGGTCCTTGTTGGCCTGTCCGCGGTGTATATATATATATATCCTACTGATGTTAATTGCCTCGGTCAACATAGACAATTTCAGTTTGATTGTTGTAATAGATTCGTAGATATTGAGAACCGTCTAAATATTTCAGATGGTCGCCAAGTTCGATTTTTATTTATGTACTATTACGTGAAGATTATTGTGTACGTGTGGTATTCAAACTTTAATCGCATGATTAGGACACAAGAAGTAACAAGATGTTCAGGAAAGAACATATAGCCTACTTTCTCTGTCCTTAACGCCTACTAATCTCTTCCTATTCGAAGTGCAAATTGGCACACAGGATTTGAGCAGTGGCGTTCAAACCATAGTTTATAATTTACCCCAGCATTTTGCAATTTCATCAGCAAACACTCCAAACAACGTAGGTATTTATTTTATTAACACCGACTACTTACAATAATTGAAACTTATTTGCTCTAATAAGGCCCATCCACAATGCGCAGTCGGCAGTCCGTTGTTTGTTAGTTCTCAGTCGGCAGTCGCGGTCGTCCCCGTGTATACTATAGGCACCATACACAACATGCAGTTGCAGTTGGTAGCTGGTAGCTGGCAGTCGGTAGACGGTAGTCGGCAGTCAAAAATTTTATCCTCGACTGCCAACTACCCGACTGCAGCAATGTAATAGCCAATCAGAGCAGATCAGAAACTGACGTCACGTTGTTGTTCTGTGTCGTGTACAAAGAGGATATAGGCCTATGTGAAGTAACTTCGCAACCCGTAAATTTATAATCTTAAATACACGGTATAGCAAAATAATCCATCTCCAAATCATCCATACTGCAAGTTTTGAGGTTATCAACAACGCCTCGGTGCACAAGGAATAAACGAATGCCATTGTATTATTACTCCTTGCAGTCGTTAAGACTGGGTTCACTAACTGGCCGGTATAGAGCGCACCTCGCATCTAGAGGGCTGTGGTTAGCTCCAAGGCTCCTGCATAGTACAACTGAAGGCTGGTAGATGTCACTCCGGTGGAGATTGTTGTTTTAATTAAATATATATTTTTCATTGCAAAAAAAGAACATATAACGCTTTATTCTATAACGTCTCAGTACTCAAAAAACAATAAATATAAAAATATTCAAGAAAAAAAATCCACTCTGATAGGATTTGAACCCCGGCCAGCCAGGTGAAAGACGAATTATCTAACCACTCGGCCAATCGTACACTCACATTCTAGGCGTTATCAATCAAATACATACATCGTATTGTACCCGATACCTACTTGAGGCTATCGGCTACGCCAGCAGACATTAAGCCGTAGTTGAGGTTTTTGGAAGAGTTAAGGAAAGATAGCGCTCAGATCGAGTCAAGAGGAATGTCAGGATGACGTAGTAGGTCTAGGATTTAGAAGGCGCTGACCGCAGTTAAGCAGATGGAATTATGAATGGATTTATGAAGCTTTATTAAGATCTATATGGAACATGGTATTTAAACATCTTAGAAGAGGAGATATAACATGCATTATACATGGTAATAATTTGAAGGAAGTCAGATAACCCTTAAGTTATTTTATAACTTAATAGCCGAGATGATGGGGGTTCGAGATTATATTTGTGACGCAAGACCACGGTGGTGGGGAGGACGCCACGTGACCGCACCAAGCAGGTAAGGGTCGAGACAGTGCAGGAACTGTCAGTCTAGCTCTGTGAGCCAAGCAAGGAAGTCAAGCTGAGTAACACACGCCAGGCGCATGGTATAGATCGCGCAGCGAACCGAAACTGTCACGGAAAGTGCAGGCGACAGTTTCAGCTTCACCGAGCAGCGAACAGAAACTGTCACGGAAAGTGCAGGGGACAGTTTCGGCTTCTCCGAGCGGCGAGCGACAAGTAGGTCAGTGGGCCAGGCGGACTTGCGGAGCAAGCAAGCATACGAGGCCGGGGTTCTTAAAACAGCATTGCGAGTAGTTGGAGAACTTTATTCCAAGCTGCATTTCAACGTAGAACGACATGGCGAGGCTAGCTTTATGCGGAGATTATTATGGCATAGCAGTAGGGCCGTGCGGGTTAATTCCCATTATTATAGGCAAGCATTATAACAGAAGCTGAACTTCATTGCTACATTGATTTGGAACGTTTATTCAGCACTTGAATTATAAAGACAAATAGTTACGTGATACTGCAACTTTGAACTTCGAATGAACATAGTTTTTCTCAATGACATTACGACTATGCATTTCATAGCGCATTCCAACTAACAGTAACCATTTTAAGCAAACGGAATGTTGTAAGCAAATGCACTTAGGAACATTAGCTCGTGCATTAATGCAAGTCAGTCTTAAGAAGTGTTATGAATTACCGAGTACGAACACAGCTACAGGGTGTTTCATAAACTTAGACACTCTGATGAAACAATTTTATTTTCTACAAGTAAAACTAAACCGCTGTGGAAATTGAACTTTCAACACTCAAGCGAACATTATATAGAACAGTGGCGTAACGTAGAAGAGGAATAGGGGGTCCGCTGTTTCTATGAACTTTTTCGTGAGGATTTGGACAATATCCGCTATGGATAACCAGAAGTTTATCATGTCGGAGTAAACGCAGACAGAGACGCGATGGCACCACGGAGCGATGGATTCGATTCCTGACGAGGAGGAGGTCAACCAGCTGATTCACTTGGAATTCGAAGGCAATCGTCATTGCATGGATGGAATGATATTCACGCCGATCTTTCGAGAAATTCATTACATAGGGAAAATCGACGATCTTTGAAATTTAATGACAGCTGATTATGAGAAGGTACTGTAAGAGTTATAACTACCTGATACGATTATTTTCATGAATACTGGGCACACATGTATATTTTTCTAATAGGAGTGATACGATTGTTTAAGACATGGCTTTGACTTATATGCTTCGAATTTTGCTAGAATATGGCGTGACCATATGATATGGCAGGCATCATTATACGAAATTCTCACCATTGGTTGGCTTTATTAAGCATATGTTTGGTCTTTTAGACATTTTTCCAGCAAGGATGTTTTTCATGAATAGTTTTTTTTTTTTTGTGTGACGAGTATTTCGAACTCGTGATCTGCAATTGATTATCTAAAATTACTTCGTCAGTTCATTGCATACTAGCGAGTGTGTATTATTCATCAGTAGGGATTTTTTCCATTGGATTGTTTGGAGATATTAAGATGTTATTCACTTTAGTGAATGAATATCGCTTTTATATGACAACTAGAGACTTGTTGATTCCTATCTGGTACATTCACTCATATAGTCTTCGAGATGGGGTCTTTCGTATTTATACGATTGTATGGTGGTTACTCATCTTACCCATCGCTTAGGGCACTATCATGATTAGTCGACGGGGCGAGGTCTTTCGTATTTATACGATTGTACGGTGGTTACTCATCTTACTTGCCATTGAGGGACTCATTTTTATCATCCGAGTGTACATGAGATTGTAAGTGAATCAAACAAGGAACTACTAGTCACATATAAGTCGAAATTTTGTTAAATAAAGTAACGATAAATGTCATCAGTAATTCTTGTTTGCCAATCCAATATTTTGTTGCTATACTCTTTTGAGAGTAATTTCAGTTTAACAGCTGTTACAGCTGATGCTTTTGATGATTGTTATAATAGTGTTTGATACCTTTGAGAAGGATTTAAAGTAATTGAATCTTGTAAGATGAATCATTAATGGTCAGATTTATTTTAAGGCAGATCAGTATTGCAGATTTTGATATGAGAGATTATAGCACATTGGTGTTTTTCTGTGATGTGAATTATGAGAATTGTAAGAGAATTTATGCTATTTGAAAGCAAATCTTGAATTACTAAGGTAATATTTTTCCAATTGTTTAAGACGTTGTCTAGATGTGATCAGATTAATTACAGTTATTGGAGATTGTGTGCGTTGATAATTTGAAGCCAGTTATATTTTTTTGTAGATCATGCAACATGGTTAAGTGAAGTTTGTGATGGGCATTTTGTGGAAGTTGCCAAGTGATAGTTGCAATGTTGCTAATGCATTTTGAAGCAGACATGAGGTTGTTGAACCCAGTCTAGCGTAATTGTTGAGATTCATGCTGTATGTGCTGAATATTTATGGAGTTTTGTGGAATAATTGTTGTATTCAAATGTGATATTTGAAGAATTGAGGATATATAATGTAGTTGTGGACAGTCAGATCCAACGTGATGTCGTGAAGGCAATAATATTTTTTGGCATGAAAATTAAATACGAGATATAACTTGGAAGTGATAAAAACTGTAAGACAACGTTCTATAAACCATATTAAACAATTTGTTAGGAAATTAAACAAATAAATAAAGTTGATAATGCAAGATTTTCTGAGAATAATAATTAATGAAATAATAATCTGAAAATTAAGCATATTAATGATCTGACCTAATGAAATAAAAATCAGAATGACTAGATGAAATAATAAGAATCTAAATAACCAGAAGAGTAAAATTGAAATAAGTTGATAAATTAAATTTTGGAATAAATCAATGAATTAAATAAATGGATGAATTAAAGATTGAATAAATAAACTGATTTAAATAAATTAATAGATGATTGGATAGACGAGGAATAACTGAATTAGAAGGTGATAATTAATTAAAGAAGCTGATGATTAATGAATTTATATGGAATTAAATTAAATTTAATTGAGATATAATTTCAGGAATTGCAACTTGAGTTGAGGAATTAAACAATTTGTAATGATGATTTAAGACGATTTAATCTGAGGAAGATGATAAAATAAGAGTGTGTGAATAATTAGAAAGCATAATGAAGTGATGATAATAATTTTCATTTAAATGATTTAATGGTGATGAATTGATGATTCTGACAGGAATATGTTGAATTTTGAGATGAGAATTAATGTGAGAAATATTTAATTTTGATGATGATGATGATAATGATGACCAATGAGAAGTGAATTTTCTGTAATTCACAAACAAGTAATTTGTAATGACAATGTAAATAGTGTAAATTAATTATTCGATGTTTAGGAGCATTTGACTAACATGTTCAACATTTAAATTATGCCATGCAAGCCATAAAATACGTGATATTTAAAATATGTGATTATAATATGTGTATGTTTAGACAGATTAATAACTTTTTCAAGTCCACATTTATGATGTTAAATTAAAGAGAAATTAGGTCTCAGGTATCACAAATGTCAGTGACGAAAGACATAGTGCTACAGTGATCCTGAGAACCCAAGAGAACTTTAGAGAATTTTCTGTTTTATGTGGATGAAATATTTTGATTAGAAAAGAGATGGTTCGATTTTTGGACAATGACAATTTAACGTTGGCATTCGACCATACTCTCAGGTAGGAGGTATATTTAAAATGTCTGTCTGACTATCAAAGTGAAATAAATTTGTTTTTATCTTAGTTGTGACCTGATGATGGTGTGATTTTCCTTTTTCTTTCCTTGTCTTGAGTAAGGCTTAACCAGGAAAGGAGGTGGTTTGCTAGGAATTCAGTTGATGGCGCCCATTTATATTTGCATTTATTTTTATTAAACTTAAGCCCGTAACGACCCTAGAGATACTTTGTCTCGTGTTACCCACTGCTTTTTCGATAACTCAGCTGAATTTCCGACACATTCCTTATTTGACTAGAGGTTCATTTAACTCCGCTCTGTCCTGGAACTCCAGGAATGCGATGTAATATTAGATGGGTCATCGCATCCCCAGGACGAACGGGTGCAGTATTAGCAAATAATCACTTAGACTGAATGATTTCTTCACTGGAGTATATTTCAAACAGTGTTCATTTCATATTAAGTTCATATAATTTTTATCAGTAGGTTATATTGCATGCAACATACTGAAACTAGCAAAATATAGGTCAGAACGAGAGATCAGCTGCCATATTGTCAAATAACCGAGACGACTCAGATGTTTAAAGTCACTTCTAGACTATAATATTAAAATACAAACATTTAATTTCGAACGAACCACGTCGTTTAGAACAGATTAAACGATTCTTGTTTTGATAATCGGAACTGGTGGGTCCCATGTTACGGATTATAAAGTTTGCTTAATTCACACGGCTGCCATCCTGAAATGGTACATTTGATGACCTTGTAGTTTGGGCACAAGTCGCGTCCCATATGAAGGTATGTTGGTACCAAATTTGGTAAAGATCCGATAATTACTTTGGTCGTAATGCATTATTAAGTTTTGACCATTTGAGTGGCCGCCATTACGTTTTGGTAAAGATGGCGGCAATATAAAACATGACACTCAGGTGCACTTTGCCAGTGCTACTTCTGTACCAGATTTTGTTCAATTCGGTTTCACCGTGTTCGAATTGATAGGGGGGGGGTCAGACATTCAGAGTACACACACTCACACACACTTAGGCTACACAGACTCACTCACACACACACACACATACACACAGACAGACACAATTTTTGGCCCTGTGTTGATCTCATAAGTCTACTTTCATTTTTTGCAAAAATCGAAAGTAGGCTTAAAACGAGATTTTAAAATTTCGCACAGCTGCCATCTTGTGGTTATGAAAACAATTGAAATAAATTAGATGCCAGTGGATTAACATTTGTATAAGCATTTAACGTACAACGTTTCACTGCACTCGGATGGTTAAACCGCGAGAAACGTCCATTTAAATATTTATACTTCGCGGAAACACAAGAATCTAAGAGATGAAAAGGGGAAAGCAGAATACAGACGTCTGAGAAATGAGGTTAACAAGAAGTGCAAGGAAGTGAAAGAAGAATGGTTGAAAGAGAAATGTGCAGGTATAGAAAATTGTCTGAAATTAGGAAAAGTAGACACAGCTTATCGAAGGATTAAGAATACTTTTGGGGAAAAGAAGACTAAGTGCTGTAATATTAAGGACACAAATGGAAAGCCTCTAACAGATAGGGAAGAAAAGGTTGAGAGATGGAAAGCTTACATAGAGAGTTTGTATAAGGGAAAGGAGATTGAGAATCATGTAATGGAAAGGGAGGAGGAAATTGATGAGGATGCGAAAGGAGATTTAATATTGAGATCAGAATTTGATAGAGCTTTGGAAGACTTAAGCAGGAACAAAGCACCAGGCATAGATGATATACCTATTGAGTTGCTACGCTGCATAGGAAATGAAGGTCTGATCAGGTTATTTCACTTGGTGTGTAGGATTTATGAGACAGGTGAGGTACCCCCTGATTTCAAGAAGAATGTAATCATCCCTATACCAAAGAAAGTGGGAGCTGACAGATGTGAAGTTTACCGTACAATCAGCTTGATTAGTCATGCTTCAAAGATCCTGTCTAGAATAATTTACAAGAGGATTGAAAGCCAGATAGAAACGGAGTTGGGTGAAGACCAGTTTGGTTTCAGGAGAAATGTAGGAACAAGGGAAGCTGTACTAAGTCTTAGGCTGATTTTAGAAGGTAGAATAAGGAAAGATAAGAGAACGTTCATGGCTTTTGTAGACTTAGAAATGGCTCTTGATAACGTTGATTGGACTAAATTGTTTGACATTTTGAAATCAATTGGAATAAAGTACAGGGATAGGAGGGTGATATACAATTTGTACAGAAACCAGACAGCAGTCATTCGAGTTGAAGGACATGAGAGAGAAGCTGGTATTCAGAAAGGTGTAAGGCAAGGCTGCAACTTATCACCCATACTTTTCAATCTTTACATTGAACAAGCAATGAAGGAAATTAGAGAAAAATTTAAAGTGGGAGTGAAGATTCAAGGGGAAATAATTTCAACTCTGAGATTTGCTGATGACATCGTCATCTTGGCCGACAAGCCTGAGGATTTGAATGAGTTTTTGAATGGTATGGACTCCGTCTTACGGAAAGAATTCATGATGAAAATAAATAAATGTAAAACAAAAATACTGGAATGCAGCCGAAATAAATCAGAAACCTCTATGGAGATCAAATTGGCAGGTGAAAAGCTGAAGGAAGTAGGAGACTTCTGTTACTTAGGAAGCAGAATAACCAGTGATGGACGAAGAAAAGAGGATATTAAAAGTAGGTTGGCTCAGGCAAAGAAAGCATTTCTACAAAAAAGGAATCTGCTGACATCGAATATAGATTTAGGTATTAAGAAGTCATTTTTGAAAGCCTTTGTCTGGAGCGTGGCGCTCTATGGAAGTGAAACTTGGACTATTTGTGCAGCAGAAAAGAGGAGAATTGAAGCATTTGAAATGTGGTGTTACAGGAGAATGATGAAGATCAGATGGGTAGATAGGGTTACAAACAAAGAGGTATTAAGACGAGTGGGAGAGGAGAGATGTTTCTGGCGACTGCTAATGAAGAGAAGAGATAGGTTGGTAGGACACATACTAAGACACCCAGGAATAGCAAGCTTAGTTATGGAAGGAAGGGTCGAGGACAAAAACTGTAGGGGTAGACCAAGGTTAGAATATGTTAAACAGATTGCCTCCGATATAGGGTGTCGGAGCTATGTAGAGATGAAACGATTAGCTCAGGACAGGGAGGCATGGAGAGCTGAGTAGTAAGCGTTTACTTCCCTTTGGATATTGCATCATCATGACCAGAAATTGCGTAATCCTGATGACGTCATGGGATGACGTCATGGGTCCTTAGAGCGAGCACATGGTCCAGGAGCGAGCATGTGCACTGCACGTGTTAGCGTGGGAAGGGGTTGACCTTTTGGCTTGTTTGTGCGATGGTGATAAAAAGTTAATGGGTGTTGACGTCATGGGGGTTGTTTATTAGGATTTTAACTGTCATCTGACACCCGTGCGACTGTGAGCATGTGTGCCAGTGCGAGCAATCCACACATGTGGTGTGCAGCTGTTATGTTTTTTTGCTCGCGATTGAACCCTCGTCGTATCGGTCCCGAACCTGATATCTCGCACTCGTAGTAATGCCCCCCCCCCCTCTTTTCCTATAGCCTCATTATTTAAATAAAATACCAAAACAAAAGGTCATTCGCGGGTAGTGGGGTAGTGTATGTTCTCTTGCAAGTCGCGTGTGTGCTTGAATACGTATGGCTATGTTGGGAAAATGTTTGGTGGTGGGCGAGGACTAGGTTTGAGTGAGGGCTCGTTTAAATGCTATTTTTCCCGCTCTATTTGGTGGTGAGGTAATTTTTTAAAATGGGTGGAATTTGGAAACGCAATTTGAGGTAAACGTGCGTTTTTGACATTTTGGCGAATTTAATGAGCTTGTAAGGCTAGAACGATGTGTTATTTAGGAATGGTGTGACGTCCTCTTTGCTATGAATGCGTGTCGGTATATATATATTTTTTAAATTGTTGTTTTTGAAATTGGTGCTATTTTGGAAACGGTGAAGATGAGAGAAAAGTTTGTTTGAAGTCAATGAAAGGTCCCTATGCCCTCTAGGTTGACAGCAAGTTTGAAGTGTGTAGGACAAAACAAAATGATAGCCTACTTTCTGGCGAACATTGGCGATGATTCGCGAACGCATGGTCGGGTTTGAGCATATAGGGTGTCGTAGGACTTGTGGTGAACCACCCCTTGCTATGGACGGGAGTATATCCACCCCAAAATAAATCTACCCTTACCCGGAGGTTAAGTAGTGGTTATTTTTGTATGCATGCGCACTTGAGGGCTTTTGTAAGAGAGCGGAATTTTTAAAAGATTCTTTATAGATGAGGCTTTTTAAAAATTTATTAAAAAAACAAAAACTAATAGGTCATTCGCTTTTTAGTATCTCGCTAACCAATAATGCGATTTAAACATATGGGGTGTCATAGGACTCGTAGTGAATTCTCCTTTTGTATGAATGGGGTATGTCAACCCCCAAAATAAAAACTACCCTTACCTGGGGTGAAAGAGCAATTTTTGTATGTATGCACACCGGTGGCTTTTGTCAAAAGGGCCTAACTACACATTTATAATATTTTCTGAACCCAGGATGGGATTTTCCCATAGGCAGTATCCTAGCACTTGGGGTGACACCTCGTTTTTGAAAGTATCATTCATTTATTTTTTTGTCAAAAGGGCCTAACTACACTTTTGTTAATATCTCGTGAACCAATCATGCTAGGGACTTGTATGAGGGGTCCTAGCACTTGGGGCGACGTCCCCCTTTATGGGGTGAAACTACCCCCCAAAATTGAAAACTCAATATCTTGGAAACTATGAACCCTAAAATTAGGCGTTATAGCTTTAAAAATAGGTGATGACATAGGCTTTTACCTGGATTGGTCATTTCACCCCTAAAACAGTAAATAGTCATGTTATGGGGAAAAAACGTGTTAAACACCTAAAAATGATAAATGAAACTAAGATCTTTTGTTTTTGATGAAAAATAGCAGGGGGGTGAAAACTACCCCCAAATTGAAAAATCGATACCTTGGAAACTAAGAACCGTAAAATTATGTGTTATAGCTTAAAAAATTCGTTGTGACATAGGCTTTTACCTGGATAGATGATGTCACCCCTAAAACAGTAAATAGTGATTTTACAGTGGGGAAAAAGGTCTTAAACGGGTAAAAATGATAATTGAACCTAAGATCTTTTGTTTTTGATGAAAAATAGCACGGGGTGAAAACTACCCCCAAATTGAAAAATCGATAGCTTGGAAACTAAGAACCGTAAAATTATGTGTAATAGCTTAAAAAATTCGTTGTGACATAGGCTTTTACCTGGATAGATGATGTCACCCCTAAAACAGTAAATAGTGATCTTACAGTGGGGAAAAAGCTCTTAAACGGGTAAAAATGATAATTGAACCTAAGATCTTTTGTTTTTCATGAAAAATAGTAGGGGGGTGAAAACTACTCTCAAATTGAAAAAATCGATATCTTGCAAACTAAGAACCTTAAAATTAGGTTTGAAAGTTGAAAAATAGGTGATGACATACGCTTTTACCTCGATAGATTATTTCACTCATAAAACAGGGAATAGTAATGTTACAGGAGAAAAATGTATTATACACTTAAAAGCATAAGAGTTTTTTTAAACCATGCTTTTTAATGAATGTGTGTTTGGAGGATGACAGCTTGCAAATTAATATTATTATTATTTTTATTATTATTATTATTATTATTAGGTAATTATGGATTAATGTGTTTATAGCTAATGAATAAGGCTACAGAGTTGTATCAGGTGTTGTACAAATCAGGATGGCCAAACCGTTGCCATTCCCCCATGAATATACCCAAAAGAGCCAAAACGTTAAGGTTATCGACCTGAGATTTTATAAAACTAATTATCGGAGAGGGTGAAGTAAGGTGTTGTTTTGGACTGACAGTGGCTAACCCTTTCCCATGATTTATGAATTCACCCAAAATGTTTTACCTGACAAGACTGAGTGTACCTGTTGCAGCCTTTAGAAAATCGAACCCGGACCTGTGTGGGTGACAGTCGAGTTATATTAAATGATGCTTTTTTTTTTGAACAAACACAGTCTTGCATACTATCGCTGGGTTGAATCTGCACAGAGACACTGGC
Source organism: Meconema thalassinum (assembly GCA_946902985.2). Taxonomy (NCBI): domain Eukaryota; kingdom Metazoa; phylum Arthropoda; class Insecta; order Orthoptera; family Tettigoniidae; genus Meconema; species Meconema thalassinum. The sequence goes on from OX336391.1 coordinate 483,292,974, forward strand.
TTTGTTTGTGTAGTGAGTCTTTGGTGATAAGAACACGAAAGCTCTTGCCAGCAAGTTTTCATATTACTCGTCTGCTTGATGGTGGACGTGATTCGCACCGTGTTAACGTACATGACTTGATAGTTGTTAGGTAAGGGTTGACAAGGCTCAATGAACCTTATTGCAACCTTAAGATGAATATGAATTTCTTGGTATAGTCGGGGTTGCAAGCCAAGGCCTTAGGGTAGACAACCAACTATGTTAAACACTACACTGTGAGATGGTCAAATGATAATGTAACAGAACATATAGAAAAGTTTTATGTAGTTTAACGAATTGACTAAGAGCCATACCATGAGAGGTATAGGTAATTGAAATTGAACCCTTAGCTGTTGACCCTACTACATGTAAGCTATAGCAATGCCCGCCTATAAGCTATCATGTTAGAAAAAGAAATTTATGGGTTGTTTTAAACGGAGAATGATTGTGTTTACTGTGAAACACACATCTGAATTTAAAAATAGTTTATGCCCTACATGATGTTTGAACTCTCTTTTTATTTATACTTTAGACAAACGCTAACATAGTTGTAATTCAGAAGCCCTGGGCTGCCTCCTTTCCAATCCTACACCGTACACTGAAGTTAAAGTTAATAATGATCACGTTACAGGCAGCCAGTTTCAAAGCCATGAGAAATAAGTGAACAAAGTATAAAATACTTGACCCAGTCGGGGAAATCAACATGGTGTTGTTTCAAACAAAAGATAAGCGTTCTATAAACTTGACCACCATGCTGTCCTATCGACCCCTAATTGTTTGGCTGATGGTGAAAAATAAAATTAAATGTAAACTATAACTAAAACAAACTACACATTTATAACTAGAAAAATGAAATGTAAGACAAAAGGATAACACGACAAATAAAGGACAGAAGGAATAAATAATGCCCCTCAACCCTCAAGAATGTGGATTGATGAACTTGAAAGGAAGGAGAGCCATAAAAGGTGGATAAGAAAGTAAAAGAGGAGAGGGTCCCGCTCCAGAGGTAATCGATAAAAAGGAGGAAAACTGGGCCCAGCTCAGGAATCCCTTGTGGTCGCAAACTTCCAAACTCATCAGCCGTAAGCCCCTGAGGGTGTAGGCATATCCAGGGTGCACCACAAGTGGTGGGCTACATACACCCTACCTTTAGTGTGGCTTGGGCAATAGGCAGGAAATAACATAAAAATAAAAAGAAGGCTGCCTCCTCACACAAGGAGGGTATCAGAAAAAATAAACAAGGGTCAATTAAGTCGGAAAATAAAGAGACTCCCTAAGCCTTGGATAGCCTAATAATGTCGGAGTCGGTAGAGAACAAGAGTTGACCAAGTGTGGTCGACAGGAAAGAAGACAGACAGGAGCCTTGCACAAGTCAGTGGGAACAATGACGGACTCAGCTGGGGCTCCATGGTCGTCAACCTACATTCCACTAGATGAAAGCCCTTGTTTGGGGGTGGTGGAAAATAAACAGCTCTTTTGTTTTAAATCACTGGCTTTAAGGACGGTAACAAATGGCATGCCTTTATAAGCAATACTGGCCCTAGGGGTATGCAAAATTGTATTAGGTACTCAGCTAATAATAGTGTACATCACCCCTTATTATTTTCCCTAATTACAGTACATGGGAATGATGACCATGATTTCCAAGCCTCTAAGTAAAACAAAAACAAATTATTTCCATTTCCAAACAGTTGGTGTGAGGTGAGGTGAGGTGAGTTTTCTAAACGTCAAACTCATGTGGATTTCCACTTTTACTCCAGGTAAATGCCATGTTTGCCCACAGACAAGTGCAAAGAAAATCGAAACATGTTATGTTTGGATCAATTCCTTACCTACATGACAACATGTACTCGAAAGAACAAGTAATGAGCATTCTATGTTAACAATAGAGAGATGCTTGCAAACTGCCAATGCTTAGAGCTCATTAGCGGCTTCTAAGAGAGATAAGGAGTACACTCACTTGAAAAACTAACAAGAGGAGTTTTCGATTTTCCCACAACATCCAATCTGAAAGTAAATATAAATGACTATGCACTTAAGTCCATAACCATCTCCTTACCATTCCTACCCTTCATAGTCAAAGGCACACATTAATACAGCCATCACAGTGACAGAGGTTATTTTTAAAATATCTAAATATCTGAGATTTATCTGGAAATTGACCAGAATTTTGTAAAATCCACTAAATTTACCGCAAATTTAGCAAATTCCACCAAATTTCAGCAAAATCCAACAAATCACTACCAGATTTATTGAAATGCCATTGAATTATTAAAGAATGGTTTGAACTAGCTCAAATTTATATAAAATTACCCGAATATTGATGAAAATTCACCAAATTCTACCAAATTTAGCCAAGAGGACTACAAAGCATGAAATTTAACCATTTTTTAAAATTCACAACATATACTCGAAAATTCTATAATATTCCCTTTACGTGTATGCTTTTTTAGTTGTTGTCTCGTTTCCCACACTCCCTGCAGACAAATACCTGAACATGACTTTCTGCTAGACTAGGAGCTCCACATTCGACATGATAGCTGAGTTTCATCTCCCATAAACTCGTCTCTGAGGTGGGTGCCAGAAAAGGCATCCAGCTGTAAAAACCACACCCTCACATAGACTTTCATAACTTCTTACGTTGAGGTTCATAACACTACGTTGAATGATTTATCGGTTTCCTTTTCACAATTCCTGTCTATACTTTCCTCTTGAAGGTTGCAAGATGCTTGCAAGGTTCCTAAAATGCAATTCAATTTAATAAATGCCTTAAGATGGTTTGATTTGTTTAATGATATGGTGTTAATACTATTTTTAGGTCTTGACTGGCTTTGCAATAAGAATTGACTAACCAAACATGAGTTACCTATGAGGGAAACATTTTGGCCACTATGTTGGCTATTGACCAGTGAGTTTAGCTGTTTATCATTTTTTTAAATCATAAACAACAGAGGCTTAAACCTATAGATAAACCGTGTGACCATGTTTGTTAAACAAGACATTATACCAGAGACAATTAGGATACTTATGTAGAGTTTACCAAAAATAATGTTGTGTAACAGTAAATGCTAGTCAACAAACAGTTATACACTTCTAAAAAAATCATCATACAATACCTGAGAGCTCTTCTAAAATTATTGATGTGTAACATGATTCCACTAACTTGCTATGTATTTTTTGGCTTGGGGGTGATTTTCAAGAAATGCAAATGGAACTGAAATGCAATACAAACGATGAGCGCGCCTGGTGGCTGAAATTGATACCACAACGTACTGTCGGTTATGTAGCTATGTGGAATGTATATCAAATATGGTTTACTTAAAGGTTTGGTGGTCCCATTAAAGGTATTCCTACAATAAATGATTTTCAAGTTGTCGTTCTGTGACGTGAAAATATTTATTATATGATATTTGCTAACAGGATATGCCACTGGAATTATTTTACAAGTAGTTATTTTAATGACAACAGAGTTCACTGTTAATAACGGAGAGCCCTATGTGGAATGTAGGATAACATGTAACATAATATACGTGATATGTCACAACTGTAAGGCTTGACTATATATGAACCACAACGAATTCGTATAGAGTGGGAACATCTACCAGATCATCTAAAGAGAAAATTTCAACTTTCAAGATAGTTGAAAGTGCAAAGAAAATATGGAAGCGGCAACAGGTGCTTACTGAATATGGCAAGGCTTTACACTCCTGGGTTAGTCAGTCTTTCTTGCTAAGGATACCCTAGAAAAGGCTATACATGTTAGTTCTGAACAATTAGTGTTAATTGTATATTAAAATTATATGCACAGCTTATACAAGCACGTTTTGCATGCAGTCAAACTTAGTAAGATAATTACATACAACACGCAAAGTGTGTTTCCGCTACCTAGCGGTGGATATGAGCACTCACTGGTGATATCCGAGGTGAGCTGATTTGCTCCCACATTTGCTCCCATATTGGCTCCCCCATTTGCTCCCACTTTTGCTCCCACTTTTGCTCCCATATTGGCTCCCACTTTTTTCTCCCACTTTTTGATCCCATATTAATGCCAACTCTTATAATTATAAGCAGCAGCAAAATGTAAATGGAATAATATTTCTGATAATGTTCATAACAAAAGTCCTGAAGTCTTGGGTTTGAATTCCCAACTATGGTTGTCAGCCAATGAATTCCACTACAGGAAACTTTTATTTTTGTGTTGTGTAGCGTGATAATTTGCACATCTTGCGATGTAGTGGTTAGTATACTTTGGTGTTATCCCTGAGGTCATGGGGTCCAACTCCGCTATGCCCAGAATTTAATTTTGATCTGAGAGTTGAAAGGTTAGGTTGGGTGAGGTTAGGTAAAGTTAGGTTAGGTGAATTTATGATAGGTTAGGTTAGGTAAAGTTGGGTCAAGTTAGGTTAGGTGAAGTTAGGTTAGGTTAGGGGAAGTTGGGTTAGGTGAGGTTAGGTTAGGTGAAGTTGGGTTACGTTAGGTTAGGTGAGGTTAAGTTAGGTTAAGTTAGGCTAGGTTAGGTTAAGATAGGTGAAGTTAGGTTAGGTTAGGTTAGGTTAGGATAGGTGAAGTTAAGTTAGGTGAGGTTGGGGCAGGTTAGGTTATGACTAAGTTTGTTATGCTTAGTTGTTTTAGAAAAACACTGCATTGGCTCTCATATTTGCTTCCATATTTTCTTTGCACTTTCAACTATCTTGAAAGTTGAAATTTTCTCTTTAGATGATCTGGTAGATGTTCCCACTCTATACGAATTCGTTGTGGTTCATATATAGTCAAGCCTTACAGTTGTGACATATCACGTATATTATGTTACATGTTATCCTACATTCCACATAGGGCTCTCCGTTATTAACAGTGAACTCTGTTGTCATTAAAATAACTACTTGTAAAATAATTCCAGTGGCATATCCTGTTAGCAAATATCATATAATAAATATTTTCACGTCACAGAACGACAACTTGAAAATCATTTATTGTAGGAATACCTTTAATGGGACCACCAAACCTTTAAGTAAACCATATTTGATATACATACCACATAGCTACATAACCGACAGTACGTTGTGGTATCAATTTCAGCCACCAGGCGCGCTCATCGTTTGTATTGCATTTCAGTTCCATTTGCATTTCTTGAAAATCACCCCCAAGCCAAAAAATACATAGCAAGTTAGTGGAATCATGTTACACATCAATAATTTTAGAAGAGCTCTCAGGTATTGTATGATGATTTTTTTAGAAGTGTATAACTGTTTGTTGACTAGCATTTACTGTTACACAACATTATTTTTGGTAAACTCTACATAAGTATCCTAATTGTCTCTGGTATAATGTCTTGTTTAACAAACATGGTCACACGGTTTATCTATAGGTTTAAGCCTCTGTTGTTTATGATTTAAAAAAATGATAAACAGCTAAACTCACTGGTCAATAGCCAACATAGTGGCCAAAATGTTTCCCTCATAGGTAACTCATGTTTGGTTAGTCAATTCTTATTGCAAAGCCAGTCAAGACCTAAAAATAGTATTAACACCATATCATTAAACAAATCAAACCATCTTAAGGCATTTATTAAATTGAATTGCATTTTAGGAACCTTGCAAGCATCTTGCAACCTTCAAGAGGAAAGTATAGACAGGAATTGTGAAAAGGAAACCGATAAATCATTCAACGTAGTGTTATGAACCTCAACGTAAGAAGTTATGAAAGTCTATGTGAGGGTGTGGTTTTTACAGCTGGATGCCTTTTCTGGCACCCACCTCAGAGACGAGTTTATGGGAGATGAAACTCAGCTATCATGTCGAATGTGGAGCTCCTAGTCTAGCAGAAAGTCATGTTCAGGTATTTGTCTGCAGGGAGTGTGGGAAACGAGACAACAACTAAAAAAGCATACACGTAAAGGGAATATTATAGAATTTTCGAGTATATGTTGTGAATTTTAAAAAATGGTTAAATTTCATGCTTTGTAGTCCTCTTGGCTAAATTTGGTAGAATTTGGTGAATTTTCATCAATATTCGGGTAATTTTATATAAATTTGAGCTAGTTCAAACCATTCTTTAATAATTCAATGGCATTTCAATAAATCTGGTAGTGATTTGTTGGATTTTGCTGAAATTTGGTGGAATTTGCTAAATTTGCGGTAAATTTAGTGGATTTTACAAAATTCTGGTCAATTTCCAGATAAATCTCAGATATTTAGATATTTTAAAAATAACCTCTGTCACTGTGATGGCTGTATTAATGTGTGCCTTTGACTATGAAGGGTAGGAATGGTAAGGAGATGGTTATGGACTTAAGTGCATAGTCATTTATATTTACTTTCAGATTGGATGTTGTGGGAAAATCGAAAACTCCTCTTGTTAGTTTTTCAAGTGAGTGTACTCCTTATCTCTCTTAGAAGCCGCTAATGAGCTCTAAGCATTGGCAGTTTGCAAGCATCTCTCTATTGTTAACATAGAATGCTCATTACTTGTTCTTTCGAGTACATGTTGTCATGTAGGTAAGGAATTGATCCAAACATAACATGTTTCGATTTTCTTTGCACTTGTCTGTGGGCAAACATGGCATTTACCTGGAGTAAAAGTGGAAATCCACATGAGTTTGACGTTTAGAAAACTCACCTCACCTCACCTCACACCAACTGTTTGGAAATGGAAATAATTTGTTTTTGTTTTACTTAGAGGCTTGGAAATCATGGTCATCATTCCCATGTACTGTAATTAGGGAAAATAATAAGGGGTGATGTACACTATTATTAGCTGAGTACCTAATACAATTTTGCATACCCCTAGGGCCAGTATTGCTTATAAAGGCATGCCATTTGTTACCGTCCTTAAAGCCAGTGATTTAAAACAAAAGAGCTGTTTATTTTCCACCACCCCCAAACAAGGGCTTTCATCTAGTGGAATGTAGGTTGACGACCATGGAGCCCCAGCTGAGTCCGTCATTGTTCCCACTGACTTGTGCAAGGCTCCTGTCTGTCTTCTTTCCTGTCGACCACACTTGGTCAACTCTTGTTCTCTACCGACTCCGACATTATTAGGCTATCCAAGGCTTAGGGAGTCTCTTTATTTTCCGACTTAATTGACCCTTGTTTATTTTTTCTGATACCCTCCTTGTGTGAGGAGGCAGCCTTCTTTTTATTTTTATGTTATTTCCTGCCTATTGCCCAAGCCACACTAAAGGTAGGGTGTATGTAGCCCACCACTTGTGGTGCACCCTGGATATGCCTACACCCTCAGGGGCTTACGGCTGATGAGTTTGGAAGTTTGCGACCACAAGGGATTCCTGAGCTGGGCCCAGTTTTCCTCCTTTTTATCGATTACCTCTGGAGCGGGACCCTCTCCTCTTTTACTTTCTTATCCACCTTTTATGGCTCTCCTTCCTTTCAAGTTCATCAATCCACATTCTTGAGGGTTGAGGGGCATTATTTATTCCTTCTGTCCTTTATTTGTCGTGTTATCCTTTTGTCTTACATTTCATTTTTCTAGTTATAAATGTGTAGTTTGTTTTAGTTATAGTTTACATTTAATTTTATTTTTCACCATCAGCCAAACAATTAGGGGTCGATAGGACAGCATGGTGGTCAAGTTTATAGAACGCTTATCTTTTGTTTGAAACAACACCATGTTGATTTCCCCGACTGGGTCAAGTATTTTATACTTTGTTCACTTATTTCTCATGGCTTTGAAACTGGCTGCCTGTAACGTGATCATTATTAACTTTAACTTCAGTGTACGGTGTAGGATTGGAAAGGAGGCAGCCCAGGGCTTCTGAATTACAACTATGTTAGCGTTTGTCTAAAGTATAAATAAAAAGAGAGTTCAAACATCATGTAGGGCATAAACTATTTTTAAATTCAGATAGGTAAGGGTTGACAAGGCTCAATGAACCTTATTGCAACCTTAAGATGAATATGAATTTCTTGGTATAGTCGGGGTTGCAAGCCAAGGCCTTAGGGTAGACAACCAACTATGTTAAACACTACACTGTGAGATGGTCAAATGATAATGTAACAGAACATATAGAAAAGTTTTATGTAGTTTAACGAATTGACTAAGAGCCATACCATGAGAGGTATAGGTAATTGAAATTGAACCCTTAGCTGTTGACCCTACTACATGTAAGCTATAGCAATGCCCGCCTATAAGCTATCATGTTAGAAAAAGAAATTTATGGGTTGTTTTAAACGGAGAATGATTGTGTTTACTGTGAAACACACATCTGAATTTAAAAATAGTTTATGCCCTACATGATGTTTGAACTCTCTTTTTATTTATACTTTAGACAAACGCTAACATAGTTGTAATTCAGAAGCCCTGGGCTGCCTCCTTCCCAATCCTACACCGTACACTGAAGTTAAAGTTAATAATGATCACGTTACAGGCAGCCAGTTTCAAAGCCATGAGAAATAAGTGAACAAAGTATAAAATACTTGACCCAGTCGGGGAAATCAACATGGTGTTGTTTCAAACAAAAGATAAGCGTTCTATAAACTTGACCACCAAGCTGTCCTATCGACCCCTAATTGTTTGGCTGATGGTGAAAAATAAAATTAAATGTAAACTATAACTAAAACAAACTACACATTTATAACTAGAAAAATGAAATGTAAGACAAAAGGATAACACGACAAATAAAGGACAGAAGGAATAAATAATGCCCCTCAACCCTCAAGAATGTGGATTGATGAACTTGAAAGGAAGGAGAGCCATAAAAGGTGGATATGAAAGTAAAAGAGGAGAGGGTCCCGCTCCAGAGGTAATCGATAAAAAGGAGGAAAACTGGGCCCAGCTCAGGAATCCCTTGTGGTCGCAAACTTCCAAACTCATCAGCCGTAAGCCCCTGAGGGTGTAGGCATATCCAGGGTGCACCACAAGTGGTGGGCTACATACACCCTACCTTTAGTGTGGCTTGGGCAATAGGCAGGAAATAACATAAAAATAAAAAGAAGGCTGCCTCCTCACACAAGGAGGGTATCAGAAAAAATAAACAAGGGTCAATTAAGTCGGAAAATAAAGAGACTCCCTAAGCCTTGGATAGCCTAATAATGTCGGAGTCGGTAGAGAACAAGAGTTGACCAAGTGAGGTCGACAGGAAAGAAGACAGACAGGAGCCTTGCACAAGTCAGTGGGAACAATGACGGACTCAGCTGGGGCTCCATGGTCGTCAACCTACATTCCACTAGATGAAAGCCCTTGTTTGGGGGTGGTGGAAAATAAACAGCTCTTTTGTTTTAAATCACTGGCTTTAAGGACGGTAACAAATGGCATGCCTTTATAAGCAATACTGGCCCTAGGGGTATGCAAAATTGTATTAGGTACTCAGCTAATAATAGTGTACATCACCCCTTATTATTTTCCCTAATTACAGTACATGGGAATGATGACCATGATTTCCAAGCCTCTAAGTAAAACAAAAACAAATTATTTCCATTTCCAAACAGTTGGTGTGAGGTGAGGTGAGGTGAGTTTTCTAAACGTCAAACTCATGTGGATTTCCACTTTTACTCCAGGTAAATGCCATGTTTGCCCACAGACAAGTGCAAAGAAAATCGAAACATGTTATGTTTGGATCAATTCCTTACCTACATGACAACATGTACTCGAAAGAACAAGTAATGAGCATTCTATGTTAACAATAGAGAGATGCTTGCAAACTGCCAATGCTTAGAGCTCATTAGCGGCTTCTAAGAGAGATAAGGAGTACACTCACTTGAAAAACTAACAAGAGGAGTTTTCGATTTTCCCACAACATCCAATCTGAAAGTAAATATAAATGACTATGCACTTAAGTCCATAACCATCTCCTTACCATTCCTACCCTTCATAGTCAAAGGCACACATTAATACAGCCATCACAGTGACAGAGGTTATTTTTAAAATATCTAAATATCTGAGATTTATCTGGAAATTGACCAGAATTTTGTAAAATCCACTAAATTTACCGCAAATTTAGCAAATTCCACCAAATTTCAGCAAAATCCAACAAATCACTACCAGATTTATTGAAATGCCATTGAATTATTAAAGAATGGTTTGAACTAGCTCAAATTTATATAAAATTACCCGAATATTGATGAAAATTCACCAAATTCTACCAAATTTAGCCAAGAGGACTACAAAGCATGAAATTTAACCATTTTTTAAAATTCACAACATATACTCGAAAATTCTATAATATTCCCTTTACGTGTATGCTTTTATAGTTGTTGTTTCGTTTCCCACACTCCCTGCAGACAAATACCTGAACATGACTTTCTGCTAGACTAGGAGCTCCACATTCGACATGATAGCTGAGTTTCATCTCCCATAAACTCGTCTCTGAGGTGGGTGCCAGAAAAGGCATCCAGCTGTAAAAACCACACCCTCACATAGACTTTCATAACTTCTTACGTTGAGGTTCATAACACTACGTTGAATGATTTATCGGTTTCCTTTTCACAATTCCTGTCTATACTTTCCTCTTGAAGGTTGCAAGATGCTTGCAAGGTTCCTAAAATGCAATTCAATTTAATAAATGCCTTAAGATGGTTTGATTTGTTTAATGATATGGTGTTAATACTATTTTTAGGTCTTGACTGGCTTTGCAATAAGAATTGACTAACCAAACATGAGTTACCTATGAGGGAAACATTTTGGCCACTATGTTGGCTATTGACCAGTGAGTTTAGCTGTTTATCATTTTTTTAAATCATAAACAACAGAGGCTTAAACCTATAGATAAACCGTGTGACCATGTTTGTTAAACAAGACATTATACCAGAGACAATTAGGATACTTATGTAGAGTTTACCAAAAATAATGTTGTGTAACAGTAAATGCTAGTCAACAAACAGTTATACACTTCTAAAAAAATCATCATACAATACCTGAGAGCTCTTCTAAAATTATTGATGTGTAACATGATTCCACTAACTTGCTATGTATTTTTTGGCTTGGGGGTGATTTTCAAGAAATGCAAATGGAACTGAAATGCAATACAAACGATGAGCGCGCCTGGTGGCTGAAATTGATACCACAACGTACTGTCGGTTATGTAGCTATGTGGAATGTATATCAAATATGGTTTACTTAAAGGTTTGGTGGTCCCATTAAAGGTATTCCTACAATAAATGATTTTCAAGTTGTCGTTCTGTGACGTGAAAATATTTATTATATGATATTTGCTAACAGGATATGCCACTGGAATTATTTTACAAGTAGTTATTTTAATGACAACAGAGTTCACTGTTAATAACGGAGAGCCCTATGTGGAATGTAGGATAACATGTAACATAATATACGTGATATGTCACAACTGTAAGGCTTGACTATATATGAACCACAACGAATTCGTATAGAGTGGGAACATCTACCAGATCATCTAAAGAGAAAATTTCAACTTTCAAGATAGTTGAAAGTGCAAAGAAAATATGGAAGCGGCAACAGGTGCTTACTGAATATGGCAAGGCTTTACACTCCTGGGTTAGTCAGTCTTTCTTGCTAAGGATACCCTAGAAAAGGCTATACATGTTAGTTCTGAACAATTAGTGTTAATTGTATATTAAAATTATATGCACAGCTTATACAAGCACGTTTTGCATGCAGTCAAACTTAGTAAGATAATTACATACAACACGCAAAGTGTGTTTCCGCTACCTAGCGGTGGATATGAGCACTCACTGGTGATATCCGAGGTGAGCTGATTTGCTCCCACATTTGCTCCCATATTGGCTCCCCCATTTGCTCCCACTTTTGCTCCCACTTTTGCTCCCATATTGGCTCCCACTTTTTTCTCCCACTTTTTGATCCCATATTAATGCCAACTCTTATAATTATAAGCAGCAGCAAAATGTAAATGGAATAATATTTCTGATAATGTTCATAACAAAAGTCCTGAAGTCTTGGGTTTGAATTCCCAACTATGGTTGTCAGCCAATGAATAAGCTCTGGGAACCGACATCCAATCTCGTTCTCGCATTAAAAATTACAGACTTGACTAATGACGTCTGGGAATCTAAAAACAAACAGATCGAAATTCATTTCACACACTCAAAGTTATACATGTCATATAAAACACTTTAACCAGATTGAGATCATGAAGCAAGCCAGAACACAAAAAATGTTAACATCATTTAAATTAAACAGACATAACATAGCGAGAAGGAGTAACACAACTCCACTCCCACGCTGTGGTAATATATGTCGTACTTAAACAGAGTGTAGCATTACAACATCGGTTTACTTATTTAGCTTGCGCGAGCAAAAACTTTAACAACAACCATGCACTACATGCGCTGGCTGCTCTCATGGCTTGCCGCACGGCGCGAGCAAAAACGGAACAGCTGCACACCACATGTCTGGTAGCGATCCGGCTATGTCGAGTGCCTCACCGTACACTCTCATTCAAAAGTTATGACACCCAAGACTCTCTACACTTCCTTGTAAAATTACCAAAATATAATTCAATAATCAATCAATACTTAATAACCATGATACACAGGCTGTCCCGGGAATTAAATAACAAAACACAGAATCGAACCAAGAAACTCCCCTGTAGGAGTGGAAGAGGAGTCTGAATTTCGAGTTACCATCCTAATAAACAACCCCCATGCCGTCAACACCCATTAACTTTTTATCACCATCACATAAACAAGCCAAGAGGTCACCCCCTTCCCACGCTAACACGTGCAGTGCACATGCCCCGCTCCTGGACCACGTGGTCGCTCTAAGGACCCATGACGTCATCAGGATTACGCAATTTCTGGTCATGATGATGCAATATCCAAAGGGAAGTAAACGCTTACTACTGAGCTGCATCAAACCAGTCAAAAGACTGAAGACTCAAACAACAACTTCGCTTCATCGCCATTTTGGATTTGTGCTCACCAGGTTACTGAAAATTCTATAGGTGAACTTATGTTCATAGCCTGTATGAACATTTAAAAAAACGTTTGATTGCTGTAAAAGATTCGTTGATATTGAGAACCGTCCAAATGTTTCGGATGGTCTCCATTTTGGATTGTTATATGTATAGTCCATAGAATTATGTATCATTAAATACAAAACCTACGTGCACCACAGTGGTACAAGTCTGTATGCCTACCAGTCAAGCTGATGATGAAGATGTTGAAAAGGTCTACGAAGAAATAGTTGAAATTCTGAGGTATATCAAGGGTGATGAAAATGTTATATTAATGGGAGATTGGAATGCTGTGGTAGGAAAAGGCAGAGAAGGGAAGATAGTAGGAGATTTCGGATTAGGTGAAAGGAATGATCCAGGAAGCAGGCTGATGGAATTCTGCACCGAGCATGAGTTGGTCATAGCTAACACCCTATTCAATAACCACAATTGGAGAATATACACATGGATGAGACAAGGAGATACAGGGCGTTACAACATCGACTTCATTATGGTCAATTAGAAGTTTCGAAAACAGATTTTGGATTGTAAAACATATCCCAGGGGTGACATAAACTCTGACCACAATCTAGTTGTTATGAAATGCAGATTAAGTTGAAGAAACTGAAGAAAAGTCAAAAGCCAAAAAGGTGGGCAATAGAGAGCCTGAAAGAGACGGATGTAAACGAAAGATTCAAGAAAAGTATAAAGGAAGGACTAAAATGAAGAACCATAAACAAACATCAATTGCAGACGAATGGGCACTTTTGAAGAATTAAATAACAAAATCCGCAGAAGAAAACATTGATAGGAAAGAAAGAATATGTAGAAAACCGTGGATCACTCAGGATATACCAGAATTGATGGATGAAAGGCGGAAACACAAGAATATAAGAGATAAAAAGGGGAAAGCAGAATACAGACGTCTGAGAAATGAGGTTAACAAGAAGTGCAAGGAAGCGAAAGAAGAATGGTTGAAAGAGAAATGTGCAGGTAATTGTCTGAAATTAGGAAAAGTAGACACAGCTTATCGAAGGATTAAGAATACTTTTGGGGAAAAGAAGACTATGTGCTGTAATATTAAGGACACAAATGGAAAGCCTCTAACAGATAGGGATGAAAAGATTGAGAGATGGAAAGCTTACATAGAGTGTTTGTGTAAGGGAAAGGAGATTGAGAATCATGTAATGGAAAGGGAGGAGGAAATTGATGAGGATGCGAAAGGAGATTTGATATTGAGATCAGAATTTGACAGAGCATTGGAAGACTTAAGCAGGAACAAAGCACCAGGCATAGATGATAAACCGATTGAGTTGATACGCTGCATAGGAGATGTAGGTCTGACCAGGTTATTTCACTTGGTGTGTAGGATATATGAGACAGGTGAGATACCCTCTGATTTCAAGAAGAATATTATCATCCCAATACTGAAGAAAGTGGGAGCTGACAGATGTGAAGATTACCGTACAATCAGCTTAATTACTCATGCTTCAGAGATCCTGTCAAGAATAATTGACAAGGGGATGGAAAGCCAGATATAAACGGAGTTGGGTGAAGACCAGTTTGGGTTCAGGAGAAATGTAGGAACAAGGGAAACTGTACTTAGTTTTATTCTGATTTTGGAAGGTAGAATAAGGAAAGATAAGAGAACGTTCATGGCATTTGTAGACTTAGAAAAGGTTTTTGATAACGTTGATTGGACTAAATTGTTTTACATTTTGAAAACTTTTGGAATAAAGTACAGGGATAGGAGGGTGATCTACAATCTATACAGAAGCAATGAAGGAAATTGTAGAAAAATTTAAAGATGGAGTGAAGATTAAAAGAGAAATAATTTCAACTCTGTGTTTTTCCGGTGACATCGTCATCTTGGCCAACACGCCTGAGGATTTGAATGAGTTTTTGAAAGGTATGGACTCCGTCTTGAGGAAAGAATTCATGATGAAAATTAATGAATATAAAACAAAAATACTGGAATGGAGCCGAAATAAATCAGAATCCTCTATGGACATCAAATTGGCAGGTGAAAAGCTAAAGGAAGTAGGAGACTTATGTTACTTAGGATGCAAAATAACCAGTGATGGATGAAGCAAAGAGGATATAAAAAGTAGGTTGGCTCAGGCAAACAGAGAATTTCTACACAAAAGAAATATGTTTACATCGAATATAGATTTAGGTGTTAGGAAGTCATTTTTGAAGGCCTTTGTCTGGAGCGCGGCACTCTATGGAAGTGAAACTTGGACTATTGGTGCAGGAGAAAAGAGGAGAATTGAAGCATTTGAAATGTGGTGTTATCAGATGAGTAGATAGGGTCACAAACGAAGAAGTATTAAGACTAGTGGGAGAGGAGAGATGTTTCTGGCGACTGCTAATGAAGAGGAGAGATAGTGTGGTAGGATACATACTAAGACACCCAGAAATAGCAAGCTTAGATATAGAAGGAAGGGTCGACGACAAGAACTGTAGGGGTAGACCGAGGTTAGAATATGTTAAACAGAGGACGTAGGGTGTGGTAGCTATGTAGAGATGAAACGATTAGCCCAAGACAGGGAGCCATGGAGGGCTTCATCAAACCAGTCAAAAGACTGAAGACTCAAACAATAACAAAGGAAAATTATTGCATAGCTTCATTATTCAAACTTTTACTTCGATTGCATGATAACGACACAAGAAATAAAAACTTAATTTTAAAATTTCGCACAGCCGCCGTCTTGAGGTTATGTAAACAATTGAACTAAATTAGATGCCAGTGCATTACAATATGTTTAATAGTTTACTGTACCACATTTCACTGCGCTCAGATGGTTAAATCGCGAGAAAAGTCTATTAAAATGATTCAAAATCGCTTGGCCGCCATGTTCGTTTTGTACTTTACAGGTTTTTGAATGTTACACAGATAAACTTGTAGCAGTGCCCTTTATCACCGAACAAAATTGCAGTGTGATATCAGTAATAGTTTCGGAGATATTGAAAGCTGGTTAAATATTTCGCCATGTTGGATTGGTGAGACGTAATAAAATTTGAAGGGCACGGTCGGGGTTGGCCGAAATGTTGCTATGACCATACCGAGTTTCGTTGAAATCGCTCCAGCCGTTTAGAATTTATTAGGGGGACACAAACACACACACAGCACAATCACATACACCATACACACACACACACACACACAAACACGGACAAATGGTGATCTCATTAGCCTTTTTTTTTCGTAAAATGGAAATTGGCTAAAAATGTATCTCCAGAGTCCTCCACACGAAATTGCAGCTTTGAGTTTGGTTGGTTGGTTCCCCAGTTTAGGGGCTGTGACAATGCGGTCATGTAGCCCCGTGTACTTTGGGTGTGTGTAGAATTTGTCTGATTGTGATGGCTGTATTAGTGTGTGTTATCTGTAATTCAGGTAAGGACTGCAGACGATCAATTTCTAGAAGTTCCTACTTTTGCTATCAAATGCTACCGTCAACGACACCTAGCCGTGAACTTGGCTACTAGTTGCCATTACCACTGGCACCTAGCGGCGAACGTTGGAACTTAAAGAGCGTTAATCAAATCTAACCTAAAAATATTTAACTTTACACAATTGTAGTTAGTAGAAGGTTCTTTTACATGCCATAAATAAATGACATGGGCCCACCGGCTATATTTCCCTTCCGAAGAAAGGGATATTGACGCTCTTAAAAATCGATGAGTTCGGCTGGGGTTGAACCCACGATCTTGGGCATAGAAGCTCAGCATGCTACCTACTTCTTTCCTGTACCCCACTTCAGTGTTGCCTCTTCAAAATTATCGTCATTTGTAGCTGTTCGGTCGGTCAACATGATTGTGTCCAATGAATGGGCGGGGTACAAAGATATAAAAATGTAAACACATTCCTGGAAAAAAATACTTTAACATGTTTCGACCCTCAAGTGGCCATCATCAGATTCTGCTAGGCTAGGGAACAGCCTAGTGATAAGTTCAACACCCGAGCTGGGTCACACGTCTCAATAGTAAATATTGCAAATAGTGTTTTGATAGTACATGCTAATTTTATGTTTATTTACGACTAGAGCTCAGCCACTCCAACTGAATCCCCGGAAAAAATGCGAACTTCTAGCTCGCTGTCTTCTCTGTCACTATGGCTGATGGAGATAGCACTCACGCAGGGACGCACTCAAAGTTGCTGACGTGAGCTCTACACACGGGGATATACATTTTAGCCTATTTTCAATTTTGAAAAAATAGGCTTATGAGATCACCTTTTGTCCGTGTGTGTGTGCGCGTGTGTGTGTGTGTGAGGTGTGTGTGTGTGTGTCCCCCTAATAAAATCTAAACGGCTGGAGAGATTTCAATGAAACTCGGTAAGTTCATAGCACTATTCCCGGCGACCTCGACCGTGCCCTTCAAATTTTGTTACTTCTCACCAATCCAACATGGCGACTGTGCGAAATATTTCACTAGCATTCAATATCTCCGAAACCATTACGGTTATCGCTCTGAAATTGTGTACGGTGATAAAAGGAACTACTAAAAGTTCACCTATGGGACTTTCAAAAACCTGGTGACTACAAAACCAACATGGCGGTCAAGCGAAGTTGAGACTTTTAAATAGACTTTTCTCGCGATTTAAATATCCAAACGCAATCAAACTTGGTACAGCAAATGTTTATACACATTGTAATGGACTGGAGTCTAATTTAGTTTCATTGTTTACATAACCTCAAAATGGCGGCTGTGCGAAATATTTTACTGATATTCTATATCTCCGAAACTATTACAGATATCACCCTGCAATTTTGTACAGTGATAAAGGCTACTGATACAAGTTAACCTATGTATATTTCATAAACCTGTAAAGCACAAAACGAACATGGCGACCAAGCGAATTTGAAATATTTTAATAGACTTTTCTCGTGATTTAACTCTCTGAGCGCAGTGAAATGTGGTACAGTAAATGATTTTGCAGATTGTAATGCACTGCCATCTAATTTAATTCAATTGTTTACATAACCTCAAGATGGCGGCTGTGCGAAATTTTAAAATTAAGTTTTTTTTCTTGTGTCGTAATCATGCGATCGAAGTGAAGCTTTGAATAATGAACCTAGGCAATAATTGTCCTTGAATGGTACATAACTCTATGGCCTATACATATAACAATCCTAAATGGCGAGCTTCCGAAATATTTAGACGGTTCTCAATATCTATGAATCTTTTACAGCAACCAAACTGATTTTTTTTTATGTTCATAGAGACTATGAACATATGTTCACCTATAGGACTTCAGTAACCTGGTGAGCACAAATCCAACATGGCGGCGACGCGAAGTATAAATATTTAAATGGACGTTTCTCGCGAATCAACTATCCGAGTGCCGTGAAACGTTGCACGTTAAATGCTTATACAAATGTTGATCCACTGGCATCTAATTTATTTCAATTGTTTGCAGAATCACAAGATGGCTGCTGTGCGTAATTTTAAAATCTCGTTTTTACTTCTTGTGTTCTAATCATGCGATTGAAGTTTGAATACCACACGTACACAATAATGTTAATGTAATAGTACAAAAATAAAAATCCAACCTAGCGACAATCTGAAATATTTAGACGGTTCTCAATATCTACGAATCTGTTACAGCAATTAAACTGACATTTTGTATGTTGATGGTGGCAATTAACATAAGTAGGATATATGAAAATAGGCTGTATAGTTCTTCACGGAACTACTTGTTACACTTTTACTTACTGTACGTAATTTATAAAACCGTTAAGACAAACCAAACATAAGTTATAACGAGATTCAACTGCGAATTGTAAATAAAACACCCGAGGCATACTACTACAATACTGTGGCCACTTGAGGGACGAAACGCGTAATACTAAATCGACCCATTTAATTGTGATAATTAATACATGTATTTTTTGCAGGAGTTTGTTTACATATTTAAATATTGTATCCCACCCATTCATTGGGCACAATCGTGTTGACCGACTGAAGATGACCTCGCTGTTACACCCCTTAAAACAACAATAACTAACTACGTTCACTAATAAAGTTATGATCATTCCTGCGTACTCCTTGCATATTTTTTTGAACGTTGAATATGTATAACTCTTCACCTCTAATGTTTTGACGCAAATTTAGAGCACTTCGTCACAAGATATAAGACACTACTGTTGATTATCAAACAGTTTAAGAAAATGGTTGGCGGATTTACTCTTACATCATCTGGAATATTATTTCCATAAATTTTACACAAGTTAGTGTAATATGAGGCATAAGAACAAGCGAACATGAGCTAAGAAAATTTAACATAGATTAGTTCTCAAAATTGGTATCTATGTAGGATTTTACTAGCTATAATACCTAAGCTCTTGTGTCGGCATGTTGTGAAGCGTATCTGTGTACATCTCAAGGGAGGCCTGCCATCCTGAACCCGAAACGTAACAGGTAAGACATATTATATTCCAATCTAGGTAATTAAATTGTAGAATACTTCGTACAGTTAGCATATTTGCTGGGAGATCTTTAGAATATAGGTCCAGCAGCCAATGTTGTTGCTTCGTTAGCACCACTCAGGGTTCACTTGGACCTTCCTCGACAGGATTCGTTGTGGTCATGGAGTCTATGCTGCGTCTCTCTACAAATGGGGAAAGGTACAATCCCCCAAGTGTGACTGTGGTGCCCCTCTTCAAACCATCGAGCACATTGTAAGGGAGTGTCGTAGAAGAGCCTACCCTGGATAATGGTTTGATTTTCTAGAGGCCACTACAGAGGCTCTGGATTGGATAAGACCATTGGGCATTAAAATATAATGTACTTGCTTTCCTGTTTTTGTGTATATATGCCATACGATACATAATAATTGTAGAATAGAAGGATTTAATGAACCAGCTGGTTGTTTCAGTGGCAGCTACACTAGTTTGAATACCATTCAGCCATCTGTTATAGAGACTCATGGAAGTACATGAGAGTTTTCGGAAGCAAATGGACACGGTACTGGTTGGGCTAAATGACACAATACACTTACTTTATAATTAGGTCAGAAACAACTTTAGTCTATATCACAAGTTCGCCTCGTTGTGCAGCGGCAAGCATTCTTGGCTGTTTCCACGAAGGCACAGGCTCTGCCTTGAAATTTAATTCTGGTCTGAGGACTGGATGAGGGGTACACACAGACTCATGAGGCTATACTGTGAAGAGACGGGTTCGATTCCTACCTCAGCCATCCTGTAAGTTGTCTTCCGTGGACGACAGCCAAGTGGTCATGTTTGTAATCTGTGCTTCTTCTTTATTGGGAATATTCTACAATACAGTAGTTTTCCTTCAACCCAAAAATACTCTACTCCTCCACGAATGTCGGTATTCAGCATCTTGCTCGGTTAAGCCGCTGGTCGTCATGCGTCTCTTTACGCCATCCACCCATTGTTCTCTTGGTTTACTCCGTTTCCGTTTGCCTTCAGCTTGTCAATGTAACATTAGATTTGGAATTCTACTATTTAGCATCCTTTTCACATGCGGTCTGTCTGTTAGCTAGTCAGCCCGAGGGCTCTTTGGACCCTCAAAAGTACCGCCGCTAGTTTATATGGGTAGATACCCACAATAACCCAAGGCAGCGCTACATTGAGGCGTACTAGGCAAGATGAGGAGTGATGTAGTTTGTCATTGCTTTCCTCACTGAGTCAGAACAGCAGTACTAACCCTATGAGTAGAAACTTTCACAGCATCAACAGGCACTGACTGTGCCCTGAATGTCATTACTAAGCACCACCCAGACCTCAGTAGCTTCCATATAATCGCAGCCATGAGTGGGACTGAGACATCTGTGAAAAGCCATATTTTACTCTAGCCTGTGCCAACAGACAACTGCAAATGTAATGCAATCATCAAGAGATGGCAAACAGAACACATGTATAAACAATTTCTATCTTCATATATATGTTACTTTACAAGATCATAAGCAGTGCACCAGAACGTGAAATGACGTATGGGTGGATCATTAATGGATTATTTATTTATGTTCGACGATGTCGACATGTAAATATTATATGTCAAAAAACTGTATCAAAATGAGGGTCATTATAGTAGGCTACTCTCCTTCATTATGAAACAGTTTCTCCAGCCAAACAGAGCTCATTCATTGACCAATTAGGTAAGGATAGCTTCGCGCATGCGCTCAAAATCCAACATGTCGGACATAAATTTAATTTATTTATTTATCGTATGGCTTTTAGTGCCGGGAGTGTCCGAAGACATGTTCGGCTCACCAGAGGCTGTAGCTGCTTCAAGCGGACACCTCTAGGTTGAGCTACAAGTTCCGTTCAATTTCAAGTAGTTCCATCTTTCGCTACCAGATATCAATGATACCTAGTGGTGAACGTTGGAACTTTGATAGAGCGTTACAACGAAATCTAGCCTAGAAATTTAGCTCCACACAAGTTTAGTCTGTGAAAGGATCTTTTACATGCCATAAATCTATGACAAGGGACCTCCGGCTTTACTTACCCTCCGAAGGAAGACATACTGAAGGATTTTAACGCTCTTAAAAATCGGACGACTTCGGCCTGGTTTGAAACCGCGATCTTGGGCACAGCAGTTCAGCATGCTACCAACTACGCCACTGAAGCATGAATTACATGATTTGAAAGTTCAAATTGGATATTGGATCAACCATTGTAGTTATAATCCCAAACACAAAGACAAAATCAACACGAATCTTTACGGTAACAAGAAAACACTATGACATATGCAAGAAATGTATGAATCTACGTCCAGAAGTTAACAACACAGCACATAAATTACCGACATGGAAAGGGTACCGTCCCATATGTTCGCGTAAATAAACTGTTGAATATTAGACAAGAAATAGCACCGTACCTTAATATCCCCAACTCCGATGTCTACACAGCGCATTGCTTTCAAACGACTTCGGAGACAATATTAGTGAATGCTAGTTCTGATCGGCACTAGACATCATGCAGGCTGTAAACAATAACATTGCCAAGCAAAGTAAATGGTCTCTGCTTTCGAAATTATTTGACCCACGCATGCGCTCTGTTCAGTCAGCAAACCACCCAGCGCGCTCTGTTCACTAACTGAAGTTACTGAATCCCACAGATATTTATGAATATTTATGTTAAAACATATAATAATGTTATAATTATCGTCGAGCATAAACAGTCGTATGCAACTCGCCTATAATGGTAATTAAGACACTCGTATGGATTAATTATTGTCATTATAGGCTCGTTGCATAATATACTATTAGCGTATTGCATGGTACATCTACATAATTACAAACTAAGGAACACATTAAACATCTTAAAATATTAAAATAGTTTTCAAAAAAAATCACCCTTTACTAAAACTGAAATTTCTCGGGAAGTATTTGCGCTACGACGACGTTTGTTGTCTTAAAATGTAATGCCCGTCAAGCATCGTTGATTGATACCCACCTTACTTGATTATATAATTCGAGTATTAAAATAATTGCGAATATTACTTCCTTCAAGGTCTCACGAAAATAGAATCGAATTACTTGACGGACATATTGTTGCTAGGCGACAACGACTACTACTGTATCATGATATTCAACGCCACCTCAATAATAAATCTAACTTGATATTAACAGAGAGTTCCCTAATTACGTCATGATATCGTTAACTTCTACCTGCTCCATTCGGGTGCTAATGTCGCATGTATCCATACATGATATCGTTAACTTCTATCTATTCCACACGGGCGCTAATGTCGCATGAATCCATGCAATAAGTAGAATGGGATTCTGTGTACATAATTTAATTAAAACTTCTCAAAGAATGGATTACTTTGAGACTGAAATGCTCATGCACAATCAGCAGTCATTTTGCTAATGACACTGTCATGTCAACATCTCCTTGAATGACAACAAATACTGTATACGAAAGACAACTAATTTCACGAAGATGCCGCTACAGTCGAATGTTGGAACCGCCATTTTGTATTGTGTATCCGATCTTTCTGTTATATAGTCTTTGCTCTCACCAGCTACAAACTATCTTCTTATCGTTTCATCATTCGTCCTTATAGGTTGTGTGCTCAATCAATACAATGAATCATATTATGATGAATGAGAGGCGACACTCAATTACAAATGTTATAAAGATTAAAGGTGACGGTAATTGTCTGTTCAGGTCATTGGCATATTGTGAGTACAACAATTAGAGTTTATTTACACAGGTTAGAAAGCGAATTGTAAAACATGTTACAGACAAGTGGAATAATTATTCTTCCTTTATTGTTGGCAACAGCGATATGTACGAAACTGCTATCAATACGAGCGATGATTACAAAATGTTTATGTCTATGAATGGCGTTCATGGAGGTCATGTTGAGTTAGTTGTCGCTGCTCAAGTTTGCAAAATGGATGTTTATTCGTGGATTACTACTGTCGTATGGAAGGTGACCGGTTAAAATATATACGTCATCAACAAACGAAGTTACGAGTTGATACATATGCCGGTTTAGCAGACGCCTAGTATGTACGAGCAGAAAATGAAAATCTCAGAGTCGGTCGTATTGTAGTTTTGCCAACTTCTTTTACAGGTAGCCCAAGGAAAATATTGCAAAATTATCAAGATGCGATTGCGATAGTGAGGAAGTTTGGAAAGCCAGATTTATTCATTACGTTCACCTATAATGCGGGCTGGCCAGAAATACTTAACAGCATTCATCTCTGGGAAACGACTAATAATAGGCCTGATAGTGAAGTGAGAGTTTTCCATTGCAAAGTAAAGGAATTGCTATGATTGATTAATGTTAAGAAAATTTTCGGTAAAAGCATATCTATATACAGTGGAATTTCAAAAACGAGGTCTCCCGCACATCCATTTACTCTTAACATTAACGGAAGATTGTAAGTTTCGAGAAATTTCTGACATTGACCGTGTCGTGTCAGCCGAAATACCAGATCTCGAGGATGAAGCGCTATACGAGTTGGTAAGGCGTCATATGGTACATGGTCCTCGCGGATCATTGAATCCTTCTTTACTCTGTATGCAAGATGGCGTATGTAAGAGAGATTTCCCTAAACAATTTCAGGAAGAGACCAAAGATAATGCCAATGGTTATCCTTCGTATAGGAGAAGAAATAATGGACGGATTATTATAAAGACAATTCGAGGCAATGACATTGAAATCGATAGTCGATTCATTGTTCCCTACAATCCATTTCTTTTACTTTACTTGTAAGCTATATTAATGTTGAAATATGCTCAAGTGTTCGGAGTGTTAAATGCATCCGCAAATATCTTATATATTAAGATCCACAAGTATGTGTATGTGTATGTGCCAGCTGCATTGTTAAAATATGTCCTGAAGGCGAAACGGTGAACTACGATGAAATTACTTCTTTCCTAAATGCTAGACATGTTGGTCCAACAGAAGCCGCATTCAGGATATTTTCATTACACATGCATGAACAGTCACATTCTATTGTGCGATTACCAGTTCACTTGCCAAAATTGCAAAATATCTATTTTAAAAATGATAACGCTCCAGATATTTTACTTCAAGCACAGTTGCGCAACACGGAATTACAAGCGTGGTTCAAGTTAAATCAAGATTCGCAAGCCAGAAGTCCGTATTATATATCCTGAAACACCAGTACATTACGTCTGGAATAAGAGCAACTGCCAGTGGCAAAAAAGAAAAAAATGTTTCAAAAACTATAGGCAGAATGTATAATGTTTCGCCTACAGAAACAGAAAGGTATTATTTACGCCTGTTATTGCTTCACGTCATAGGTGCTACCAGCTTCCAGGATCTACGAACATACAAAGCAGTTGTCTATTCTACATTTAAAGAAACAGCTAAGGAGCGAGGTTTGCTGATTGACGGTTCTGAATGGCAGCGTTGTTTGGCAGAAGCGTCACAATTTCAGATGCCTTCTCAGTTACAACTGTTTTCTTACATATGTATCTTTCAGACCCCTTCAAATGTAACATAGTTATGGCACATTTTCAAGAATTCATTATCAGAAGATTATCTGCAGTTTCACGAACCTAACATTGCATATCAGTTCACTCTTATACATATTTCTAATACATTAAAGCTCCATGGTCTTCCCATTACTTCTCTCGAATTGCCAGCTATTATTGATAATTTCCCTCAGTCAAATTTACCAATGAATTATCCAAAACTGAATGAGGATCAATTAAGTCGGATGATAAACCAAGCAAATCGAAACCCAACGGCTATAATTACAGAAATTTTGCGGTTAGTACAAAACAGCAATGAAAGGTTGAGTAATGCATATTACATTGACGGTCCGGGGGGCACCAGGAAAACATTTCTTTACCAATGCTTGATTCACAGTTGCACAAATTTGGGGTTAAATGTAGTTTCTGTTGCACGGACTGGTATTGCAGCAATGTTACTACCTCAGGGGCGCACTGTACACAGCCAGTTCAAGTTACCTCTACATTCACATGAAAGTTCTGTATCAGGAATAAAAGTTAACAACAAGGAAGCTTTTTATATTCGTTCAGCAAAACTTATCATCTAGGATGGAGCCCCTATGGCTAATAAGCACGCGTTGATGTGTGTAAATCGGTTGCTCAAGGACATCATGAATAACGACGTGCCTTTCGGAGGAAAAAATATCATATTAGGTGGAGATTTTAGGCATAACGCATCTAAAGCAGCATAAGTCGAAATGCCAGTAAGGTTCTCTCCTTTGTGACCATTATTAATTTTTTTTAAACTCAACAAAAATATGCGAGCGGATACAGATCAACGTGACATTGCAAACTTCTTGATGCAAATTGGTAACGGTGAATACCCTCACGTCGATGGAGAAAATTCAGAATTTGTCCCACGCTGAAAAATATTTCACGCTTTTCAAAAATAGCGATTTTAGCACCTAAAAATGAACATTGTAAAGAAATCAATGACAAAGTTTCAGACCTAATCCCAGGATTATCGAGAACTTACATAAGTGTGAATAATTTGATTACTGAAGATGAGAGTGAACTTCTACAATTCCCAACAGAATTTTTAGACAGCATAGGCATAAGTGGATTGCCACCTCATATCCTTCGACTAAAAGAAGGCTCAATTGCGATTTTGTTGAGAAATATTAATGTTACCCAAGGTCTGATGAACGGTACTAGACTGTTGGTTTGGAAGATGCATGACAATTGCTTACACCTGGAAATTATTACTGGCGTAAATGTTGGAAACAATGTCCTACTCCCTCGCCTTCATCTTACGCCATCAGATATTTCTATGCCATTTTCCTTGAAAAGGAGGGAGTTTCCAGTACGTTTGGCTTTTTGTATAACTATCAATAAAGCTCAAGGTCAAACACTAGATCAAGTAGGCATTTATTTACCTCAACCGGTGATTAGCCACGGACAACTTTACTGTATGCCGCACTATCGCGAGCAAAATCCTTTCATGACGTCAAAGTTCAAATAGAACCAAAAGGCAAGCGAACAGCAAATGCCGAATGGAAGGAAGTACTATTAGAATTTTGAAATGGATGTTGCTGAGGAGCACAGACATCAGCAAACGGGGCACAGATTAAATAACAATTATACAAGGACGTCCGCATCCCTAATACGATAACTGTCCTGTGTCATTCCCTCAGTTCTATAACAAGATATATTCAATCAAATTTACAGCTTAATAAATATTAATTCCTTCTGTGCGAGTTATCTTTTCATTTCTCATCAATCGCCTTTACTTACTATTCTATCTGTAGGGTTGGAGGCGATAGCTGTCTTTACAGAGATGTGCAAATTATTAGATTCGATGTCAGTTTTCCAAAATTGCATTTTTACTTTTCACGGTTTAATCCACGAAGTATGTTTACAAGGCGATGAAATTACTTCAAATGTTGAACCAAGACTCCTAATTATATTTTCATTTAAGGAACTCAAATTAAAATGATTTTTAAGAATTTCCACTAACAGAGGAGCCTTGCAAATGCAAAATGCCACACGTTTCGTTTTTATTACTTCACTCTACTTAACGTGTGAATTTAGAGCGGAGGGATTTGGGGTCTTTTAACTGATGAACGCTATTGAACTATTCAAAGATTCATGTACAATACATTGAAATCACCTGACTTAAATTCTAAAGTCAATGAAAAATTGAAAATGGACCCAGCTCAGATATCCCTAGGAATCCAATAATCTGAAAGTTTCCAGACGCAATTCCTTATGGGAGAAGGTGTAATTCCACGGGAGAGGAAACACTACTAAAGAGGACAACAAAAGAAGTTGGTCAATAAAATGATTTTGAATAAAAGTAATTATGACTAATTAAAATTATTTATTTAATTCTATTAATTTGCACACCTCTATATGTTAACCAAGAGTTACATCTCTAAATTCAAATATAAGAGACCCATCTTTTATTTTAATTTATGTTCGACCCTCACTATTATGTGTTTGAAAACTGTATCATAATGATGGTCATTATAACACCGTTTTTCATTACGATACAGTTTCTCCAGCCAATCAGAGCTCGTTCATTGACCAATTAGGTAACGATAATTTCGCGCATGCGCTCAAAATCCAACATGTCGGACATAAACACAACATCGAACTATAATAAATTACCGACATGGAATACCCACCGTCCATATGTTCGCGTAAATAAACTGGCGAATATGAGACAAGAAATAGCACAGTACCTTAAAATCACTAACACTAATTTCTACACAGCGCATTGTCTTCAAATGACTGCGGTGACAATATTACTGAGGGACGGCTGATGTAAACATATGGCTCCATATGGCATTGCAAGCCCACAAGGCGCATGCGTCGGCCGTTCAAAGCTCTTGAAAGACGAAGGTATAACGCTCGCTCTGCGATCACAAAATTCCAGTAGCTGACTCTCAACAGATATTTATGAATATTTATGTTAAAACATATAATAAAGTTATAATTATCGTCGAACATAAACAGTCGTATGCAACTCGCCTATAATGGTAATTAAGACACTCGTATGGAAATTATAAAACTCGCATACGCTCGTTTTATAAAAAATACTCGTGTCTTAATTATAGCCATTATAGGCTCGTTGCATAATGTACTATTATACCATTGTTCATAAGTAGACAAAACACCAAATTGTTCCGCTGTAGCCTTAAATTGTGTGGATATCTCTATCTACTTAGTATAAAACAAAGTTCCCAATTCTTGGATGTAACGGGTAATCTCGAGAGCAACTTGATGGATTTTGATGCGGTTTTCACCATTCTGTAAAGGATTTCTCGATGAAGGATTAGTTAGAAAAACATTTATTTATGACCAAAAGAAGCCGATCATTTACGATTTCACTGAATTGAGTTGAAGAAAAACCTAACGTCCATGTGTCTTTTAAGCTTACACTGGGTAAACCGTTAAAAATATCGATATTCTCTGAGAATTGTTCAGCATGAAAAGTTCTGCAAGAAAGTCCGCGACAGCTCCCACATCGACCACTGTAAGTGTTTTCACGATTTCATTTCTTCCAGCAATCTCCATTCAGTGGAAATTTAAATTACTAGGTTCAGAGTGAGTTTATGAGCTTGCGAGCGACCTATCCCTAGCTTCAGCCAGCATCAAACTGCCGAGTCGTGTCGAGTTAATTCTTCAGAGAAGAGTATAGCTTATGTGTTTGGAGTTAGCTGTTCACCTCGGCATGACGTCCGTGCGCCTTTTAAGCTTACGCAGGGTAAATAGTGGGACACACACACAGAGGACAGGCAGACACCCACACATTTGATCTCATAAGTCTACTTCATCATTTACCCAAAAGCGACGGTACCGTAAATGTCTGTTCAGGTCACTAGCATGAAGACATGCAAATGTCATATGGACAGAAGTGCTGTAGGATTGTTGAAGTGAATGTTGCGGAGCAGCACGGGTCTTCTAGTATAAATAAATTGGCATTTGTCGCCTCCGTAGCGTAGCGGTCAGCATGGTTAACTGCCGCCCCGGAGGTCCTAGGTTCGATTCCCGGCTCTGCCACGAAATTTGAAAAGTGGTACGAGGACTGGAACGGGGTCTACTCAGCCTCGGGTGGTCCAACTGAGTAGAGGGGGTTCGATTCCTCCTCAGCCATCCTCGAAGTGGTTTTCCGTGGTTTCCCACTTCATCTTCGGGCAAATGCCGGGATGGTACCTTCTTCAAGGCCACGGCCGCCTCTTTCCCTCTTCCTTGCCTATCCATCCTAACCATCCCTTACCTTCCCTCAAGTGGCCCCTGTTCGCTTTGCAGGTGAGGCCGCCTGGGCGAGGTTCAAATCCCACCTCACCAGTTGTATCCCTTCCTATTCGATGTTCCCAGCTCTAGGACACTGCCCGTAGAGTCGGTAGTGGTGAGTTCCCTCACTGCGTCCGTGGGTTCCACCAACCTGGCGGGTAAACGACTAACAAAAAAAAAATAGCATTTACAAGAAGAATAAATATTAAAATCAATTTTGATGAGAAGACACATATTCAACAGTACGCGTACTTGGATGAAATGTATTTACAGGGTGGCCTCAATTCTCCGTCGCGTTCACCCCCTCGTAGTATATAATATATCCCTCCGTTTAAATTCTCTAACACTTCTTTTTTCCCTTTTATGACAGTCTTGTCACAACTGACCTGCCGAATGATAAAGTTGTGAAGAGTTTTTTTCCCGTGAAATATATTTCCAAGAGCACGAAGCAGAGGAAAGTTTGCTTTCTATGTTGACGGCATGTGACGAGATCGATGTGTCCCCTGCTCGCGACATTGAAGCTGCATTACCGAGGTGACACCACCCACCTGTCAGTGATCAGTCTAGTGAGAGTGAAATGAACATGTCACAGAGAAGGGCAATACTGTACTATGTTTAAAACTGAACTCTGTTTGTACCGTCCGCGATTACTGGCAATCACAGCCACTCCTACAGGAGCATTCTTGTCTGTCACCGCGGAGGCCCGGGTTCGATTCACGTCTGAGGGCTGGAACGAATTACACTCAGCCTCGTGAGGTAAAAATGAGAAGTGAAGGGTTCGATTCCTACCTCAGCCATCCTGGAAGTAGTTTTCCGTGGTTTCTCACTTCTATTCCAGGCAAACGTCGGGATGCTACTTAACCCTTTATGAGTTAGTGGTCTCTATATTAACCACCTGTCACAAGGACAGTTTATGCTTTCAAAGATGCTGAGGTTGAATCTTTCAGCCAAATTTCAGAGAATCTTCATGCCGAAGTACTAGTATTTCTAAAGATTTTAAAAAATAAAAATAAATCATTAACAATTGAAATGTGACAATAAAACATAAATATGGAAATATGGAACATAAAAATAAAATCACAATAATAAACGAAATATACAAATTATAATAATAAATATGACGATAAAAATTATGGAAATAATTGTAAAAATCAATTCAGAATTAATTAATAAAATAAAAACTACAATATAATAAATCTATTTATTTTTTTGTCGTTTACCCTCCAGGTTGGTGGAACCCACGGACGCAGTGAGGGAACTCACCACTACCGCCTCTACGGGCAGTGTCCTAGAGCTGGGAACATCGAATCGGAAGGGATACAACTGGTGAGGTGGGATTGGCACCTCGCCCAGGCGGCCTCGCCTGCAAAGCGAACAGGGGCCTCATGAGGGAATGTAAGGGATGGTTAGGATGGATAGACAAGGAAGAGGGAAGGAGGCGGCCGTGGCCTTGAAGAAGGTACCATCCCGGCATTTGCCCGAAGACGAAGTGGGAAACCACGGAAAACCACTTCGAGGATAGCTGATGGGGATTCGAACCCCCTCTAATCATTTGGGCCACCCGAGGCTGAGTCGACCCCGTTCCAGTCCTCGTACCACTTTTCAAATTTCGTGGCAGAGCCGGGAATCGAACCCAGGACCTCCGGGGCGGCAGCTAACCATGCTGACCGCTACGCTACGGAGGCGACTTAATAACTCTATAAGAACATAAATTAAGAATTAAGAATAAATATATAAACATTAAAATTAGAGAAACCAAAAATAACAACAATAATTAAAATAAATTTAAATGTAAAAGCACATAAATATAAAAGATATGTTTACCCTCTAAAGGGTTAATTTAATGCCATGGCCGCTTCCTACCCAAATCCTATCTTGATTACAAGTACACACACTAATATATACATCACAGTGACACAGGTTATCACACATACACATACCCAAGTACTCGGCGCGTCATGTCCATGATTCGCAAAGCCCCCAAAAAGCATCAACAACAATCAACCTACTCGAGATGTTTTACTAAGAATATTAGTATAATCAGTAGAGACGGGGTATGATAGGGCAACAAACAAGCTCCTTGCCTCTCACCACGGTAGCTTGGGTTCGATCCCTGGTTAACATTCTAAGGTGAAATGGCTCATACTGTGGTTCGGATTTTATAAAGAAAAGGAGGTTCCGTGACTTAAAACCAAGAGATTAACAATTAATTATTAATCAGGGAACCGATTTATATGTACTACTAAATAATGAAATATATACTTATATATTTGGTTATTTTATTGAAATAATTACGGACTTAAATGTTTAAAAAAACTATAATTTCTATTCAATATCCCAGTTCAAAGAAGCTAAACAATGTAAATCTACATGAAACATAATGTTGAACTTCTCATTTTAATATCAATATGATCTTTGAAGAACACGCAATCTTTTATTCACTGTTACCAAAACAGTGGATTAAAAATGTTATTTTAAGTCCTGGAAAGAGAATCTTCTCCTATTGTCTCTGAAGCACAGATTTTTATTGACTGAAAATACTTCAACATCAGAGGAGGTAATGGGGGCATGATTGAACTTCACAACGTCTGCTGGGGTTAAACGTTAACTTTACACTTAAATATTCACACAAAATTGCAGCAACCATTCACATTGCTTCATATTTAGGATTCCTTGATAGTACAGTGTCGAGCTTCATTTTTGTTACATCTGCAACTTTACCTGTACCACGATTCATTTTTAGCCTATTTTCATTTATGAAAAAATAGGCTTATGAGATCACCTTATGTACGTGTATCTGTCTGTGTGTGCGTGTGTGTGTGATGGTGTGTGCCGCCCCCCCCCCCCCCATAATAACATCAAAACGGCCGTAGCGATTTCAATGAAACTCGGTAAGTTCATAGTACTATTCCGGACGACCCCGACCGTACCCTGCAAATTTTGTTACATATCACCAATCCAAAATGGTGACTATGCGAAATATTTCACCAGCATTCAATATCTCCGAAACTATTACCGATATCACCCTGGAATATTTTACGGTGATAAAGGGCACTACTAGAAGTTCATCTATGTGACTTTTGAAAAAATGGTAACTACCAAACCAACATGGCGGCCAAGCAAATTTGCGATGTTTAAATAGACGTTTCTCGCGATCTAACCTGCCAAACGCAAAAAAAACTTGGTACAGTATATGTTCAAACACATTGTAATGCACCGACATCTAAATTCGTTCAATTGTTTACATAACCTCAAGATGGCGGCTATGCGAAATATTTCACTGGCATTCTATATCTCTGAAACTATTACCGGTATCACCCTGAAAGTTTGTAAGGCGATAAAGGGCACTACTGGAAGTTAATCTATAGGACTTTCAAAATCCGGTTAACTACAAAACGAATATGGCGGCCAAGCGAACTTGAAAATTTTAAATAGACCTTTCTCGCGATTTAATGATCCAAACGCAATGAAACTTGGTACAGGAAATGATTATACACATCGTAATGCACTGGTATCTAATAAGTTCAATTGTTTACATAACCTGAAGATGGCGGTTGTGCGAATTTTAAAATTAAGTTTTTATTTCTTGTGTCGTAATCATGCGATCGAATTGAAAGTTTCAATAATGAACCTACGCAATAATTTTCCTTTAATAGTAGATGACTCTATGGTCCACGCATTTAACAATCCAACAAGGCGACCATCCGAAATATTTACATGGATCTCAATATATACGAATCTCTTACAGCAATCAAACTGAATTTTTTAATATTCTTAGGGGCTATGAACATAAGTTCACCTATATGACTTTCAATAACCTGGTGATCACAAATCCAACATGGCGGTGACGCGAAATATAAATATTCACATGGTCGTTTCTCGCAATTAAAGCATCCGAGTGCAGTGACATTTTGTACAGTGAATCCTTATACAAATGTTAATCCACTGGCATCCATTTTTTTCTATTGTTTCCATAACCACAAGATGGCAGCTGTGCGAAATTTTAAAATCTCGTTTTTATTTCTTGTGTCCTAATCATGCGATTGAAATTTGAATACTAAACGTAGGCCTACACAATAATCTTCATGTAACAGTACATAACTCTTAAGACCTACATATGTAAAAATCCAACATGGCGACCATCCGCAATATTTAGTCGGTTCTCAATATCTACGAATCTATTACAGCAATCAAACTGAAATTTTGTATGTTGATAGAGGCATTAAACATAAGTTGGATATATGAAAGTAGGCTGTATAATTCTTCACGGAACTACTTGTTCTTTTAAATATAGATCATCAACATGTTTCTCCATTGTTGACAGGACTGCTAACTTACTAGAATTTAATACTTTCTAGCCGAAATATGGTTTGTATTGATTTTAATGACTAAGAATATGGAATATACATTTATTTATGTACTAGCAGAAGTGCCCATTCTTCGAACGGTCTTCGGTATTAATAACCAGTCGTTTTCAATTGAGCAACTGTTGCAATAGTTAGGGGCTTGGGACCTGTTTGTCGACAAAGAAAAATGATTAGTAAAAATGTGCTCTCAAACTAAATCTACCTAACGTGTTCTTCCTGACGTGAAAATAAAATTGAAAACCTCGTAGACGAATCGCAATACACGTCACATACAAACTAACCCTAACCGTTGTGTCTAGTGCCCAACCACAGGAAGACCCCTTTTATAAATTATAAAGGCTTGTGGAGCATGAAAATTCAGTTTTTTTTTGCCTCCAATGGCCCAAATCCCTAAAAGCATAAAAAATAGTCCACTATTTCAAGTCCGGAATTTTTAGCCTACTTTCGATTTTTGCAAAAAATGAAAGTAGTCTTATGAGATCAACACAGGGCGAAAAAAGTGTGTCTGTCTGTGTGTGTGTATGTGTGTGTGTGAGTCTCTGTGTGTGTGTGTGTATGTGTGTGTGTGTATGTGTGTGTGAGTCTGTGTGTGTGTGTGTGTGTGTGTGTGTGTCTGTGTGTGTGTGTGTGAGTGTATGTACTCTGAATGTCTGTCCCCCCCTATCAATTCGAACACGGTGAATGCGAATTAAACGAAATTTGGTACAAAGGTAGCACTAGCAAAGGACACCTCAGTGTCTTTATATCGCCGCCATCTTTACTAAAACTGAATGGCGGCCACTCAAACGTTCAAAGCGTAAAATCAAATAACGACTAACCAAATCATCCGATCTCTACCAAATTTGGTAACAACATACCTTCTTATAGGATGCGTCTTGTGACCAAACTACAAGGTCGTCCGCCATACCATTTCAGGATGGCGGCCGTGCGAATTATGCAAACTTTATAATCCATATCATGGGACCCACCAGTTCCGATTATCGAGCCGAGAATCGTTTTAACTGTTCTAAAGGAAGAGGCACGTTCGAAATTAAAAGTTTATTTTGTAATACTATAGTGCAGACGTGATTTTAAAAAGCTGAGCTGATTCAGTAATAAGACAAGATGGCAGCGGATATCTTGTGCCTGACTTATATTTCACTAATTTGAGTATTGCATGCAATATAGCGTACTGATACAAAATAAATAAACTTTGTATGACATGCTTTATATATAAATAATATACTCCAGTGATGAAATCGTTTAGTATAAATCATTATTTGCTAACAAGTTCTATGTAAGTCATTTTATATAGAACGATATTCGTTGACACAATTAGCTCAGTGGTAGAGCGTTAGCCTATCGCTCAAATGCCTATGGTTCAAACCCGATCAGAGCTAGGTTTTTTGCTTGAAATGTTATATGTTTATTGTTTTGTAATGACTCAGATGTTTTAAAATTAAGCGTTATATTGTGCATATTATGGTGTAAAATATATATTTAATTAAAACATAATTCGCCAGCAGATTTACTCGAGACATCTAGCTGCCAAAAAGGTAACTAGATTAACTTCCAGATTTTATTGAAAAGTTTCTTCTTCTGGCCGCTAGAATGCACTCGCTCTGTTAGGATTATATTGTTCGATATTTCACCACTAGATGTCACGACTAGTCTACGTGGGGCTCCATTGATTACTACACCATTGGCATTCTATGCGCATCGAATTTGAAGAATGACAAGATGATACTACGATACATTTTTACTTTTTATTTTAAAGGGTTTGTAACAGCCTATTTTGCGTTACTTGAAAATGTTATTTGAATTCAATTAGGGTTGTGAAGGCCATGCACAACCAGACGTGTAAAGACATGCCTCAACTCAAAGTTGGATGTTGCCCACGGCAGGTCGTATATGTAATAATAATAATAATAATAATAATAATAATAATAATAATAATAATAATAATAATAATAATAATGTTATTGGTTTTACATCCCGTTTAACTACTGCTGCTTTTAGAGACACCGGGGTGCCGGAATTTTGGCCCGAAGGGGATCTTTAACGTGCCAGTAAATGTACTGACACGGCTCCCTCGCATTTTTGCACCCTCAAATGCCAGCTGACTGCGCCAGGATACGAACCTGCAACCTAGGGCCCAGCAAGCGAGAACGTTACCGCTGAGCCCCGCAGCCAGTCCGGTCGATTATGTCTCCAGATCCATAACATTCTTGATATACGTCTTATCTTTCTTTCTTTCTTACTTTCTTCAATAATGGTAGCAGTTTTTATCTAGGTTGTGGCGTTTGGTAGAGGTAAATCGTTTCTAAGGTCTTCAACAAAGAATAGTTCTATTATACTCTTTGATAATAACAACGAGTTATAACTATACTCATACATTTAGGAGAAAGTAGGCTATATGTTCTTTACTGAACATCTTGTTGAAAATAATGTTGCTGTTTGGAGATATTGACCTTCTATCCGACATATTGCACGTGTAAGTCGT
Source organism: Meconema thalassinum (assembly GCA_946902985.2). Taxonomy (NCBI): domain Eukaryota; kingdom Metazoa; phylum Arthropoda; class Insecta; order Orthoptera; family Tettigoniidae; genus Meconema; species Meconema thalassinum. Next base: position 483,328,926 of record OX336391.1, read on the forward strand.
GTGAAAAATATCTAGGGTACTCCTTGAACCCCTTAAGCGCATTGACGACTTTTACAATTTTAGTTGATTCCGTGACAACCTTATAGCGATTTGCAAACTTTCACAGAAATGTAATAAATGGAGTGGCATTACATCTTGCAGAAATTATGGAAAGTTGGATATCCCCTCTTGAGATACGGTTGTCATGGTTACTGGCTTGCATTCCTTCATTAGTTTATTAAATGAAAACTAGATGAAACCCGTCAAAACATGACGGACAATGGAAAACAAATTTACTGAAGAAGCTTCTTATATAAGTTACATTCTTTGTACGATTACTTTTTAGCACTATTGCAACTTTAAGGGCGTCAAAGGATAGCACTCTCAGCATTGCAACATATTGCTGGTCATGACTGAAAACGTGATGAGGTCATCATCATCTTGCACAGTTTCCAGCCACTGGCCGGGTCTGTTTGGAACTCAAGCCTCTCCAACGTCTTCTGTCTTCCCACCATCTCTCAGCCTCCACCCTTGTCCAGTCTTTTCCTCTCTTCTTCACGCTTTCTTCCACCCCCTTCAGCCACCTGTCTCTCGGTCTCCCTCTTGGTCTCTTTCCTTCCCACTTCGTCTCGTGTATCCTCCTGGGTATCCTCTTCTCCTCCATTCGTTTTACATGTCCATACCATCTAAGTCTAGATTTCTCTATATCATCCTGTAATGGTTCCTCCTTCATTAATTCTCTGGTCCTCTCATTTCTTATTCTGTCCCTCTTTGTAGCTCCAATACTGCTTCTCAAGAACCTCATCTCACTGGCCTCTATTTTGCTCTTCACCCTTCCTTTCATAACCCAGGCCTCCAAGGCATACGTCAGGATAGGGACATAGTACGTCCGATATATGATCTTTTTGCTGTTCTGAGGGACATCCTTGCTCCATAACATGCTTCTCACACTCCTCCGGAATGCTTCTGCCTGTCTCCCCCGCTCATTTATTTCTCTACCGTTTCTTCCATTCTCTTGTATCAGGCTTCCCAGATACTTGAAACTCTCCACTTTCTTCAGCTGTTCCCCACCAATTGTTATTCCCGTTGTGGTCCTTTCCTTCTTCCTTGTTGTGATCACCATCTCACTCTTATTTATGCTAAATTTCATCCCATATCCTTGTATTATTCCTTCCCACACGTCCAACTGTTCCTGTACCTCCTCCTCCTTGTTTCCACAAATCATCAAATCATCCGCAAACACCATTGCTTTCATCTTTCCTTCCCCAATTACTTGTGCCGCTCGGGTCATTATGTCATCCATCACCACAATGAAAAGTAACGGTGACAGTGCACTTCTTTGTTTCAGGCCGTTTCTCTGTTCCACCCAGTCCGATCTCTCTCCTCCCACTTTCACACAGCTCACGCTTCCCTTGTACATCTCCTTTATCCTCCTTATAGTCCATTTTTCTACTCCTCTATTCTCCAGGGACTTCCATACTTTGTTTCTGCATACACTGTCATATGCTTTCTCAATGTCCAGGAAGGCCATCAGTAGATCTGTTCCATACTCATAGTGCTGTTCTTGTAACTGACTTACAGCAAAAATCAAATCCACTGTGGACCTTCCTGCTCTGAAGCCATGTTGTTCTTCCCTCATCCCTCCTTCTATCCTTGTCCTAATTCTCTTTTCCAAAACTTTCTCGAAGATCTTTGCACAATGACTCATCAGTGTTATTCCCCGATAGTTTCTGCATTCTGTTCTACTACCTTTCTTGAAGATCGGGACAATTATTCCCTTTTTCAAGTCCTTTGGGGTCTTCCTTTCCTTCCATGCTGCCTTCATCACTCGGTACAACCATTGTATCCCCACCTCTCCTGCTGCTCTCACCATCTCCACACTCAACTCATCCACACCCGGTGCCTTCCCTCCTTACATCTTCCTCACTGCATCTTCCACTTCTTTCCATGTTAAGTCCTTTTCTGTTTGCAGTTCATCTACTGTACCTCTTCCCCGATTTCTTCTTCCTCGCCGTGGTTTCCATTTGGGTTCAGGAGTTCTTCAAAATATTCTTTCCACATTTTCTTCAGTTCTTCCCTATTTTCTATCCCTTGTCCCCTTGTGTTCACCATTTTAACATAATCCGTAGGATCCTTCCGCCTCTTATTCTTTACCATCCCATACAGGACCTTTTTTTTACCTTCACTATCCTGCTGGTCATGACTTAAAACGTGATGAGGTAAATAGCCCAATACGTTCAAGAGTTTCTCCTTGAGCTTGATTGATTGTGATAAAGTAGGCCGAGCGAATAGGACATTGTTGCCTATTAAAAGAAAATGTACTGTACCTGCAAGTGTTTTATCTGAAGGTGTTAAATCAAGTCGTAGGATTTGAGCTCTCTGCCTAATATTACTGCACCTATTATATCCGAATCCAAGCAATTTCTTACATATTTCTTACCATTAATATATTACCATATATGAGTCCTTGGGAAACGTTCAGATTTCTAAGGAGCATAACTATGGCTCAAACGTTCGGAGTATGTGGAGGCGAATCACTTATTTCCAAGGAATTGAAAAATTCAATAATAGGGAAATGAAGTAGCTGGCTTTCATCTTCAGTATCCAATCTGTTAACGCTGATGTATGTGTTTGAACTACTGGATATAAGTTCAATGACTTTTAAATTAATATCATTACATTGTTGCAGCTTGGCAAATATTTTATATTCCAGCAGATCAATTTTACCCTCACAACAGTAAAGACCAAAGTAACCACGCATAGATTTTACGCAAGAGAAATACAATGTAGAACAATGTTTACATTTGATCGTCAAAGACCTTACAGTACACTGTACTGCTTAATATCTGGAATTGTTTCTTAAATGGCCTATTTATATTGGATTTTAAATGTGGCTTCGTATTATTCGATAACACTATAGTGTCCTGCAATAACGGAGCCGCTAAATATTAAATGGCAAATAATACTTCCATTGCCGAAATCAACTGCGTAGTTAGACTCAGTACTCTAAACAAATAAACATTAAACAATTGTCTTATACAATGAAGTTCAACATGACCGTCCAGAGACTTTCATACTCAGGTTGGTTGGTGAGGAGAATGCGATGAGACTGATCGCTTAAATTAAATTCCTTATAATTGTTCCTGCCAGCGAAATTTTTTGCAATAGCTTGAAAACGCAGCTCAGAATGACGTTCTTCATTTTGTTATAAACAGTACGAAACTGCTCTAAATAAGCAATTTCCATCACCTGTTATAGGTTATGACAGTACATTTTGCAGGGGAACATAGAATCACTTCGCCAACTACTGGAACGACCATAGGCCTATACTCAATACTCACTTCGGCAGTCACCCTAATGGAGGCAGTTTTTGAATTATATGCCCCGTGCATGTCAAACATCGTATTAACACATGGAGGCCCACCTATTCTTGTCTATCGCCCCGGAGACCCGGGTTACATTTCCTGCTCTGCCAAGAAATTGAATTCTGGTCTGAGGGCAAAAACGGGGCACATTCAGTCTCTTGAGGTATAACTAAGAAGAGGAAGGTTTAATTCCCACCTTGACAATCTTGGATGTGGTTTTCCGTGGTTTCCCACTTCCACTTAAGGCAAATACCGGGATGGTTCCTAACTTAAGGCCTTGGCCATCTCTTTGCCATTTACCACCTTAATTACAAATACACACAGTAATGCAGCCATCACAATAACACAGGTTATGAGAGAAAATTTCACACATACACACCCAAGTACACGGGGCTGAGTGACCACGATGTCAGAGCCCTTCAAACGAATCATGTTTGCCAAGTGTCTCTTATGGCGAAAGCAATTGTGGACACGCGCGAGTGCCTGGAAAACTACTTTTTTCTTTAATAATTTAAGAGTATATCGACGATGCATAATTATAACTTTTAGTCTAGGACGCTAATAACTTGACCACCGAAGCATTGGGAAGAAATTGCAATATTAAGGTACATAAACAACATAGCCTACACATTCAACTGTCGGTTAATGTTCCTCAAAATTTCCCTTCTTAAATATTCCCCTCCTTTATAATTCTCCATCACGTGAAAACGTGCCATGTCTTGAGTTTTAAATACATCGATGCAATGGTGCTGCCATCTGCTGTCAGTAACTGAAACTATATGGGCGATGTACTGCCATCTGTTGTCAGTTATAGGAACTGATTGCAGATATTTAAACGGCGTACTGAGGACAACAGTTTGCTCTTTTGATCACATGCTGTAATGCAATGGTAAAACGGAAATAAAACGTATTGAGAGGGAATGTAGACATATGTATCTTTTACAGACATAAAACCTTACTAATACTCCTTGATTAAACAATATTTCAGTGGTAAAAAAAAATATATCGGCGAGGGCTGGGATCGAACCGGCGACCCTTGGAACCACAGTCAGTCGCCTTAACCACACAGCTGCTCACGCACTCTTGTTAGGTAGCAGACGCAGCCATTCATTATCTTCAAAAGCTGCTGTCTAAAGGAAATAATCCATTTCATTATCCAAATAAATGAATGTTGCACATCGTATACGTTTATACTGTTATTATATTTTATTGTCAGAACTTGGTTAATGTATGTTTTCAATTACATGGAAGCTTATTAATTAACTTACATTTTAATGGACTTCTCACCGCCATTTTGTCATGACCTCAGGCGGATTGTGCGCATGCGTGAGGCGAAGGAATTCTGCTATTTTCGATATTAATTCAAAAATATACCGAGAGGGAATGTAGAAATATGTATCTTTAACAGACATAAAACCTTACTAATACTCCTTGATTAAACAATATTTCAGTGGTAATATATATATATATATATATCTATCGGCGAGGGCTGGGATCGAACCGGTGAACCTTGAAACCACAGTCTGTCCCCTTAACCACATAGATACTCGCGCACTCTTGTTTTGCAGCAGACGCAGCCGTTCATTATCATCAAAAGCCGCTGTCTGAAGGAAATAATCCATTTCATTATCCAAATAAATCAATGTTGCACATTGGTATACGTTCATACTGTTATTATATTTTATTGTCAGAACTTGGTTAATGTATGTTTTCAATTACATGCAAGCTTATTAAATAACTTACATTTTAATGGACTTCTCGCCGCCATTTTGTCATGACCCCAGGCGGATTGTGCGCATGCGTGAGGGGAAAGAATTCTGCTATTTTCTATATTAATTCAAAAATATACCGTAATATATTTGTTTATTTTATAGACACTCTGCAAATCTAGAGGCCAAGAGCTTTCGTTAGAGTGCCCTACTAAATAAATCGGTTCTGTCGTTCTCTCAATCTCGTGGTAACAAAAATCACCTTACTGTTTTAAATATATAGATAGTTTTCTGGGAATATCTAAGAAACTGTTGGTTTTAGAGCCTTAAAATGTAGTTTTCGGGGACTTTTTACGGCCCTTTTGGGGCCCAGACTTTTGTTTCTGACACCAAGGGGTTGAACATGAGCTCTGTCTCGTCGTTGTACGCCATAATAATGATAATAATAATAATAATATAACAATATAGGGATAGGGATATAATAGACCATCCGTATCTTACCCTCACGTGTAAATCGCGTAAAAAAAAATCTAGAGTACCCCTTGACACCCTTAAGCGCATTATATGTATTGATGAATATTTCAGCTTAATTTGGATCCGTTATAACCTTATAGCCGTTTGCAAACTTCCACAGTAATGTAATAAATGGAATGGCATTGCGGCTTACAGCAATATATACTTCTGAGATTGTGTTCCCATGGTTACTGGCTTGCATTCTTTCATAGTTTATTAAGTGAAATTCGTTTTCTGGGAATATCTCAAAAACTGTTGGTTTTAGGGACTTAAGTGGTCCCGAGTTTCGTTTCTCACATTGAGGTGCTGAAAATGAGCTTCGTCTCACCCTTCTACGCCCATTTCAGCATGTATTTTAAGGGGGTAGGCCCAATTTTATGAGAGGTACGGAGAAGAGTTACATCAATGATTAGTGTCGTGCCTCTGATGGATATCTGTATCAAATTTTACGTCGATCCACGCAGCCGTTTTCGAGTTATAAGGACACAAAAAATTGTCCACAGACAGACAAACAGACAGACAGACAAACATTTTATTTTTGCGCAGATCCGTCATTAAACAGTCTGAAACGCGCAAATATCGCAAATTTCCGTGGAAATTCAGAAAAAACAGACAAACTTTCATTTTTATATATAGAGAGATTTATTTATTTATGTTCTATTTGTTTATTTTTTTATTTATTTATTTATTTATTTAGCGTATGGGGTTTAGTGCCGGGAGTGTCCGAGGACATGTTCGGCTCGCCAGAGGTTGTAGCTTCTTCAAGCGGATACCCATAGGGTGAGCTACAAGTTCCGTTCAATTTCAAATATTTCCAACTTTCGCTACCAGATGTCACTGACACCCAGTGATGAATGTTGGAACTTTGTTAGAGCGTTTCAACGAAATCTAACCTAGAAATTTAACTTCACACAAGTTTAGTTAGTGGAAGGATCATTTACATGCCATAAATCTATGAAATGGGACCCCCGTCTTTACTTCCCTTCGGGAGGAAGGCATACTGAAGAATTTTAACACTCTTAAAAAATCCGACGACTTCGGCCGGGTTTGAACCCGCGATCTTGGACACAGCAGTTCAGCATGCTATCAACTACGCCACCGAATCCGCTATGGAATATACAGTATGTGCTAAACTTCCAAATATGGAAAAATATGGAAAATAAATACTCCACTTTTCAACCACACATGCCATGATTCCTAAGGAAAATACAAAATATAATTAAGTTTAGCTTCCTAAATAGATATGTATTTACTTATAAATCCGTTCCATGTTGATAATGATACAACAAGCATGTGCTTCTCGTCAGTTGTCCTTTGTCGGTTATGAACCATATCTGTAAAAAGCCATCCGTCGTAAAAGTAATATGTCTGACGGGCAGAAAAATGGGTGTGTTATAGACTTCTTGTTGTTGATTATTTTAGGGGTTTTGTGACATCATGGTCATTTAGCCCCGTGTACTTGGGTGTTTTAACTTGTGTCACTGTAATGTCCGTAGACCTACTAATGTGTGTATTTGTAATCGAGGTAGGATTTGGTTAGGAAGAGACCGTGACTTTGAGTTAGGTACTACCAGCATTTGCCTTGAGTAGTGGTGGAAAACCACGGAAAACCACTTCATGGATGGCTGAATCCCGGCAATGACTGCGGTTATCCTGAGTGTAGTTTTTCCCTAGGGTTTTCCACATACCCTCCAGGCGAATGCTGGGATTGTGCCTTACCTCACGTCTTGGGGCGCCTACCACACCCTTGTTCCTCAAACAGTTTCACCGACGAATGCAGTCATCACATAGCCTAAATACAGATTATCAGACAAGTGCAACACACTTCTAACTTCGTGGGGCTGGTGACCAAGATGTCTCAAGCCCCTAGAAATGAATTAAAACAACAACAAAAAGACTATTGACACAATCACGTGGATAATCTAGTTGCTTCGCTGCAGGGGCGTATATAGGGGGGGGGGGCTGAGGGGGCTCCATCCCCCCCCCCCCCGAAAAAAATCCAATAAAAATCAAGAAAGTGCTGCTTTGGTAAGAGCATAAAATAATTTTTAAATTTGGTTGTACCCTAATCTTAACTTATCGGCTAAGTTATAAACAATATTAAAATTGAAATTATACTAACTCATGGTGTAGTGGGTAGCATTCTTCGCTGCTGCATCGGATATCCGAATTCGATTCCCGGCTCTGCCAAGAAATTTTAATTCTAGTCTGAGGGCTGGAACGGGGTGCACTCAGCCTTGTGAGGTAAAGCTGTGAATTCCACAGTATGTTTTTTGAGAAATACATGTAAAAAAACTGTTTACCTTTCTGCTAAGTAAATTGACAAATATTTAGATATTTGCCATTCATACTTAATAAATCATAATAGAATGTTCATTAAGAATAATATTTTATTTGTGTGTTGTGTTGAATTTTACAACTTTTTTTGTATTGCCAGTAATAATTGTAGGCTATATAAACTTTGAATCTTATCTAAAATATTTACACAAAGTTATATGCTCTAAGGTATTGGTTGATATTTCTGGGTATTTTGCGGTGACAGCCCCTTGAGAATACTCACAATTTTCCTGGATAGTCAGCTCCCCCCCCCCCGAAATGTTTTTCTATAAACGCCCCTGCTTCGCTGAATATTTGAAATATTATGAATTTGCCGTGAGCTATGAAGGGGATGAATAGCAGGACTCTTCAGGCTGCTCCAGATAGCGGCTATGTGGGAGTAAGTTTCTGTCACTGTCGTCTAGTAGATAAGGGAGGGAATGTAACATTCATTACGCTCGCTGCGGGGAATTTTACAGAGGAAAGCAGAAGCAATTTTTGTGTTGAATGCCGGACGTGAGTCTCGCCAAGATAAGTTTATAATAGCACACTTCGTGCAAATATTGAGCTAGCTCATTTGCTGCATCTCTTTGTTTGAATATTTCATGGTAGAATCTACACGTCTGGTTTGACTGTGCTCCACGCTTGCGAAATAAGAGGAATGAGGGATAACCTTCTGAAATGTTAACCAACTTATTAGTTCACCATTTGTCCGTGCGTCCGTAATAAAATCTGGACAGTTGGAGCGATTGAAACGAAATTTGGTAAGGATTTATTACTACCTCGTCCGACCTCGGCCGTGTACATATTTCATATTTTAATAAGTGTCACCTATCCAACATGGTGGCCGCGCGAAATATTTCACCAGCATACAATATCTACGAAACTTTTATTTCTATTAATCTCAGATTTTGTATACAGATAGGAGATAATATAGTCAGTACGCCTTTGCTAGTTTCATAAATCTGATAAGTACGAAACCAACATGGCTGCCATGGGAATTTCAAATAAGAAAATAGCAAAATAAGAAAATACAATTTAAACACCTGAGTGCTTTTAAACTTGGCATTATAAATATTTACGCAAGGACTAATGTATTTGTATCTAATTATATTCAGTTGTTTTAAGAGATTCAACATGGCAGACGCGGGAAATTTTAAGGACATGTTTCTAATTTCTTTGTCTTAATCAAACCATTGTAGTGTAAGTTCATGAAATGAATCATCCTAATAATCGTCATATACTGCTACACAAATCTATGGACTACATATAAAAACAATCCAACATGACGAACATGAGAAATATTTCACATGTTCTCTATATCAACGAATTATTTACAGCAATCAAACTTAAATTCTGTATGGCGGTGGAGGCTATTAAAATAGCAAGTAGTTCCGTGAAGAACTATAGAGCCTATTTTCATATATCCTACCCATGTTAATTGCCTCTATCAACATACTAAATTACAGTTTGAAGGTTGTGATAGATTCGTAGATATTGAGAACCGTCTAAATATTTCAGATGGTCACCAGGTTGGATTTTTATTTTTGGACTATTACATTAAGATTATTGTGTACGTGTGGTAATCAAACTTCAATCGCATGATTAGAACACAAGAAGTAAAAACGAGATTTTAAAATTTCGCACAGCTGCCATCTTGTGATTATGCAAACAATTGAAATAAATTAGATGCCATTGCATTAACATTTGTATAAGCATTTAACGTGCAACGTTTCATTGCACTCGGATAGTTAATTCACGAGAAACGTCCATTTAAATATTTATACTTCGCGTCGCCGCTATGTTGGATTTGTGCTCACCAGGTTACTGAAAGTCCTATAGGTGAACATATGCTCATAGCCTCTATGAACATAATTAATTTCAGCTTGATCGCTGTAAAAGATTCATAGTTATAGAGAACCGTCTAAATGTTTCGGATGCTCGCCATTTTGGATTGTTATATGTATAGGCCATAGAGTTATGTACCATTCAAGGACAATTATTGCCTAGGTTCATTATTCAAACTTTCAGTTCGATCGCATGATTACGACACAAGTAATAAAAACTTAATTTTAAAATTTCGCGCAGCCGCCATCTTGAGGTTATGTAAACAATTGAACTAAATTAGATGCCAGTGCATTACAATATGTAAAATCATTTACTGTACCATATTTCACTGCGCTCAGAGAGTTAAATCACGAGAAAATTCTATTAAAATATTTCAACATCGCTTGGCCGCCATGTTTGTTTTGTACTTTAAAGGTTTATGAAAGTTACATAGATAAACGTGTATCAGTACCGTTTATCACCGTACAAAATTTTAGGGTGATATCTGTAATAGTTTCGGAGATATAGAATGTCAGTGAAATATTTCGCACAGCCGCCATTTTGAGGTTATGTAAACAATTGAACTAAATTAGACGCCAGTGCATTACAATGTGTACAAACATTTTCTGTGCCAAGTTTCATTACGTTTGGATAGTTAAATCGCGAGAAAAGTTTATTAAAAGTCTCAACTTCGCTTGGCCGCCATGTTGGTTTTGTAGTTATCAGGTTATTGATAGTCCCATAGGTGAACTTTTAGTAGTGCTCTTTATCATCGTATACAATTTTAGGGTGATATCGGTAATAGTTTCGGAGATACTGAATGCTGGTGAAATATTTCGCACAGCCGCTATGTTGGATTGGTGAGACACAATAAAATTTGAAGGGCACGGTCGGGGTCGGCCAGAACTCTTACTGAGTTTCATTGTAATCGCTCCAGCCGTTTAGAAGTTATTAGGGACACACACACACACCTCACACACACACACACACACACACGGACAAAAGGTGATCTCATAAGCCTATTTTTTCATAAAATGAAAAAAAAAAAGGCTAAAAAAACATATGAAACATTCTTTGAACTGACAATTACAATGCCTGCATGGCAGCAACGCGAATTTTAAATATTTGAATGGTCTTCTCTCGCGACCTAATCATCCAAGCGCAATAAGACTTAGCACGCTAAATCTTTATACAATTCTTGAAAAACTGGTGTATAATTTAATTCAATCTTAAGGCGAATTAAAGATGCCAGCCGTGAAAAATTTAAAAACATGACCTTTTTCATTTTTTTTTTGGAGTCCTATTGAAGCGATTGAAGCGATCTAAGTGAACGTTTGTATAATGAACTACCATAGTAAAATCTATCTGTTTGTATATAATTGGCGTACATATAAAACAATCGTCACAAGATATACCCAATTTCAACAGTTCTTCAAAACTATTCCAGCAATCATACAGACATTTTGTATGGTGATAGAGGCCTGAGAGTTAAGTATATTTGTGTAACTTTTAAAAATCCTTTTAAAAACATAAACAACATGGCATCCTTACAATATTCAAATATTTTAAAATACTTTTCTGGTAATCTAATTATCCGACAACAGTGAAATTCGACACCAACATTTTATTCAGAGTTTAGTATACAGGAACGTTTTGACACTGAGTGTTGGGTTTTAAAACATCGCTTTATGCTTTATTCAAATGTAGGCCATGTACCAAATGCTATTTAGTCCATGATAAGGAAAATACATTTGACAAGTTGGAGAGTTTTTAAATGAAAACGACCTGTGAATATATATAACAAAAATAATTAATTAATATCGTATGGCCTCGGATGCCGGGTGCAAGCTTTGTTATTTGTCACCCAGAGGGCAGCTTGCATGTCGAATTTCGTCATTCCTTGGAACGCTATGAAGGTCAAGGAGGTTAGATATCAAAGCTCCTTCACACTATAGCGCTTTCTAGTACAGAATGGAGAAACTTTGTGTTGGCGGAAAATCCCGAGATTAATTTCGCATTATGAACACGGCCTACTGAATTCAAATGGTTTCTTTAACATGCCAACATCGTATGCCATACATGTCGTGATTTTTGTCGCCTTTCAAAAATCGCTTACCACGGCCAGGGGCGAACCTGCAAGTTTGGGTTTGGTAGTCCGACACGTTAACCACTCACCCACCGTGGCAAGCTGCGTAATATATGAAAATAAGCTATTTAATTCTCTACAGAACTACTTGTTCTATCCTGTTATCGTCTTTTTCTCCCTAAAACAGTCTTCGATGGATTTGGTGCACTTATAACCTCAACCCTTCCCTCTAGTACTATCAAATTTAAAGACATGCTAATATCAACTCATTGCAATATCAAAATCCATTTACAGTAATACCAACCCACCCCGATGGCCACATAGATTATGGCCGGCGGATTGAGGGGGGCGTGCAGCCACCTTGACGATATCCTCAGCCATATTATCTCGGCTTTAGGCCACTGAATGCTATATCTATCAATCAGCTACCATATAGTCCTCACCAGGCTGAGTGCACTACGATCCAGTTACCTCGTCAGATAATAAAACTCTTGCTGAGCCTGGAATCGAATCCCTGTCCGCTTACGTTATATGCATGCGTAATTCCACTATCAACGGGCCAGTAGATGACACAATTTAACTACAGATTGTAGACGGCAATTTAATTTTTATTATTGGTAGGATTAATAACTGGTTTCTCGATTCATTTCCTTTCCAGACTGTAAATCCACCTTTGTCAAGGTGCACTCAATGCATACTTGGTGTCATCACATTTAATCTTCAGGCTGAATGTTTTTCTGTCGAGAACCAGATCTTCTTTCTGAAGAATGAATTCTACAGATCTTTCTATGGCACCCTTGGCCTTTCTCCACCTCAACTCCGCTGTGCCATGCCAAAGGATGGCTGCACTAGAGATTCGTCTCGCCCCATCAGATGTTCATATCAGTGAAATTGCATTTCTTGTAGTTTCTCGCTGATAGAAGCAACCCTAACTGTCACACGTATATGTTCATGGCGAAGCCCATATATCACGCTAGCATCCGAATGCCTGTCACGTGCATTTGCTGACCTTGATTAGATTTCCTTGTCCAACATTCATAACCGTAATAAAGGACAGAACGGATGATAGTCTTATAAGTCTCACCCTTTAATTTAATCGGCAACTGACTCCAGCCAGTTCACGTCACTTCATACTACCAAAGTTGATATGGAAGTTCCTTAACAATAAAAGGTAATGTATTAAGGTTTCCTAAACCAAATTGTCTGTGGAATGGTTAGCCCCACATTCATATCTATTCAACTGAAACGATGCTTTGTCTTGACAGCCCAAAGTACAAAACCCACAATGAAACAAAATAGAGATGAAACATTCACTGCCGAGCATTTTATGTCGGTATGATTAGTCTCCATGGTAACCATTTTGATTATTCTGTGAATTATTGAGCACCAAAGCTCAAATCTTAAGGAATTTTGGAGATTCTCACTACAAATCGAAATTCAAATATTGCTCCAAAATTCAGGTCTATGGGATTTTCACACTCATAGGTTGGCAACCCTGATTACCTGGTTCCAAAATTCAAATCTGAGGGAAAATCTAGATTTAGGGATTCCTCGCACCCTTAGGTTGGCAACCCTGGTGGGAATTCCCTTTCGTGACGTCACATGACCTTGTTCACGTGACCGGCTGCCATCTTCGTCACGTGATGGGAATTCCACGGCCGCCATCTTGAAAAGTGGTCCAGAAGTTTATGAGCAGGACTACTGCCCTTCCTTTGGATAAATATTTCAGGTGCCTTTTGTGGTCGAGGGGTACGCATTAGAACTCCTGATTCAAGGATCTTGCTTCAATTTCCGCCTTGACCAAGATATTTAATTCTGTCTGTTGCGTAAAATTAAGGAATGTGACAACCCAAATCTCCTGTATAACTGCGGTGAACTATTATCGATGTGTACAGAGAGTGCAATGATTCAAGTGATACGCAACAGTATTGTCCATATTAGTAAAGAAGCAAGGATCGCGAAACCCAACGTGGCAGAAAAAAACACAATTTGTATTGTCTTTCGTTAAAAAATTAACCCAATGGTCTTGTGCCTAACATAGAACAGTGAAAGAATCTTACACACGTTTACCACCGTGTTGTGATCATTGTAACTGCTAGATATTCTACCTTACTGATTTTAGCATGTTTTTCAAGATGGTGGTTGCGCGAATATTGAGATTGGTTTTCTTATGAGTAACGTTATAGTTGTATCTTATACGAGACTCGTCCTTTATTAAGTAACAATGTAGTTCCGCTAATGAATCCTGAGGAATGGCAGAGGAAGATCTGTCTGTAAAACTGTGTTATGGTGGTGTATGAATGAATGTAATCTGGAGGTAATTTACTTCCATGCGTTTAGTGGTTGTTGTGGTTGTTGATAAATTGGTGGTTTTCTGTTTGTGTTCGTGTTTGTTGTTTTTCTATATACTTTTAAATTTTATTGTTAAATATTATATTGTCACTCGTGGATTATATCTGACTGGCAATAAAGAATAGACTACATACGTGTATATAATTATATAATGTGTGTACTTATAGGGCTAGGATGGAGAACAAGTTAACGGTGATCTAAAGCTAAGCAACAACACCTTGAGATGCAGTAGAACACTACGAAAAGCACCTGGGGTGTTCACAGACACAGTTATACCCATTTCTCTCCTAAGATATCTTTGGTTGGTTGGTTGGTTCCTTAGTTTAGGGTCTGCGACATCGCGGTCATGTAGCCCCGTGTACTTTGGGTGTGTGTAGAATCTGTCTGATTACCCGTGTTTATTGTGATGGCTGTACAAGACTGAGAGCACCGACGGGAATCGTATTCAGTGCTGTAGAATCTTGAGTATGTAGGGTGCGGCTTCAGTCTGTAATACAACAGTCGCATCCGGACAATGAACAACGTGAAATATGTGGCTACAAGTAACAACCAGAAGTATTCCTTCCTCTATGCTGAGTCGTATTTATGAGCATTAACTCGCGCACCATGACTGCGATGATGAGCTTCATTAATACCGAGGTTAAGAGGTTCGAAATCCAAGTCTTTCAGCGGTTATCGTGAGTTTAGATATTCACGGAGGTTTTGCACACTTCCTCTAGGAAAATGTCAGAATGGTTGTTAATTGTTGTTAATTCGTTTTACGGACTTGGGACATCTTCGTCATTAACCCCGTGCTCTTGGGTGTGTGTTGAACTTGTCTGATAACCTGTGTTTCTGTGATGACGGAAATAGTGTGTGTAAGGACATAGATGAGGTAGGAGGGAGTTTGTAAAACCACGGGGAAAAGGCACCCTCAAGATAGTCACTGTCAGCCCGGGATTCGAGCCTCCAATCATCGGACTTGGAGCTCCCCGTCGTGGTCGTTGTATAAGATATTACGCACACGGCACCGCTGCGGGGCTTATTTCAAGTCCCAGACAACCTCCTCCAAACATATACCCTAACAATTAATGTTTATCACAAGTTATTAGACGAATAAACGAAGGACTACTAGGCCTACTACCGCACTCAAGGTAATGCTTGGCACCAAGCATTCCAAATCATCTTCCTTTCTCATATTTTATTGATTCAACGTAAAGTGGGAATTAAGCAGTTTGATCATAGGCCATCACACCCCTTTCCAAATGTTATAACAATCAAGTGACATCCAAATATGATATAGAGTTGATCGATGGTAACTGGATTCTTTTAAATCATACACAAGTCCTCCACTAAAAGCTCGACAACTTTATTGACGTAAATGCAACGCTGGCGCTCATCAATGAATTAACCAGTAGCAAGAGAATTCAAAGAAACTCAGTGCCAATATTCATTCTAAATTTCACTTTTTAGTTCCTTCTGCTTTAAATAAATGTACTAAATTTAATTTAAAATAAAGGTGTGAAATTCGTTGCATAGAAAGTGGTTTCGAGTTTATATTACGAAGACATGTTCAGTATGGTTGGTTGGTTCCTTAGTTTAGGGGCTGCGATAACGCGGTCATGTAGTCCGTGTACTTTGGTTGTGTGTAGAATCTGCCTGATAACCGGTGTTAATTGTGATGGCTGTATTAGTGTGTGTTATCTGTTTTTAATTCAAGTAAAGACTGCAGACATTCGATTTTCAAGTAGTTCCAACCTTTGCTACCAAAAGTGGCGGTCAACGACCAACTAGTTCTGAACTTGGTTACTAGATGCCACCACAGTCGGATCCTGGCAACGAACGTTGGAACCCAACAGCGTTAGTCAAATCTAACCTATAATTTAGCTTCACACAAGTGTAATTAGTGGAAAGTTCATTATCATGCCATAAGTCTATGACATGGGCCCGCCGGCTTTACTTCCCACCCGAAGGAAGCCATACTGAGGGATTTTTAACGCTCTTAAATATACGACGACTTCGGCCGGGTTTGAACCCGCGACCTTGGGCATAGAAGCTCAGCTTACTACCATCTACGCCCCCGAAGCCACCGACATGTTCAGTATAATCGTAAGAAATTCGATGTTATACAATACAGTAGAGTATAAAATTCACCTTCAGTCATTAATCAAATAAAGCTCTCAGAATGGTATTTGCGAGTGATGACCTCCTAAAAGATGTCCCTTGCTCTTGTTGCTGTTGGAGCACGTAATATCCGGCGCGGTCAGGTAAAGCTAAGAGAATGAGGTGTGCGTGAGCTGCGTACACGGGCTGGTGGACAGGTAATTAGGCACACGTACACTACAACGGGGAGCATACTGAAGTATCCCTTAAAGTAGACAGAGCAGGAGCACCGATAATGATAACTTTTTGTAAAGGCGTTAAAAAGTGCAAATAAATGCGAAAAATTGAATTTTTCATTCCACGTTTAGGTAATTTGGTCATGTTTGCCAAAATTCTAGTATTTAGTTGTGTTTTGAATTTGTTTCAAAACATGTGTTTCATTGGTGATCACCCACACGGTAGTTTATTGGCCCCTAATGTTCTGTGCGGTAGAGAAAATGACAATGAATTGTAAACCATAATGAAAATTAAGTGAGACTGAAATTACTTACAACAAGAAGTTCAATGACGAACTAAAGAGCCTACTTTTCATGCCAATGATTATATTCTACAGTATATGAACCTATCTAGAATAATGACGAAATTAAGTTGGTAATATCGAAATGTCTAATTAGTTCGAAATATTCCTGGTATAATGTAGCTTAATAGAGCACTACAGTTGGCAGCCCTGGTGACTGAATATATTCTTAGTTCCATCTCTTAAGGTACAGAATTCAAAATTTGGTTGAAGTCCAATGGACGTTACATGCAGTTAGACATTGGATCTATCAGCACGCGTAAAAGCATGTTGGCAACAATATCATGCGTGTGCTGGTTAGAAATAATCGGAAATGTTATGATATATTGTTGTGACAATTTTAAAATTGGACCTATCAGCAAGCATAGAATCATGTTGGCAGCACTGACTTATATTAATTACTCCAAATTAATCTAGAGTGTCAGGAGCTATACGTGTGCAAAGTATAGAGCTGTTGGCTTGCATACTTTCTGATATATTGATATTAGGGTATAAAAATATAGACAGCATTTATTAACAGTTGGCAGCCCTGATTGCTCTTAAGAATATGCATAGTCATATTTTATGTTACATATAGCACATACGAAATTTGGTTGAAATCCAACTGATAGTGTAGAACTTATATGCATTTAAACATTGGACCTATCAGAACGCTTAAAATTATTTTGGCAACACTCTCATGTATGGCCTCCTGGAAATTAAACTGAAATAGTATTATCTACAAGTGTGCCAATTTTGGAATAGCTCCCATGCATACCTTCCATGATATCCAACATGGAGCTCAAATTTCTAGTGCGTTTTCTCAGCAGTTGATAGCACTGACATCATTTTGAAATATGGGCTTGAGATATTCTGGTATATATCTTTACTCAAACTAAATTTGGTTTCGATTGCTGCAGCCGTTTAGGAGTTGATAGGGACACACACACACACACAGCCAGACAGACAGAAGGACAGACAGACAGACACACATTTTCCCGGATCGATCTCATAAGTCTACTTTTTCCTCATTTTTGCAAAATGTGAAAAATAGGCTAAAAATCACTCACCACGTCCATGATGGGAAATTGCAGCAAATTCAGTGGTCAGATGTTTGAATCCAGGCGTTGACAGCGGCTATCCTCAACGTAGAATTTTCCCGAGTTTCCCACTCTTCCTCCAGGCAAATACCGGGATAGTACCTTATTTAAAGTCACGGGACACCTACCACATTCCAGACCCTAAACTGATTACACACACTACTACAGCGACAACAGAAACGCAGGTTATTGCTGTTGTTGATTCATTTATGGTCGTTTTTGCGACATGGTTGCCATGTAGCATCGTGTATGTAGGTGAATTTTGTCTGATAACTTGTGTTATTGTTTATACCTGTATTGGTGTGTGTGATTGTAATTGGGCGGGGAGTGGGTAGGAGGCGGCTATACTCTTAAGTTAGGTACCATCTTAGTATTTGCCTGGTGCAGAGGTAGAGAAACCTCGTAAAATCACCTCCCGGATGGCTGCATTGGGAATCGCTCCCATCTGTTTTCCAGTTCCCTCTCACGATGCTGAGTATACCCCGTTCCAGCTCTCGCAAGAGGTGGGCACGGAACGAGTCTCACCGGTATGGCTCAAACTGTGAGAGTAGAAGTAGGTTGACGTCCCATTCAAGTTCCTAGAATATCTCACCGGAGTGGGCATAGCACTAGGTAAACCGCTCTCTCTAAAGATTTTTGAGTGGAGTTTGAATGATTTGTTTTCAATAATTTTCAAGTCGGTGGTATGGAACATTGGTCAAGCGCACTGTCTGGCAACTCGCCGGCTACACACACATGCACACACGCAGACAGACACTTGGCCCGTGTAGATCTCATAAGCTTAATTTCATTTCTAGCAAAATTCGAAAGTTGGCTAAAAAAGACTTTAACAAAGATCAGCTAATTAGCCAGTGAAATGGGTTCTCTTGGACATGGTTACAACCAGCCTTTTCCTGACCCATCTCCAGCACCAATATATTGGAAACGGTTGATTTTACGGCCTTAAAACATGAATTTCAGTGTCCGAGTTTTGTTTCTCACAGCGTGGGGTTCGAAATGAGCTTCGACTCGCCCTTCTACGACAGCTTTGCCATTTTACCTGTTTATCGTATATTGAGGGAATTACTATCATACTTCCCTTTTAATGAGTGGTACGGTGATCAGTTATACAGTATAAATGATTAGGCCTTGCTTGTGGTGGATTGTCGTACCAAACTTTACGTTTATTTACGCAGCCGTTTTCGAGTTATGAGAGTGAAAACCAACACACTAATTTATATTTCCGCACTTAATCTGAAGCACGTAAATTACTGAAAAAGAGAAATCAGACAATCTTTTATTTTAATGTACAGTGTGCAGTCGGCTTCGGTGGCATAGTCATCAGCTTGCTGTATTGCTATGCCCAAGATTGTGGGTTCAAATCTGGCCGAAGTCATCGGATTATTTACAGCGTTAAAATATTTCAGTTTGGCTTCCTTCGGAGAGGAGTAAAGCCAGCGGGCCCATGTCATAGACTTATGGCACCTAAAAAAAATTTAAAAAAAACTACCACTGCAATTGGTAGGGTGTAGAAAAATTTGTATGTTATATTTGGCTGGTTAGAAACGCTCCATCAAGTTCCAACGTTTGGCGCTAGGTGTTAGTGACAGTAGCATCTGGTAGCCAAAGTTGGAACTACTTGAAATTGAACTTGTTGGTAGCCCAAAGGGCGTTGAATTAAAATACCCTGCTGTAGACATTCGGCTGCAATTCGTATACCGGTATAATAATGTACATTATGTAGGAATGCTCAAGTGCCGATTTCACTCCATTAATAAGGAATTAACAGGAATAAGGAACATGTTTAATTTTCCTATTTAATATTTATATCCAAGATCGTGGGTTCAAACCCGGCCGAAGTCGTCGGATTTTTTAAGAACGTTAAAATCCCTCAGTATGCCTTCCTTCGGAGGGGAAGTTAAGCCAGCGGTCCCATGCCATAGATTTATGGCATGTTAAAGAACCTTCCACTAATTACACCTTTGTGAAACTAAATTAACTTGTAGGTCAAACAACGCTCTTAAGGTCCGTACGTTCGTCACCAGGAGCCGACTGTGGTGGCGTCTAGTAGCCAAGTTCTGAACTAGTAGTCGTTGACGGTGGCGTTTGGCGGCAAAAGTAGGAACTAATTGAAATTCAAAGTCTGCAGTCCTTACTTGTATTAAAAACAGATAACACACACTAATACAGACATCACAATTAACACTGGTTATCAGACAGATTCCACACACACCCAAAGTACATGGGGCTACATGACCGCGTTGTCGCAGCCCCTAAACTAAGGAACCAACCAATATTTTTATAATTTTCCTAATAAAGTGCATGGGCACTTACCGAGTTAGTAAATAAGAAACATATTGCGTTTGTAATGTGGACGTATCACAGAATATTGAGGGTACTGCGCCCGAATTCCTGTAGGTCACAGTCCCAAATCCGCGCAGATGGAAAAAGGATCGTAGGGATGTCAATATCCAGCTAAGAATTGAATATGTCCTACCGGACTAATGACTAGGGAACCCTGAACACACTCAACGCACACTTAACTATACTACCAACTAGTTGCATACAGAACAGCTTAAGAAAAAAATGAGCACTAATGAGCAACTCGACTCTCGGATAATGAAGGTAAATGTGTCGATACACTGTCTTCATCTAGCTAGCGGTGTCGTTATCGCGTAATTAAGCATTGACATAAGAATCAGCTCTATAAAAACGTAGCAAGAGTATAAAAACGCTTGCCATTTATTAACTAAAAATGACATTACATAAATGCTCCTAACACTTTTGAAAGATAAAATAAAAACACTCAAAATAAAATAGCTGCCCTTCTCTAGGCTTAATATAACTAAAATGAGTCTCTTGTGTATCACACACAAATTATGTCAAAATAATATCTTTCCTTGAAAGATGTTGCAAACAAACAACATTATTACAAAGCAAAATGCTGTAGTTCTATTTCTGTTGTACTTCACTTTAACGTTCAACTTCTACAAACTTGTTCCCTGTTTAATACAGTCGTTAAAGTCTCCGCAATATAGCGTCAAATCTACAAATCTGAAGAAAATAATTAATAATAATAATAATAATAATACTGTTTATATACACATATATACACTATCGAGCCCTGCACGATTTCTTTATATTTGTCTCCAAATTGTATAGAGTTCATTCCTACCTCTTTTTCTCGTATATCACACAATAAAATTGTCAAATCCTGTATTACATTGTTATAACCAATGTGAATTATTGTTGCAAACAGTTAATTTCATGACTATTCACTTAAATATACAAATCCGGTATTTATTAATCAATAATATTACAAACTTGCGAGGCATGACTTTCAGAGAAGCTTCCAAAATAAAAAAATATAAGTGTGCATGGCATTAACCCTCACTGCTCACACTCGTGATTCTCCAAAAATACATATTACGGCTTTACTTAACTAACACATAGCATTTCATATCTTTCCATCATAAATTCCTTATCTCACACACTTCATAAGCATATTATCGCGTCCTTATTACTCTTCCTTCGACATAATTGCTTGTCGTATATATTCTCCTCTTAGAACTTTTACAAACTTCTATGAACCATATCAAATACTTTCAACAAAGTAAGATATTCAGAATTCCTACTAGATATTACGAATGTAACACCTTTCATGAATTCACTACTCCTCCTCCGACATAATCTTCTACCGATTATACAATTCCGTGCGATATTTCATCTATACATCACTCACAAAATATTACTGCAAATCTCTTCACATTCTCGCTCCCATAAATCACGCCGTATTTCTTCTCTCTGCTTCAAATACACTTCTGTTACAATTTCTAGCTTTGCTCTGAATCTTAAGTCTGCTCGCGTTTGTTATTCAAATAACAATATCTTTACCTCCCGTCTCTCCTTACAATAGATACTTAATATACTTCCTTTCATTTTACAAGATCTTTTCATAACAAATATTGATCTACAATACTTTATAATTTCGTTTTCATCATTCAGCTATGCCTTTAAAATACGCATACTGTTCTTACGTTCAAATCAAACTTCTGGGTTTTACAATATCATCTTCTCAGACAATGGAGTGCCTTCAATGCAAATATTGAATACTCCTGTCAATAATTACGGTTTTATACATCATAATTTCGTTTCTGAGACGAATTAGCTTCATATACTTAGGATCATCATGTCCTCTCTTTCTCATGTATCACATGTACAAATTTACGCTTGTCAAAACTCATGACTACTTTCTCTCCACTGTTACAATATTTATTAAACATACTTATTAACGTTTCTCTGATGTTACAACAATATCTACGAAATATACTTTGTTATCGCAAAGGATTTATCTTCAATCAAAAATTCTAAGCGTTCTAATTAACTGAAAAAGTAATTACGGTGACGAATATCATCAATGAACGTTCAAAATACGTCCAAATGACGTATGAAGATTTCTACCTAAAATTTCTAAGTTCTAGACAACATGGCTGTGAATATAAGATAAGATGTTGGTCATTATACTGGAATATCGTGTACAAGTTCTAACTACATAGGTGTGTAAAATTGCACTTGTCTACCTTCAAAACTGTGGCCGCTGGTAATGTCTGATGATGTTGGTATCTGTGGAATTTCTCCCACGCGCCTTCGGGAATGTGACACTTGCCTACCACCTGGTCTGCATGAGTCACACCACTTCCGTGTAGACCACTGGGCTTGTTGTACAGCAATGGGGTGAGTTAAACCGGTAATCAGCTGGGACTCGACTGGCAGTCTCCCCCCGTCCGTGCCGTTGACCTCGCTCCTCCGCAGCGTTTCACTCTTCTCGGCCCGATGACCTAGATACTCCTCACGCTTCATCCTTGGGTCCATCTTCTTTCTGCCCATCTCTGGATGTTCTTGGATGTCGGTAGTGTTGCAATGTGCTTTCTTAACTCGAAAAATCACCTCAGATTGTGAATTTCTCTCCACTGTAGTAGCTTGTTGCGTTTATTCGAACAAACTGCAGATGTTGACGCAGCTCGCTCTCATTAGGTATGTTGTCATGGTCTTATCTGGATCTCGCTTGTTAGTATAACTTTACTTTCCCTTCATAGTGGAAGAATTAAAACATTCTCCTTCCTTCTAAATAATAAGTAGTCGTAATCTCTCCCCTTCGACCTAATTCTTTATACATCTTGTATAGAGTGATGTGTTTCTTCCTTGAAGTATGACAATGTCTATGGCTTCCCTTCTGCGTGGTCTTGCGTTCGAAGTTTCGATGCACAGCTACAAAGTATAGTTTCACGACTTATATCTCTCGTTGTTTCTGCTAAATACTTCTTCTCAATGGTATTATCAGCTTATTCATACTTGTTGTTCCATGTTTCTACTATATTTCTTCATCTTGTAGTATAATATTTTCCAAGTCTTTACCTCTTGTAGATTTGAGAGTAATTCGTTGTACGTGTTGTCTCCTTGAAAGTTCAGATAGAAAGAGCCTCGTTACTTGGCGTTCGCTAGCCTCCTCCGTTTGATTTCCCTGGTAAATTGACTGAACTAGCCTCACTCCGCTCTGAAAATTCACTCCTTCGCTTATATCTCCTCTCTCAATTATCCAATTTAATTTCTGTCTTGCTAATTAAATTCCCTTTTCCTTCCTGGTGAAATTGATATGTCACAATCTGTATTTAATATTTATCAGTACCTCTGTAATCAATCTTTTATCTGATTGGCTGTCAACTCTTTATGGCGCGCGCTGATCACGCGTCGTCCCCGCTTCTCTCTCCTCTGGCTCGCGTTCGACCTCTGATTATCCTTGCCATGTCCCCTCGTATCAAAAACAGGTTTCTCGCAGCTTACACTGATAAAACTGTGCACTATGCACTTGTCTCAAGTCATTTATGCTTGGTTAAAATGTATCAAGTAATAAAATGTCCATTCCTTCTCCAAATACAAATATTTCTTCTGGCTAAAATTTTATCAATGGCTTGTTGATGCATAATCTCTCTTCCTGAGTGTAAATAAAATTCATATCTCGAAAATTGTATACACTATTTTCCGCTGATGCTCTCGGTTCGTACCTCCTCCGGTGATATTGTCTTGACTAGACCTAATTTCGAGCACAGTACCATGGACAGCTAAAACCACAAATTGTGGAAGTACTGCGCCGTATGAACAAGGATGAAGAAATTGGTTTGTTGGTTCCTCAGTTTAGGGGCTGTACCAACGCGGACATGAGGCCCCGTGTACTTTGGGTGTGTGTAGAATCTGTCTGATAACCGGTGTTAATTGTGATGACTGCATTAGTGTGTGTTATCTGTTTTCAATTCAAGTGAGGACTACAGACATTGCATTTTTTCAAGTAGGCCTAGTTCCTACTTTTGCCGCCAAACGCCACCGTCAACGACTGGGCTACTAGTTCAGAACTTGATTACCAGATGCCACCGCAGTCAGCTCCTGGCAACGAACATCGGATCCTAAGAAGCGTTTGTCGAATGATTAACCTATATATAATTTAGCTTCACACAGGTGTAATTAGTTGGAGGTTCTTTAACATGCCATAAATCTATGACATGGGACCGATGAAGAAATTCTCAATGAAATTAAAATAAGAAAAGTGGAATATTTCGGTTATTCCATGCGCAACAACAAATACAACTTGTTTCAATTATTTATTCAAGGGAAGAGTGATGATATTAGGGGTCCTGGACGTGGAAATATATCCTGGCTAAGGAACTTAAGCAGAGTGGTTTGGAATGAATACAGTGTCGCTGTTTAGAAAGGCTATGGACATACAGCAGATCATGCTACTGATCTCCAATGTTCTTGGTGGACGAGGCACTTGAAGAATAGAAGATGGGGAAGAAAAAGCTTATAAGAAACACATGTGCCAAGTTTAAGCCCTCTAGCTTCGTGGGAACTATTCGATTTAGTGGCGAGTCAGTTAGTGATTGAGAGCTTTGCCATTCACATGCAGAGATTTTGTCGCACTCGACTGGATCTCGGATCTAGTTTCATTTCATGCATTGATTTACCATTCTAATGATGTGGTCGTTAGGAAGGATGAAGGCCATCCATTATTCCGGGTCATGTTTGTCCCGACCGCTTGATGACTGCCATCTCAGTGACGATACTTCTAACGTCTAAGTGAATGATATAGTGCTTCAGTTTATATATCTACGGCTAAGTTATTGGCTCATTGCTTTTAAATGAAGCTCTGACATTCTGTGATGTATTGTATCGCTAGAAAATAATTCAGAGCAACGAGAAAGCATAGAAAATAACATTATGAAGTCGTACGGAGAATTTAAGACACAAAAAAGCCGAAGTCTATTATTCACAAAATCAAGGACATGGTAACGAGCAATTGAGAGGTCTTTGCTGCAAATATATTAATAACAATAATAATAATAATAATAATTTATATATTTTCGTCTTGGCTTTATATGGACCACGCTTGACATTCTTTACATTATGTTTAGCCTTAGTCAACTCTTTCCTGGGCCCAGGATTTTCCTAAACATTCCTTTGTCTTTTTTTCCTGACATTTTCAAGCCCACCTTTCCCAATCATGTCCATCGCTTCTGCTGCATACAGACATTCGGGTTTGACGACAGTGTCTAGGCGTCTTAGTTTAGTCCCGTAGAATAGCACTTTCTTGTTGTAAGTGTCCTTCGTCAGTTGGTAAGCCATTTCCATTTGTATTATCCGGTCTTTGATAGCTTCGTTTTCTGACCCATTCTCCTGTATTCATTCACCCGAGTACTTAAAGCTTTTAACTCTCTTAATCGTGCCCTCTCTCAGCTGCAAGTGAGACATTACACCCCAATAATCACAATTGAAGCACTATATGCCTCAGAAACTTTAATCAATGGAGGCAGATCTAGAGAAACAAGGGAGGGAAATATTGAGAATAATCCTTGGTCCAGTCTGCTCTGAAGGAATCTGGATGACACGAACGTCTCTGGAGTTTTATCACTATGGTGGAAAGATCAGTGACACCTTCAGGAAGAGGCGAGATTGAAGTTCTACGGTCACATTCTCAGACTGAACAATCACATGCTCATCAGAAAAGGAGTCTCCACCTTGCTCTTTCAATATAATAATAATATCGTATGGCCTCGGATGCCGGGTGCAAGCTTTGTAATTTGACACCCAGAGGGTAGGTAGCATGTCGAATTTCGTTGTTCCTTGAATCACTATGAAAGTCAAGGAGGTTAGATATCTAAGCTCCTTGAACACTATAGCGCTTTCTAGTAGAGAAATTAGGAACTTTGTGTTGGCGGAAACTCCAGAGATTAATTTTGCCATTATGAACACGGCCTACTGAATTCAAATGGGTTCTTTGACATGCCAACATCGTATGACATGCGTGTCGTATTTTTTCCGCTTCTCAAAAATCACTTACCACGGCCAGGAGCGAACCTGCAATCTTGGGGTTGGTAGACCGTCACGCTATCCACTCACCCGCCGTGGCTAGCTGCTCTTTCAATGAAAATCAAGAACAACATGCTTGGTGAAATAGAAATAGACCTTCAAGAAATTGGTATCCTCTTCTCTTAGTCGTTTACCCTCCATGTTGGTGGAACCCACGGACTCAGCGAGGGAACTCACCACTACCGCCTCTTCGGGCAGTGTCCTAGAGCTGGGAACATCTAATCGGAGTGGATACAACTGGTGAGGTGTGATTGGCACCTCGCCCAGGCGGCCTCACCTGCAAAGCGAACAGGGGCCTCACGAGGGAAGATAATGGATGGTCAGGATGGATAGGCAAGGAAGAGGGAAGGAGGCGGCCGTGGCCTTACATTAGGAACCAGCCGGCATTTGCCCGAAGACGAAGTGGGAAACCACAGAAAACCACTTCGAGGATGGCTGAGGTGGGAATCGAACCCACTCTACTCATTTGGTCCACCCGAGGCTGAGTAGACTCCGTTCCAGTCCTCATACCACTTTTCAAATTTCGTGGCAGAGCCGGGAATCGAACCCAGGACCTCTGGGGCGGCAGCTAACCATGCTGACCGCTACGCTACGGAGGCGACAGAAATTGGTATCACAGAAGAAATTACACAAGATCGACTCCAGTTATAAACAGTAATCCTAATCAACAACCATCATTTTGCTGAGAAAATTAACATCAGGAAAGTGATTTTGGTTGATGTAATAATAATAATAATAATAATTTTTACGTCTATCCCTTATTATTCCCGTTTTCCAACGGGGTCGGGGATGAGATGCGATGGACGTCTATGTGGTGGAAGGTTTATACGGCCGGATGCCCATCCTGGCGCTAACCTCACGATAGGAGTTAATGAGAGATGAAATGAATGATGGTGAATGAAACTGGGCAAGTATGTGGAAGGAAGTGGCCGTGGCCTGGCAGAAGGTACCGTCCCAGCATTTGCCTGAAGTTGAAAATGGGAAAGCACGGAAAACCATTTCAAGGACGGCCGACGGTGGGACTCACACCCACGCGTCTACCAAGTCAGCAGAAAGCTTGGCCCCATGACCTAACGCTGCGCTTTAGCAAGCGTAGCCACCACTGTCGGTTATTATTATTAATAATAATAATACGGATTTAGTAGTAAGGGCAATAATGATGAAACATGCATGATACATGAAGCTGTATGCATCAACTAAACTGTACTTGCAACACCTCATCTCTATATCTCAGAGCATTTCCTCAGATATCCACATGCGGTTTAGCATCCTTTAGAATAATTTCTGCAACTCTTTTGTTCCTCTGCGAGTGTTTTTCCAGTACATTAGGACTACGTTCGTGTATGAATTGGCTATCAATTGGATCGTTGACACGCGCTATTTGTCTGCTTGGGCTACGCAATTGTGTTTCCGGAGACAAGTTAAAATCGCTTGTCCTGCACAAATTGAATAGCCTACATTTTGTTTGTATTATTGAATAACTATTGTGTATTTAAATTGTCAGTTGGATTTAATAATTCGACAGCGTAACCATATTATGGGGATTCTCTGCATTTCTGGTGCTCTAAATTATTCGCGAATATTCCAATTTCATAACTCATTAATGAAGTGTGCCAAAGGGGAACTGTACGTACTGACAATGCATTGCTCAGTAGCTTTCATGCTATCATTGGCAATAGCAACATTGTTGTATACTAGTTATATCGAACTAAAGTGCAATCGATCCCGGGTCTCCGTGGTGGCAGCCAAGTGATACATTATCAGATTACCTCGGATGTAAGATGTGGTAGCTATGTAGAGATGAAACGATTAGCTCAGTACAGGGAAGCATGGAGGGCTGCATCTAACCGGTCAAAAGACTGATGACTCAAACAACAAGAAGTTATATTGGAGACCTTGACAAATAAATCACCAGCAAGTAGTCCTATCTGTGCAATATTTAGATGATATTTCTTTCAGATATCAAGACATGACAAGCATTTCCGTGAAGTTCTAATAAACTATTTTCATATGTTCTACTGGGCCTTTCCATCCCTTCAATTAAATACACTTACAATGCCATGGGGTAATTATATTCTGATATAAGGTACATGGTTATGCATACGGAATATCAGTTTCAAACTCGTAACTCAGTGTTCAAACATTGGAGCTATCTTAGGCAATGGGCTAAGCATCAAATTTAAATCCAAAGCTGCCCAAGTTGCTCAAGATGTACGGCTCCCAGCTCATGATCCCTGGCGGGTGGGGAAGGTTGGAGGAGGGAAAGTAGAGTGGAGTGAGGGTGTGAGGGAGAGCGCTGCTGAGTACGAGACAAGGAAACTTTTCCGAATGCTGTTAAGAAAGCATCGGGCGCGCAGGTGGCATTGTACTAATATACACCGGCAGTGATTCGAGTGATAGTGATGTTTCTAGTTCTTCTGACAACACGGTTCCCAGTGAAGCTCAATCTGGATGTGTGTCTGAACTAGCAACTCCACTGTGAACATCTTCATCTGGCAAGTAAATGTTTCCTGTACCGTTAGTAGTAGTAGTACAGGCCGGACGTTTGTTTTAGACGATTGCCCTTGACCTTCAAGCCTGCGGGTGAGCCTGTACACAGTCACTCTCTCACCCTATCGCTTCACATTTGTCACCACCGATCTGATGTAATGGAATTCCAGACTTGAGCACGTGGCGACACCAACTTGCAGACAGTACAGTCAACGTCGAAGTATTGTGTGACGCGGAAGTACATGTTACGTATTTACGATCAGAACGTCATTATATTTGCCTATGACTGTACTTCAGTAGGAGTGTGAGACAGCTATGTCAAACATCGGACCGCTTGGGGCAGCTGATAACAACACATGTACTGCAGTAACTCGCCTCCAGGCTTCCATTAAGATTTTTCACTCGTCTAAAACAAACGTCCGGCCTGTACCCCCTTGTCAGGCAGTCCGCTGACGTGACGCAGCTGGTGCTGGCACATCCGTTGCAGGGATCACAAGCTCAGGGCCGTAATGTACCTCTCGTCCACCGTGTGGCGCTGTGGCTTGCATAGCCAGCGATCACTCCTAAAGTCCGGGTTCGCTTGCCAACTCTGCCAAGAAATGAGGGCTGGAACGGAGTACACTCAGTCTCGTGAGGCAAAACAGTGAAGTGACGGGTTTGATTCGCAACTCAGCCATCCTGGAAGTGGCATTCCCTTATTTCTCATTTCTACTGCAGGCAAATACCGGGATGGTTTCAAACATACGGCCACGGCCGCTTTCATCCCAATTCTCGTTTCAAATACAAACACCACTACAGACAGCGCAATAGCACATGGGGATGCAATTACCACGATATTCAAACTTCTACATTAACCCTAGTTTCCCTAGAACACTGAGATATTTTCATGACATAAAGCACACTGGTGACCCAATTCTAAATAGTGAATTCATTTGAAATTTAGTTGTTTCTGTTTTCTGTCGTCTAGACTCTAGAGAGTCACACTGATGTACTTCCCTGCTTTTATGCATTCACACATGTAATCTATTGATTAATAAAGTTGCCTTGTTAGAAATAACAATTTACTGTACACAAACTTTTAACTGGCATAATTTAATAAAGTATCACTATTGTAATGCGTGCAGGAACATACTTTAAAACGTTAATATACGAATTAACAAAGAATAGGTTGGTTGGTTCCTTAGCTTAGGGGCTGCGACAACGCGGTCATATAGCCGCGTGTACTATGGGTGTGTGTAGGATCTGTCTGATAAGGGGCAGATGACCTCGTAGTTCCGCCCCTTAAAACTGCAATAACTAACTAACTCTGTATGTTAACCGGTGTTAAATGTGATGACTGTATTAGTGTGTGTATCTGTTTTTAATTCAAGTAAGGACTGCAGCAGACATTCAATTTTTTCAAATAGTTCCTACTTTTGCCGCCAAACACCACCGTCAACGACCAACTAGTTCAGAAATTAGTTACCAGATGCCACCGCAGTCGGCTCTTGACGACGAACGTAGGAACCTAAGAACGTTAGTCGAATGTTTAACCTATATATAATTTAGCTTCACGCAGGTGTAATTAGTGGAAGGTTATTTAACATGCCATAAATCAATGACATGGGACCGCCGGCTTTACTTCGCCTCCAAAGGAAGGCATACTGAGGGATTTTTAACGTTCTTAAAAAACCCGACGACTTTGGCCGGGTTTGAACCCGAGATCTTGGGCATAGAAGCTCAACATGCCACCAACTACGCCACCGAAGCCACTTATCAAAGAATAGCACACGGTTGTTCATTTCAGCCATCCTGCCAAAACCTAGGCCCCGTCATCTTTGCACTCGCTGCAGATTCCTTGCACACAGACTGCAAGAACAAATCACGCACTTTGATGACTGAAAATGGGTTAAAATAGACAATAATACTTCTTGCTATTTAGGTTACAAGGGTTTACAGTATTTTCCCAACTGGACATGATTAAATTATACGATAAAGCAAGGTACCTTGTAGAAAGTTTTATTACACAAACCACACCGTGATGTGACCCTAACATAACAATACTCAGCAACAAAATATTCCAAACGCTTAAACGATGAAGTCACATCAACAATTCTGTAGTGCCGGCGAAAAATGGCACAAGTCTAAAAATGAAACTTTACGAGAAAGTGAAACGACTGTCTTAAGGAATAAATAATTGATATATTTTTAAAACTTCAGTTTCTCCTTTGTGATTGTTCAATCACTTGTGCCTCTCTTCTCTAGTTGAAAATGCCAAATAAATAAAATGAATAAATCAATAAATAAATGCTTGAATAAATAAATAAAATAATACATGAATGAATGGATCAATAAATAAATGAATAACTAACTAATTAACTAACTAACTAACTAACAAACAAACTGAATGAATAAATAAATAAATGCTTGAATGAATAAATAATTATAAAATAAATAATATTACAATTAAATGAAAATAAACAAAAAACATAAAATAACAAAGGATAAAAGAAAGAATGAAGGAAAGAACAACATAAAGATACTGTATAAGTAAATAAATCTATAAAGAAAGAAATAAAGAAATAACCACATACATATTGAAGGAATATTGACTTATGCCGCTTTTCCCCGGCACTACAGAATTATTCCGACATGGAAGGTAGACGAAATAACAGCAACCTAACGGTATTTGGCGCATGCGCAGAAGAGATCATAATACAGCCGGTTTGCGGGCGGCCCCACAGTGTGGTTCTAGGTTTAAACAACAACAACAACAATAATAATAATAATAATAATAATAATAATAATATCGTTTGGAGTCGGGTGCCGGGTGCAATCTTTATTTTTTGACAACCAGAGGGTAGCTTGCATGTCGAATTTCGTTGTTCCTTGAAGCGCTATGAAAGACAAGGAGGTTAGATATCTAAGCTCCTTGAACACTATAGCGCTTTCTAGGAGAGAAATGAGGAACTTTGTGTTGGCGGAAACTCCCGAGATTAATTTTACCATTATGAACACGGCCTACTGTATTCAAATGGGTTCGTTGACATGCCAACATCGTATGATATGCGTGTCGTAAAATTTTGCCTCCTTTCAAAAATCACTTACCACGGCCAGGAGCGAACCTGCATGCTTGGGGTTAGTAGACCGACACGTTAACCACTCGCCCACCGTGTCAAGCTTAAAACAACAATAACAATATACTACTGCTACTACTGTACGCCCTATATTGTAGTTGTTAGCATTACCAATCCGATAGATTCCACGTTCTGCTACGTAATTTAATTCGGGTTTTAGGTATTGGAACGGTGTAGCTGATAAGCAAGTCACCCGAGATGTGGCAGTTTTTGAGACTTGCGTCACCCCCGTGGACTAAACAAGGACTTTTTGTTCTACCTACTGCTGGTAGTGTTAGAGAAATTGTTTCTTTTTTGTCGTGTGGCCTCTTGAGAAACCAAGTGCAGGTCTTTCTCTTCGACGCCCGTGGGCGGCCTGCGCGGCCGGATAAGAGATAGAATGGATGAAGAAGAATGAAACTGGGCAAGGATGCTGAAGGAAGCGGCCGTGGCCTCTCAGACGGTACCATCTAGTGTTGCCTAGTGTTGAAAATGGGAAACCATGGAAAACCAATTCAAGGACGGCCGGCGATGGGGCTTGAACGCACGCGTCAACGGAGTCAGCAGATAGCTTGGACTCATGGCCAAACAGTGCGATTTAGCGAGCGTAGCCACCGCTGTCGGTAGAGTAAGTTAATGAAGAAACAGAATAACTTTTCATACTTACGTTGTATGCTTTTATTGTTCTTTTTAGTATAAACTAGCTAACCTTTGCGAGAACTCTGGCATGTGTATAAACCACCCGTGTAGCTTTATTGGTGTGCGGGCTCGACGTGACACAATTTCTTGCAGGGACCATCGTCTTGTTTATTTGTTTAAACGTTCTTTCTAAACAAACTTTCGATATTATTGAAATTCGAGTTCAATTCATTATTGTTACTCTTTCTTTTATATGCTCATTTGCTACGATCGGTTACTTGTTAACACTTCATGAGTGTGTGTATATACCACCCGCCTGGCTTTACTCTTATGCGGGCTCGACATTCTCGCTGGGGTTTTAGTCTTGTTTATTTGTTTAAGTGCACTTTATAAGCATACTAGCAAACCGCCCCGATATCGCCCGGGAACACTTATGAATGCATTACGTGATAAGCGTTTTTTTATATCAATGAACTACGACCTATATCCGTTTTACGTCTCGGCATGATGGGTTAAAATCCCTGACTGGACTATTAATTATATTATCATGGAGGTGCATATGCAACGAATTCTTGTCAGACGCAATTTAAGAATGGCGAGGTGCATGGAACGTAAATCCCCCTTCCGACCAATCCAAAAACACATATATTGGGCGATATATTGAAGATAGAGATATGTTCTCCCTGCCTTTTTGTAGAACTATTCATGCTGAACAATTCTTACACTCCAAGTATATACTGTAGATATTTTTAACGGTTTGCCCAGCGTAAGCTTAAAAAGCGCATGGACGTCAGGTTTCTTTTTCGACGTTTTCACTGAAATCGTTACTGCTTTGCTTGCTTCGACCGTGAATAAATTATTTTCTCCCGAAACCTTCCTAGAGACATCCTTTACAGAATGGTGTAAACCGCATCAAAATCCATCCAGTGGTTCTCGAGATTACCCGTGACATCCAAGAATCGGAGACTTAGTTTTATTCTAGTTAGAGATAAGTATATTTCCGTTGACGTTTCAAGAAATTCCTGTACTGTTGAGACAATTTGGAAGATTTTGGTACAAGCCACACGTTCTAACTCCCTCTGGTTTAAGAGGTTGAGATTTGTGAAACGTCAGCCTTAGTGCTTTTTATATGTGTCGATACTTGATGTGAAAGGCTCCCGTAAATTGCCAATTAGGTAAATATGAACCTATATTGAACCCTTATCATTGTGTCCAATAATAATGTTTCATATTTATTAAAAACGTTGGAAATATTAAATACATGATATGCTGGATATTTGAGTAAAATTTATGTAGCAAGCAAACTGGACTTGGCAAGATGGGCTACGTGCTCTGTGAAAGCTATCGACAGTTTCACAACCAATGCTATTCTTATTCTTCTGAGAAAATCAGGTATGACGCTGAGGCATACGTGAACCTCAACAGGCCATGATGCTTTGTCCACGGCAGGGAGTGAGAGAGAGGAGAAGTGTCGTGACGTCAAAATAAGGGCGGGATTTGTAAGGTCAGAACTCCGACGCCAACTTAACCGACAAATGAGAGAAGAGGACGCCAGAACATAGCATCAGGGTGTTTTGCGCGCCAAATCGGTTATAAAAAGATCTAGCGATCGGTTTGCGTGTTCGGCGGCAGATTCGCGACCTGTGAGAAATTACAAGCTTTTTGAGAGGTCACACATAATTATAGGCCCAATATTAAATTTTTTTTAGGAGCTATTACCCCTACCACGGGAACTTTTAGGCTTTCTGTATATAAACTAATGTCTGAGATGAACCGAGTCGACAGTCAATTTAAGACGTCCTTATGACGGTCTATGTTAAAAATTCTAGTAGTGTGTCGACAACTAAGTTATAAATTTCATAAATTGTGAGATGGCAGTATAAAATAGGGAAAGTCTACGGTTCTGCATAGGACTATATGAGGAAATAAAACACTCATAAAGCAGATTGTTAACAGTTTTAAAACTTAAATTTAATTGTGTTTTAACAGCGGCAAGATGACGACCATGGAACGAAGGCAACAAGTTTCATCCTCCATCACCATGAGTGTTATGGGCTAAAGGCCTAATGGTGGGAGAAGACGAGGAGGGAGGCCTCTGGAAAGCGGTTAAAGTCATGAGTATTAAAAATTGATTTATTGATTTTGGACGAGGGGGAATCGCGAGAGATGTGTGGAACTTTGTACAGATTTTATTTGTGTGGTTTAATTTAAATTTAGGGTTTGATTTCTTAACTGACATGCGTGTAGCAATTTTTGGCATTGCGTGACAATTATGTTGTACAGTAGTTTTGTAACGTAAATATTGTCCTTTTGTATACGTAAATTTTATAGCGAAATGGCCGCATATGATTAACGTATCAATAAAAATTGTAGGCATGAATGAGAACCTAAGAACGACAATGATAAATGGACTGGATTAATGATAATGTAAAACAAAAACTAGACGTGGGGGAAAATTAGTGTTTTAGTTGCTTTTATGACTCGGGCTAATTCTGATTCCAGTAATTAATTCTTTATTGTCATTTGGACAAGTTGTGTGTCATTTATCTGAAGGGTGTGCTGGTTCATATGCTGCGACGATATCTTCGAGAGTGTGTCACGTATACTTGGGTGTAAGTGTGATGGCGTGGAAAGGTAAAGCCTGTTCTTGACTGCAACAATCATTCCGGCAAATTAGTTACCAATGGAGCTAAGTTTGACCTGGAGATGTGTTCTTGAAAATCCCTAAGAGGATGTTTTGAGATAATGTGATATTTTGTATTTACGCGTTTAACAGGTGACGATAGGCAAAGGCCGCTGGACGCTGGCTGTGGGCCAGAAGCTATATTTAGCATGGCACACATTACTACGATGGGGGAATGAATCAGCCACTTACTCAGCTATGCGATAACAGACTCGGCTGTCTCCAGCTCTGTTATGACACGTAAATGTTTGCTTTAAAGCCTGATGAGTTAAGGTTATTTTATTTGGTTTAATTTGGGGAGTTGCCATGTTGTGGATCCGAGGGTTTTTATCATGAGTACGACTTATTTGTTCATTGTTTAAACGCCAAATTTTCCGGCGTGAATTTAAAATTTGTATTTTGTTGTTGTTGGCTCTTATTCCAAGGCCATTGTGAAATGAAATGAAAATCCACAGCCTGCTTCCAGTCGACCGACCGGGTCAGGGAATGGAATGAATGAAGCCCCCATCTAGCGGCGAGGATATGAACTGTGCCGGCTGCCGAAGCCTGTCGCACTCCCCTGGGGCAATGATTAAATGAATGACAGATGAAATGAAATGATAGTGGAGAGTGTTGCTGGAATGAAATTTTGACAGGGAAAACCGGAGTACCCGGAGAAAAACCTGTCTGCCTCCGTTGTGTCCATCACAGATCTTACATGGAGTGACCGGGATTTGAGCCACGGACCCAGCGGTGAGAGGCCGGCGTGCTGCCGCCTAAGCCACGGAGGCTCTCCAAGGCCATTGTATTCATTGTAAATATAATTTGGCAACCGGCCAAACTTGTTCATGTCACGTTATGCTTTCCTAGTGTTTGAGGTATAAGACGGTAATTTCCGCAGCCCGTCTTTTAAATAATACACACGTGTATTTGGTTGTAGTAATCTAAGGTTAGAGCATGTCAGTAGTGTATTTAATTATGTAATTGTTGTTCCCACATTTCCGTAATTCGTCTTCGCAGTACGGAGTTCGTTCCCGAACCGACTGTTTTGGTCGGAAACGAGCGCCCGTCAAAGTGCTCATTACTTGAACTAGTCTTAAAACGCGTGTCGCTCATAAATATTAAATTCTTGTACTATTATTATTTGTTTGTCATTTGGATCTTGTGATCCGTATCTTTTGTTACATTGAATTAAGTGACATTGCAGTCACAACGCTTGTTTGACAGCCGTCACGCCGTGTTACCATGGTACGTCAGGCTAGTCAGTGTCAGATCTGTTCACGTGCGACTGAACTAAATTTAAGGGTGGTTTATTGTTAAGTGTTTTATGTTTGATTCAGTTATTAAATTTCATTTGTTTGTAGATCCTGTTGTTTTCTTGGCTTTGTAATAATTAGTTGACCTTATGAACCCTGGAAGTTATTTTGATAGCATAAAATCTCTAAAGCACATTCACAAGAATCCATTACGACCCCGAAACCTCCAATCTTGTCTACATGCTATTAACTAAGGGTACATAAGCGTTACTTTGGCTTCCGAACGTGTGGCATTTTGTGTTTTAGAGTAAGAAATAGATCACCGGGATGTGATAAGTTTATTAACGTAAGTTAGGCAAAGATATTACCGCCAAGTGTTTGAAAATATAAAGTCATGGAGTTTGCAGTAAAGTAAATGTGTAACAAGTTAAGTGTTTGAACTTTGATTAAAATTAGAACAAACTGTTCCAGGCGCCCAATAAATTTAAATTAGCTTTGTGTATAAAAGCCAAACTCAAAGAATTATTTGACTGGAAGGTTAGACCTTAAAAACTAATTAATACTCTATTAATAGGTTAAAATTTGTAATTGAAGTATGGCCAGGAAGATTATAACTGAATCAAAAGGGTTAAAAATTAAATGGAATAATAAGTAAATTATACTCAGTGATGCTATAGTTTGTGGGAGTAATTTAAAGTAAATGAACTGAGTATGTAAAGGGTTAATGTGTGTATATTTAATATATGTGAGCGCGCGTATCCAGGGCTCCACCCTTATGTCATTTATCTAAGTCTCAAATATATTATTGTTGTGATGGCAACTCTGGGAGAAATCCGCGAAGTGATTGAACTAGCATCCGCACGTACGAGAGAACAACTTAGTGAGATGAGAAAAGACATAACCAATGAAATACAGACACAGTTAGCGGCGAATAGTGAAGAAATGCAGACACAGTTAGCGGCAAATAGTGAAGAAATGCAGACACAGTTAGCTGCTAGCAATGATAAACAATCGGTAGAAATGCAGACACAGTTAGCGGCAAATAGTGAAGAAATGCAGACACAGTTAGCGGCTATAAATAAACAATCGGTAGAAATGCAGACACAGTTAGCGGCAAATAGTGAAGAAATGCAGACACAGTTAGCGGCTATAAATAAACAATCGGTAGAAATGCAGACACAGTTAGCGTCAAATAGTGAAGAAATGCAGACACAGTTAGCGGCTATAAATAAACAATCGGAAGAAATACAGACACAGTTAAACACAAAACTATCTGAAGTTAACGAAAATATAAATCAGAAAATCGCTACACAAAACACTCTGGTTAGTGAACAACTACATAGGCAGTCTGAGAAAAACAATGAAATGTTAAACGCACAAGACGAAAGGAACACTCAAATTTTAGCTGCGCTAACGGTAGAAATCAAAAAGCACACAAAAGAACAGCTAATCCAATTAGCAAAGGACGTTAGCACTAAGATACCAAACAATTAGGAATAATAAAAGGTATCGAAGATTCGTTTAAAAAGGAAATAAAAGGAATGGATGAGACTGTTATGGCAAAACAAGCACAAATCGAGCAATCGTGTTTGACCAACTCGTCTGAGATTAAAGAAGCACACACAAACTTAGAAAAAAGGTTTGAGAAGATCGAACGAGGGACACAGGGTATGCAAGATCAGATAATTACAGTAGATAACAATATCACGGGCTTAGAGACGGAACTCAACAAATTAGAAATACAATCAATTGAGAAATGGAAAAAGTTAGAAATTGACAAGGAAGAAATTAAACAAACATTAGAGCAGAACAACATTTCTCTGGGAGAAAGGGTAGATAAACTCGAAGACAATCAGGAGGCTAGTCAACAGGAAGTCGAAAAGCACATTGATAAATTGAAGGATAGTATTAGAAGAGATTGGACCAAGATGAGCACTGATTCGAAAGATGAACGGCTCGCAGTAAGCAAGAAGCTAGGGGAAAATAACGCGAAAATACAGGCGTTAGAAGAAAATATGAGGTTAAAATTTCAAATTCAAGAGGACCGCATGATAAAATCGGAATTGCAGTCACTAGTACATAATACGATGTTTGCAACACTATTGGAAAAGGGGAAAGGGAAGAATGCGGAAAGAGAGCACACAGTAGATAGCCACGAGCTTGGGCAAAGTCCAAGAACGATAGACACGCAAGCATTCCAGAATTATGAGGGTCGTAGCTCGACACCTCAAAACACACAACTTCCCACGCAAGTTATACAAGTCATCCGTGGAAATGAATTTAAACCGAATAAGTTTTTACCAGAGAGTGGAGGGACACCTAAAACTTACTTAACAGAACTGACAGAATATTTTGCGGACCAAAATGTTAGCTCAACGCGACAGTTAAGAATGGTTGAAAAATTTTTGGCGGGCTCACTTACGTGGTATCTTGGATTTAAGAACACATTTAAATCAATTGAAGGGTTCCAGAAGGCCTTCCTAAGCATATATTGGAGTGATTCATATCAACAAAGCTTGCGAATGGACTTATACTCGCGCAAATACCATTCCACGCATCAGATGAAATATGCAGACTTTTTCGCCATGCAACTTGTCAAATTGCAGGACCTTGATAATCCCCCGAATGAAATGGAGCTAATAACTACTATAGGAAAACAGATGCCTATTAGCGTTCAGCAATTCTTGGTGGCGACAAATATTACGACCATGGTCCAGGCAGAAGAGGTATTGAGGAGGATAGATGAAACCACCAATTACATCAATCCGAGAGAGAAACGACAGATAGAATTAGTTAATGCAGTCGAAGTAGTCAAGACACCGAACAAAAACCCGAGGTCGCAAGCTACAAACACTGGGGATAATCAAAGACGGCAGAACACAGAAGAATATGAGCCGAGATCTCAACCGAGATATGAAGATAGGGACAAAAATAATTTCAATCAGGAAGAAACTAACCGCTACCGGAACACAAACAATCAGCAGTGGCGAGATACCAAACATCATACAATAGGAATAATAATAATAACGCTCCTTATAATCGGGGATGGCGTGGAGGACACTATAATCAACAATACAGGCCAAGGGACAATAGGCGTTACAACCAACAACATAACGCACAAGATAACCAGCGGATTAAGGAGCAATCGGATCCAAGGGAGGACCGAAGAAATTGGAACGAGAGACACGCTGACCCGAAACAGTACCTGGAGACACGTAACATGGAAGGAAATAATAAGGATAAATGGGAAAGAGCAATAGATCGGCGCAAGAATCCCGACACCCACGAGGAGGAAAACGGAACACATCAAATGTTGGAGGCCATGCATGTAGAAACCCAGAGATATTTGGAGGAGCTGCATGGAGAAGAGGAAAATAGAGCAGCCGACAATAGGAAACATAAGAATAGCAGGAGAGATTCGCAGGCCGTGTCAGGCAAGGGTCTCGAAATATGGTGAAGAAATTTATCGTACGGGAATCGGAGAAGAAAAAGGGAAAAGGAAGAAGACGGCAACGCGGGAGAGAAGAAGGAGAAGACATCACGGGAGAATGGAGAAAAGACAGGAGCGGCTTAAGGAAGTTAGACTAGGGGTGAGGAATTTAGGTAACAACACCTACAGAGTCCGGGAGGTGAACACAGGAAACATGGCAGTGTTTAATATTACAAACTTAAAAATTGTATCATCAGAGAGAGCCATACGAACCGAGAAATAATGTTACTGCAACAAATTAAACATTCGCGTGATAACATACAACAAAATATACGGGGGTACAATAGTAGTGAATGCGCTCGAAAGACAGTCTTGACGTGTTTACAAATTCAGGCGGAAGTTGTAAGTGAGCAATGTTGATGTTTTGAAAGAGTGAGAGGGGAGACGAGTAGCGAGGGGAGAGGCCGGAGGGCACGAGCTTACAGGAATTCACTAATGAGTTTGGAGCGTGACGGCTACTGAAACAGACACAGGCGGACAGTCACTTATATTTTGAGGGTGACCAGCAAATTCAAATTTGTGCCAGAAAAGTTAAGGGTGTGAAATCGACTTCATACTGAGTTCGAATTTTATCAACTAGGGGTCAGATGAACCCTTATCATTGTGTCCAATAATAATGTTTCATATTTATTAAAAACGTTGGAAATATTAAATACATGATATGCTGGATATTTGAGTAAAATTTATGTAGCAAGCAAACTGGACTTGGCAAGATGGGCTACGTGCTCTGTGGAAGCTATCGACAGTCTCACAACCAATGCTATTCTTATTCTTCTGAGGAAATCAGGTATGACGCTGAGGCATACTTGACCCTCAGCAGGCCATGATGCTTTGTCCACGGCAGGGAGTGAGAGAGAGGAGAAGTGTCGTGACGTCAAAATAAGGGCGGGATTTGTAATGTCAGAACTCCGACGCCAACTTAACCGACAAATGAGAGAGGAGGACGCCAGAACATAGCATCAGGGTGTTTTGCGCGCCAAATCGGTTATAAAAAGATCTAGCGATCGGTTTGCATGTTCGGCGGCAGATTCGCGACCTGTGAGAAATTACAAGCTTCTTGAGAGGTCACACATAATTATAGGCCCAATATTAAAATTTCTTTAGGAGCTATTACCCCTACCACGGGAACTTTTAGGCTTTCTGTATATAAACTAATGTCTGAGGTGAACCGGGGCACTCCTAATTATTCTTCGACAGTCAATTTAAGACGTCCTTATGACGGTCTATGTTAAAAATTCTAGTTGTGTGTCGACAACTAAGTTATAAATTTCATAAATTGTGAGATGGCAGTTAGCCATAAAATAGGGAAAGTCTACGGTTCTGCATAGGACTATATGAGGAAATAAAATACTCATAAAGCAGATAGTTAACAGTTTTAAAACTTTAATTTAAATGTGTTTTAACAGCGGCAAGATGACGACCATGGAAAGAAGGCAACAAGTTTCATCCTCCATCACCATGAGTGTTATGGGCTAAAGGCCTAATGGTGAGAGATGACGAGGCGGGAGGCCTCTGGAAAGCGGTTTAAGTGATGAGTATTAAAAATTGATTTATTGATTTTGGACGAGGGGGAATCGCGAGAGATGTGTGGAACTTTGTACAGATTTTATTTGTGTGGTTTAATTTAAATTTAGGGTTTGATTTCTTAACTGACATGCGTGTAGTAATTTTTGGCATTGCGTGACAATTATGTTGTGCAGTAGTTTTGTGACTTAAATATTGTCCTTATGTATACGTAAATTTTATGGCGAAATGGCCGCATATGATTAACGTATCAATAAAAATTGTAGGCATGAATGAGAACCTAGGAACGACAATGATAAATGGACTGGATTAATGATAATGTAAAACAAAAACTAGACGTGGGGGAAAATTGGTGTTTTAGTTGCTTTTATAACTCGGGCTAATTCTGATTCCAGTAATTAATTCTTTATTGTCATTTGGACAAGTTGTGTGTCATTTATCTGAAGGGTGTGCTGGTTCATATGCTGCGACGATATCTTCGAGAGTGTGTCACGTATACTTGGGTGTAAATGAGATGGCGAGGAAAGGTAAAGACTGTTCTTGACTGCAACAATAATTCCGGCAAATTAGTTACCAATGGGGCTAAGTTTGACCTGGAGATGTGTTCTTGAAAATCCCTGAGAGGATGTTTTGAGATCATGTGATATTTTGTATTTACGCATTTAACAGGTGACGATAGGCAAAGGTCGCTGGATGCTGGCTGTGGGCCAGAAACTATATTTAGCGTGGCACACATTACTACGATGGTGGAATGAATCAGCCACTTACTCAGATATGCGATAACAGAGTCGGCTGTCTCCAGCTCTGTTATGACACGTAAATGTTTGCTTTAAAGCCTGATGAGTTAAGGTTAGTAGTGTATTTGCAGGGGTTCTAATGCCACCGGCACCGCCACCGCTGGAATACTAAAATGGTAATATCTCGCGAACCAATCAGGCTAGAGACTTGTACGAGGTGTCAAATTACTCAAGCGAACACCCCCTTTCCATTGGACAACATATTTCAACCCCAGAAATAAAACCTACCCTACTAGGGGGTGAAATTGAATTTTTTAGAGAATCTCTCTTTCCAATTGCAACATGTGAGAGTTTGAATGCCGATATGGAATGTAACGTTGTTCTGCAAACCAATAATCAAAGAGGGGCATGTTAGGCCTTGAGGTGAGAGCCCCTGTTATTGTTGACGAGCCCCCTGCTGTCGGGGCCCCTGTTGATGGGTTATTGTTGACAGGTCCTTGTGGACGAGTCCTTGTGGGCAGGTCCTTATAAACAGGTCCTTGTCGACGAGTCCTTGTGGACAAGTCTGTGTGGACAGGTCCTTGTGGACAAGTCCTTGTGGACGAGTCCTTGTCCCTTTGGACTGATCCCTTTGGACGGGTCCCTTTGGCCTGGTTCCTACGGACTAGCCCATGAATTTATTTAAATTATGTCAAAGGGCCTAACTACATTTTGTGTGTGTTGAATTGACGTTGTTCACTAATCCCCCACTACTATAATGGGATAACGATATGAAAGGAAAGTGACGAAATACATGTGAACATACAAGGGATCTAACTTGGTGGATGGATGTGTTCTAACGAGCCATTTGTAGTTGAAAGAGAATAATACATGTTCTTAAGATGTTCAAACTGAGGAGATGACACGTGCAGTAAGACGTCTTGTTACTTCCTGTGTCATATTACAGACATGACAGAGAGCGCGCAGATCTGTTGCTATGACTAACACTGCTGTAATTTGAAACCGCAAGTGTTCATTAAGACAATGGATGATGATCATGCAAAGTTAGCAGTTATTGGATATTACACAGGTGTTCCTTCCGGTGTCATGTTGCTGACATACCAGAGAGCGCACACTGCTGTTGCTATGACTGACACTGCAGTAATTTGAAACCCCATGTGTTGATTAAGACAATGGGTGATGATCATGCAAAGTCAGCAGTCATTGGATACCACACAGGTGTTCCTAGTGTACTTTGGACTCTCAACTGTATTGGGAAAGGAATTGCAATGATCTGTAAAAAACTGCTGACACGAGCGATGAGAGTTTATATAAGAGGAGTGTCATATATCTCCCTACTGTCAGTCTTTATTACTCGCTTTGAGTGAACAGTGCTCTATTACTGCTCAAGAGTTGTAAAAAAAAGCCGTTTTGGTAGAAAATCATTAAATTATTTTTCAAGGTAAGTACTTATTATTAATGGATTGTAGTCTTTTATTACTAATTGATGTTGAAGTTATTGATTGGAATGTATTTATCGATTGATTGATTGATTGATTGATTGATTGATTGATTTGTTTACAGATAATTGGGTACCTGTAGGTTACCAGATTCCTACAATCTGTTCATTCAGTGACAGCAGTTGATAAATTATAAAAAGGTAAGTGCCCCCTCTAATAACTTTTAAACAGTTAGAGTGATATTTTCCAATGTTCACCCCTACATGTTAGTGAAAATTGTATATTTGGCAGTCAAAAGATGGAACTACTTGACCATGGTGTGTAAAGCTAATTTTGTAGGTTAGATTTTGATTACCGCTCTATTAAGTCTGAATGTTCATTGCTAGGTGTCAGTAACAGAGGGAATATTTAAAGACTTAACCTCAGT
Source organism: Meconema thalassinum (assembly GCA_946902985.2). Taxonomy (NCBI): domain Eukaryota; kingdom Metazoa; phylum Arthropoda; class Insecta; order Orthoptera; family Tettigoniidae; genus Meconema; species Meconema thalassinum. Next base: position 483,372,967 of record OX336391.1, read on the forward strand.
TCACCTAACATAACCTAACTTTACCTAACTTAACCTTGTCATGTGACATGTTTTACAATTTTAAACTTGTTTTAAGACTGGCTATGACGTTACACTTAGCTCACTTAACTGGCGATCGCTGGTTTCTATCACGTGACATGTTCTACAAGTTTAGACTTGTTTTAAGACTGGCTATGACGTCACACTTAGCTCACTTAACTGGCGATCGCTGGTTTCTATCACGTGACATGTTCTACAAGTTTAGACTTGCTTTAAGACTGGCTATGACGCCACACTTAGCTCACTTAACTGGCGACCGCTGGTTTCTACCACTCTATCAAGTTCCAATGTTCACTGCTAGGTGTCAGTGACAGTGGTATATAGTAACCCCCAGTTAGAACTACATAAAGTTAGACTTGCTAGGAGTTCACAGATCGATTTAAATACCCTGCTATAACCATTGACTGGAATATAATTAAACTATTTATATTATACTTTTTGTTTTATCTTTTATTAACATTGATGATTTCTTTCTTTTATAGATAACTTGGAAAGTAATCATCATGTTCAAGTGTGGTGACTGTAAGAAACAGTTCTCAAGACCTGACAGCTTTCAACGTCATGCAAGTACAAAACATAATCAGAAAATGTTTGTATGCAGTCATTGTGCTACAACATTTAACAGACAGGATAGTCTTACACGACATGTAAATTTAAAACATGTCAGTACTGCACCATTTTCGTGTTCAGTTTGCGAACTTGGTTTTTCTGCTGTAAAGCGATATCAATTCCACATAGTTGAAATGCATGGAGAACAACAGGAATTGAAATCTGTAAAACCATCAACTAGCACGGAACCTTTAAATGAATGTGATGCTCAAAAGCGTAAACGTTCTCAAGATTGTGAAAATAGTTGTGCAACAAAAAGAAAGAAGAATGGTGAACCTTCGATAACACATTGTGATGTATGTAATATAGATATACCTTCTTCATTCATTCATGGACATTTACGCAGTATTCATCATAAAAATAACGCTTGCCATGAAAGAAATTCTGGAAATGTTCAACAAATTGGTAGTGCATTTAAAAGTCGAATTGCTAGTTATAGACTTTATAGTAAAGAAAAAACTCAAAGTATTGAATCATTTTTAAAAAATGTTCAACCTACTGTGTTTGGCTTAGTAGAAAATGTTTTATTAGAGCATAAAACAATTAAAATGAATTTTGAACTTTTTGGCCTCTATGTAAAAACTGGGAGCGAAGGTGAAATTACGGATATCAAATCCTTTAATACAAAAAACATAATTGTTAGCGAATCAACTAATATTAGTGATATATACCAAAATATTTCAAGTGCTATCATTGTGAAGAGTGAAGAGTTCCAGGAAAGGGAGTCAGGCTGGGCATTGGTTGAAGTACTTTATTTAGAAACCAACCTGAATAAATATAACCCCCTTCGAGCATCATCATACATTGATTTGCCAGAATGGATCAAACGAAAGAAAGCTGTTGTGAACGTTTTGAATAATGATGACGCATGTTTTGCGTGGGCTGTAACCTCAGCTCTCTATCCAGCAGTGAGGGACACGATGAGAACATCATCTTATCCTCACTATTCTTCAGTGTTAGATTTAAAAGAAATAAAATTTCCTATGGCGATAAAAGACATTCAACGTTTTGAAAAGCTGAACAATGTAAGTATTAATGTGTATGAAATTGAAAATAAGAGTATAGTTGGTCCTCTATATTATACTCAGGAAAAAAAGAATGCTCATGTAAATTTACTGTACATAACCGAAGGTGAAAATGCTCACTATTGCTGGATAAAACATTTCAGTAGACTTGTTGGTAGTCAACTATCAAAATATAAGACTAAAAAGTGGTTGTGTGATGGCTGTTTGCTATATTTCAGAAAAGAGGACCAACTAACTCAACATCAAAAATGGGGGTGTAATCATGTGTGTACGGTATTACCGACTCCTAAAAATAACATTCTAAAATTTAAGGATTATGAGAAACAGCTTCGAGTACCATTTGTTATATATGCTGACTTTGAAGCTTTGCTAAAACCATTTAATACATGTTCATCGAATCCAGCCCAACCTTTTACCAACACTACTCACAGTCATGAACCTTTTAGCTTTGCATATTATATTAAATGTAGTTACAATGACTCATTAAATAAGTTTGAGCTCTATAGAGGACCTGATGCACCTAAAGTTTTTATGGAAAGGCTTGAGAAAGATGCCATCCGTATATCCTCTATTTTAAATACGATCATTCCAATGGAGCCACTAACTTCATTAGAGCAAATGAATTTTGAAACTGAAACTAATTGTTTTATATGTGGTGAATGTTTATATGCAGACAGGGTTCGCGATCATGACCATTTAACAGGAAAATATCGTGGTGCTGCTCACCAAGAATGTAATTTAAATTATAGAGTAAGTAATTCATTCCGGTCATTCTACACAACGGTAGCAAATACGATAACCACTTTATCGTTAAAGAATTTGGAGCTTCAGATGTGAAAATTGATGTGATTGCAAATAATAAGGAACAATACATATCGTTCACAAAATACATTAAAACTAGCAATAAAAAAACATTAAACTGCGATTTTTAGATTCATTCCGCTTTATGTCGAGTAGTCTTGATAAGCTGGCTAGTAATTTAAAATCAGATCAGTTTCTTGAAATTCAACGTGTCTTTCCTAAAGAAGATGATTTTAATTTGATTCGTCAAAAGGGCATATTCCCTTATGAATATATTAACTGTGTGGAACGTCTTGAGGAGTGTTCTTTACCACCGAAAGATGCATTTTACAGTTCCTTAAACACAAGTCATATCAGTGATCAGGAATATTTACATGCACAACGTGTATGGACACAGTTCCACATTCAAACTTTAGGAGAATTTTCAGACATATATTTGAAGACAGATGTGTTATTATTAGCAGATGTTTTTGAAAATTTTCGGAATGTTTGTATGAAAACTTATGACCTTGATCCTTGTCAGTATTTCACAGCTCCTGGGTTAAGTTTTAGTTCAATGTTGAAAAAAACGAAAGTAAATTTAGAATTAATGACTGATATAGACATGATCAATTTTATAAAATCATCAATTCGAGGTGGATTAAGCCAATGTAGTGGACGGTACTCTAAAGCGAATAATAAATACATGCCTAGCTACAACCCTTGTGAAGAGTCAAAGTATATTGTCTACCTCGATGCAAATAACCAATATGGTTGGGCTATGAGTCAATATATACCACTGAAAGATTTTCGCTGGCTGACACAACCTGAAATTGATGTCTTACATGTTGACACTCTTAATGATAACGATGATAAAGGATATATTTTAGAGGTAAATCTTGAGTACCCTAAAGAGTTACATGATGATCATAATGATTTACCATTTTGTCCTGAGAATATGAAATCTCCACACATCACATCACGAACAAAAATGTTAATTGCTAATGTAAATGATAAATGTAAATATGTAATACATTATCAAAACTTGAAACAGTGTCTACAGCATGGATTGAAGTTAACTAAAATTCATCGCGTATTGCAGTTTCATCAGTCAGCATGGCTCAAACCGTATATTGATCTAAACAATAATTTAAGAACACAGTCAACAAACGCGTTTGAAAAAGATTTTTATAAACTCATGAATAATAGTATTTTTGGAAAGACTATGGAGAATGTTGATAAACGAGTTGATGTAAAGCTGATAACAAAGTGGGAGAATGATGGTAAAAGGTATGGTGCGAGCAACTTAATAAGCAAGCCTAACTTTCATAGCTGTTCAATTATTCATGAGGATTTAGTTGTAATACAAATGAATCGTCTTAAAGTAACTTACAACAAACCCATATATGTGGGTTACACCATTCTGGAATTGTCAAAAACACTTATGTATGAATTTCACTATGATTATGTAAAGAAAAACTATCTTGATAATGCTAAATTACTCTACACAGACACAGATTCTTTTATTTATGAGTTTAAAACTGATGAATTTTATGAGGATATCAAAACTGAGCTAAATAGGTTTGATACAAGTGACTATCCCGAGGATAATATTTACCATTTACCTCTAGTAAACAAAAAGGTTCTTGGGAAATTTAAGGATGAATGTGCTGGTGTTATTATAGACACCTTTGTAGGCACAAAATCTAAATCATACAGCTATATGACAATTGATGATGTAGTAGTAAAAAAGTTAAAAGGAGTGAAAAAGAATGTTGTTAGTAAAGAGTTAGATATAAGTGATTATAAAAACTGTATAGTTAGTAACCCACCTGTATTATATAAGAAAATGTATGTATTTAGAAGTAAAAATCATCAACTACATACCAATTTGCTGAACAAAGTTGCTTTAAGTAATGAAGACAACAAACGATTCATTATACCCAACACATTTGATACTCTTGCTTGGGGAAACAGTCGCATTGACGACTATTACTTTACTTAAGTCTAATGATCACTATATTGTAATATTTGTAGTGTGTTTTATATTGTAATAATTTTTGTAAAAACTGTAAGTAGAATGTATAATGTTAGGCTACTGTAGTTTAGTAAAAATAAGATAAGTAATACATTTTAGTGTAAAATGTTTTGCTTTTGTATATTACGAAAAAGATTTTAAAAAATGTACAGAATGTGTGAACTAAACAAGGGAAATGTAAAAAATGTAAAATGGAAATTGTAAATATCCATGTATGAAAAAGTGAAATGGCTATCACCATTTTAAAATTAAAATACATTGTGATCTGGTAAACCTTGTTTTTATTTCACAACAACAAAAATGTACAGAATGTGTAAACTAAACAAGGGGAATGTAAAAGAATGTAAAGTGGAAATTGTAAATATTCATGTGTGAAAAAAATGAAATGGCTATCACCATTTTTAAAAATAAAAGACATTGTGATCTGGTAAACCTTGTTTTCATTTCACAACAAATAGGGCTTTACAAAAATAGAATACAAAGAAATGCCAATTCCTCAATCCTTTTCATTGTTCATGTCCACTCATCATTAACTTTCCTTTTATAGCCAACCTCTCCCCCACTGAGACATCACAGGATGTCAATCGTTGATTAGCTCTTTTCAACAATACTTTATCCACTACACGTCTTAAAGCAGAATGACTATGACGATAAGAAAGGTCGTGTTCTTTACATGCTTGATCCAAAGAATTAATAGATATTCACTTAGCATAGGGTCTTGCGACCATGATTTTGGTACATGTTGCCTGATTTCTTTCACGGTATTGTCTGTCACATAATAAATGAACAACTTAGAGAATACTAATAATTCTTCTTTGGTAAAACTATCTGCATATCGAGGGCAGATAACCTTGTAGTTCCACCCTGAAAAAACAACAACACTACCTCTTGCATAGTATGTGATGTTGATGACTCCTGAGACGTGGAAGATGAATTAAACATAACTTTTACAACAAGTTGCTCAATAAACAATGCACAATCTTGAGTCACAGTATTTTTTTTTCATAAAACGTGATAGCAAAACACTATTGATTATCATTCAGCATTAGAGTTCTATATGAAATAGATAAGAAAAGGGTCATACTATACTTTTATATAGGTAATAATCGGATCATACTATACTCTCAACTACCCTAGTTACAACTACGTTTCAAGGTCACTCTCTTGAACATTGTCGGAGACTATCGATAAACACTTATGTTCACACGGCACACTCTTGCGGCGCGCGCGAGCATGAATAATTCAGGATGATGTTAATGGCTTATGTGGATGGCTTAGGTTGGTGGCTTATGGCGGCGTTTATGGTGGCCTTTGTTGGTGGCTTACGGTGGCTTATGTTGGTGGCTTACGGTGGTGGCTTATGGCGGTGGTTTATGGTGGCCTTTGTTGGTGGCTTACGGTGGTGGCTTATGGTGGCTTATGTTGGTGGCTTACGGTGGTGGCTTATGGCGGTGGCTTATGGTGGCTTATGTTGGAGGCTTACGGTGGTGGCTTATGTTGGTGGCTTACGGTGGTGGCTTATGGTGGTGGTTTATGGTGGCTTTTGTTGGTGGCTTATAGTGGCTTATGTTGATGGCTTTTGTTGGTGGCTTACGGTGGTGGCTTATGGTGGCTTATGTTGGTGGCTTACGGTGGTGGCTTATGGGGGACGGGTCCTTGTTGACGGGTCCCTGTGGCGGGCCCCCTTTGTCATAATTTGGATAAAATGCAAGGGCCAGTCCATAGGGATCAGTCCAAAGGACCCGCCCACAGGGACCCGTCAACAAGGACCCGTCCCCCATAAGCCACCACCGTAAGCCACCAACATAAGCCACCATAAGCCACCACCGTAAGCCACCAACAAAAGCCATCAACATAAGCCACTATAAGCCACCAACAAAAGCCACCATAAACCACCACCATAAGCCATCACCGTAAGCCACCAACATAAGCCACCACCGTAAGCCTCCAACATAAGCCACCATAAGCCACCGCCATAAGCCACCACCGTAAGCCACCAACATAAGCCACCATAAGCCACCACCGTAAGCCACCAACAAAGGCCACCATAAACCACCGCCATAAGCCACCACCGTAAGCCACCAACATAAGCCACCGTAAGCCACCAACAAAAGCCACCATAAACGCCGCCATAAGCCACCAACCTAAGCCATCCACATAAGCCATTAACATCATCCTGAATTATTCATGCTCGCGCGCGCCGCAAGAGTGTGCCGTGTGAACATAAGTGTTTATCGATAGTCTCCGACAATGTTCAAGAGAGTGACCTTGAAACGTAGTTGTAACTAGGGTAGTTGAGAGTATAGTATGATCCGATTATTACCTATATAAAAGTATAGTATGACCCTTTTCTTATCTATTTCATATAGAACTCTAATGCTGAATGATAATCAATAGTGTTTTGCTATCACGTTTTATGAAAAAAAAATACTGTGACTCAAGATTGTGCATTGTTTATTGAGCAACTTGTTGTAAAAGTTATGTTTAATTCATCTTCCACGTCTCAGGAGTCATCAACATCACATACTATGCAAGAGGTAGTGTTGTTGTTTATTCAGGGTGGAACTACAAGGTTATCTGCCCTCGATATGCAGATAGTTTTACCAAAGAAGAATTATTAGTATTCTCTAAGTTGTTCATTTATTATGTGACAGACAATACCGTGAAAGAAATCAGGCAACATGTACCAAAATCATGGTCGCAAGACCCTATGCTAAGTGAATATCTATTAATTCTTTGGATCAAGCATGTAAAGAACACGACCTTTCTTATCGTCATAGTCATTCTGCTTTAAGACGTGTAGTGGATAAAGTATTGTTGAAAAGAGCTAATCAACGTTTGACATCCTGTGATGTCTCAGTGGGGGAGAGGTTGGCTATAAAAGGAAAGTTAATGATGAGTGGACATGAACAATGAAAAGGATTGAGGAATTGGCATTTCTTTGTATTCTATTTTTGTAAGGCCCTATTTGTTGTGAAATGAAAACAAGGTTTACCAGATCACAATGTCTTTTATTTTTAAAAATGGTGATAGCCATTTCATTTTTTTCACACGTGAATATTTACAATTTCCACTTTACATTTTTTTACATTCCCCTTGTTTAGTTTACACATTCTGTACATTTTTGTTGTTGTGAAATAAAAACAAGGTTTACCAGATCACAATGTATTTTAATTTTAAAATGGTGATAGCCATTTCACTTTTTCATACATGGATATTTACAATTTCCATTTTACATTTTTTACATTTCCCTTGTTTAGTTCACACATTCTGTACATTTTTTAAAATCTTTTTCGTAATATACAAAAGCAAAACATTTTACACTAAAATGTATTACTTATCTTATTTTTACTAAACTACAGTAGCCTAACATTATACATTCTACTTACAGTTTTTACAAAAATTATTACAATATAAAACACACTACAAATATTACAATATAGTGATCATTAGACTTAAGTAAAGTAATAGTCGTCAATGCGACTGTTTCCCCAAGCAAGAGTATCAAATGTGTTGGGTATAATGAATCGTTTGTTGTCTTCATTACTTAAAGCAACTTTGTTCAGCAAATTGGTATGTAGTTGATGATTTTTACTTCTAAATACATACATTTTCTTATATAATACAGGTGGGTTACTAACTATACAGTTTTTATAATCACTTATATCTAACTCTTTACTAACAACATTCTTTTTCACTCCTTTTAATTTTTTTACTACTACATCATCAATTGTCATATAGCTGTATGATTTAGATTTTGTGCCTACAAAGGTGTCTATAATAATACCAGCACATTCATCCTTAAATTTCCCAAGAACCTTTTTGTTTACTAGAGGTAAATGGTAAATATTATCCTCGGGATAGTCACTTGTATCAAACCTATTTAGCTCAGTTTTGATATCCTCATAAAAATCATCAGTTTTAAACTCATAAATAAAAGAATCTGTGTCTGTGTAGAGTAATTTAGCATTATCAAGATAGTTTTTCTTTACATAATCATAGTGAAATTCATACATAAGTGTTTTTGACAATTCCAGAATGGTGTAACCCACATATATGGGTTTGTTGTAAGTTACTTTAAGACGATTCATTTGTATTACAACTAAATCCTCATGAATAATTGAACAGCTATGAAAGTTAGGCTTGCTTATTAAGTTGTTCGCACCATACCTTTTACCTTCATTCTCCCACTTTGTTATCAGCTTTACATCAACTCGTTTATCAACATTCTCCATAGTCTTTCCAAAAACACTATTATTCATGAGTTTATAAAAATCTTTTTCAAACGCGTTTGTTGACTGTGTTCTTAAATTATTGTTTAGATCAATATACGGTTTGAGCCATGCTGACTGATGAAACTGCAATACGCGATGAATTTTAGTTAACTTCAATCCATGCTGTAGACACTGTTTCAAGTTTTGATAATGTATTACATATTTACATTTATCATTTACATTAGCAATTAACATTTTTGTTCGTGATGTGATGTGTGGAGATTTCATATTCTCAGGACAAAATGGTAAATCATTATGATCATCATGTAACTAGGGTACTCAAGATTTACCTCTAAAATATATCCTTTATCATCGTTATCATTAAGAGTGTCAACATGTAAGACATCAATTTCAGGTTGTGTCAGCCAGCGAAAATCTTTCAGTGGTAGATATTGACTCATAGCCCAACCATATTGGTTATTTGCATCGAGGTAGACAATATACTTTGACTCTTCACAAGGGTTGTAGCTAGGCATGTATTTATTATTCGCTTTAGAGTACCGTCCACTACATTGGCTTAATCCACCTCGAATTGATGATTTTATAAAATTGATCATGTCTATATCAGTCATTAATTCTAAATTTACTTTCGTTTTTTTCAACATTGAACTAAAACTTAACCCAGGAGCTGTGAAATACTGACAAGGATCAAGGTCATAAGTTTTCATACAAACATTCCGAAAATTTTCAAAAACATCTGCTAATAATAACACATCTGTCTTCAAATATATGTCTGAAAATTCTCCTAAAGTTTGAATGTGGAACTGTGTCCATACACGTTGTGCATGTAAATATTCCTGATCACTGATATGACTTGTGTTTAAGGAACTGTAAAATGCATCTTTCGGTGGTAAAGAACACTCCTCAAGACGTTCCACACAGTTAATATATTCATAAGGGAATATGCCCTTTTGACGAATCAAATTAAAATCATCTTCTTTAGGAAAGACACGTTGAATTTCAAGAAACTGATCTGATTTTAAATTACTAGCCAGCTTATCAAGACTACTCGACATAAAGCGGAATGAATCTAAAAATCGCAGTTTAATGTTTTATTGCTAGTTTTAATGTATTTTGTGAACGATATGTATTGTTCCTTATTATTTGCAATCACATCAATTTTCACATCTGAAGCTCCAAATTCTTTAACGATAAAGTGGTTATCGTATTTGCTACCGTTGTGTAGAATGACCGGAATGAATTTACTTACTCTATAATTTAAATTACATTCTTGGTGAGCAGCACCACGATATTTTCCTGTTAAATGGTCATGATCGCGAACCCTGTCTGCATATAAACATTCACCACATATAAAACAATTAGTTTTAGTTTCAAAATTCGTTTTCTCTAATGAAGTTAGTGGCTCCATTGGAATGATCGTATTTAAAATAGAGGATATACGGATGGCATCTTTCTCAAGCCTTTCCATAAAAACTTTAGGTGCATCAGGTCCTCTATAGAGCTCAAACTTATTTAATGAGTCATTGTAACTACATTTAATATAATATGCAAAGCTAAAAGGTTCATGACTGTGAGTAGTGTTGGTAAAAGGTTGGGCTGGATTCGATGAACATGTATTAAATGGTTTTAGCAAAGCTTCAAAGTCAGCATATATAACAAATGGTACTCGAAGCTGTTTCTCATAATCCTTAAATTTTAGAATGTTATTTTTAGGAGTCGGTAATACCGTACACACATGATTACACCCCCATTTTTGATGTTGAGTTAGTTGGTCCTCTTTTCTGAAATATAGCAAACAGCCATCACACAACCACTTTTTAGTCTTATATTTTGATAGTTGACTACCAACAAGTCTACTGAAATGTTTTATCCAGCAATAGTGAGCATTTTCACCTTCGGTTATGTACAGTAAATTTACATGAGCATTCTTTTTTTCCTGAGTATAATATAGAGGACCAACTATACTCTTATTTTCAATTTCATACACATTAATACTTACATTGTTCAGCTTTTCAAAACGTTGAATGTCTTTTATCGCCATAGGAAATTTTATTTCTTTTAAATCTAACACTGAAGAATAGTGAGGATAAGATGATGTTCTCATCGTGTCCCTCACTGCTGGATAGAGAGCTGAGGTTACAGCCCACGCAAAACATGCGTCATCATTATTCAAAACGTTCACAACAGCTTTCTTTCGTTTGATCCATTCTGGCAAATCAATGTATGATGATGCTCGAAGGGGGTTATATTTATTCAGGTTGGTTTCTAAATAAAGTACTTCAACCAATGCCCAGCCTGACTCCCTTTCCTGGAACTCTTCACTCTTCACAATGATAGCACTTGAAATATTTTGGTATATATCACTAATATTAGTTGATTCGCTAACAATTATGTTTTTTGTATTAAAGGATTTGATATCCGTAATTTCACCTTCGCTCCCAGTTTTTACATAGAGGCCAAAAAGTTCAAAATTCATTTTAATTGTTTTATGCTCTAATAAAACATTTTCTACTAAGCCAAACACAGTAGGTTGAACATTTTTTAAAAATGATTCAATACTTTGAGTTTTTTCTTTACTATAAAGTCTATAACTAGCAATTCGACTTTTAAATGCACTACCAATTTGTTGAACATTTCCAGAATTTCTTTCATGGCAAGCGTTATTTTTATGATGAATACTGCGTAAATGTCCATGAATGAATGAAGAAGGTATATCTATATTACATACATCACAATGTGTTATCGAAGGTTCACCATTCTTCTTTCTTTTTGTTGCACAACTATTTTCACAATCTTGAGAACGTTTACGCTTTTGAGCATCACATTCATTTAAAGGTTCCGTGCTAGTTGATGGTTTTACAGATTTCAATTCCTGTTGTTCTCCATGCATTTCAACTATGTGGAATTGATATCGCTTTACAGCAGAAAAACCAAGTTCGCAAACTGAACACGAAAATGGTGCAGTACTGACATGTTTTAAATTTACATGTCGTGTAAGACTATCCTGTCTGTTAAATGTTGTAGCACAATGACTGCATACAAACATTTTCTGATTATGTTTTGTACTTGCATGACGTTGAAAGCTGTCAGGTCTTGAGAACTGTTTCTTACAGTCACCACACTTGAACATGATGATTACTTTCCAAGTTATCTATAAAAGAAAGAAATCATCAATGTTAATAAAAGATAAAACAAAAAGTATAATATAAATAGTTTAATTATATTCCAGTCAATGGTTATAGCAGGGTATTTAAATCGATCTGTGAACTCCTAGCAAGTCTAACTTTATGTAGTTCTAACTGGGGGTTACTATATACCACTGTCACTGACACCTAGCAGTGAACATTGGAACTTGATAGAGTGGTAGAAACCAGCGGTCGCCAGTTAAGTGAGCTAAGTGTGGCGTCATAGCCAGTCTTAAAGCAAGTCTAAACTTGTAGAACATGTCGCGTGATAGAAACCAGCGATCGCCAGTTAAGTGAGCTAAGTGTGACGTCATAGCCAGTCTTAAAACAAGTCTAAACTTGTAGAACATGTCACGTGATAGAAACCAGCGATCGCCAGTTAAGTGAGCTAAGTGTAACGTCATAGCCAGTCTTAAAACAAGTTTAAAATTGTAAAACATGTCACATGACAAGGTTAAGATAGGTAAAGTTAGGTTATGTTAGGTGAACTGAGGTTAAGTCTTTAAATATTCCCTCTGTCACTGACACCTAGCAATGAACATTCAGACTTAATAGAGCGGTAATCAAAATCTAACCTACAAAATTAGCATTGCACACCATGGTCAAGTAGTTCCATCTTTTGACTGCCAAATATACAATTTTCACTAACATGTAGGGGTGAACATTGGAAAATATCACTCTAACTGTTTAAAAGTTATTAGAGGGGGCACTTACCTTTTTATAATTTATCAACTGCTGTCACTGAATGAACAGATTGTAGGAATCTGGTAACCTACAGGTACCCAATTATCTGTAAACAAATCAATCAATCAATCAATCAATCAATCAATCAATCGATAAATACATTCCAATCAATAACTTCAACATCAATTAGTAATAAAAGACTACAATCCATTAATAATAAGTACTTACCTTGAAAAATAATTTAATGATTTTCTACCAAAACGGCTTTTTTTACAACTCTTGAGCAGTAATAGAGCACTGTTCACTCAAAGCGAGTAATAAAGACTGACAGTAGGGAGATATGTGACACTCCTCTTATATAAACTCTCATCGCTCGTGTCAGCAGTTTTTACAGATCATTGCAATTCCTTTCCCAATACAGTTGAGAGTCCAAAGTACACTAGGAACACCTGTGTGGTATCCAATGACTGCTGACTTTGCATGATCATCACCCATTGTCTTAATCAACACATGGGGTTTCAAATTACTGCAGCGTCAGTCATAGCAACAGCAGTGTGCGCTCTCTGGTATGTCAGCAACATGACACCGGAAGGAACACCTGTGTAATATCCAATAACTGCTAACTTTACATGATCATCATCCATTGTCTTAATGAACACTTGCGGTTTCAAATTACAGCAGTGTTAGTCATAGCAACAGATCTGCGCGCTCTCTGTCATGTCTGTAATATGACACAGGAAGTAACAAGACGTCTTACTGCACGTGTCATCTCCTCAGTTTGAACATCTTAAGAACATGTATTATTCTCTTTCAACTACAAATGGCTCGTTAGAACACATCCATCCACCAAGTTAGATCCCTTGTATGTTCACATGTATTTCGTCACTTTCCTTTCATATCGTTATCCCATTATAGTAGTGGGGGATTAGTGAACAACGTCAATTCAACACACACAAAATGTAGTTAGGCCCTTTGACATAATTTAAATAAATTCATGGGCTAGTCCGTAGGAACCAGGCCAAAGGGACCCGTCCAAAGGGATCAGTCCAAAGGGACAAGGACTCGTCCACAAGGACTTGTCCACAAGGACCTGTCCACACAGACTTGTCCACAAGGACTCGTCCACAAGGACCTGTCCATAAGGACCTGCCCACAAGGACTCGTCCACAAGGACCTGTCAACAATAACCCATCAACAGGGGCCCCGACAGCAGGGGGCTCGTCAACAATAACAGGGGCTCTCACCTCAAGGCCTAACATGCCCCTCTTTGATTATTGGTTTGCAGAACAACGTTACATTCCATATCGGCATTCAAACTCTCACATGTTGCAATTGGAAAGAGAGATTCTCTAAAAAATTCAATTTCACCCCCTAGTAGGGTAGGTTTTATTTTTGGGGTTGAAATATGTTGTCCAATGGAAAGGGGGTGTTCGCCTGAGTAATTTGACACCTCGTACAAGTCTCTAGCCTGATTGGTTCGCGAGATATTGCCATTTTAGTATTCCAGCGGTGGCGGTGGCGGTGGCATTAGAACCCCTGCAAATACACTACTAAGGTTATTTTATTTGGTTTAATTTGGGGAGTTACCATGTTGTGGATCCGAGGGTTTTATCATGAGTACGACTTATTTGTTCATTGTTTAAACGCCAAATTTTCCAGCGTGAATTTAAAATTTGTATTTTGTTGTTGTTGGCTCTTATTCCAAGGCCATTGTATTCGTTGTAAATATAATTTGGCAACCGGCCAAACTTGTTCATGTCACGTTATCTTTCCTACTGTGTGAGGTATAAGACGGTAATTTCCGCAGCCCTTCTTTTAAATAATACACACGTGTATTTGGTTGTAGTAATCTAAGTTTAGAGCATGTCAGTAGTGTATTTAATTACGTAATTGTTGTTCCCACATTTCCGTAATTCGTCTTCGCAGTACGGAGTTCGTTCCCGAACCGACTGTTTTGGTCGGAAACGAGCGCCCGTCAAAGTGCTCATTACTTGAACTAGTCTTAAAACGCGTGTCGCTCATAAATATTAAATTCTTGTACTATTATTATTTGTTTGTCATTTGGATCTTGTGATCCGTATCTTTTGTTACATTGAATTAAGTGACATTGCAGTCACAACGCTTGTTTAACAGCGTCACGCCGTTTTACCATGGTACGTCAGGCTAGTCAGTGTCAGATCTGTTCACGTGCGACTGAACTAAATTTAAGGGTGGTTTATTGTTAAGTGTTTTATGTTTGATTCAGTTATTAAATTTCATTTGTTTGTAGATCCTGTTGTTTTCTTGGCTTTGTAATAATTAGTTGACCTTATGAACCCTGGAAGTTATTTTGATAGCATAAAATCTCTAAAGCACATTCACAAGAATCCATTACGACCCCGAAACCTCGAATCTTGTCTACATGCTATTATCCAAGGGTACAATATTTTGATTTGAAAATAAGGCTCCCTTCGTTTCACTCAATCCATTTATTTGGATAACCCTAATAACAAATTTCTAGCCACGAAATTGCTACAACTCAGAGTATCCCTTTAATTTAATTAAATTTTACCTCGTACTTTAATCTGCACTCTCCTCAATGTTCTTGCTATTACTTTCTCTGTACAAATAATTACAGTGGAGTATAATTCGAATAGAAAATAATCTCGACAAGTGTATCGATTACCAATTGAGCCCAGCTCTGGTTATCTCCATCAGACCACATTCACATGTTTGACATTACGCATGGAGTCACACAGGCACTCCCTGGAGTGAGCAAGGTCAATCCGCAAGCCGGAATGAGGGAAACAGCTATATTGATCTGCCTAATAAGAGGTTAATAATCCTAAACTTGTGCTCTATTAATAATAATATCGTATGGCCTTGGGTGCCGGGTGCGAGCTTTGATAATGGACGCCCAGATGACAACTTGCATGTCAAAGTATATCGCTCCTTGAAGCGTTATGAAATTCAAGGAGGTTAGATATCTAAGCTCCTTGACACTATAGCGCTTTCTAGTAGAGAAATTGGGAACTTTGTTTTGGCGGAAATTCCGAGAATAATTTTGTCATTATGGACACGGCCTACTGAATTCAAATGGGTTCTTTATCATGCCAACATCGTAAGAAATGCGTATCGTGATTTTTGGCGCCTTCAAAAATCACGTACCATGGCCAGGCGCGAACCTGCAAACTTGGGGTTGGCAGTTCCACACGATAACCACTCACCCAATGTGGAAAGCATTTCTGATAATAGGTAGGGAACTCTGTGCATCTTCACAACTATATCAGTAATTTTCTTGTTAATATCTTATATGTTGTTGTTACCGACTTCGGTGGCGTAGTCGTAGCATGCTGAATTGCTGTGTCCAAGGTCGCAGGTTCAAACCCGATTTATGGCATGTAAAAAATCCGACTACTTCAATTCATGGTGTGTAGCAAAATTTGTAGGTTATATTTGGCTGGTAAGGAAACACTCTATTCAAGTTCCAATGTTCGCCGCTAGATGTTAGTGACAGTGGCGTCTGGTAGCCACTTGAAATTGAACTTTCATTCATCCCCATATATTTCATATCTCATTAACTCCTCCGGTGAGTTTGGCCGGGAAGGGCATCCGGCCGTAGAAACTAACAGGCACGTGGTTCATCTTATCTCATCCCCGACCCCGTTGGAAAACGGGACTAATAAGGGGTAGACATAGAATATCTATATTTTTGTTGTTGTCTCAATTGAGGGGCTCGGGCATCGAGCATTTAACCCCGTGTACTTGAGTATGTGTGTGTTTTAATTTTGTCTGTTAACCTGTGCTATTGTGGTGGCTGTATTAGTGTGTGTATTTCTAATTCGGGTGAGGATTGGGAAGGAGGCGGCCGTGGTCTTGGGTTATGAATCATCCCGGCATTCGCCTGGAGTAGAAGTGGGAAACCAGGAAAAACCACTTCCAGAATAGCTGAGGTGGGAAACGAACTGACTTCTTCTCTAGCTGTTGTAAATTGTTATTTCAGTAGAGGCTTGGACATCGTGGTTATTTTAGCGCCGTCCGTGTTAAACGTGCCAGGTAACCATGTTTCTGTGGTGACTGTAGTACTGTGTGTCGCTGTATTATCGACAGGGAAGGCGTAGGTGCCCTGGGACTTGAAATTAGGTACAATCCTGGCATTTGCCTCGAGTGAGTGTGTAAAAACTCGGGATGAAGTACACTTACGATAACCACTGTCAGTGCCAGGATTCGAACCTCCATTCACTGGATTTGCTGCAGCCCACCATCGCAGCCATGGAGATCAATTTACGCGCGTGAATGTGCACTTATGTCCTTAACAACACTGCACCAAACTTCACAATTGCAGATATAGACGTGTTTCCTAACGGAACCGTCCTGAAAAATCTAACAAGTTCTAAATATAATTACGGTGTTTGAGGCCATTTTCATTGTTCGAAGTTTGATATTTTTATGTCAGTCAACACGATTGTGATGGGTTATTCCCTAATCCTGAAAATAGATTACATGAGATTATTGGGTACAATCGTATTGACCGACTGAAACGTTCTAGATATTTACAGTGGTTTAGTAGTTAGCGTTCTTGACTGTCACTCCGGAGGTCTGGGTTTGATTCCCTGCTCAGCCAAAAATTCGATTCTGATCTGAGTTATGGGACGGGGTAAACTCAACCTCATGAGGTAAATCCGAGAAGAGATGGGTCCGATTCACACCTAAGCTATTTTGGAAGAGGTTATCCGTATTTTCCCACTTCTACTCCAGGAAAATGCTGCGATGGTTCCTAACTTAAGGCGACGACTGCCACCTTCCCAATTCCAGCTTTTAATTACAAATACACATTACTGTAAACTCTACTACAGATATCACAATAGCACATGTATTCAGATGAATTCTAACATAAATAGAAAAACACCACATACACCCAAGTGCATGGAGCTAAATGACCAGGATGGATGGCCCCTCGAATAAAACAACAACAACAACAGCATTCTGAGCAGGTGCACAAATTATGCATAAATCGCTGAACTTGGTCATTTCCGTCTTCCAACGTAGGAACGAAATCTGTATAATGGTAAGTGAAGTACAAAATCTTCCTCCGTTTGAGCATTGCTTTCTTGGCACTCGTAAGCTTTGGAAGAAACGTTGTGTTTCTCATGAAACTCAGGACCAGGAGAACATTATAAGAACTCTCATGTGCTGCTTGCCAGCTTAATCTAGATAATATTATCACTCCCTTACTTTGCTACAACTGTTCTTACAACGTTGTTAATTGTGATATACGATTATGTAAGGAACGCAAAAATTTACACATGGCGCTTACTTCTCGCATTATTTGGCAAGATACGAGTATCAAGCCTTCTCTTTTTATTGAAGAAATGGAAGAGTTCGTTCTGAGTTCAGTATGTATGTATGTATGTGTATGTTGTTCCCCTATTAATCTCTAAAGTGACTACTTCGTTGTGGTGGCTAGCATTCTTAACTGTCACTATTAAGGTCAGGTGTCGATTCCCGGCTATGCCAAGAAATTAGATTGGTCTGAGACTGGAACGAGATACACTCCGCCTCGTGAGGAAGATCTAAGGACAAATGCGTTAGATTGCCACCTCTAATAGCCTGAAAGTGTGTTCCGTGGTTTCCCATGCCTACTCTAGAGAAATGCTGTGATGGTACCTAAAGTTAAGGCCGGAGCTACCTCGTACCCCAATCCCACATCAATTAAAAAAAAGTCCTCTCGGCACGCCGGAAGGCGGAGGTAGATTTCACCGGACAAACTTGGGGATAGGCGAAAATAGGCAGAATATGCAGATTTTCGTAGAAGGATCAGACCTCATTTAATGCGAGAAGGTATTTTATAATTGAAGCTTAATTAACTTTGTTTTTCGTCATTTTATGCTTATTTTAAACATTTTATTGTCTTATGGGAACGGTAACCTTCTTGTCATTTGGGGTCCATTTTTATAGTTGTGGTCACACTGTCCTTATGCTAGGTTTCGACACTGATGTGCAACTATGTAACGGTCTGTTACTTCTTCACGCAAAATTATATCTACCGCAGAGATTTTGGTTGGTTCCTCAGTTTAGGGGCTGCGACAACGCGGTCATGTAACCCCGTGTACTTTGGGATGGCTGTATTAGTCTGTAATTCAGGTAAGGACTGCAGACGGTCAATTTCAAGCAGTAGTTACTAATGTTGCTACCAGGTACTACCGTCAACGACACCTAGCTGTGAACTTGGCTACTAGATGCCACCGCAACCAGCAACTCGCAACGAACGTTGGAACTTCCCCTCCAAAGGAAAGCATACTGAGGGATTTTTGGCGCTCTTAGAAAATCCGACGACTTCGGCCGGCTTTGAACTCGCGACCTTGGGCATAAACATTCAGCATGCTACCAGTTACGTCACCGAAGCCGCTTCACACTTAGATGGAAATCTGAATCTGATCTCGTGCAAGTGCGTTATCTTGGCAACATCTGATGGCTCATCCCTCATCAATTTAGTAGTGTTGCCATGGCAACCACTGATAGGTCTTGGCATTTTCTTATAATTCCGAAATTATTTTTCTCATCCCTTGGCATAATGGTGGGTAATATCAAAAATTCTTTCAGACAAAAGTTTTAGGTAATTATTATGGGAATATTGTCCATTTTGTACGGTTTTGATATTGTGCCTATTAAGAGAGATATGATTAATGTTTCCCGAAAAACCCACTTTTTCCCACCCCTTTGGTCAATGGTTGGTGCTATAAAAAAACCTCTTCAAACATACATTTTTGGGCTTTATCCGACACATAGTATGAATGTTGAACGGATTCGATATTTCACATATTAAGAGAGTTATAGCAATATTTCACGTTTTCGAAAAAAAGCCCCCTATTTTCACCCCTTTCGACCGATTTAGCCCAGTAACGAACTCGACCGAGATTTTATAGGTATACGTATTCGGTAAAAAATTCAAAGTGATTGGTACAAAATTACGGCAGTTATCGTGTCCACAATAAACTGATATACATATACATACATAAATTATATATAACTTTTGAACTGACGGTGGTTTTGGGGTCTGGGGGATGTGAAACGCGAAGATATGTCGAAATTTTCCGGAAGTCGAAACATGGTACCCATTGCAATAGTTAGCTTTCTAATGAAATCTACCTCTGGTTGGTTCCTCAGTTTAGGGGCTGCGACAACGCGGTCATCTAACCCCGTGTACTTTGGGTGAGTGTAGAATCTGTCTGATACACGGTGTGAATTGTAATGGCTGTATTAGTCTTAATTCATGTAAGTACTGCAGACGGTCAATTTCAAGCAGTAGTTCCTAATGTTGCTACCTGGTACAACCCTCAACGACACCTAGCTGTGAACATGGCTACTAGATGCCACCCCAACCATCAACTCGCAACGAACGTTGGAACTTCCCCTCCAAAGGAAAGCATACTGAGGGATTCTAGTGCTCTTAGAAAATCCGACGACTTCGGCCGGCTTTGAAACCGCGACATTGGGCATAGACATTCAGCATGCTACCAGTTACGTCACCGAAGCCGCTTCCCACTTTATCAGGCGGCTTTGGTGGCGTAGTCGGTAACATGCTGAGCTTCTATGCCCAAGATACCGGGTTCAAACCCGGCCGAAGCCGTCGGATTTTTTAAGAGCGTTAAATATCCCTCAGTATGCCTTCCTTCGGAGGGGAAGTAAAGCCGGCGGTCCCATGTCATAGATTTATGGCATGTTAAAGATCCTTCCACTAATTGCACCTGTGTGAAGCTAAATTGGATAGGTTAAGAATGTATACAACGCTCTTAGGTTTCTATGTTCGTTGCCAAGAGCCGACTGCGGCGGCGTCTAGTAGCTCAGTTCTGAACTTGGCCTCGTAGTCGTTGACAGTTGCGCTTGGCGGCAAAAGTAGGAACTATCTGAAAAATTGTTAGTTGCAGTACTTAAATTAACAAACAGATAACACACACTAATACAGTCATCACAATTAACACCGGTTATCAGACAGATTCTACACACACCCAAAGTACACGGGGCTACATGACCGCGTTGTCGCAGCCCCTAAACTTAAGAACCAACCAACCAACCAACCACTTAATCAGATGAAAATACTGAATCTGATCTCGTGCAAGTGCGTTGTCATGGCAACGTCTGATGGTCCATGCCTCATCAATTTAGTAGTGTTGCCATGGCAACCACTGATAGCTCTTGGCATTTTCTTATAATTCCGAAATCATTTTTCTCGTCCCTTGGCGTAATGGTGGGTCATATCAAAAATTCTTTCAGACAAAAGTTTTAGGTAATTATTAGGGGAATATTATCCATTTTGTACGGTTTTGATATTGTGCCTATTAAGAGAGATATGATTAATGTTTCCCGAAAAACCCACTTTTTTCCACCCCTTTGGTCAATGGTTGGTGCTATCAAAAATCTTATTTGACATAAATTTTTGGCACTTATCCGACACATATTATGAACTTTGAATGGATTCGATATTGCACGTATTAAGAGAGTTATAGCGAAATTTCACTTTTTCGAAAAAAGCCCCCCATTTTCACCCCCTTCGACCGATTTAGCCCAGTAACGAACTCGACCGAGATTTTATAGGTATACATCTTCGGTAAAAAATTCGAAGTAATTGGTGCAAAATTACGGCAGTTATCGTGTCCACAAGAAACTGATATACATATATATACATAAATTATATATAAACTTTTGAACTGACGGTGGTTTTGGGGTCTGGGGGATGTGAAACGCGAAGATATGTCGAAATTTTCCGGAAGTCGAAACATGGGACCCATTGCAATAGTTAGCTTTCTAATGAAATCTACCTAATACATGTACTAGTGCAGCGACCACAATGACACAGTATATCAAACAGATCCAACACCACGATGAATCAATGTCCCTAAATAAATGAATAACAACAACCACAACAATTTTGCAATCTTACAATATTTATTTCTGTACATTTCCTGGTTTCTAAGAATATCAACGTTCTCTTTTTCACGCGTTCTTGCACGAATTGTCTCATTACATTAACCTAACTGGTTGGCTGCGGGGTGCAGCGGTAAAGCTTATGCAGTGTCCAAGGATTCAGGATTGAATTCCAACGCAGTCAGCATTCCAGGGTGCATAAATACCTGAGATCCATGTACGAGGGCGGATCCAAACGTCTTTGCCCCTATTTTTATTTAGCCAAGAAATACATACTGGTAATTACAAATATACGTATTCTGTTCTACGAACCTTACACTATTTATCCACCTAGTCTCCTCATTTGTTCAGATATTTTTCCCATCGCAGCACTTATTTGAGATAACCCTGTGGTAGAATTCAGCCGTGTGACTATGGAACCATCGTCGGACTGCTGGCTTGGCCTCATCGTTGCACGTAAATCACTGTCCTGCCAGGAACTTCTTCCGGGGACCAAAAACGTGGAAATCTCTAGGGGCGAGGTCCGGACTGTATGGTGGGTGGTCCAGACTCTCCCAGTAAATTGACCGGAGCTTGTTGGCGGTTAAGGTTATGGTACCACATGTGGTCTCGCATTTTCATAGGCCGCTGAAGAAGTTCCTGGCAGGACAGCGATTCACGTGCAACGATGACGCCAAGACAGCAGTCCGACGATGGTTCCACAGTGAGCCGGCTGAATTCTACCACAGGAGCATCTCAAATTTAGTGCTGCGATGGGACACATGTCTGAACTATGTGGAGACTATGTGGAAAAGTAGTGTAAGGTACGTAAAGCAGTACGTATATTTGTAATTACTGTACCTGTATGTGATTAGGAGGGGCAAAAAGAAAATGGGGTCAAAGACTTTTCCATCTGCCCTCGTAATAAGTTATTAAAATACAATTTATCACAACCATCTACACTTACTTTTAAGTATTTTAGCACTGGTATTGTTATTAGGCCTATTGGTATTTTTTAAGTTTTCTTTTGTTAATGCTATCAATGGCCATTTATTTTATTTACAGGACGGGTCAGGGAAGGGAGCTTGGAAGGAAATTGGCCCTGGACTTATTGAAAGGCATTTGCTTGTTGATGATGAGCAAGCACGAAAACCACTTTCAGGACGACCGAGATGGTATTCGAACACACGCTCTCACGATGCCAGTGAGATACGAGGTAGTGCGTTAGTGCTCTCGGCCACCGAGGCTGTTATAGTTAAAGCCCTGCGCGGATCTGCAGATATCCGCAAAATTTTCCATCATGCGGATATAGTTCGCATGACTGTGCGGATAGTGGATAAGCTGCGGATAATGTTTGAAGTAAATTCGCGATAGTTTTTAGAATACAATCCGAACTTGTTGAATATCATTACAAGGACCCGGATGTTTATGACATGTTTTTTTTATGACAAATGTAAGATGATTTACGCTAATCTCATTCAAATGATGTCATTAAGCACAATTGACCCTGCGAACTGAGAAGGGTTGCTACTCTGGCTGTATAACATTCATTTTATCATTTTAAATGGTTATATCGACTTTATCTGAGGTCTGGCGTTACGTTACGGTGACGGGACGAAATGTGCCGAGAATGCACTAAGGTGTGTGACGTCATAGTACGATGTAGCAGCCGAGTACCAAGAAGGCAGTGCGAGAACAGAGTTTCAAGAAGGCATTGCGAGAACAATCAAGTTGGCAGTGAAGAAAAAAAATAGAATCTTGAAACTCGGTTCTCGCACTGCCTTCTTGGTACTCGGCTGCTAGCATTTAAAATGATATAAAGTCTAGTCTTTCAGACTGACTATCCGTGTCCTTTAAATATAGAACTTGACATACATTGCCTAAGAAAACGACTTTCTCTTCAAAACTAAATGTGTTGCTTTAATGAAAATGAAAATCCACAGCCTGCTTCCAGTCTCCGACCGGGTCAGGAATGGAATGAATGAAGCCCCCATCTAGCGGCGAGGATATGAACTGTGCCGGCTGCCGAGGCCTGACGCACTCCTCTGGGGCAATGATTAAATGAATGACAGATAAAATGAAATGATAGTGGAGAGTGTTGCTGGAATGAAATTTTGACAGGGAAAACCGGAGTACCCGGAGAAAAACCTGTCTGCCTCCGTTTTGTCCAGCACAGATCTCACATGGAGTGACCGGGATTTGAACCACGGACCCAGCGGTGAGAGGCCGGCGTGCTGCCGCCTAAGCCACGGAGGCTTCGTGTTGCTTTAATATTTTATCTAATTGAAAATATTATTGTAGTGCGGATGCGGATGAAAGTAGTGCGGATGCGGGGCGGATGCGGATAAAAGCCATGCGGATACCGGGCGGATGAGGATAACGTTTTGTTTATCCGCCCATGACTCTAGTTACAGCTAGGAAGTATTATAATTTTGTTAGATGTAAGTACTAAATTTCCATTCATACACGCTTAACTCATATTGTATTCAAGTTAAAATATTGAAATCTTAGAAGGTATTTTTCAGTGGTGCCTTGTGATATATTAGTATATTACTTTTCAGTCGGTCAACACGAATGTACCCAATTAGACAGGGTGGGGATTAACAATTAATTCCCCGTTGCCTGAAATAAACACATGAATTATATGACATGGTGGCTGAGTGGTCAACGTGTCGGTCTACTAACCCCAAGCTTGCAGGTTCGCTCCTGGCCGTGGTAAGCGATTTTTTGAAAGGCGGCAAAAATTACGACACCATGTCATACGATGTTGGCATGTCAAAGAACCCATTTGAATTCAGCAGGCCGTGTTCATAATGGTAAAATTAATCTCGGGAGTTTCCGTCAACACAAAGTTCCTCATTTCTCTACTAGAAAGCGCTATAGCCTAGTGTTCAAGGAGCTTAGATATCTAACCTCCTTGACTTTCATAGTGCTTCAAGGAACAACGAAATTCGACACGCAAGCTACCCCTTGGGTGTCAAATAACAAAGCTTGCACCCGGCACCCGAGGCTATACGATATTATTATTATTATTATTATTATTCTTTGACACTTATCTGAAGCCATACGATAATTTCGTTATATTACAGCGTGAGTTTACCACACCTTAACACCTCTTATACAGTTCTCAAAAATGTTTTGCAACTGACGCTTACACATGGGTGATGGGACGATACTGCAAACATGTTTACAGTACACACTGAACGTCAATGGTAGAGCCACACAGTGACTGTGCACCGTACGGGATCATTCAATATTTGTCCGGTAGGAGTCATGTCTCGTGTCCGTCCGTTTAACATCACTTGTGTTCGTTTCCAGAGCACTGGAAAATCAAAGGTACTGTAGCCTACTGTAAACATGGCATCAGTTATCATTCGTACGACAGACCTCATTCAAATTGTAACATCGCTTCAGGAGGGATTGGTTGGTTGGTTCCTTAGTTTAGGGTCTGCGACAATGCAGTCATGTAGCCCCGTGTACTAGGGGTGTGTGTAGAATCTGTCTGATAATTGTGATGACTGTATTAGTGTGTGTTATGTGTTTTTTAATATAAGTACTGCAACTTAGAATTTTTCAAATAGTTCCTCCTTTTTCCGCCAAGCGCCACCGTCAACGATTACTAGGCCAAGTTCAGAACTTAGCTACTAGACGCCACCGCAGTCGGCTCTTGGCAACGAACGTAGAAACCTATCCAATTTAGCTTCACACAGGTGCAATTATTGGAAGGTTCTTTAACATGCCATAAATCTATGACATGGGACTGCCGGCTTTACTTCCCCTCCGATGGAAGGCATACTGAGGGATTTTTAACGCTCTTAAAAAATCCGACGGCTTCGGCCGGGTTTGAACCAGCTATCTTGGGCATAGAAGCTCAGCATGCTACCGATTACGCCACCGAAGCCGCCGGTGTTAATTGTGATGGCTGTATTAGTGTGTGTTATCTGTGATTCCGGTAAGGACTTCAGACGATCAATTTCAAGTAGGTCCTACTTTTGCTACCAAATGCTACCGTCAACGACACCGAGTCATGAACTTGGCTACTGTATGCCACTGCAACCAACACCTGACGGCAAACGTTGTAACTTAAGAGCGTTAATCAAATATAATCAAGAAATTTTAGTATCACACAAATGTAGTTAGTGGAAGGTTCTTTTACATGGCATTAATCTATGACATGGGCCCAATGGCTTTACTTACCTTCCGAAGGAAGGCATACTGAGGGATTTTTAACGCTCTTAAAAATCCGACGACTTCGGCTGGGTTTGAACCCGCAATCTTGGGCATAGAAGCTCAGCATGCTAACAAATACGCCTCCGAAGCCGCTCAGGAGGGATTTCGACAAGTGGATGTTACTCCTCGTGTTGGAGTGGGACAAAGTGATGTCTAGGGGGTGTGGAACAAGTTCAGGGTGAATCAGTTGCTTATCGGCAAAGAACTGGACGCCCAAGCAAAACCACTCGTAGGAAGGGTCTAAATCTGTTGCTTTCAGCACGTCGTAGGGCCATTGGACTGCCGCGTCCTTCCGCGAGTATCTTCGAAGGGTCACTGGAGTGAAACTGTCCGGCCAGACAGTGCGCAATAGGCTGCATGAAGCAGGACTGATGCCAAGGGTGCCTGCGCCAAAACCTCATGTGGAACCACAGCATGAGGTAGCTCGCGTAAAGTGGGCAAAAACTCATCGGACATGACAGCAAGATGATGAGGTCTCCATTGGTTTACACCCATCAACAGGAGCATTCGTGTATGGCGACGATTGGATGAGAGATTTCATCCAAGAACGCCAACAACAGCAAGGAGATTCAGCTATGTTTGGGGTGGGATCGTGTTTGGTGGACGAACGCCTCTAATTCCTATCCACGGTAGCGTGACTGGTCTGATACACAGATACAACATCTTCAAACCTGTCGTTAAAGGAATCGCTGTCACGACGGGTGAGGACTTTACACTAGTGGGCGATAATGCTCATGCCCACCGAGCTAGGATGGCCAATCAACTCTTTCAGATGCATGACATACGGAGAATGGAGTGGCCTGCATATTCTGCAGACATGTACTGTATTGAACATGTATGGAAAAAGCTTAAGAGGGTAAATTCGCACCGTTCAAATCATCCAACAAAGATACAGCAACTGCTGTCCAAGAGTTGCTATCCAAGAGTGCCAAACCACGAAAACAAAAAAGAACAGACATTTGGTGGGAATTTTACAGTACTGACGCGATGACGAATAGCCACTGCACTCGGACTAATTACGAGTTGAGATAGGTTGTCACCAGGTTTACATGTCATGGTTTCCTTCAAGCGGTATGCACCAATAAGAGATTTCATGAACCTTGTGATTCGTGTGTTTGTGAACTGTGTGATGTTCGGTTTGGCAGATACCACTTGCAATGTTGAAAAAAGGGATGGGAATCATTGTGTGAATGCCAAACGAATCTAATGTACATTGTGCGCAATTCTTTTAATAAATTCGTTAGTTTTCAGTATGCTTTGTCGACTGTAAGCATGCCTTAAGGCTTGTAGTGGCCATATACGGTATTGATATGCCCCAACATGAAGAAGACGTTTGTGTACCAAATCCCACATTATCACTTGCCACGGTGGGTGAGTGGTTATCGTGTCGGATTACCAACCCCCAAGCTTGCAGGTTCACTCCTGGCCGTGGTAAGTAATTTTTAAAATGCGACAAAAATCATGACACGCATGTCATACGTTGTTGGCATGTTAAAGAACCCATTTGAATTCAGTAGGTCGTGTTCATAATGGCAAAAGTAATCTCAGGATTTTCCACCAACACAAAAGTTCCTCCTTTCTCTAGTAGAAAGCGCTATAATGTCAAGGATCTTAGATATCTAAGCTCCTTGACTTTCATAGCGCTCCAACAAACAACAAAATTCGACATGCAAGCTGCCCTCTGGGTGTCAAATAACAAAGCTTGCACCCGGCATCCGAGGCCATACGATATTATTATTATTATTATTATTATTATTATGCTTTTGTTATTCCAATTGTGTTTCTTACTCTTTTTCACAGCATATTGTGTGTTGCTTTTCTTAGTATTCAGGCCATATTGTGTATGATGTGATTGCACAGTAAAATAAGCAAGTCACTAAAATGCAATGTGCAAATATTCTTTTTGAGTGGGTTGTATGACATTGCTACGAAGTTCCTCCTGCTAAGCTCTTCGTGCTTGTGTTATGGACTTGTATAACTACTGTTATCATAAGGAATAAGCACAGCGATCAGTTAGCTACGTCATGTAAAGTATGAGAGCTGCCGACACATGTTCTCGATGCGACGTGAAGAGATATTGTGCATGTATAACCGCTCCATACATTACTTAAACATGAGGAGACGGTGCGGTGCGACTCATGCATACGAGGGGATGTTCACCGCTTATAGTGCAGTGTTTGCGATGCGGTGCAGACATTACAGATTATAATAGCTGTCGAATACATAGAATACGATGTGGTGGACTGTATAAAGAAATATATTTTACACTGTATGTACATGATTAAACACTGAACAAGTACAGTAGATATTACATGCGTGCTATGACACCATGTCCGGTAGCCACTGCTACCTGCTTGAAAGTTAGTCCTGCTTGACGCAGGTAAGAAAACGACCCTTCCTCTTAATGGGTCAACAACCCTCCAGCAGGGGGACCAACTGTCATTAGAGTATGTACAGTGCCAGAGTTGCCAACATACTCCCCCCCTTGAAATAGCAAATATTTCAAACAACAATTAAATACTGTCACTTTGTTCTATTAACTGGAATAAGAGTTGAAATAAACACTATGTACACAAACATTTAAACAATTCACTTCTCTTCACTCAACAATGGGCAAAGTCTTGACACTGCTCTTTTCAAAAGAGCTCCGCTGGGTGTTTTGATGGTAACAACCCTCGTAACTCCGTCGGTTCCTGGATGCACTGCTGTGACACGGCCCAGTTTCCAATGAAGTGGAGGCACGCCCTCTTCCTTCAGAACAACCAGAGTGTCGATTTGTGGGGATTGTCCGGGCGACCGCCATTTAGAACGCTGTTGGAGTTGTCCGAGATATTCCTTGGACCATCGACGCCAAAATTGCTGGAACATAGCCTGAAGCAGTTGCCAGCGCTTCAGTCTATTCAAGGGAGTCTGAGACACATCTTCTTCCACAGGAAGATGAAATGAGCCACCGATCAGGAAGTGGGATGGGGTTAATACTTCCGGATCATTGGGATCAGAGGATAGTGGGCAGAGGGGGCGCGAATTCAAAACTGCCTCTATCTGTACAAGCACTGTAGTCATTTCTTCAAACGACAATGCAGCATTTCCTACTATTCTCTTAAGGTGATACTTAGCTGATTTAACTGCAGCCTCCCACAACCCTCCGAAGTGAGGTGAACCAGGAGGACTAAAATGCCACTGAATCCCCTTCTCAGTAGCAAAGCTTATGAGTGACTGCTTGGTATTCATATCATTAAAAATTTCTTTAGCTCACGTGATGCACCTACGAAATTAGTTGCGTTGTCAGTGAATATGTGGGTGCAAGTTCCTCGTCTAGCCATGAATCTTTTTAGTGATGCTAAAAAAGCAGCTGTAGACAGATCGCTTACAAGTTCAATATGTACAGCCTTTGTGGCAAAACAAACAGACATAGCTATATATGCCTTAATCCGAGCGCCCTTCCTGGAGGAAGGCCGTAAATATACTGGGCCACAGAAATCTATTCCTGAAGATGCAAATGGTCGACTGGGAACTACTCTCCTTTCAGGTAGCGATCCTATTATCGGTTGATACGGCCGAGACGAGAATTGAAAACACGTCTTACATCGATACACTGCTTTTCGAGCACCGTTCCTCCCACATAGAGGCCAGTATTGCTGTCGCATCATTGTCAATAAAGTCTGAGCTCCAGCATGAAGAAAAACAAAATGAAAATGATCAAATAACATTATTGTAATGCGATGATTGCCAGGTAATAAAATAGGATGTCTTCTGTTGACCGATAGTTTAGTATTTTGCAGACGGCCTCCTACCCGTAACAGACCCTGCTCATCCAAATACGGTGCTAATCCATGTAATTTGCTTCCCTTGGGTAGTGGCAAATTTTGTTTGAGAGCCTTTATGTCTTGTGAAAATTCAGAACCTTGCGCAATTTTACACCATAAATACTTAGCCTGCTCTAGTTCTACCGGATTAAGAGCACCTGTTTGTCTGTCTGTTTTAGTTTTAAGATTTTTGATAAATCTGAGCACGAGAGCTGTTATTCTAATCAGCTTGCTCCAGGAAGAGTATCTGTTAACCAGATTCGATCCAAGGGATTCTGTAGATGACACTAGAACGATTTTAGTTTTCCTAACTTCAGGTAATTCTTGAGAGCTATGCCTCTGCTGTGAAGGCCATTCGTCTTTATTATCTGAAAGCCAAGATGGTCCCGATAACCAAAATGATGAATTTAACAGCTTCTCCGCGGTAACTCCTCTCGAGATCATATCTGCTGGGTTATGATGAGTAGAGACGTGCTGCCAACAATCAATATTTGTCAACTGTTGAATCTGCGACACTCGATTAGCGACGTATGTTACGTTTATGGATCTCATGACTCTTTCGACCAACTGAGCAAGTAATACAGCACTGCATAGTTCTAATCTTGGTAAAGTTACTGAGCCTAATGACGCAACGCGAGACTTGGAACACAATAAGTGAACTGTTATTTTACCATCTCCTGTCTGAGATCTTACATAAACACAAGCGCCGTAAGCAATCTGAGACGCGTCACAAAATCCATAAATTTCATACTCCACAAATTCTACTGCCCTAACATGACGAGGCACTTTGAACTCCTTCAATTTAGCAATATCCTGCATATAACGAATCCATTTAATTTGAAGTTCTATTGTGAGAACGTCGTCCCAATTTAAGTTCATTTGCCACAGTTGCTGGACGAAAATCTTACCCTTAATCAATACTGGGGCCAAAAGCCCTAAGGGGTCAAATATTTTAGCCAGGTCTGATAGAATTATTCTTTTGTTTATCTGTGTCGAACTGAAATCACTTCTCAACTCAAACTGAAAAGTGTCTGTGATGGGTTTCCAAGATAGCCCCAACAACTTCAAGTCTTCACCTTCATCTACCTTAATAATGTACTTGGGATCTCTTTCGTGGTTAGAAATGCTCGATAGTACATTGGGCTCATTCGAACACCATTTTCTTAAGGTAAAACCCGCACTGGATAAAATATCTGAAACACACTTGTGAGTGGTTCTTAAGCCGTCAGTTGATTCACAACCTGTCATTAAATCGTCAACATAAAAATCCCGCCGTATTACATTCGAAGCTTCAGGAAATTCCTCCTTAGTGTCATTCGCCAATTGAGAGAGGCATCTTGTGGCCAGGAAGGGTGCACATGACGTGCCATATGTGACTGTTTTGAGACGATAATGTTTAAGCTCGTCCTTAGGGGACTCCCTCCACACGATACGCTGAAAGTCAGTATGTGCAGGTTCTATGAGGACCTGCCGATACATTTTTTCTATGTCAGCGGTCAATACAATGCGATGCATGCGAAATCTAGCCAATATTGAAAATAAATCATCTTGAACGATCGGTCCTACTAATAACAAATCATTGAGGGATAATACAGAATCGCCCTTCGAGCTGCCATCAAATAGCACGCGAGTGCGCGTTGTCAATGAATTACCCTTAAATACACAATGATGCGGAAGGTAGTACTGTAATGGTTTGTTTATCTCATTACTGGGAATTTCCTCCATATGATCCAGGTCAGTGTACTCTCTCATAAACTGTACGTACTCCGACTTGACTTGGGGCTGCCTTTCAAAACGCTTCTCTAGGCTGTGAAACCATCTAATTGCCTCATTAACATTGCTACCTAGCTGACTCGGGTCCTCTTTAAGGAGTAGTGGGACTATGAACCTACCCTGTGGATTCCTTCTGTGACCGTCAGCAAATAGCCTCTCACTAATCTCTTGCTCAGAATGTCCTTGGCCAAGCAGTGCTTTCCCCGGCTCATTGAATATCTTACCTGACACAAAGAGGCAGGAAGAACTGTTATCTGCGTGCTTTTCAGACAAACCAACACTACCTGCTGCTACCCAGCCAAGAGCCGTGTTGCGAAACAACGGTAGTTTGTTTGAGAAACTGTCGAGCTGAAATTGTTCTGCGCCGATAAGATCGTAAAAGAATTCTGCTCCAATGAGAATGTCTATGGATGATGACACATTAAATTGAGGATCCGCAAGGTTTTCTAATATAAACTCTGGAATACTCCAATCTGTGATGTTGATATTTTTAGTGGGTAAGCACTGACCAGTAATTGAAGGTATTACGTGAAATGTCATGATTCGTTCAAAGGAACCGAACCGCGAAGAAATCTTTGTTCTTACCACCGACCCCACCTTGATGGTAGTGTTATGCAACCCATGTATCGGAATATTAGTCATTGTCTTTAACAGTCGTAATTGATGAGCTAATTCCCTGGTTATGAAGTTGAGTTGCGAGCCGCTGTCTAACACAACCCGAGCATGACGGGTTTTTCCCTCTGAATTGTTGACATTCACTACTGCTGTCGACAACAATACATGAGAGGAAACATCATTGTTGTGATTGTGCAATGAAACAGCATTACTACTATGTTGCTCATTAAGGGGAGACAATGAAGTATTATTGGACACAATACTCTTGTTTGAAGTTTGACTATTATTGTGGTTCGGTGACCCTTGGTCCCTGTGAAGCAAGGTGTTGTGTTTATCCTTGCACAGCTTACAACATGAACGAGTGCACTCGTTAGCGAAGTGATTTCCAGACAGGCAATTAACACAGAGCTTATGCTTCTTGATCTCCCGCCATCTGTCATAAACACCCATAGAAGTGAAGGTTCTGCATCTAAATATGGGATGTTCCTCCGTGCAAAGCGGGCATTTCTGATTTTTCTGTGAAAGGAAACAATTTTTTCCTGGGTTCGTGAATGGCCTCGGTTTGAAACCAGATGCATTCGGTTTAGATGAAACGCCTACCTGCTTCAGCTGTTTTGTGCGATCACAATTCTTAGTTTCGATCGATTCCAATGCATTACATGTTTCGAGTAGAAATTTGTCCAGTGTCTGATACGATGGAAGATCAAAGGTTGGTAACGAGGTCTCCCATTTTTTTAATGTTTCAGCGTCAAATCTGTTTGTTATTAAATGTATCAAAATTGCATCTAATTGTTCTTCACAAGACAGACCAAGCGCTGATAGCGACTGTATGGCCTTCTGAAGCCGTCATACAAGTCTCTTAATGCCTTGGAAGATTCTACTTCTATTTTGTTAATCTGAAGGACCGAATTAATGTGGGAGGAAACAATTGCTCGCCGGTTATTGAACCTTTCATTTAACAGGTTCCACGCTATGTCGTAATTCGCTGCAGATATTTCTAGAGACTGTAACACGTCTGCCGCCCTGCCTGATACCACTGATTTTAGGTAATGAAATTTCTGTATTTTTGACAAATTTGCATCTTCATGAATGAGATTCTTAAAGGTATCGGCAAAATTGGGCCATTCTAAATAATCACCTGCGAATGTAGGTAAACTTATTTGAGGCAGTTTAACTGAACGTGTTTGCGAACTGGAAGTTGATTCACCAATAGAATCACTTAGCGAAGTTGCTGACTTGGAAATTGCACTGTTTATGGATCTTATAAGACCAGATGTTTTGAAGTATTGCTCCTCAAAGTCGGAGCGATAAGATTCTTGTTCTGCTTGAAATGATTCATCCTCTTTCAAATCCTCTATTTGTGATTGAACTGTTTCATATTCTTCCCAGATTTTTGATAAGTGAGCCCGTTGATCTTCCAACTGATCTACGTCCTTAGATTGAGAATCTAATTTCTCTACGAAGCCTTGTATGCGAGATAAGCTAGCCTTTAACCTACCCCTTTTGCTACACAGTGATTTTATCTTTTGTTCCATTTTTCACTAGCAATTCCCAATAAACTGCTGAATGATATAAAATCACAATAGACCAAATGCATATACGTAAAAGAATGACAAAACGAAAAGACAAATACCTAACATATTTACATAATACAAAGATGAACTCCTGGTTTTGTTTCAAAGAGTTGCGGGAAAACTGCGTACAAATAACATACAGTTTTACGGGCGAAATCATGTGTGATCACTAGCAATACCAATACATTGCAAGTACAAACGAACAGTTTTGAATGGAGAAACAAAGGAATGCATATGAGTCACAAGGAATAATTAAGGATGATCGGTGACTTACCAGGATGATGAATTCTGTTGTCCAGTAGTCGCCATGCCGCCAGCAACCCACGGCATTCGTGCGAAGCCATGCTGTCTTGTGATCACAGAGTTCAATTTTCACTGTTTTCCTTGCCATCTAATCGTGCCCGGAGGACCAAAACTTATGTCGAATACATATAATACGATGTGGTGGACTGTATAAAGAAATATATTTTACACTGTATGTACATGATTAAACACTGAACAAGTACAGTAGATATTACATGCGTGCTATGACACCATGTCCGGTAGCCACTGCTACCTGCTTGCAAGTGAGTCCTGCTTGACGCAGGTAAGAAAACGACCCTTCCTCTTAATGGGTCAACAACC
Organism: Meconema thalassinum; assembly: GCA_946902985.2. Lineage (NCBI taxonomy): Eukaryota > Metazoa > Arthropoda > Insecta > Orthoptera > Tettigoniidae > Meconema > Meconema thalassinum. The sequence goes on from OX336391.1 coordinate 483,407,067, forward strand.
CTCCAGCAGAGGGACCAACTGTCATTAGAGTATGTACAGTGCCAGAGTTGCCAACAATAGCTTTACAGCCGCCTCTGCGGTACAATGGAACGTCTGGAGATTCATGACTGAGAAGTCCTGGCGTCGATTCCTTGATATGCACAAAAAATTTAATTCTGATCTGAGGGCTGCAACGGGGTACACTCAGCCTCGTGAAGCAAAAGTGATGGTTGGTTTTAAGGGCTGCGATCACGCGGTCATGTAGCCCCGCATACTTTAGGTGTGTGTAGAATCTGTCTTATAACCGGTGTTAATCATGATGCTGTATTAGTGTGTGTTTTTTGTAATTCAGGTAAGGATTGCAGACGATCAATGTCAAGTAGTTCCTACTTTTGCTACCAAATACTACCGTTAATGACACCTAGCTGCGAACTTGTCTACTAGATGCCACCGCAACCGGCTCCTGTCGGCGAACGTTGGAACTTAATAAATAATAATGTTATTGGTTTTACGTCCCTTTCAACTACACTGGAAATTAATACAGCGTTAATCAAATTTTACCTACAAATTTAGCTTCACACAATTGTAGTTAGGGGAAGGCATACTGAGAGATTTTGACGCTCCTAAATGACCGGACGACCTCAGCCGGGATTGAACTCGCGATCTTGGGCATTGAAGCATAGCACGCTACCAACTACGCCACGGAAGGTGGCAGGCAAAATGATAAGACGTGGATAGCACCATTTTACTAGAGCCGCACTATTACAAGTGGATCATAAGGAAAACACACAAATGCAGTTGTTGTTAATTCATTTGAGAGGTTTGGGACAACTTGGTCATCATCCCCGTGTAGTGAGGTGTGTGTTGCATTAGTCTGATAACCTGTATTTTTAATGTGAGGACTGTAGTAGTATTAGGGATAGATAGGGATGGCGTAGGTGTCCCGTGACTTCAAGTAAGGAGCTATCCCGATATTTGGATGGAGGGAGAGTGAAATACCCAGGCAAAAACGACACTGAGAATAGCCGGAATTCGAGCCGCCGATGTCCGGACTTGCTGCAACTGCTCTCGCGGCCGTGGTGTATGATTTAATGAGCACAACTAAGCCGCATGTACTTCAAATATAGAAGCGGTTATTGTTAATTCATTTTTGAGGCATGGGACATCTTAGTCATCAGTCCCGTGTATTTAGATATGTGTTGAATATGTATATGAGGACTGTAGTAGGGTGTGTAACTGTATTAGGGATGTGGTTGGGGAAGGTGCCCCGGGATTTTAAATAAGGCACTTTCCTGGAGGGAGTATGGAAAAAACCGTTGAAAAACCACACTGAGGGTAGCCACTGTCAACATCAAGATTAGAGCCTCCGATATCCGGACTTGCTATAGCTGACCTCATGGCCGTGGGGCACGAATTAACAAGCACGGCTAGGCCATGGGACTAAATATAGAAACTCATGGCCTGCTGAAATGATGCTCTCTAGTGAGCCCAGATTGCTGCTGGTACAAGTCAAGTAGCACCTTAAATAGAAGATACCTAAATACTTAAGTAGTGCAAGTGCAAAGGAAAGAAACATTGCAATAAGGGAGCCATTTACGAGATATAGAAGAATAAAGTTTTGCTCATCTCCAGATAGCCCCTCCAGGAGAAATCTTGTAACTACAGCAGATATCCTGCCTGGCCTTCCGTCCCAAGAAACTGTCTTTGTCGAGCTTAGTTCCCCTAGGGGAGATCTTAACTTTGTCCCATCTCCCTGGCTAACTTACCTGAATTCCGGAATTACGCACTACTCTATACGCAAATTACGCCACTTTGACCTGACTCTAAACTCAATTATAAAACTTCCTTACATATATTACATATATTTAAAGTAATAAGTACAGCACAATTCTCAAGTTGGTAAATGGAATTGGAAGTTTAAGAGTTGGGAAGGTGCAGTAGTTAATCACTACAAAATATATAATCTCTGTGGTCTGCGTCTGAACCCACGGGCGTTCATTGGTATGATAACAACTAGTTATAACAGAATAACGGAGAATATTCTGTAACAATAATATCAATAATAAAAGGGCAAGGGCGATGCATGAGATCGGCTACATTAAATCCCTCAACTTAGAAACAGCAATGATGCTCTTCAGAGCTAAAATAATGCCCATACTAACGTATGGGATAGAAGTCATATGGTCGAATCTCACCGAAAAGAACCTATCCGTATTAGAACGGGTAAAAGCATTATACATCAAAAGAGCACTAGGAGTGTCAAAGACTACATGTTCCAGACTCGTCTACCTCCTCGCAAGAGAAACATTCCTTATCGATGACTTAAGGACAGTTTTGACTCTTCCCAGCACTCGAGCTTTGGATAATCGTCAACATTAAAGGCAAGAAGAGAAGAAATACCCCCCGAGTTTTATGGAACGGGAGCCATGATAGATCGGACATGGACCACATCCAGTTTTGAGATGAGGCACGTGGTTACTAGAATGGCGGTACACGGATTCCATAATCTCATCTGTGTGAATACATCATACCATGAGCCAGCTGAGACGTGTTAGTGCAACTTATGCGGACAAACATGTGAACGCCACCATATAGTATTGTGAAAAAAAAAAAAAAGAACCTAATCTACAACAGAATATGCAAACCAAGGCACCAGAACGCAAACTTGAAATTTCTTGAATAATTTGTATTGGAATGAATTTTTCCTCTTTTTGTATGGCCATTTGGCTGCAATAAAAGTATTATTAATAATAAAAGAACTACTTAAATCTTGAGTGCATAAGCCCTTTTCTTTTTGTACAGATTTACATAAGCCGGGCCTACGAGGCCTGGACATGGACTATAGAGGAAATACTGGTGTGAGGTCAATATTAATAATATGAATGAAATGTGAAATTTTTCACTACGTTCATTAAAGTTTTAAAATGGAAATTTGACATTAAAATGAGGAAATAATTGAATAAAATGTGAAAAAATATATATACGAAAGTGTGAATTTAAAATACCATCACACAACATGAAATCATGACGTCCTGATATGAAGTTGGTTGGTTCCTCAGTTTAGGGGCTGCGACAACGCGGTCATGTAGCCCCGTGTAATTTGGGTGTGTGTAGAATGTGTCTGATAACCGGTGTTAATTGTGATGGCTGTATTATTGTGTGTATCTGTTTTTTTAAATTCAAGTAAGGATTGCAACTTTAAATTTTTCAAATAGTTCCTACTTTTGCCGCCAAACGCCACCGTCAACGACTACTAGGCCAAGTTCAGAACTTAGCTACTAGACGCCACCGCAGTCGGCTCCTGGCAACGAACGTAGGATCCTAAGAGCGTCGTTTACTTTCCTAACCTATACAATTTAGCTTCACACAGGTGTATTTAGTGGAAGGTTCTTTAACATGCCATAAATCTATGACATGGGACCGCCGGCTTTACTTCCACTCCGAAGGAAGACATACTGAGGGATTTTTAACGCTCTTAACAAATCCGACGTCTTCGGCCGGGATTGAACCCCCCTGGTATGAAGTCAGCACTAAATTAGAAAACTATTTTTTGGCCAATTTTTCTGTCAACATCCACACATCATGTATCATAAAATGAATAAGTAACTAAATGATTTTAAAACATTAGACGGAAAGGCCCGGCTCATGTAAATGTGGGTAAATTACAATAAAGCTACATTGTTACTCAACTATAAGCCATAATGGTTGATTTTCTCCTCCACTGTGAGAGGAATATTGGGAATTTCACACTAGACGTCCGAACACTTTTACCATAAATGATTAATAAATCACACCCCAGGCTTCGGAAGCCCGGCTTATGCACCAAAGAATTAAAATACAACGTAGGTTGCTACGGAAGATCTTAGGCAACAGATAAGTTGACGGACGGGATAGACTGAGACCCAACAATTAAGTGTACATCAAGATAGAACCAATAACAACAGCAAAATCAAAAAGAGAAGATAAATATTCTATGGGCACATCTTCCGTATAGACAATGGCCGGCTCACAAAGAAAATCTGGAGTTTTCTAAAATCCAAGACATTTAGAATAAAGTGGTTCCAAGAGTGTGAGAAAGATCTGAGAGAGATAGGCATTTCAAATGATGAAATAAATGACAGGGACAGTTTCAGAAGGACTGTAAAAAACAGCAGCGTTTTATAGTGGATTCAGAGCCCAGGGAACACAGAGGGCCTTTATCCGAAGAGAGAAAGAAAGCGCTGATTGATGGGATGAAAGAATACTGGCAGGATGTTTGAGCTGGCAAACGAACAACACCTACTCGTTACTGAATGAGATTGGTTGTTAACACGTAGTCCATTCGGATGTAAATAATAATAATAAAACTGGTAGGAAGTGGTCAACGGAACCTAAGATGCATTCATGAAGAAATTTTAGGAGGATAAGAAGCTGAACTAACAGCTTCAAACGTTTCCTTTGAATGGGCATAACAAATAATAAAAGTCTAATAATAATAATAACAATCACAGTACGCCTCATCTGTTTTGAGTAATTGCCACCGAGATTATTTACGATCCAGTTTACAACTTTCGTTTTCCACTGGCATCATGGTGAAGTTCTTGGTTGTCACCCCAACTCAAGTAATTTATAACATCTCATTGGCTAGAATCATCATACCTCACTCTTCATTTATAAATTTCGGCAACCACACTACAAATTACCACTAAACAATATTTAATTCTCTGTGTTGGTTCATTATGCTCGTTAGTAGTGGGGCAGTATCATTGCGTTATAGGTTAAAGAAATTCATCACAACAGAAATGACATGACGGAAATATTAGAGAACCACACTTAAAAATTACTTAGAACAACATGTAACTCATTAGATCGGTTAAATATGTCGAATTGCACTAAGATTAGTTCAGGTGAAGAGGTTGAATTATTTCAATTTTAAATGAATTTTCAAATTTTAACTTTAAATAATAATAATAACAAAAATAATGTTATGGTTTTACGTCCCTTTTAACTACTGCGGCTTTTAGAGACAGGGTGCCGGAATTTTGCCTCAAAGGGGATGTCTAATTCTACTGACACGGCTCCCTCGCATTTGCTCACGATGAAATGCCAGCTGACTGGGCCAGGATTCAATCCTGCGACCGCTGAAACAACGCAGCCATTCCTTATAATTACACACAAGATCACTTAACGTACGGTATAATTTTAGTATAGGGTGCAAGTTATCGATGGGGTAACTTCATCAACTTCCACAGTTACAAATTGAGACTCACATCGCGGCGTAGCCGTGCTCGTTATATCGTGCACCACTACCACGAGGAGAACTGCGGAAGTCTGTAAATAGCTGGTCAAAAAGCCAGAGGAAATCCACACTTTGCCGTTGCCAGCACCGGGATTCGAACATCCAGTCTCCGAACTTGCAGCAGCTGATCATCGCGTTAGTGGTGAACGATTTAAAGTGCACGACCACGTCACGTGTTTATCGTTCGCGTACAATCGCCGCAGGTTGCCACTAGGATCTGTTAAACTTAAATTACAATGCGTAAGGAATTTGAATTACCTCTATCCAGACAGACCACTGCATGTGGGTGCCGGTTTTGGTACATCATATATACTGTATTATTTCAGTAGTATAGATTCCTCCTGCGGCGCTTACAAGAGACCGATCGTGACAAATGAGCATTCAATTGAAAGAGAATAGACATTAGCAGTGGCGAAATGCACTCTAATTTCATAAATATATATAGTTTATTTAAAAAGTGACGTTTAAAAATGTGTACGAAGTGTGCGATTTGCAGATACTGTTGTTGTAGGAAAATAGGTCCATAATTGCTGTTCACTTCACATTTTGGCCACTGTGACGCCTGTTTCATGTCATTTTAACATTCTGGGGTATTTCCTTTATCATTTTGCATGGATTTCAGAAACAGTAAATCAAAGGAATGAGTACTCAAATCGTATTATTTCATAAATATCGAATAACCGGTGAGTGTTATGATGATCCAATTTTCAGTGATTGCCTTGTTGAGTTAGGGAATGTAGATATTGGAATTCTAACTGAAATGTAAATAGTGTTCTATAATCATTTGGTTGAAATAAAAAACATCACAACCTTTCTCCTTAAGTCTTTTATTATACCTATTGGGGGAAGTGTGGTTTATGAACTTGCGAGATTTCTCGCACGGGCCCGCTAGTCTATTGGTATTGCAACATTATAAACTACGATATGGGTCTGATGACATCGATTTTCCACCACTTAAAACGGCAATCACCACCAAGCAATAATGTGAAGAAAGATCAGCCGTCTGAAGAACGGCTTGTTTTCTCTTTGTCTCATAGAACCTGAAGAAAGTTCAACTTACCGTAGCTATGGAAGCCGTATTCGCAGCGTCCATCGAGGTAAAGTTATTCAAAATAGGAGCGATAAGTTAAACAAAACCAGCAAGACTCGATCAACTGAGTACACATAAACTATTGGGAAGTCGCGTACGCGATGATGAAACAGGGAAATATTGACTTTCACGAGCATGGTATCGAGAACGGACAGCAGTTGAGCTACAGAGTCTTCTGGAATATATCGACTATATCGAATATTGCATTCATACGTCACCAATAACATGTAAGAATTGATTAAAAACAGCCAATTATGTGCTCTCATGTTGATAACAAAGTACGCAGTATGCATGTTATGGCTGAACTTATGTTTCATCTTTCTTCAGTTTAAAAATATGCATTGGACACATCATAACAATCTAGATAACATAAGCATGTAAAAAATTAATATAACTAAATGACCAGTTGCATTTCAACATCGTTGTACATTAGTCTCGCACAACAGTCAGGCTCAACGCGAGACATTTCTGCCAGGGGCTGACTGTGTACTGGCACAGCTTTTCTGGTATGTGGGCTCGACGTGACATAGTTCTGACTGGGGCCATCGCCTTGTTTATTTGATTCAACTTTTGTTCATAAACAAATTGCCAATATTTATGAAGTCAATGTGTAATTCGTCAATATTCCGGGTAATTCTCTTCTTTTCAATGCTCATTTTTTTACGATCGGTTACATTGGACCCCAAAGGGGATCTTTTTGATGTGTAACATCTTTCCACTCGGTACCTGGATACTTTTGTGGCGCTCGGTAGCTGGACATGTTTGTGGGAGTGAATTTGGAAAAGGGACGGAAATGGATGGAACGGAAGTGCATGGGACGGAAACAATAAGCGCGCGAGGTGGTGGAGGTCGGTACAACGACGTACTGTAGGTCGTGTGGATATGGGGAATGTATATCGCATACAGTTTAGTTCAAGGTTCGGAGACCCCATTTAAGATATTCCCACAATAAATCATCTTCAAATTTGGTGTGAAAATATTCATTTAAATTCATTTAATCATATTTGCTGAAAACAATTACGATTTATTAAATCTTCATACCTTTGCTGTATTCTTATTTAATGCATGCACTCGATGTACTGTCGGCCATGTGGCTATGTGGAATCGCATCAACAAACACTCCAAACAACGAAGGAATTCATTATATTTACGCCGACTACTAACAATAATTGAAACTTTGTTGGTCTAGACATATCACTGGGAGAAGCACATTTAATATAGGCCTACTTTCCGCACACCTAATTTTTCATCGCGCCTATACTTGGCAGTGCGCTGATCGGCAAAACGAGGCCATTTTCAATAACATCGCTGGCATGGGTTCACTAACTGGCCGGTATAGAGCGCAGCTCGCATCAAGTAGGCAGGTGATTGCTTCCGCCACGGCAAATAACAATTATGATTCATTACAGTCAGGATTTGGCACTGGAGTTATACAAGTAGTTATTTCAATGACCAACAGAGTCCACTGTCAACAAGGGATTTGCGCTCCCGGGACACACATAGTAGGATAACATGTCACATGTTACACATCATATGCGACTACTGTAAGGCTCGTATACTTTTATTTAGCCTATTTTCATTTTATCAAAAATAGGCTTATGAGATAACCCTTTGTCCGCGTGTGTGTGGTGTGTGCGTATGTGTGTGTCCCCCTCTAAACTGCTTGTGCGATTTCAATGAAACTCGGTAAGGTCCTAGCACCATTTCGGCCGACCCCGACCGTGCCCTTCGAATTGTATTACGTCTCACCAATCCAACATGGTGGCTGTGCGAAATATTTCACCGGCATTCTATATCTCCGAAACTATTAGGCTACTCATATCACCCTGATATTCTGTATGGTGATAAAAGGTAGGCCTACTACTAGAAGTTCACCTATGTGACTTTCAAAAACCTGTTAAATACAAAACGAACATGGCGGCCAAGCAATTTAAATAGGCTTTTCTCGCGATTTAATCATCCAAACGCTGTGAAACTTGGTACTGCAAATGACTATACAAATTGCAATGCATTGGCATCTAATTTAGGTCAATTGTTTACATATCCTCAAGATGACGGCTGTGCGAAATTTTAAAATTAAGTTTTATTTTCTTGCGTCCTAATCATGCATCGAAGTCAACGTTTGAATGATGAACCTACGCAATAATCCTCATCTAATAGTACATAACTCTAATGGCCTACATATAGTCTATTAAAATTCAACATGGTGACAATCCGAAATATTCAGACGGTTCTCAATATCTATTTATCTATGACATCAATCAAACTGAAATTTTGTTTGTTGATACAGGATATAACCATCAGTACACCTATGGGACTTTTAATAACCTGGTGAGCACGAATCCAACATGGTGGTGACGCGAAATATAACTATTCAAATGGACGTTTCTCGCGAATTAACAATCGGAGCGTAGTGAAATTGGTATGGTATATGCTTATATAAATTTTAATCCACTGGCATCTAATTCATTTAAATTATTTTCATATTCAGAAGATGGTGTCTGTACGAAATTTTCAAATCTCGTTTTTATTTCTTGTGTACTAATCATGCGATTGAAGTTTGAATAATACAATTACACAATAATCTTCATGTAATAGTACATAACTCTAAGGCTTATATATAAAAATCAAACTTGGTGACCATCCGAAATATTTAGACGCTTCTCAATATCTAGGAATCTATTACAGCAATCAAACTGAAATTTTGTATGTTGATAGAGGCAATTAACATAAGTAAGATATATGAAAATAGGCTGTATAGTTCTTCACGGAACTACTTGTTTCTTTATCGCTTATCCTCCTAGCTGGGTTTCACCCACGGACTCTGCGAGGGATCATTCCTCTACCGTCGCAAGGACGGTGTCTGGGAGCTGAACACACATTTTCAGCAGATATAACTGGGATGGTGACAGGCTGATCCCCCAGGTGACCGCTTACTTGGGTCTAATTAAGGAAGGGATTATGGAAAGAAGGAGATAATGACCAAATATTTCCCAAAGAATTAACAACAATTGTAGAAATGTTGCAAGCCAGCATCCCGCCACATCAACGCACGTTGTTACTTACCGTGGCCATTGTTTGATTTGCCCCAATTAAGACTGGTCATTTGCCATAAAAACATGTCCAGATCGTCCTGTCATTTGCCGATTCCTTCATTGAATTATAATTGTGTGCTTGGGTGTCGTTTAGAATGTGTTTAAGGAAGGTATTTCTAGGTCTTCCTCGTGGATTTTTTCCCCTCAATGAACCCTTCTGCCACAGTTCTCACTAAATTGGGGTGACGACGTTTACGGATTGTGCGTAGGATTGATCTCCGTTGGTTCACGGTGTCGAGAACCCTTGTGTTCGATATCCTGTCTGTCCACGTCACATTTATCATCTTACGATAGCGCCACATCTCAAAGGCTTCAAGGCGGTTCTTTTCATTTTTATTCAGTATCCACGTTTCACAGGCATACAACGAAACTGTCCATACAAAAGCATGTAGCATTCTGATTCGGAGGGAAAGCTTAAGCCGACTGGTACACAGTAATCTCCTCTTTTGCATAAAAGCTAGTTTTGCCTGAGCAATGCGTCATTTAACTTCGGTGGTGCACCTTCCGTCCTCTGTAATCTTTTGACCTAGGTAAGTGAAGGATTTGACTTGTTGTATGTCCGAGTTATTAATCTTTAATCGAAGAGGTTTTGGGAGTTTTGAGACTGTCATGCATTTTGTCTTTGAGGTGTTTATTTTCATGCCGTATTTCTGCACCGTTGATGCATCTCTTGACAGCATTGCCTGCAAAGTATATGGGCTACAAGCTAGAATGGCCTGATCATCTGCGAACTGAATTACATTTATGGGTATTTCATTGATCTTCTCTCCTAAATATGTGTCTTCTAAAGCTTCTGCCATCATCAACTCACCAAAAGCATTAAACAAATTTGGGGAGAGTGGACATCCTTGTCTCACTCCTTTTCGGATAGGAACTGGATTAGTAAGACCTTCTCTTAAACGTACAATTGCATTTCGACCATTGTAGAGGTCCCATATGAGTGTAATGAGTTGTTTATCGACTCCTATGTTCCTTAATAATGGGAATAGTTTATGCCAGGAAACGCTATCAAATGCCTTTTCAGAGTCAATGAAGCATATAGGCCTATACAGATTTCGGCTCCTGCTCATCATACGTTCTCCGAGGACTCTAAGAATGCCAATGGCATCTCGGGTACCAACTCCTCGACGGAAACCAAACTGTGTTTCTTGGATGTAGCCATAGACTGGCCCTTTTACTCTTTTCTTTATGATTTGGATCATAATTATGGATGCATGAGGAACCAAACTAATTGTTCTGTACATACTGCAGTTGGTCGCATTTGCTTTCTTTGGTAAAGGGACCATGATGGAGTTTCGAAGTTCAGATGGCCAAATACCCTTTTCGTAGATTGTTTGCGTTAGGTCATACAGTTTTTCATTAATTATATCACCAGCAGAGTTGATTAGTTCACTAGGGATGTTATCGATGCCTCGAGCTTTCTCATTTGGTAATGACCTCATTGCCAACTCAAATTCACTTTTAGTCACAGATATAGGTGCAACTTAACTTGTATGTGACTCCTTTGTATGTACGTAATCAAATTCTTCATTGTATAGAGTCTTAATGTACATTTCCCAGTGGTTCCTTATTTGTGTTTCATCAGTGATGATTGAACCTTGGTTGTCACGCAATGCTGACGTTAGAGTTCTTTTTGGTAAGTGGCATATTTTCCTTGCTGTTTTTAGTGCCAAGCTGCCCTTTCCATGTTTTTCCAGTTCTTCGATTTCTTCGCATTTTTGATTAAGCCAATTTTTCTTTGGCATTTTTGCATTCTCGATCTATTTCACTTTGAAGCCTTCTGTATGCTATTCTCCCTTCACTTATATTAACCTGTTTCAGTCTCCTCCTTTCTTGATCTTCAAAAGAATATCCTGTGTTATCCACGGTTGTCTGGGAGTGACTGATGGATTTCCCAGTACTTCGTCTGCAGCCTCTGTGATGGAGTTCTTTATTGCGAACCATTTGGTATCGATATCCTGTGACGATGCGCCTGTTTCCAAAGCATCGTCTTCTCCAAGCTTCCTAGTTATAGCTTCCCTGAATTCTGTGCGTTTAAGTTCATCACATAAAGAGCTGGTGTCCCACTTCGGTCTGTTATTGGTCTTCCTCAACAGTTTCCACCTTAACCACAGTTTGATTCTTAACATATTGTGATCTGTGTTGCCATCAGCTCCAGGTAGTGTCATAGACTTTTGTGTTTGATTTCTGTCACGATTTTTCACCAGTATGAAATCTATTTGGCATCGAAAATTATCTCCTGGGCTCATCCACGTATATAGGCGTCTTGGTGGGACTTTAAAGAAGGTGTTCATTATTACATATCCTTCTTGTTTGCAGAAATCTATTAGCCTCTGGCCTCTTTCATTCCTTCTGCCTAACCCAAATTGCCCAACACATGGGTTTCCATAACCTTCACCGACTATGGCGTCCCAGTCTCCCATGATGATGACATTGTCACTAGCTCTCGTGTGTTCCTAAAGAAAGTCTTCAAGCTCATCATACATATCCTCGACTTCCTGATCTTCACTACTAGACGTAGGAGCATAGATCTGGACAATGACTGTGTCTACAGGAAGTGATTTGAGTCGTATTGCCATCAACCTGTGATTTATTACCATGACATCTTTCAGAACAGTAGTAGCTTTTTCATCCAACAGGAATGCGACACCTCCTTGGCCTTTGAGACTTCCAGAGTGCACCACTCTATAATCATCACATTGAAATTCCCCTAGATCAGGCAGTCTTGTTTCGCACAATCCTAATACACTGTGACCCTTCCCCTCCAGTTTGATGTATTCTAATTTACCTACTCTAAGCATTGTACGAACATTCCACGTGGCAATTTTTATGCAAATTTTTCGCTTGATGACGACCTGGGAAGCCCTGCCTCCTGCCCTGCCGGGCCCGACTACCGGTTGATGCCGATTTCTGGAGTTGCCAGCTACCGTTATCTTTGACATGTACATCTCATGACATTTTCTTGGGAAATTAAGTGAGGTGGTTTCCCTTTGCCTTCCTCACCAGCAATAGCCCATCTCGGGATAATTTGCGCAAGCCATTGTCCCCCACTTGCAGGATATTCTGCCTGCCGCGTTGGTGATACCAACCGTTGACCTACGTTCTTCCGCCTAGTACCTCCTTCAGGAGACGTTGCTGACCCATCTCCTTTGATTGATGGATTTTAGTGACATTTCCTCCACTAAGGGCCATCACCCTTCTAAGGTAGCTCGTCTGCCCTAAGCCGTTGGCTCCCTTAGGGTGTCAGGTATTTTCCGCCGCCCAGCACTCGGCGTTGAGTCGCTGGCAGTACAGTCTACTCCATTACCGTAGCAGGGTATCCTGGCCTTACACAATTATGAGCTATCTACAATAAAACAAGTATAAAAAACATACATGTAAAAATTGCAACTAATGTAAAAGTTAGGGATCGACAGCTACTTCAAGGTGGACGCATGGAAGCGTACGCTATTAATCGCTGGGTATGAATGCGATGAATCAGGTAATGATAATAGTTTAGGCTATAATTGTAACTGCTGGATTGATGTGAATATAATGTAGCGTATTTTAATTCCCTCGCACTCTGAATATTACGAACGTAGGCAAGGGTTAGTATTCATAAATTTCATTGTGATACGACTTAATACACTTCAAGATGTGAGCACAGAGGAATTAATTCAGCTTTCATGACATGCAAACTTGGCGATGAGTAATCCAGTGTGAAGCTTGAAATAAGCTTTATTAAGAAGGAGCCGCGATTCATCGTGCAACGCGCAACGAGGTCCACATTTATCAGCGAGTTTTCACACTTAATTGAAACGTCAGCTTTGTGTCTGTGATAGAAAGAACAGATCTACCATGCCAAACAACCTTTATGTGTCCAATGGGGAACACAACGTTGCTGTTGTTAATTCAATTTAGGAGCTTGGAACATCTTGGCTATCAGCTTCGTATAATAATGTTATTGGTTTTACATTCCTTTTAACTACTGCGGGGCGGCTTCGGTGGAGAAGTTGGTTGCATGCTGAGCTTCTATACCCGAGGACACGGGTTCAAACCCGGCCAAGTCTTCGGATTTTTAAGAGCGTTAAAAATACCTCAATATGCCTTCCTTCAGAGGGGAAGTAAAGCCGGCGGTCCCTTGTCATAGATTTATGGCATGATAATAAACCTTTCACTAATTACACCTGTGTGAAGCTAAATTATAGGTTATCTTTGACTAACGCTCTTAGGTTCCAACGTTGGTCGCCAGGAGCCCACTGCGGTGGCATCTAGTAAAAAATCGCAGAACTAGTTGGTCGTTGACGGTGGCGTTTGGTAGCAAAGGTTGGAACTACTTGAAAATAGAATGTATGCAGTTCGTACTTGAATTAGAAACAGATAACACACACTAATACAGCCATCACAATAAATTAACACCGGTTATCAGACAGATTCTACTCACACCCAAAGTACATTGGGCTACAAGACCGCGTTGTCGCAACCCCTAAGCTGAGGAACCAACCTGACTCCGGCGGCTTTTAGAGACGCAGGGATACCGGAATTTTTCCCCGGAGGGGATCTTTAACGTGCCAGTAAATCTACTGACACGGCTCCCTTGAATTTTAGCACCCTAAAATACCAGCAGACTGCGCCAGGATTTGATCCTGCAACCTTGGGTACAGCAGGCGAGAACGTTACCGCTGAGCCACCCAGCTTCGTGTAGGTGGGTGTGTGTTGTCTGAAAAACGGTATTATTTAAGAACTGTAGTAGTGTGTGTAGTTGTATTAGGTACAGGGTTGGGGTAGGTGCCCCGGGACTTGAAATAAGGTACAATCACGGCAGGTTTCTGGAGGAAGTGTGGAAAAGTCTGGGGAGAAACCACAGTCAGGATAGCCACTGTCAGCGGCTACAGCTGCCCGCGTGGTCGTGGTGCAAAATTTAACGAGCATGGCTACACCGTAGGACAGTTCGGCTCATTGCGTAGTGGCTGTCATGCTAGGCTGTCACCGCCCCGGGTTTGATTCCCGGCTTTGCCAATAAAATTTATTCTGGTCTGAGGGCTGGAACGGGGCACACTCAGTCTCGTGATCAAAACTTAGAAAATGCGAGTTCGATTCCTACCTCAGCCATCTTGGAAGTCGTTTTTCCATGGTTTCCCTACTTCTTCTCCAGGCACCTAACTTACGGCCACGGCCACCTCTTTCCCAATCCACACCTTAATTACAAATACACCCACTATTACAGCCATCACAATAACACAGGTTATCATAAAAATTCCCCCACACACTCACACTCAAGTACACGGGGCTACATGACCACGATGTTGCAAATCCCGTTAATCAATCAACAACAACAACACAGTAGAACAGGAGAAATGAACAGCTGTACGAAAATGACACTATTGATTCTTGGCTAAGAAACCTCGTAGTTTTACGTGACCATTAATTTCACGATCATGAGTCATTTTTACCTGCAATCCGAACCACAGGACGTGATATTTCACTGCGAAAATATAGCATGCATTGACCGGGAATCAAAACCACGACCGAGAAAATGAAAAGTGAGCTAATCAAGCGAATAAATACCAGACGTTGAAATCCACATACAGTACAGTAGTTGATTCCAGCGACTCCCATGATGACCATTATGATGATGACGATGCTGAATGTTTATTCTGCGCTGAGCTTTATCCAGAGGATACCCGAGGAGAAAACTGGGCTTAGTGTTGTTTGCCACCGTTGAAGGGAGTCGCGGTAAGGAATCCCATTCGTATGCCCCCTTATGCTCCAAAGATTCCAAGCGGTTGTACACTTATCAGTTACCGATCAGTGGGAAAAGTGTTGTCTTTTTCTCAATAGTTATTTGCCTTGATAGTAAGATGTTATTTGTTATACGAATTGATAATCGAATTATAAGGTTGTTAATAATATACGACAATCAATAGAATCGGTCGCAGCTGAAAAGCATTTCGTCAAAAATTGTTATTTTTAAGCAATTAATATTCTGAAGTATTGACCCAAGGGTCTTGGAACGGCATAGGAAAGAATAATGTCAGCCTTCTGTTTAAGCCAGAAACCACAGATATACAGTATGTAGTGCGATCAGAGGAGAAATGTATTAAGTCAGAGACTTTCTCCCTTTCAGCGTCGTATTTCGTACTTAATGTTGGCCGCACTGCCAGATTCCCGCGTGTTTTAGTGTTATTGTAAATTACATTTGTACAGGATTTAGGTGGTTTTAATGTTACAAACCCATTTTAAAATAAAATATCATGCGACATATTTATTTTGGATGGCTTTATGCCGCTCTAAGCTTACCACGGAGCTGAAAGGTGTTAAGTCACGTTTCCGAAATTGATTAGAAGAATATGTTTATTGAATTAAAATTGATTTTCCACAAACACAACCTGAACAGTTACTTCACAATATACAGATGACTAATCTAGTGTGCTTGTTAAGTTCTGTTCTGTCAATTACGTTTTATCTGTGTCCTGAATAGTGGTGAAAACTGACTTAATGCTTTTCAGTTCCGACTGATTGTAGGTAGCCTACATGTTTCGAGCTACAATGAGGACTTCCTCAGTCCAAATGTAAAGCCCAACATTGTATTTTGCATCATTTTAAATTTGATTGTAAGGAGATCCATTTCATTATTAGTTCTGATTTAATTATAATTATATTATTTCATATACCGTATGTCATTTCGTTATTAGACTTAAATATAACATTTAGGATTTTAGTTCTTGATTTGGGCTGAGGAAGACCTCATTGTAGGTCGAAATATGTACCTGTATATACTGGGTGTCTCTTTATTAACGTTTAAAACTCTTTATAGCGACATAGATGGCATTGAGACAAGTAATTTGATATAGGACACTTAGGGTCGCAAGTGTCCGGAAATAACTTAAAAGTGAACCACAACTGTAAAACATATGACGTCATCAGGTGACGGCTACGCTCTTGGCAAATGAAATAATGTACTTCATAATACCATTTTCGCAATGACGCAACACATATGACAACTGAATCTCTCACAAATCTATGGGAATAATCGTGTTCGTTTTTGTTGTTAGTTCATTTAAGGGGTTGGGAGATCTTAGTCATCAGCCTCGTGTACTAGGGTCTGTATTGATCTTGATCATACCTGATAACCTGTGTTTCTGTGATGGCTTTAATAGTGTTTGTAACTGTTTCAGGGACAGGGATGTTGTAAGTGACCGGGACTTGAAGGTACTATCCATGAATTTATCTGGAGGAAGTGTGGCAAAACAACACTCTGGATAGCCTCTGTCAGTGCGGGGATACAAATCTCCAACCTCCGGAGTTGCTCCAAAATTCCCTTTGAGGACATCACTGTTCTAGATCTAGATCACCATCCCGCGGATTGTATTCCATCAAGTTGTGCTTGTAGCGAAAGGATCTGCACTGTACAGGCCATTGCGGGGATTCTTATTGTAGAGCAGCAGTGAAAGAGAATCACAGCACAGATCTACACTGACATCATGTAAAATATTCCTCTTTGGTTATCCCATTATGTTTGACTTATTACTAATACTATCACACGCATAATAATGTGGTAGAAGCGACTATTACTTTGATAGGCGAAACATCTAGGTCATCTGGGAACAGACTTCAGTGTATTTTAAAGAAAGCTAACTTCCTAACGCAATTAGCTTAATGGCAGGAGTAAGAGGAAGCATCCCGAAAGTAGGCCTATATACTTACTCCTGTAATCAGTTTGGCTCTTTGGGTAGATTATTGGCTGAGGAATAACCCGCCCACCAAGGGAAGATGATTAAGAAAAGGAAGTGGGTTTCGGACTGGAGAAGAAGGATAGAGAAATAGGATGAGAGTTCCACAAAAGTTATAAATTTAACCTTTAATGCACTTAGAGGCGGTTTCCACTGAAAATCCGTTCTCTGATACCTAAAATGGGTAAGAGCTTGGTCTAAGCTGACGGGAAATACAGCTAGGACTTGGGCGGTTTGCAAGAGCGTGGCTTTAGTATATTCCCTCTCAAGCAGGCATAAGACTACTATGGGGAAGGGTGTTGGCCTGGCAAGACTGAGAGTTAACAGATTTAGTGTATGTCTTTTCAAAGAAATTCGTTATTTCGAAGTAATTCGAAGAATGCCAATAATTTGAATCAAGTTTGGTATTTCCAGTTTTTGAAGTTATAGAGTTCCTGAAAAAGCGACCAAGTGCTTCCAGGAAGGATAGTGATAAAAAATTATACCTTGGAGAGTAATTTTGGTAAGTTAACCAATGGTTGCATCTGGAAATGGCTAAGCTTTTACTCAGCGAGAGGCCGGCTAAAAGTTTAGACAGAGAAAAACACTTATCTTTTGAAAAACTGACCATAAGTTTTCGGAGAGGATCTCCACAAGCAGGTAGCTGGCGTAGCGAGCTTTACTTGCCTTACTGACCAGTTAGAATTAGCTATTAAAGCTGAGAGAAACTTTAACGAGATTACTACTAAGAGTTCTTGCTCAAATGCAACGAGTGGTGAAAGCCCTATTAATAGATTTAATGGCATTGAGTAGGGAGAGCCAAGGAGGACAGGATCTTGCCTAACCGTTGTATTAGAAAAATGAAAAGGCAGAAAGAAACGCTTGATTTATTTAACAATTCAAAAGAAGTTGATAACTTTAATAAATATATATTTTTCTGACAAATATAGATCATTTAAACTTTTTAACAAATGAGGTCGCAGACCTCCTAACATTTAGAGATTGCTCCAGGCAAATAAAAATTTATGAGGTTTCAAACCTTATATATGTACTAAAATCTTTGTAAGATTTAAAGAAGACAAATAAAGTGATTAAAGTTTAAACATTCAATTGAGTACAAGGAGTGTACTTTAAGGAATTTCCAGGTAACTGTTTTAGAAAAAGTTACAACTTCGAAAATAACAATAAGAAAAAACATGAAGAATAAGATAGAAGTTCCTACAACTTCTTATATTTAAGCTGAATTACTTTATAACAATTATACAAAAGAGAGCAGGTCACTTACGGTGAAACCTGAAGAGAAAGTCAAAAGGAAGGTTCTAGACTTCCTATGTTTAAGTAGTAATCACGAGCCAAATGGGGAAGTTTCCATTTCGTGAGACCTAGAAATAACTCACTCAAGAGTTAAAAGAATTGTTTTCCCTGATTATGGGGAAAAAACAATGTAAGTTTGAACCGTGTATAAAACACGTAGTTATACAGCAATTAATTAATGATAAACAAGCAAAATGGAAGGACACTTCGTAGAGTGACACCTTATAGAAAAGTTACAATTTTATTAATAAGGTTTGTTAGTAGAAGGTTGAGGAAAGATCGTTGGGATTTAGGATCAATGTTCATGGCCTTATTTAATGTAAACGGACGATCGCGACGCGGAAGGAATACTGAAAGCACTGTTTCTCACTATAGTCTTTTGAATAGATGAAAAATTCACTGTAGTAACACGAAAGTTTATGGGAAAGAAAGTTATTGCAATGATGAAAATAACTGGTTGTACTAGGTAGGCGAGAGTCTATTTCTTGAGAAAGTTGGGAATTACAATTAAATGCGCCATAGAACATTCCAACGGTGGAAGAAAGTTCGCTATTGCAGTAATTTATAAGGAAGATTCCTCATTTTAAATAGTATTTTCACAAGTGAGTGAAAAATACCTGACGGCAAGACTCGCCGATAGAGTACAGGATCTGGAAGGTTCCAGAACGATCTTTATAGAATGGGGTCAAAGTTAATCCAGCGGAGGAACTAGCTTTGTAATTTATAGACAGCGGGTATTAGATAATATCCCACGTGGTGAGAAGATTTCTCATTTAGCAAGCATAAGAAATGCTGCTTTTTACCAAGATTGGCTTGATTAGACAAAAGCCCAACATGGAAAATCCCGCGAAGGATGATTTTTGCCCCAAAATAAGTAATTTCACACTGCCTATAAAAGATCGTTAACAGCATGTAGACGTTAAAATCATGAAGATGAGGTTAAAACTTGAAGTTTGTACTTAACTTTGCTGCATGGCGAAAATGAGGTTCTCCTTGATGGTTAAAGCTACCACATTGCGTGGAATCTAAAAAATGCCTCATTAGGTCAGGAGGCTAGCTCTAGTTGAGCCTTAACTGAGTCGACGGCCGGCGCACAAGTGAGACCCACTCAGCGGAGCACAGAGGGTCCAAGGAAGGGAAAAGAGTGGGGGTAGGAAACAAAAGGTATACATATCAGCATAACCAACGTAAGAAATTAAATTCTCTTGAGGAGATGGTCTTCAAAGAGTTGATAGCAGGCGATACTAGCACAGCATGGTGAGTGAAAAAGGAGACGAAGTTCTCTTGCTCATGGAGAAAATAGCTGGCGATGGCAACGAGAACTGGTGGCCAGATGGAAAAAGAAGTCCTCTTGCACCAGGAAAAATTGAAGAGCTTCAGAGATTCGCTGCTAGATGACGCTAGGTGGGTCATGGAAGATATATATCTAGAACAGACTCACAAAAGATATAAGCGAAGTGATCACCACAGAGAAAATAGAAGATCACTGTTGGTGTTTGACAAAGAGGAAGGAATGAACATGCAAAGAGCATTAAACTTTATATTCTCTCGTACCGTGTATTCCAAGAATACACCACTCTTATCAAACCTTCTTTGAAGCAACTGTCCTTGCAGAGCTAAATGGATCAATTCCACTATATTTAGGCGACTTCGGTGGCGTAGTTGGTAACATACTGAGCTTCTAAGCCCAAGATCGTGGGTTCAATCCCGGCCAAAGTCTTCAGATTTTTTAAGAGCGTTGAAAATCCCTCAGTAGCTTATGTCTTCCTTCGGAGGGGAAGTAAAGCCGGCAGGCCAATGTCATAGATTTATGGCATGTGAAAGAACCTCCACTAACTACAATTATGTGAAGCTACATTTGTAATTTAGATTTGATTAATACTCTATTTAGTTCCAACATTCGTCGCCAGGTGCCGGTTGCGGTGGCATCTGGTAGCCAAGTTCGCAGCTAGGCGTCGTTCATGGTGCCATTTTGTATCAAAAGTAAGAACTACTTGAAATTAATCGTCTGCAGTCCTTACCTGAACTACAGATAACACACACTAATACAGCCACCACAATTAACAGCAGTTATCAGACAGATTCTACACACACCCAAAGTACACGGGGCTACATGGCCGCGTTGTCGCAGCCCCTAAGCGGGAACCAAGCAACCATCCCATATATTTAGGATCCATGCGTATAATGAACCAAACTAGTAACGTTTTATATTGAAACACATTATTAATATCAACTGCAACTTACTGTACTTACATAGTGAGAAATGTTGCATGCTTTGGTACGCTTTGTTCTTGTGGGAACCTAACAATTAGTGTCCTCTAGATATTTCATCCACCCATGCTTCACCTCCATTTTCCCCAGCTAATGTACAAGATTATTATCGAGAAGTTAATCGATTTATATATAAATGAAAGTTTGTCTGTTTTTTCTGAATTTCTTCGGATATTTGGGTTATTGACGCGTTTCAGAGTGTTTTATGACGGATGCGCGAAAATACAATTTGTGTCTGTCTGTTTGTCTGTGGACAACTTTTTTCTCTTATAACTCGAGAACGGCTAGGTGAATCAACGTAAAATTTGGTACAGATATCCATCCGAGGCACGACACCATTGATGGAACACTTCTCCGTACCTCTCATAAAAGGGGGCCTACCCCCTTAAAACACTCGCTGAAATATGCTGAATTTGTGTGGAGTCGCGAAAAACAATAACATTAATTGAACATCCAGAAACTTGGAATTGTAGGCTACTCTGAAAGAATAGTCTTTTTTTTTCTCATTCTTAAAAAGTTCTTGTACGCTTCTGAACATAACTCTTAGAATAATTTAGCGTGCATTCCCTCGTATTCTCTTTTTGATATCCAATTCCTCACCCACAATGTTTTTATCTCTCCATAGTTTCCTTTTTTAACAAGGCACAGACGACCATCACAGATGCTAAACGCTCTCTTGAAGATATTTTAACTTCACATCACAGCGCAAAAAAATCCTAAGACTCACACTGCTCTCAGAAACGTTTAGCGCTGCTCTACCTAGTGCATTTACGTTTGACAGTGTACACAGGTTCAGAGAGTGCTCTAGGTAGATTTGTCTATCTCCGCTCTACGAATGCTCTACCTAAGGAAAATTACTCTACAGTGTACACGCACTCTGTTTAGCTAGAGCGGTCTAGGTAGACTTGCTCTATGAAAATCATTCCTCAGTGTACAGGCACCTTAGAGTAGAGTAATCAATATAAGGAAACATAAAACCACCAATTCAATTCTTTTATTTTAATACGGTCCAAGTTTGAACCGTGAGAGTTGCCATTAATAACACTATTTATGCTGAATACCCATTTCCACACCACCATGAGGTAGAGTAGGCTACATGGATAGAAAGCTAACTATTGCAATGGGTCCCATGTTTCGACTTCCGGAAAATTTCGACATATCTTCGCGTTTCACATCCCCCAGACCCCAAAACCACCGTCAGTTCAAAAGTTTATATATAATTTATGTATATATATATATATATATATATATATATATATATATGTATGTATATCAGTTTCTTGTGGACACGATAACTGCCGTAATTTCGCACCAATTACTTCGAATTTTTTACCGAAGATGTATACCTATAAAATCTCGGTCGAGTTCGTTACTGGGCTAAATCGGTCGAAGGGGGTGAAAATGGGGGGCATTTTTCGAAAAAGTGAAATTTCGCTATAACTCTCTTAATACGTGCAATATCGAATCCATTCAAAGTTCATAATATGTGTCGGATAAGTGCCAAAAATATTTGTCAAATAAGTTTTTTGATAGCACCAACCATTGACCAAAGGGGTGGAAAAAAGTGGGTTTTTCGGGAAACATTAATCATATCTCTCTTAATAGGCACAATATCAAAACCGTACAAAATGGACAATATTCCCCTAATAATTACCTAAAACGTTTGTCTGAAAGAATTTTTGATATGACCCACCATTACGCCAATGGACGAGAAAAATGATTTCGGAATTATAAGAAAATGCCAAGAGCTATCAGTGGTTGCCATGGCAACACTACTAAATTGATGAGGCATGGGCCATCAGACGTTGCAATGACAACGCACTTGCACGAGATCAGATTCAGTATTTCCATCTGATTAAGTGGTTGGTTGGTTGTTTCTTAAGTTTAGGGGCTGCGACAACGCGGTCATGTAGCCCCGTGTACTTTGGGTGTGTGTAGAATCTGTCTGATAACCGGTGTTAATTGAGATGACTGTATTAGTGTGTGTTATCTGTTTGTTAATTTAAGTACTGCAACTAACAATTTTTCAGATAGTTCCTACTTTTGCCGCCAAGCGCCACTGTCAACGACTACGAGGCCAAGTTCAGAACTGAGCTACTAGACGCCGCCGCAGTCGGCTCTTGGCAACGAACATAGAAACCTAAGAGCGTTGTATACATTCTTAACCTATCCAATTTAGCTTCACACAGGTGCAATTAGTGGAACGATCTTTAACATGCCATAAATCTATGACTTGGGACCGCCGGCTTTACTTCCCCTCCGATGGAAGGGATATTTAACACTCTTAAAAAATCCGACGGCTTCGGCCGGGTTTGAACCCGGTATCTTGGGCATAGAAGCTCAGCACGCTACCGACTACGCCACCGAAGCCGCCTGGCAAAGTGGGAAGCGGCTTCGGTGACGTAACTGGTAGCATGCTGAATGTCTATGCCCAATGTCGCGGTTTCAAAGCCGGCCGAAGTCGTCGGATTTTCTAAGAGCACTAGAATCCCTCAGTATGCTTTCCTTTGGAGGGGAAGTTCCAACGTTCGTTGCGAGTTGATGGTTGGGGTGGCATCTAGTAGCCAAGTTCACAGCTAGGTGTCGTTGACGGTAGTACCTGGTAGCAACATTAGGAACTACTGCTTGAAATTGACCGTCTGCAGTACTTACATGAATTAAGACTAATACAGCCATTACAATTCACACCGTGTATCAGACAGATTCTACACTCACCCAAAGTACACGGGGTTAGATGACCGCGTTGTCGCAGCCCCTAAACTGAGGAACCAACCAGAGGTAGATTTCATTAGAAAGCTAACTATTGCAATGGGTACCATGTTTCGACTTCCGGAAAATTTCGACATATCTTCGCGTTTCACATCCCCCAGACCCCAAAACCACCGTCAGTTCAAAAGTTATATATAATTTATGTATGTATATGTATATCAGTTTATTGTGGACACGATAACTGCCGTAATTTTGTACCAATCACTTTGAATTTTTTACCGAATACGTATACCTATAAAATCTCGGTCGAGTTCGTTACTGGGCTAAATCGGTCGAAAGGGGTGAAAATAGGGGGCTTTTTTTCGAAAACGTGAAATATTGCTATAACTCTCTTAATATGTGAAATATCGAATCCGTTCAACATTCATACTATGTGTCGGATAAAGCCCAAAAATGTATGTTTGAAGAGGTTTTTTTATAGCACCAACCATTGACCAAAGGGGTGGGAAAAAGTGGGTTTTTCGGGAAACATTAATCATATCTCTCTTAATAGGCACAATATCAAAACCGTACAAAATGGACAATATTCCCATAATAATTACCTAAAACTTTTGTCTGAAAGAATTTTTGATATAACCCACCATTATGCCAAGGGATGAGAAAAATAATTTCGGAATTATAAGAAAATGCCAAGACCTATCAGTGGTTGCCATGGCAACACTACTAAATTGATGAGGGATGAGCCATCAGACGTTGCCAAGATAACGCACTTGCACGAGATCAGATTCAGATTTCCATCTAAGTGTGAAGCGGCTTCGGTGACGTAACTGGTAGCATGCTGAATGTCTATGCCCAAGGTCGCGAGTTCAAAACCGGCCAAAGTCGTCGGATTTTCTAAGAGCGCTAAAAATCCGTCAGTATGCTTTCCTTTGGAGGGGAAGTTCCAACGTTAGTTGCGAGTTGCTGGTTGCGGTGGCATCTAGTAGCCAAGTTCACAGCTAGGTGTCGTTGACGGTAGTACCTGGTAGCAACATTAGTAACTACTGCTTGAAATTGACCGTCTGCAGTCCTTACCTGAATTACAGACTAATACAGCCATCCCAAAGTACACGGGGTTACATGACCGCGTTGTCGCAGCCCCTAAACTGAGGAACCAACCAAAATCTCTGCGGTAGATATAATTTTGCGTGAAGAAGTAACAGACCGTTACATAGTTGCACATCAGTGTCGAAACCTTGCATAAGGATAGTGTGACCACAAGTATAAAAATGGACCCCAAATGACAAGAAGGTTACCGTTCCCATAAGACAATAAAATGTTTAAAATAAGCATAAAATGACGAAAAACAAAGTTAATTAAGCTCCAATTATAAAATACCTTCTCGCATTAAATGAGGTCTGATCCTTCTACGAAAATCTGCATATTCTGCCTATTTTCGCCTATCCCCAAGTTTGTCCGGTGAAATCTACCTCCGCCTTCCGGCGTGCCGAGAGGACTTTTTTTTTACGTGGTCTCCCCAGTAGGCCTAGTCCACGATTCCTCTGTTTAAGACGTTGTTTGATGTGTTCATGTCGAAGGTTCTGCCTCGCAATAATATTCAGCAACACAACGTCTATTTCTCTGTAACCTTTCTGCGTTTTCCATGTAAGTGAGGACTGTTTCTACTGGTAACTCGTCATCCTTAGACTTCTTATTTTGAATATTCGCTGGCCCTCTCATCATAAAAGTTAATAATCACTCTATATGTTAAATCAGACTTAATGCAAAGCAACAGTTGGTCGTCATTAGCTGCCTTTAACAAAATTTGAAGTGCTAAAAGTTCCTTCGATCATTATGATTTGGGTCATGTCTGTTATTTTCTTATGTTTCAAAATACTTCAACCATATGAGTGTAATATATCTATATCATAGCATATGCACTACGAATATTGTTTGCTGTGTCTTCAGCTCGGGAATAGTGTTTCTGATCTTGTTAGTATTGATATATTTCTTTTGTCTCCCTCTTCGCGTTCTTCTTTGTAAGCAGACGTGTCTCAGAGTTGATGTTTAAGTGACCAGCGCTTGCTGAAACACATATGAATTCTCCTCTTTATTTACTCAGTAGGGCTCGTACAATACTATATTACTTCACACACACACATGATGGGGAGGGTATTGGAGGGCACAGCAGTCTCACAGCCAAAGGAGGTCCAGTTATGGGAACGTACCCTCCTCATTAGCATGGCTGTTCTCCCGATACGGGTGACCGAGACTGCTGGTGACACACATACACATGACAGGGAGAGTGTTGGAGGATAAAGTAGTCTCACAGCCAATGGGGGTCCAGTTATGGGAACATAACCTCCTCACTGACATGGCTGTGCTCCTGATACCTGCGACCGAGACTGCACTTTGATGATGACCCCACCCTCTCACACATACACACACACACACACACACACACAAAATACCCCCATTAGACACACATGATAGGGAGGGTATTGAAGGATACAGCAGTCTCACAGCCAATGGGGGTCCAGTTATGGGAACATAACCTCCTCACTGACATGGCTGTGCTCCTGATACCTGCGACCGAGACTGCACTTTGATGATGTCCCCACCCTCTCACACATACACACACACACACAAATACCCTCATTAGACACACATGATTGGGAGGGTATTGAAGGATACAGCAGTCTCACAGCCAATGGGGGTCCAGTTATGGGAACGTAACCTCCCCACTGACGTGGCTGTGCTCCTGATACCAGTGACCAAGACTGCTCTGTGACGATGTGCTCTCACTC
This sequence comes from Meconema thalassinum, assembly GCA_946902985.2. Classification (NCBI taxonomy): domain Eukaryota; kingdom Metazoa; phylum Arthropoda; class Insecta; order Orthoptera; family Tettigoniidae; genus Meconema; species Meconema thalassinum. Next base: position 483,433,280 of record OX336391.1, read on the forward strand.
TCATTCACCAGACACACATGAAAAGGGAGGACTTGGAAGGTTCCAGTAGCCTACCAGCCAACGGAGGACCAGTTACGTGAACATAACCTCCTCACTAACATGGCGCCGTATAGCGAGATACCGAGACTACTGTATGGCGCACACACACACGTGATATCTGTTAATTAACTGGACACTTACCGATTCTCAAAACACTTACTGCTCCTTTGTTGAAAATTATCCCCTCATTAAAAAATACTAATAACTCGCTTTCTTGATGTTTGAAGTTGACGATGCAGTTCGCTGAAATGTTGAATCTAATAGGCACAGTCAGCTGGTTCTTGTAGAGCAAGATTCCATATGACACCAGAGGAATGTCTGGGATGCTCATAGGATTTCTTCTATAATCTTCGTAGTTTCTTTGATCTGAAACTCAGCGAAAGGCATGGCCCTTAGTAAGTTACATAGTATAGACTCTTGAGCAATAAATCTCACTACAGGATTACTACATTCATTAATGGGATTTGTGATTCTATAGGCTAATGTACGGTATCCTCAGTTCAGCCAATATCCTCGATAAGCAAGTCCAACTTATGCTTTTAATATTTCTATATATTGACTGAAACGGTTTCGGTGGCATAGTTGGTAGCATGCTGAACTGCTGTGCCCAAGATAGCGGGTTCAAACCCGGCCGAAATCATCAGATTTTAAGAGGGTTAAAATCCTTCAGTATGCCTTCCTTCGTAGGGGTAGTAAAGCCGGCGCTCCCATGTCATAGATTTAGATTTCGTTGGAACGCTGAATCAAAGTTCCAACGTTCCACTCGGTATCAGTGATATCTGGTAGCGAAAGTTGGAACTACTTGAAATTGAATGGTACTTGTAGCTCACCCCATGGATGTCCGCTTGAAGCAGCTACAGCCTCTGGCAAGCCGAACATGTCCTCGGACACTCCCAGCACTTAAAGTCATACGATAAATAAGATAAATATTGACTGAGTTGAACCACGTAATGTCTGTCGTATTTGTTGGCGATCGTTTGTCAATCACAACAAAAATTGTTCCGTGAAGAACTATACAGCCTATTTTCATATACCCTATTTATGTTAAATGCCTCTATCAACATACAAAATTTCTGTTGGATTGCTGTAATTGATTCGTAGACATTGAGAGCCGTCTAAATATTTCAGATTTGTATAAATTTTTATATTTTGATATTTATGTAGGTTTTAGAGTTATGTACTATTACATGAAGATAATTGTGTAGGTGTAGTACTAAAACTTCAATCGCATGATTAGGACACAAACAATAAAGACGAGATTTTAAAATTTAGCACAGCTGCCATCTTGTGGTTATGAAAACAATTGAAATAAATTAGATGCCTGTGGATTTACATGTGTATAAACATTTAACGTGCAAAGTTTCACTGCACTCGGATGGTTAAATCGCGAGAAACGTCCATTTAAATATTTATACTTCGCGTCGCCGCCATGTTTGATTTGTGCTCACCAGGTTATTGAAAGTCCTATAGGTGAACTGAAGTTCATAGCCTCTATGAACATAAAAAATACTGTTTGATTGCTGTAAAAGATTCGTAGATATTGAGAACCGTCAAAATATTTCGGAGCTCGCCATTTTGGATTGTTATATGTATAGGCCATAGAGTTAAGTACCATTAAAGGAAAATTATTGCGTAGCTTCATTAATCAACCTTACACTTCGATCGCATGATTATGACAAAAGAAATAAAAACTTAATTTTAAAATTTCGCACAGCCGCTATCTAGAGGTTGTGTAAACAATTGAACTAAATTAGATACCAGTGCATTACAATATGTATAAACATTTGCTGTACCAATTTCCATTGCGTTTGGATCATTAAATCGCGAGAAAAGTATATTTAAAACTTTCAGGTTCGCGTGGCCGCCATGTTCGATTCGTAGATAACGGGTTTTTGAAATACTCATAGATGAACTTCCAGTAGTGCCCTTTACCTCCGTACAAAATTTCAGGGTGATACCGGTAATAGTTTCAGAGGTATAGAATTCCGGTGAAATATTTCGCACAGCCGCCATCTTGACGCTATGTAAACAATTGAACAAAGTTAGATGGCGGTGCATTACAATGTGTATAAACATATACTGTACCAAGTTTCATTGCGTTTGGTTCGTTAAATCGCGAGAAACGTCTTGATTTCGCTTGGCCGCCATGTTGGTTTTATAGTTACCAGGTTTTTAAAAGTCACATAGGTGAACTTCTAGTAGTTCCCTTTATCACCCTAGAAAGTTCCAGGGTGATATCGGTAATATTTCCGGAGATATTGAATGCTAGTGAAATATTTCTCACAGCAGCCATGTTGGATTGGTCAGACGTAACAAAATTTGAAGGGCACGGTCGGAGTCGCCCGGAATAGTGCTATGAACTTACCGAGTTTCATTGAAATCGCTCCTGCCGTTTAGAAGTTATTAGGGGGAGGGGGCACAAAAATCCTCACACACACAGACACACACACGCACGCACACACAGACAGACACACGGACAAAGTGTTCTCATAAGCCATTTTTTTTTCATACATGAAAATAGGCTAAAATAACATGGTTGGTTGGTTCCTTAGTTTAGGGGCTGCGACAACGAAGTCATGTAGACCCGTGCACTTTGGGTGTGTGTAGAATTTGTCTGATAACCGGTGTTAATTGTGGTGACTGTATTAGTGTGTGTTATCTACGATTCAGGTAGTAAGACTGCAGACTATTAATTTTTTCACGTTGATCCAACTTTTGCTACCAAATGCTACCATCCACGACACCTAGCTCGAACGTGGCTACTAAATGCCATCGAAGTCAGCACCTGACTGCGAACATTGGAACTAATATAGCGTTTTCAACCTAAGCTACAAATTTAGCATCCACAAGTGTAGTTCGTGGAAGGTTTTTTTCATGCCATAAATGTATGACTTGGGACCGCCGACTTTACTTCCCCTCCGAAGAAAGGCATACTGAGGGATTTTAACGCACTTTAAAAAATCCGACGACTCCGGTTGGGTTTGAACCCGCAATCTTGGGCATACTGTAGAAGCTCAGCAAGCTACCAACTACGCCACCGAAGCCGCTACAAAAAAAAAAAAAAAAAACAGATTGTTAGTCTAATAATAGGTAGGTGTCAGTACAAACATATATCAGCCTATAACATTCTGTCTGATTGGCCGAAATACGGTTTTCTCCACCATAAGCAGTTTAGATGATCAAGCAAGCATTGACTCCACGGCTTGAAAAATGTTCTTTGATTTCAAATTGACGCCCAGGAGAGTGATAAGCGTCTGCAGACAACACCCTATTTGCTGCTGTCGTCTTCGGCTGGAGACGCGTGGGTTCGGGTAGACCCGTATCTTACCTCGCGCGAAGTCAAAGAGGGAACAGCAGAATGAACGAAGCGACAATGATGAATATTGATACTTAAGGGGGTGGGGCAGCAAACTCACTTTCCCCAAAAAGGAGGACGAAGCAGCAGAAGTAAATGAAACGAGTCGATCCAAATTTGTCCGGGACGAGGCAAATACATAGCAGCTTAAAACCACAGTTATTATTGGCTATGACCTGATTAACTCGATCAACGAATCTATCCGAGCTCTCACGAGTCGAATTGAAGACTAACTTGTTATCCTGCTCTGTTGTATGTGGGGTACTTTGCGCCGGACTGAAGATTCTCATATTCTTGTTAGGCCTGACTCTCGCGAAGTTTGGCTAAATCGAGTGTTTATTATACGACCTCACCAATCTATTTTACACCGTATTAAGCTTGCATGAACGCTTTGGCGGGGTGTATATTAAGTTATCCATAATGTAGAATTGTGGTCTTATGCCGTGTTTTATGTAATAAAACTCGGCGCGTTTCAAAAGAAACAATGTCTTTCTTCTTCATGAGTAAACGGAAATACGACTAAATTGTTGCTAAGAGTATGCAACAAACTAAAAAAGACGCCCTAAGATGGACGCAATTTTAGCCCCATGTTAGGGACAACGAAAAGCAGCAGTGTATTACTTTCTGAGGGTTCTGATAATAGGTAGCCAGGTCTCACCGAGATTGTAGCCGGTGTCGCGGTTGAATTTATCTCAGGGCACCATTTTTAGTTTCTTAGTTTCTCTTAGAAACAATTCAGTCCTATTTCCGTTTAATCCTGATGAAGAAAGACATGGTTTCTTTCGAAACGAGTCGAGTTTGATTAAATAAAACACGGCATACATCCAAGATTCTACATTATGGATAGTATCACGGGCCGTGAAAGTCTAAATGATAATATATTAAGCTAGTAAGAAGTATAGCCTACTTACATAAAGACGGGACGATTCACTGTAGCACTGCCCGATGATAGCGTCCTTCCTTAACAATAATGTTGCTGCTCGGGCTGAAGAAATGTTTGCAAATAAGCAACCTGTAGCCTCGAAAGCTGATGCTGATGTGTTTTGCTATGTTGGACGGAACGACAAGAACATCTCGTGGGTTCCGAAACCAACTTCGAACCTAACGCAATGGAATATTGATTGAATTACAACTCACATCTTCATGGTTACACACTCATTGTTACACACTTAGTGTGTTGAGTTCGTGCCATGGCCGCAGACGATAACAAGATTCTGAAAATTCGAGTACTAATACTTGCAGCGGCTCCGGTGGCGTAGTTGGAAACATGTTGAGCTTCTATGCCCAAGATCGCGGGTTCAAACACGACCGAAGTCGTCGGATTGTTTTAAGAGCGTTAAAAATCCCTCAGTATGCTTTCCTTCAGAGGGGAAGTAAAGCCGGCTGGTCCCTGTCATAGATTTATGGCAAATTAAAAAAAACTTCCAATAACTGCAATTGTGTGATGCTAAATGTGTAGGTTAGATTTGATTAATGCTCTATTAAGTTCCAAAGTTTGCCGCCAGGTGCCGGTTGCAGTGGCATCTAGTAGCCAAGTTAGCGGCTTGGTGTCGTTGACGGTAGTATTTGGTAGCAAAAGTAGGAACTACTTGATCGTCTGCAGTCCTTACCTGAATCACAGATAACACACACTAATACAGCCATCACAATTAACACCGGTTATTAGACATATTCTACACACACCCAAAGTACACGGAGCTACATGACCGCGTTGTAGCAGCCCTTAAACTGAGAAACCAACCAACTAATGTTTGCACCAAATCGTATATATAAAAGTGAATTCTATGATTGAAATCACTCATAATGGTTCCGTATTAATGTGCTTATACAGTTTTTAAAAAAGTTTATATTTCTGCCTGAATCAGTACTTTAATGACAAAAATATTTCAGTACAAACATGTTTTCAACTGCTAGTTATTGATTTTTTATTTTACTTAAAAGATATACATTAAGTTATATTTAGAAATCACTCTTATATAGATCCCTCCTTCAAATATCCATTATTTTCTTATTTTTTTCAATTTATTTTAAGAAAGAATGTAATAAAAATGTAGCTTGTAGTTTAACGTGACTGTTATTTTCGCGATCATGAGTAACGGGACCTCCTTTTTACGTGGAATCTGAACCACTGGGCATGGCATTTCATTTCGAAAATCTCACATGTATTGACCGGGAATCGAGCCCGGTCCGTCTTGGTTCTAGGACCTTGTCGCGTTCAGATTATTATTAATAATAATAATAATATCAATAACATTAACAATAATTGCTAAGAGTAGAGTTTTATTGCTCACCTCAAAATAAAAACTAATCTGCGCGTCTCAATAAGTCAAGGCAGACAGCTTCACCGCTGAGCCACCACGCCCCCAAAGTAATAAAAATAAAGATCCTCCTCCTTACATGTGAAAGGAAACAATACTACCTGCGCATCCCATTCTTCAAACTTACAGATATAGTTTTCCCTATATTTCGAACAACTTAAAATTACAACAATATTTGCAATTGTTAACTTAACTAAAGTTTTTAGTTAGTGCCATGTAAAGTGTCAAACTTTTTAAATTTTTGTTTGTTTTCTTTTTTACGTTAGTGCTGTTTACGTGGTTAAGTGAGAATAACGTGGTGCGTAATGTGTAGGAGTTGACGCAGGAGTAACTATGAATCTGCTAAGTTAACACATCCACATTTATAAGTTTGTTTATGTATTAATGTGTGCATGCCATTTTGAACTTTACTAACTGTAGTATAAAAGCTCAGTAGTTAAGTAGGAACTATCATTAGGAACAGACATCGTCAACATTACTTCTACCGGAGTCAAGTCTGAAACCTCTCACAGTAGATGTTAAAGAATCAAAGTGCATTTAGAAGTGCTACAGACTAACAAAAAGAAACATTTGACACGTTTTACCAAAAACGTATGTTAACTTAGTAGATACCGTTGTACTTAATTTAGGTTCGACGGATATGTAAATATTATTTATGTTTGAGTGAACAGGGTCTAATGATCTTCGCGTGACGAACGAAACATGGCATTTATTTATCTATCTATTTATTTAATAGTGAACGACGCGCCTCTATGTTCCTCTATTAGCACTTACAGTTCACATCCCCCATTTCCTGCCGATGATTTCTGAGTGCGCAATGGAATAGCAGACATCCTGCGAGCCTCATATCCTCGGGCATGCGCATTGGCACGTAAATCGTCAGTCACGCTGAGAGCGGGTCCGTGTGTCTTTATCGTGATGTGTGCTCTGTTAATCCAGAGCAGCACGTGATTTCAGCGCTTCCAGTGGACTTCTACAAACCCGTAAACTCACTTCAATCCACGAGCTACCAAGAACATCGGTGGAGTAAACTGTAAACTGGCGGATAGGTATAGGTTGGTTGGTTCTTAAGTTTAGGGGCTGCGACAACGCGGTCATGTAGCCCCGTGTACTTTGGGTGTGTGTAGAATCTGTCTGATAACCAGTGTTGATTGTGATGGCTGTATTAGTGTGTGTTATCTGGTTTTAATTCAAGTAAGGACTGCAGACATACACATTCGATTTTCAAGTAGTTATAACTTTTGCTACCAAACGCCACACTCAACGACCAACTAGTTCTAATCCATGTTACTAGATGCCACCGGAGTCGGCTCCTGCCGACGAACGTTGGAACCTAAGAGCGTTAGTCAGAGATAACCCATAGTTTAGCTTCACACAGGTGTAATTAGAGGAAGGTTCTTTATCATGCCATAAATCAATGACATGGGACCACCAGCTTTACTTCCCCTCCGAAGGAAGGCATGCTTAGGGATATTTAACGCTCTTCAAAAATCTGACGACCTCGGTCGGGTTTGAACCCGCGACCTTGGGCATGGAAGTTCAGCATGCTACCAACTACGGCACCGAAGCCGCCTGGATAGGTTTATGTCACGAATAGTTGGTTAATGTGCTTTTTCTGCCTTCAAGCATCCTCTCAGCGTAAATACAAAACAATCTCATTATCGTACCGTTCGCTGCATGTGGGCTGTGTTATTTCAACGGTGAGTGTATCCACATTGCCGCAATCCGTTAATTTAGTCTCGTCGCAATGCGAGAGCAGCTACTTCCCAGCGCCATTTACACACATCGAAATGTTTATACCCAGCAGCTTAGACGAGCACGTTAGAGCACACTCAAAAATACAATGGAGAGCTTAAGCAAGTTCAGAGATCACAGTTTCAAATTCTACACTTGGCAGTAGCCAACCTGAGGCTGGTTTTCTCGTCAGGTTCTTCCATGCAAATAGCAGGAAGATACCTCATATCAGTCCCGAAGTGGCCACCCATAGACTCAAATAATTACATTTATGTACGACGATGTCGAAATGCAAATATTATATGTCAGAAAGCTGTATCATAATGAGGGCCATTATAGTACTATTCTTCATTATGAAACTGTTTCTCCAGCCAATCAGAGCTCATTCATTAACCAATTAGGTAAGGATAACTTCGCGCATGCGCTCAAAATCCAACATGTCGGACATGAATTACATGATTTGAAAGTTCAAATTGGATATCGTATCAACCATTGTAGTTACAATCCCAGACACATAGACAAAATCAGCACGAACCTTTACGGTAACAAGAAAATACTATGGCATATGCAAGAAATTTATGAGTCTACGTCCAGAAGTTAGCAACACAGCATCCTTCTACATAAATTACCGACATGGAAAGTGCACCGTCCCAAATGCCCGCATAAAAAAACTGGCGAATAGGCTATGAGACAAGAAATGGCACTGTACCTTAATATCCCCAACACCAATTTCTACACAGCGTATTGCTTTCAAACGACTTCGGTGACAATATTAGTGAATACTAGTTCTGATCGGCGCTAGACATCATGCATGCTGTAAACAATAGCAATGCCAAGCAAAGTAAAATAATGGTCTCGGCTTTCGAAATTCTTTGACCCAGCAAACCACCCAGCGCGCTCTGTTCACTAACTGAAGTTACTGAATCCCACAGATATTAATGAATATTTATGTTAAAACATATAATAAAGTTATAATTTTCGTCGAGCATAAACAGTCGTATGCAACTTGCCTATAATAATAATTATAGGCTCGTTGCATAATGTACTCTTAAGGGAGGCTCAGCTAAATCTGCAATATTAAGAAATTTTAATAATAATGTTATTGGTTTTACATCCCTTTTAACTACTGCGACCTTTAGAGACGCAACTGTGCCGGAATTTTTCCCCGAAGGGGATTTTTAACGTGCCAGTAATCTACTGATACGGCTCCCTCACATTTGCGCACCCTCAAATGCCAGCTGACTGTGCCAGAATTCAATCCTGCAACCTTGGAAACAGCAGGCGAGAAGGTTACCATTGAGCGACGCAGCCAGGTAAACATGATAAATTAAGGGAAAGGGTTTCAAGAAGTTAAAATAGAAATTAAAATACTATACATTTGTGACAAAAATTGCATCTGTCGTGAGATATCTAAATCATCTAGCCTAATACTCAAAATGACACTTTCAAAGAAATTTGAATTTAGTAACTTTTTAGGGGTTTTTGGTTGGTACTAGTGGTACTAGTGCTAAATCCTTGATACCTTCTTTTAAATCCGCATTATTATTATACATGAATTGCAGCCAATGGCCATACCAGGGAATTTTAATTGAACGCCCGTAGGCTCCCAGCAAGTTCAATTTCAAGTAGTTACAACTTAGGCTACCAGATGCCACTGTCACCGACACCTAGCGGCGAACGTTGGACCTTAAAGAGCGTTTCTTACTAGCCAAATATAACCTACAAATTTTGCTACACTCCACCAATTGAAGTGGTAGGTCCTTTACATGCCATAAATCTATGACATGGGCCCGCTGACTTTACTTCCTCTCCAAGGATGGCATACTGAAAGATTTTAAAATCCGCAACATGATAAGTCTAAAAACATGCTTCATTACTACCACTACCGCATCACCGAAATGCTTGAAATATTATAAATTCTTCACAAACAAATAATACAAATTTTCACGATTTTACAACTAGGTGATAGCATTCCCCGTTTCGAAATTGATAGCCAATCAAAATCAAGTGTTTAACTCAATACAACTGGTGAGAGGAACTCATCTCTTGCAGTGTGGTTATTTATTTATTTATTTATCTATTTATCGTATGGCTTTTAGTGCCGGGAGTGTCCGAGGACATGTTCGACTCGCCTGAGTCTGTAGCTGCTTCCAGCGGATACCCTAAAGGGTGAGCTACAAGTTCCGTTCAATTTCAATTAGTTCCAACTTTCGCCACCAGATATCAATGATACCTAGTGGTGAACGTTGGAACTTTGATAGAGCGTTCTGACGAAATCTAACCTAACAAATTTTGCTTTACACAAGTTTAGTCCGTGAAAGGATCTTTTACATGCCATAAATCTATGACATGGGACCGCCGGCTTTACTTCCCCTCCGAAGGAAGGCATACTGAAGGATTTTTAACGCTCTTAAAAAATCCGACGACTTCGGCCGGGTTTGAACCCGCTATCTTGGGCACAGCAGTTCAGCATGCTACCGACTACGCCACCGAAGCCGCTTTGCAGTGTGGTATCTCTGTTGAAAAGTACATTTGAAGTACTGCCGAGTTACCAAAGTCTCCCCCACTCACACTTCAGCAGTCATCACAAAAACACATACACACATCAAAAAAAGTTTTGCATCACCTCGGTTCCAAGAGTTCCGGAACCGTTAAATACAAAGGGAATAGAGATCAACACAAACAACATTTCAGCTCGTTTTATTGCTCATGAGACCCACACATTGCATGTTGTACCATCATACAGCTAGACTTTCAGCATTTGTGGTCCAGATTGCAGTACACACCACTACCTCTAATACCCAGTAGCACGTCCTCTTGCATTGATGCATGCCTGTATTCGCCGTGAGTAGTGTGGTAAGGACAGAGCTGCTTACCTTTTTATTGAGCCACCCTCGTATTTGCCCCGAACCTGATATCTCGCTAACCAAACATGGGATTAGAACCTACAGGGTGTCCTAGCACTGCTAGTAATGCCCCCTACTTTCCTATAGGCTCTTTATTTGATTAAAAGACCAAAACTAAAAGGTCATTCGCGAGTAGTGGGGTAGTGTTGGTTTCCTGAAGTCGCGCTCGTGCTTGAATATGTATGCCTATGTTGGCAAAGGGTTAGGTGGTGGGGGAGGAGTAGGGTCGAGTGAGGGGTCGTTTAGATGGTATTTTTTCCGCTCTAGATGATGGTGAGGTTATTTTTTAAAAATGGATGGAATTGGGAAACGCCATTTGGGGTAAACATGTTGTTTTTTGACATTTTGGCGATGAATGTTTTTTTATACGCATGCGCACTTGAGGAGTTTTGTAAGAGGGCGGGCTTTTTAAATGATGATTTATTAATGAGTGTTTTTAATATGTATTGAAATAAACCATAAAAACTAATAGGTCATCGGCTTTTGACTATCTCGCTAACCAATAATCGGATTTAAACGTATGAGGTGTCGTAGGACTCGTGGTGAACTCTCTTTTTCTATCGAAGGGGTATATTCACCCCAAAATAAAAACTACCCTTACCCGGGGGGTGAAATAGTAATTTTTTTTTGTATGTGCGCGCACGGACGGGTTTTTTCAAAAGGACTTAACTACACGTTAGTTAATATTTTCTGAACCCCTCATGGGATTTTGCCATAGGCAGTATTATAGCCCTGGGGGGTAACGCCCCGTTTTTGAATGTAGGATTTATTTTTGTCGAAAGGGCCTAACGACACTTTTGTTCATATCTCGCGAACCAATCATGCTAGGGACTTGTATGAGGGGTCCTAGCACTTGGGGCAACATTCCCTGTTTGGGGGTGAAACTACCCCCCAAAATTGAAAAATCCCTATCTCGGAAACGAAGAATCCTAAAATTAAGTGTGATAGCTTAAAAAATAGGGGATGATATGGGCTTTTACCTCGATGGATCATTTCACCCCTAAAACAGTAAATAGTCATGTTATGGGGAAAAAACGTGTTAAACACCTAAAAATGATAAATGAACCTAAGATCTTTTGTTTTTGATGAAAAATAGCAGAGGGGTGAAACTACCCCCCAAAATTGAAAAATCCATATCTCGGAAACGAAGAAGCCTAAAATTAGGTGTGATAGCTTAAAAAATAGGGGATGATATGGGCTTTTACCTCGATTGATCATTTCACCCCTAAAACAGTAAATAGTCATGTTATGGGGAAAAAACGTGTTAAACACCTAAAAATGATAAATGAACCTAAAATATTTTGTTTTTGATGAAAAATAGCAGGGGGGGTGAAACTACCCCCCAAAATTGAAAAATCCCTATCTTGGAAATGAAGAAGCCTAAAATTAGGTGTGATAGCTTAAAAAATAGGGGATGATATGGGCTTTTACCTCGATGGATCATTTCACCCCTAAAACAGTAAATAGTCATGTTATGGGGAAAAAACTTGTTAAACACCTAAAAATGATAAATGAACCTAAGATCTTTTGTTTTTGATGAAAAATAGCAGGGGGGTGAAACTACCCCCCAAAATTGAAAAATCCCTATCTTGGAAACGAAGATGCCTAAAATTAGGTGTGATAGCTTAAAAAATAGGGGATGATATGGGCTTTTACCTCGATGGATCATTTCACCCCTAAAACAGTAAATAGTCATGTTATGGGGAAAAAACTTGTTAAACACCTAAAAATGATAAATGAACCTAAGATCTTTTGTTTTTGATGAAAAATAGCAGAGGGGTGAAACTACCCCCCAAAATTGAAAAATCCCTATCTTGGAAATGAAGATGCCTAAAATTAGGTGTGATAGCTTAAAAAATAGGGTATGATATGGGCTTTTACCTCGATGGATCACTTCACCCCTAAAACAGTAAATAGTCATGTTATGGGGAAAAAACGTGTTAAACACCTAAAAATGATAAATGAACCTAAGATCTTTTGTTTTTGATGAAAAATAGCAGAGGGGTGAAACTACCCCCCAAAATTGAAAAATCCCTATCTTGGAAATGAAGATGCCTAAAATTAGGTGTGATAGCTTAAAAAATAGGGTATGATATGGGCTTTTACCTCGATGGATCACTTCACCCCTAAAACAGTAAATAGTCATGTTATGGGGAAAAAACGTGTTAAACACCTAAAATGATAAATGAACCTAAGATCTTTTGTTTTTGATGAAAAATAGCAGGGGGGTGAAACTACCCCCCAAAATTGAAAAATCCCTATCTTGGAAACGAAGAAGCCTAAAATTAGGTGTGATAGCTTAAAAAATAGGGGATGAATAGGGCTTTTACCTCGATGGATCATTTCACCCCTAAAACAGTAAATAGTCATGTTATAGGGGAAAAACGTGTTAAACACCTAAAAATGATAAATGAACCTAAGATCTTTTGTTTTTGATGAAAAATAGCAGGGGGGTGAAACTACCCCTCCAAAATTGAAAAATCCCTATCTAGGAAACGAAGAATCCTAAAATTAGGTGTGATAGCTTAAAAAATAGGGGATGATATGGGCTTTTACCTCGATTGATCATTTCACCCCTAAAACAGTAAATAGTTATGTTATGGGGGAAAAATGTGTTATACACCTAAAAGCATAAGCATCTTTGTGAAACCATGCTTTAATGGACATGTGTATGGAGGATGATTGTTGTTATTATTATTATTAGGTAATTATGGATTAATGTGCGGATAGATAACTAACCTGTGGGGAGCGTGATGGCGCAGGTGCTTAGCTGCTCGTCTTTACTCGGGCAGGTGGGGTTCAAATCCCGGTGACGGCGGGGGTTGGAATTTTCACCTGAAAAAAATCACGTGGCGTCAGGAAGGGCATTCGGCCTTAAATCCCCGGCCAAAACCAAAATGAGCCTGGTTGGCTCCGGCGACTCAAACTAATAGGGAAAAGCCGAAGAAAGAAAGGTAACTCACCAGTAATAGTAAACATTGGTTGGAGGTGTTGAAGAAGTCAGGATGGCCAACCCTTTGCCATGGTTCACGAATGCACCCCAAAAAGTTTTACCTGTCAAGACTCAGTCTACCCTGTTGCAGCCTTGTGAAAAAAAAATCGAACCGGGGCCTCTGTGGTGACAGTGGACTTATTTTCATGATGATTTTTAAACAAACCTAGGCTTGCCTACTACCGCTGTGTTGAATCTGCACAGAGACTCTGGCTTTGGTTTGCGTAGTGTGCCTTGCTGATAACAGCACAGCGACCTTGTCAGTAAGTTTCATATTACTCATTTGCTTGATAGCGGACATGCTATGCACATGACTAGATCTTTGTTAGGTTTGACAAAGGCTTAGTGAAGCTTATGGCAAGCTTGAAATGAATGTCATGGTATAGTCGGGGTTGGAAGCCAAGACCTTAGGGTTGACAACCAAGTAGGTTAACCACTACACGGTGATATGGTGAAATAATAATGTAACAGAACATATAGAAACGTTTTCTATAGTTTAACGAATTGGCATACCATGAGAGGTGTAGGTAATGGAAATTGAATCCTTAGCTGATGATTATACTACTTTCCATGCCCACGTATAAGCTATCATGTTAGAAAAAGAATGGTATGGCTTGTTTTAAACGGAGAATAATCATTGTGTTTACTGTGAAACACAAATCTGAATTTAAAATAATTAATTTAAAATTAACTAATTTAAAATTAGTTTAGTACGCTGAAGTTAAAATGAATAATGATCACGTTACAGACAGCCAGTTTCAAAGCCATGAGAACTAAGTGAACAAAGTATAAAATTCATGAGCCAGTGAGGAATTCAACATGCTGTCCTTTGGACAAGAGAGAAGCGTTCTACAGCGACCCTCAATGGTTTGGGTCATCGTAAAGATGAAAATTAATTCTAAGCTACTACACGCTTATATACTAGAAGAAGAAATGGAAAACAATAGGTCAAATAAAGAACAGAAGGAATAAAAAATGGCCCTCAACCCTCAAGCATGTGGATTGAGGGAGTTGGAAGGAAGGAGAGCCATGAAAGGCAGATAAAAAAAGTATACTAGGAGTGGCTTTGCCCCAGAGGTAATGGAGGAAAACTGGACTCAGCTCAGAAATCCCTTGGGGTTGCCAACTTTCAAACTGATCAGCCCTTGAGGGTGTAGCCATAGGCAGAGTGCATCGCAAGTCGTGGGGCTAAATACACCCTACCTTCTTGAGGGGGCTTGGGCAAAAGACAGGAAATAACATGAAAATAAAAACAAGGCTGCCTCCTCAGGATATCAGAAAAAATAAATAAACCAGGGCCAATGAAGTTGCAAAAGGAAGAGACTCCCTAGGGCTCGGATACCCTAATCATGTTGGGGTCGGTAGAGAACAAGAGTTGAGCAAGTGTGGTCGACAGGAAATAAGACAGAGAAGAGCCTAGCACAAGTTAGTGGAAGCAATGACGGTCTCAGCTGGGACTCCGTGATCGTCAACCTACATGACACTAGATATGACGCCCAGGGGTGGAATTAAAGACCTCTTTTTGTTTTTTATCACTGGCTTTTAAGAACGCTAACACATGGCATGCCTTATAATGCAATACTGGTCCTAGGGTATGCAAAATTGTATTAGAAACTCAGCTAATAATAGTGTGCTTGCCCATGATTTACCTTAAATTTTCCTAAAATCCACTACATTTTCCGCAAATTGACCAAATGACACAACATTCCAGCAAAATTCAACAAATGACTACCAGATTTATTGAAATTCCATTGATTTACCTAAGCATGGTTTAAACTACCTCAAATTCATATAAAATTAGACGAATATAGATGAAAATTCACTAAAATTTACCGAATTTAGCCAAGTGGTGTACAAACCATGAAATTTATCCAATTTTTTTAAATTAAAATTGACTACATGTACTCGAAAATTTCATAATATTCCCTTTATATGTATGCTTTTTGTTGTTGTTGTTGTTTCGTTTACCATACTCTCTGCAGACAAATACCTCAACATGACTTTCTCCTAGACTAGGAGCTTCACATTCGACATGATAGCTGAGTTTCATTTCCCATAAACTTGTCTCTGAGGTGGGTGTCAGGAAAAGGCATCCAGCTGTAAAAACCACACCCTCACGTAGACTTTCATAACCTCTTACGTTGAGGTTCCTTACACTAACGACATTAAATGATTGAACGGTTTCCTTTTCACAATTCCTGTCTATACTTTCCTCTTTAAGGTTGCAAGATGTTTGCAAGATTCCTAAAATGCAATTAAATGTAATAAATACCTTAAGATGGTTTCATTTGTTTAATGATATGGTGTTGATGATGGATATATACGTTAAGACTAATTTTTGTTAGGTCTTGACTGGCCTTGCAATTAGAAATTGACAAACCAAACATGGGTTATCTACCAGGGGAACACTTTGACCTCTATGTTGGTTATTGACCAGTAAGTACAGTTCTAGTAATGAGACAGAAATCCAACTCAAACAATGAGCGCGCAATGCGGCGGAGATTGGTACCACGATATACTGTTGGTTATGTAGCTATGTGGAATGTACATCACATATGGTTTACTTAAAGGTTTGGATATTCCATTAAAGATATATCTACAATAAACCATTTTCAAATGGTCATTCGTTGGTGTGAAAATATTTATTAATTGGTATTTTATGAAAACAATTATGATTTATAAAAAAATTATACTTTTACTGTATTCTTATTTAATGTAAGCACTGGAGGCACTATCGACCAAAATACAGCACTATCTGGAATGTATATTGCATACTTGAAGGTTTGGTGATCCCATTAAAGATATTCCTACAATAAATGATTTTCAAGTTGTCGTTCTATGGCGTGAAAATATTTAATATATGATATTTGCTAAAAGGATTTACCACTGGAATTATTTTACAAGTAGTTATTTTAATGACCAACAGAGTTCACTGTTAAGAAGGTAGAGCCCTATGTGGAATGTAGGATAACATGATATACATGATACGTGACAACTGTAAGGCTTGTGATTTTTAAGATGCCTTTATCCCTATATTAATCACCCAGTTTGCAATACTGATAACTGCAATGTTACTGAAAAAAAAAATTGAAACAAAACAAAAATCAGCATTGAAAAACCAAAAAGTGGTTGAGCATATATATAGTGGGGAAAAGAAAAGTTTTGTAAACACTAATGTCCAACAATATTAATTAAATCAGTAACTGTCAGGGTGGCCGAGTGGTTAAGGCGTTTGACTTAAGATCAAATTTCCAAATATATAAGGAAGCAAGGGTTCGAATCCCTTCCCTGACATAACTATTGCTTGAGCATGCAAGAAAACAAGAAATGTACACAAACTATGTTTATCAATTTAATCATTTTTTTTTACAAGAGATAGACACACAGAATACAGGTCTTTTGGTTTATCAGTTCTTTTAAACATAACACTTGTTGAAAATTATTTTTTAGGGGATGGGGGGTGTTGCTACGTTGACCCATTACACAATAATAGCAGCTTTACGAAGTTCATTTTCTATATTTAATAGCTCTTTCTCATAACCAATATGACCAAGCTGTTTACAGGCATGCAAGAGCTGTAGACGTTCGACTAATATATTAGGATCGTTCCATTTACTATTTTTTATGAATGGTTTCAGAATCTCGGGAAGCAGTTCATCATTATCACCATCATTATGATTATCATCCTCATTATTATAATCATTTTCATAATGATGATCATTATCATCGTTATCATTACCATCATAATTTCCACTTTTGTCCACAGACTGTTCAATGGATTGAGTTGCCTTTGATAGTGTTGAAAGCTTCTTTTTAGATGTGCTAGAATGCTTTAACATTGTTATGTTATTATTACCACTATTACCTTTCCCCACTAACTTCTTGATGGGGTATATTGTCTCTGATAGGGTTGAGGGCTTTTGAGATGTGGGTGCATGTCTGAACATGGGTTTCACAGGAGGTGTCGAAGGTTTCTCATTAAACAACTCGCTAACAGTATGAGTGCGTTGTAGTGTATTAAACTTGAGGTTAATATTATCTTGAGCAGTACTATTTTTCTCTTGGACTTGGTTTCTTGCTTTGGTTTGGGTTTTCCTTACATTTAGACTAGCGTGATTATTAAGTTTACATTCATGATTGTTTGAAGAAAGTACGTCGAATTATTTTGTTTTAAGCATTCCTCGACACTGTTTCGATCGTTGCTTTGAACAGCGCCAAATAATAGTTCCATTTTTATTGCTTCGTTTCACAATATATGAATATCCTTTATAGTATGCATAAGGCTTACCATACCTAGTCACTGATACTTCCATATCAACTGTCAAGCACAAACTAATCTCTAGTAAAGACAACTCGGTAATAACAACAATAGTTTAATGTGGGAGCATATATACATGCAAAAAGTGGGAGCAAAGGTGGGGGGTAAAAAGTGGGAGCAAAAGTGGTAGCAAATGTGGGAGAAAAAAATAACTGTGAGCAAAAAGTGGGAGCAAATATGGGATCAAATGTGGGAGCAAAGCAAATATAAAAAGTGGGAGCAAATATGCTAAGAAATATGTCAACAAATATACCAGCAAAAGTAAATACACAAGTCAAGATAGATTAAAGTGCAAAGAAAATATGGAAGCAAATATGAGAGCAAAAATTGTGTTTTTCTAAAACAACTAGACATAACAAACTTAGTCATAACCTAACCTAACCTAACCCAACCTAACCAAACCTAACCTCACCTAACCTAACCTAACCTCACCTAACCTAACCTCACCTCACCTAACCTCACCTCACCTAACCTAACCTAACCTAACTTTACCTAACCTAACTTGACTGAACTTTACCTAACCTAACCCATCATAACTTCACCTAACCTAACTTTACCTAATCTAACTTCACCTAACCTAACGTTCAACTCTCAGATCAAAATTAAATTCTAGGCATAGTTGAGTTGGAACCCAAGACTTCAGGGATAACACACAAGTATACTAGCCACTACACCGCAAAATGGGCAAATTATCATGCAACACAACATAAAGTAAAAGTTTCCTGTAGTGTAACTCATTGGCTGTCAACCATAGTTTGGGAATTCAAACCCAAGACCTCAAGACTTTTGTTTTGAACATTATCAGAAATATTATTCCATTTACATTTTGCTGCTGCTTATAGTTATAAGAGTTGGCATTAATATGGGAAGCAAAAAAAAAGTGGGAGCAAATGTGGGAGCCAATATGGGAGCAAATATAGGAGCCAAGATGGGGGCAAAAGTGGGAGCAAATGTGGGAGCCAATATGGGAGTCAATATGGAGGCAAATATGGGAGCAAATGTGTGAACTAATCATCTCACCTCGGATATCGCCAGTGAGTACTCATATCCACCGCAAGGTAGCGGAAACATACTTTGTGTGTTGTATGTATCTATCTTACAAAGTTTGACTGCATGCAAAACGTCCTTGTATAAGCTGTGCATATAATTTTCATATACAATTAAGACCAAGTGTTCAGTACTAACATGTATAGCCTTGTCTAGGGTATATAGAGGATCGTTAGCAAGAAAGACTGACTAACCCAGGAGTGTAAAGCCTTGCCATATGCAGTAAGCATCTGTTGGCAGAAATGGTTCCTAATAATAACGGACTTAATGAATATGAAACGTGTTTTGAGTGTCGTCTTAAATCCTATTTTATACGTTGTGATACGTGTAAGGATTTAAGACGACACACAAAAGACAACACCCAAAATACGTTTGTGTCGTCTTAAATCCTTACACGTATCACAACGTATAAAATAGGATTTAAGACGACACTCAAAACACGTTTCATATTCATTAAGTCCGTTATTATTAGGAACCATTTCTGCCAACAGATGCTTACTGCATATGGCAAGGCTTTACACTCCTGGGTTAGTCAGTCTTTCTTGCTAACGATCCTCTATATACCCTAGACAAGGCTATACATGTTAGTACTGAACACTTGGTCTTAATTGTATATGAAAATTATATGCACAGCTTATACAAGGACGTTTTGCATGCAGTCAAACTTTGTAAGATAGATACATACAACACACAAAGTATGTTTCCGCTACCTTGCGGTGGATATGAGTACTCACTGGCGATATCCGAGGTGAGATGATTAGTTCACACATTTGCTCCCATATTTGCCTCCATATTGACTCCCATATTGGCTCCCACATTTGCTCCCACTTTTGCCCCCATCTTGGCTCCTATATTTGCTCCCATATTGGCTCCCACATTTGCTCCCACTTTTTTTTTGCTTCCCATATTAATGCCAACTCTTATAACTATAAGCAGCAGCAAAATGTAAATGGAATAATATTTCTGATAATGTTCAAAACAAAAGTCTTGAGGTCTTGGGTTTGAATTCCCAAACTATGGTTGACAGCCAATGAGTTACACTACAGGAAACTTTTACTTTATGTTGTGTTGCATGATAATTTGCCCATTTTGCGGTGTAGTGGCTAGTATACTTGTGTGTTATCCCTGAAGTCTTGGGTTCCAACTCAACTATGCCTAGAATTTAATTTTGATCTGAGAGTTGAACGTTAGGTTAGGTGAAGTTAGATTAGGTAAAGTTAGGTTAGGTGAAGTTATGATGGGTTAGGTTAGGTAAAGTTCAGTCAAGTTAGGTTAGGTAAAGTTAGGTTAGGTTAGGTTAGGTGAGGTGAGGTTAGGTGAGGTGAGGTTAGGTTAGGTGAGGTTAGGTTAGGTTAGGTGAGGTTAGGTTTGGTTAGGTTGGGTTAGGTTAGGTTAGGTTATGACTAAGTTTGTTATGTCTAGTTGTTTTAGAAAAACACAATTTTTGCTCTCATATTTGCTTCCATATTTTCTTTGCACTTTAATCTATCTTGACTTGTGTATTTACTTTTGCTGGTATATTTGTTGACATATTTCTTAGCATATTTGCTCCCACTTTTTATATTTGCTTTGCTCCCACATTTGATCCCATATTTGCTCCCACTTTTTGCTCACAGTTATTTTTTTCTCCCACATTTGCTACCACTTTTGCTCCCACTTTTTACCCCCCACCTTTGCTCCCACTTTTTGCATGTATATATGCTCCCACATTAAACTATTGTTGTTATTACCG
Source organism: Meconema thalassinum (assembly GCA_946902985.2). NCBI lineage: Eukaryota > Metazoa > Arthropoda > Insecta > Orthoptera > Tettigoniidae > Meconema > Meconema thalassinum. Next base: position 483,453,721 of record OX336391.1, read on the forward strand.
AGTTGTCTTTACTAGAGATTAGTTTGTGCTTGACAGTTGATATGGAAGTATCAGTGACTAGGTATGGTAAGCCTTATGCATACTATAAAGGATATTCATATATTGTGAAACGAAGCAATAAAAATGGAACTATTATTTGGCGCTGTTCAAAGCAACGATCGAAACAGTGTCGAGGAATGCTTAAAACAAAATAATTCGACGTACTTTCTTCAAACAATCATGAATGTAAACTTAATAATCACGCTAGTCTAAATGTAAGGAAAACCCAAACCAAAGCAAGAAACCAAGTCCAAGAGAAAAATAGTACTGCTCAAGATAATATTAACCTCAAGTTTAATACACTACAACGCACTCATACTGTTAGCGAGTTGTTTAATGAGAAACCTTCGACACCTCCTGTGAAACCCATGTTCAGACATGCACCCACATCTCAAAAGCCCTCAACCCTATCAGAGACAATATACCCCATCAAGAAGTTAGTGGGGAAAGGTAATAGTGGTAATAATAACATAACAATGTTAAAGCATTCTAGCACATCTAAAAAGAAGCTTTCAACACTATCAAAGGCAACTCAATCCATTGAACAGTCTGTGGACAAAAGTGGAAATTATGATGGTAATGATAACGATGATAATGATCATCATTATGAAAATGATTATAATAATGAGGATGATAATCATAATGATGGTGATAATGATGAACTGCTTCCCGAGATTCTGAAACCATTCATAAAAAATAGTAAATGGAACGATCCTAATATATTAGTCGAACGTCTACAGCTCTTGCATGCCTGTAAACAGCTTGGTCATATTGGTTATGAGAAAGAGCTATTAAATATAGAAAATGAACTTCGTAAAGCTGCTATTATTGTGTAATGGGTCAACGTAGCAACACCCCCCATCCCCTAAAAAATAATTTTCAACAAGTGTTATGTTTAAAAGAACTGATAAACCAAAAGACCTGTATTCTGTGTGTCTATCTCTTGTAAAAAAAAATGATTAAATTGATAAACATAGTTTGTGTACATTTCTTGTTTTCTTGCATGCTCAAGCAATAGTTATGTCAGGGAAGGGATTCGAACCCTTGCTTCCTTATATATTTGGAAATTTGATCTTAAGTCAAACGCCTTAACCACTCGGCCACCCTGACAGTTACTGATTTAATTAATATTGTTGGACATTAGTGTTTACAAAACTTTTCTTTTCCCCACTATATATATGCTCAACCACTTTTTGGTTTTTCAATGCTGATTTTTGTTTTGTTTCAATTTTTTTTTTCAGTAACATTGCAGTTATCAGTATTGCAAACTGGGTGATTAATATAGGGATAAAGGCATCTTAAAAATCACAAGCCTTACAGTTGTCACGTATCATGTATATCATGTTATCCTACATTCCACATAGGGCTCTACCTTCTTAACAGTGAACTCTGTTGGTCATTAAAATAACTACTTGTAAAATAATTCCAGTGGTAAATCCTTTTAGCAAATATCATATATTAAATATTTTCACGCCATAGAACGACAACTTGAAAATCATTTATTGTAGGAATATCTTTAATGGGATCACCAAACCTTCAAGTATGCAATATACATTCCAGATAGTGCTGTATTTTGGTCGATAGTGCCTCCAGTGCTTACATTAAATAAGAATACAGTAAAAGTATAATTTTTTTATAAATCATAATTGTTTTCATAAAATACCAATTAATAAATATTTTCACACCAACGAATGACCATTTGAAAATGGTTTATTGTAGATATATCTTTAATGGAATATCCAAACCTTTAAGTAAACCATATGTGATGTACATTCCACATAGCTACATAACCAACAGTATATCGTGGTACCAATCTCCGCCGCATTGCGCGCTCATTGTTTGAGTTGGATTTCTGTCTCATTACTAGAACTGTACTTACTGGTCAATAACCAACATAGAGGTCAAAGTGTTCCCCTGGTAGATAACCCATGTTTGGTTTGTCAATTTCTAATTGCAAGGCCAGTCAAGACCTAACAAAAATTAGTCTTAACGTATATATCCATCATCAACACCATATCATTAAACAAATGAAACCATCTTAAGGTATTTATTACATTTAATTGCATTTTAGGAATCTTGCAAACATCTTGCAACCTTAAAGAGGAAAGTATAGACAGGAATTGTGAAAAGGAAACCGTTCAATCATTTAATGTCGTTAGTGTAAGGAACCTCAACGTAAGAGGTTATGAAAGTCTACGTGAGGGTGTGGTTTTTACAGCTGGATGCCTTTTCCTGACACCCACCTCAGAGACAAGTTTATGGGAAATGAAACTCAGCTATCATGTCGAATGTGAAGCTCCTAGTCTAGGAGAAAGTCATGTTGAGGTATTTGTCTGCAGAGAGTATGGTAAACGAAACAACAACAACAACAAAAAGCATACATATAAAGGGAATATTATGAAATTTTCGAGTACATGTAGTCAATTTTAATTTAAAAAAATTGGATAAATTTCATGGTTTGTACACCACTTGGCTAAATTCGGTAAATTTTAGTGAATTTTCATCTATATTCGTCTAATTTTATATGAATTTGAGGTAGTTTAAACCATGCTTAGGTAAATCAATGGAATTTCAATAAATCTGGTAGTCATTTGTTGAATTTTGCTGGAATGTTGTGTCATTTGGTCAATTTGCGGAAAATGTAGTGGATTTTAGGAAAATTTAAGGTAAATCATGGGCAAGCACACTATTATTAGCTGAGTTTCTAATACAATTTTGCATACCCTAGGACCAGTATTGCATTATAAGGCATGCCATGTGTTAGCGTTCTTAAAAGCCAGTGATAAAAAACAAAAAGAGGTCTTTAATTCCACCCCTGGGCGTCATATCTAGTGTCATGTAGGTTGACGATCACGGAGTCCCAGCTGAGACCGTCATTGCTTCCACTAACTTGTGCTAGGCTCTTCTCTGTCTTATTTCCTGTCGACCACACTTGCTCAACTCTTGTTCTCTACCGACCCCAACATGATTAGGGTATCCGAGCCCTAGGGAGTCTCTTCCTTTTGCAACTTCATTGGCCCTGGTTTATTTATTTTTTCTGATATCCTGAGGAGGCAGCCTTGTTTTTATTTTCATGTTATTTCCTGTCTTTTGCCCAAGCCCCCTCAAGAAGGTAGGGTGTATTTAGCCCCACGACTTGCGATGCACTCTGCCTATGGCTACACCCTCAAGGGCTGATCAGTTTGAAAGTTGGCAACCCCAAGGGATTTCTGAGCTGAGTCCAGTTTTCCTCCATTACCTCTGGGGCAAAGCCACTCCTAGTATACTTTTTTTATCTGCCTTTCATGGCTCTCCTTCCTTCCAACTCCCTCAATCCACATGCTTGAGGGTTGAGGGCCATTTTTTATTCCTTCTGTTCTTTATTTGACCTATTGTTTTCCATTTCTTCTTCTAGTATATAAGCGTGTAGTAGCTTAGAATTAATTTTCATCTTTACGATGACCCAAACCATTGAGGGTCGCTGTAGAACGCTTCTCTCTTGTCCAAAGGACAGCATGTTGAATTCCTCACTGGCTCATGAATTTTATACTTTGTTCACTTAGTTCTCATGGCTTTGAAACTGGCTGTCTGTAACGTGATCATTATTCATTTTAACTTCAGCGTACTAAACTAATTTTAAATTAGTTAATTTTAAATTAATTATTTTAAATTCAGATTTGTGTTTCACAGTAAACACAATGATTATTCTCCGTTTAAAACAAGCCATACCATTCTTTTTCTAACATGATAGCTTATACGTGGGCATGGAAAGTAGTATAATCATCAGCTAAGGATTCAATTTCCATTACCTACACCTCTCATGGTATGCCAATTCGTTAAACTATAGAAAACGTTTCTATATGTTCTGTTACATTATTATTTCACCATATCACCGTGTAGTGGTTAACCTACTTGGTTGTCAACCCTAAGGTCTTGGCTTCCAACCCCGACTATACCATGACATTCATTTCAAGCTTGCCATAAGCTTCACTAAGCCTTTGTCAAACCTAACAAAGATCTAGTCATGTGCATAGCATGTCCGCTATCAAGCAAATGAGTAATATGAAACTTACTGACAAGGTCGCTGTGCTGTTATCAGCAAGGCACACTACGCAAACCAAAGCCAGAGTCTCTGTGCAGATTCAACACAGCGGTAGTAGGCAAGCCTAGGTTTGTTTAAAAATCATCATGAAAATAAGTCCACTGTCACCACAGAGGCCCCGGTTCGATTTTTTTTTCACAAGGCTGCAACAGGGTAGACTGAGTCTTGACAGGTAAAACTTTTTGGGGTGCATTCGTGAACCATGGCAAAGGGTTGGCCATCCTGACTTCTTCAACACCTCCAACCAATGTTTACTATTACTGGTGAGTTACCTTTCTTTCTTCGGCTTTTCCCTATTAGTTTGAGTCGCCGGAGCCAACCAGGCTCATTTTGGTTTTGGCCGGGGATTTAAGGCCGAATGCCCTTCCTGACGCCACGTGATTTTTTTCAGGTGAAAATTCCAACCCCCGCCGTCACCGGGATTTGAACCCCACCTGCCCGAGTAAAGACGAGCAGCTAAGCACCTGCGCCATCACGCTCCCCACAGGTTAGTTATCTATCCGCACATTAATCCATAATTACCTAATAATAATAATAACAACAATCATCCTCCATACACATGTCCATTAAAGCATGGTTTCACAAAGATGCTTATGCTTTTAGGTGTATAACACATTTTTCCCCCATAACATAACTATTTACTGTTTTAGGGGTGAAATGATCAATCGAGGTAAAAGCCCATATCATCCCCTATTTTTTAAGCTATCACACCTAATTTTAGGATTCTTCGTTTCCTAGATAGGGATTTTTCAATTTTGGAGGGGTAGTTTCACCCCCCTGCTATTTTTCATCAAAAACAAAAGATCTTAGGTTCATTTATCATTTTTAGGTGTTTAACACGTTTTTCCCCTATAACATGACTATTTACTGTTTTAGGGGTGAAATGATCCATCGAGGTAAAAGCCCTATTCATCCCCTATTTTTTAAGCTATCACACCTAATTTTAGGCTTCTTCGTTTCCAAGATAGGGATTTTTCAATTTTGGGGGGTAGTTTCACCCCCCTGCTATTTTTCATCAAAAACAAAAGATCTTAGGTTCATTTATCATTTTAGGTGTTTAACACGTTTTTTCCCCATAACATGACTATTTACTGTTTTAGGGGTGAAGTGATCCATCGAGGTAAAAGCCCATATCATACCCTATTTTTTAAGCTATCACACCTAATTTTAGGCATCTTCATTTCCAAGATAGGGATTTTTCAATTTTGGGGGGTAGTTTCACCCCTCTGCTATTTTTCATCAAAAACAAAAGATCTTAGGTTCATTTATCATTTTTAGGTGTTTAACACGTTTTTTCCCCATAACATGACTATTTACTGTTTTAGGGGTGAAGTGATCCATCGAGGTAAAAGCCCATATCATACCCTATTTTTTAAGCTATCACACCTAATTTTAGGCATCTTCATTTCCAAGATAGGGATTTTTCAATTTTGGGGGGTAGTTTCACCCCTCTGCTATTTTTCATCAAAAACAAAAGATCTTAGGTTCATTTATCATTTTTAGGTGTTTAACAAGTTTTTTCCCCATAACATGACTATTTACTGTTTTAGGGGTGAAATGATCCATCGAGGTAAAAGCCCATATCATCCCCTATTTTTTAAGCTATCACACCTAATTTTAGGCATCTTCGTTTCCAAGATAGGGATTTTTCAATTTTGGGGGGTAGTTTCACCCCCCTGCTATTTTTCATCAAAAACAAAAGATCTTAGGTTCATTTATCATTTTTAGGTGTTTAACAAGTTTTTTCCCCATAACATGACTATTTACTGTTTTAGGGGTGAAATGATCCATCGAGGTAAAAGCCCATATCATCCCCTATTTTTTAAGCTATCACACCTAATTTTAGGCTTCTTCATTTCCAAGATAGGGATTTTTCAATTTTGGGGGGTAGTTTCACCCCCCCTGCTATTTTTCATCAAAAACAAAATATTTTAGGTTCATTTATCATTTTTAGGTGTTTAACACGTTTTTTCCCCATAACATGACTATTTACTGTTTTAGGGGTGAAATGATCCATCGAGGTAAAAGCCCATATCATCCCCTATTTTTTAAGCTATCACACCTAATTTTAGGATTCTTCGTTTCCGAGATAGGGATTTTTCAATTTTGGGGGGTAGTTTCACCCCTCTGCTATTTTTCATCAAAAACAAAAGATCTTAGGTTCATTTATCATTTTTAGGTGTTTAACACGTTTTTCTCCCATAACATGACTATTTACTGTTTTAGGGGTGAAATGATCCATCGAGGTAAAAGCCTATATCATCCCCTATTTTTTAAGCTATCACACTTAATTTTAGGATTCTTCGTTTCCGAGATAGGGATTTTTCAATTTTGGGGGGTAGTTTCACCCCCAAACAGGGAATGTTGCCCCAAGTGCTAGGACCCCTCATACAAGTCCCTAGCATGATTGGTTCGCGAGATATGAACAAAAGTGTCGTTAGGCCCTTTCGACAAAAATAAATCCTACATTCAAAAACGGGGCGTTACCCCCCAGGGCTATAATACTGCCTATGGCAAAATCCCATGAGGGGTTCAGAAAATATTAACTAACGTGTAGTTAAGTCCTTTTGAAAAAACCCGTCCGTGCGCGCACATACAAAAAAAAATTACTATTTCACCCCCCGGGTAAGGGTAGTTTTTATTTTGGGGTGAATATACCCCTTCGATAGAAAAAGAGAGTTCACCACGAGTCCTACGACACCTCATACGTTTAAATCCGATTATTGGTTAGCGAGATAGTCAAAAGCCGATGACCTATTAGTTTTTATGGTTTATTTCAATACATATTAAAAACACTCATTAATAAATCATCATTTAAAAAGCCCGCCCTCTTACAAAACTCCTCAAGTGCGCATGCGTATAAAAAAACATTCATCGCCAAAATGTCAAAAAACAACATGTTTACCCCAAATGGCGTTTCCCAATTCCATCCATTTTTAAAAAATAACCTCACCATCATCTAGAGCGGAAAAAATACCATCTAAACGACCCCTCACTCGACCCTACTCCTCCCCCACCACATAACCCTTTCCCAACATAGGCATACATATTCAAGCACGAGCGCGACTTCAGGAAACCAACACTACCCCACTACTCGCGAATGACCTTTTAGTTTTGGTCTTTTAATCAAATAAAGAGCCTATAGGAAAGTAGGGGGCATTACTAGCAGTGCTAGGACACCCTGTATGTTCTAATCCCATGTTTGGTTAGCGAGATATCAGGTTCGGGGCAAATACGAGGGTGGCTCAATAAAAAGGTAAGCAGCTCTGTCCTTACCACACTACTGCCGTGGCATACTATCCACAAGTTCATCAAGACACTGTTGGTCCAAATTGTCCCACTCCTCAACGACAATTCGGCGTAAATCTCTCAGAGTGGTTGGTGGGTCAAGACGTCCATAAACAGCCCTTTTCAACATATCCCAGGCATGTTCGATAGGGTTCATGTCTGGCGAACATGCTGGCCACTGTAGTCGAGCGATGTCGTTATCTTGAAGGAACGCATTCACAAGATGTGCACGATGAGGTCGAGAATTGTCGTCCATGAAGACAAATGCCTCTCCAATATTCTGCCGATATGGTTGCACTATGGGTCGGAGGATGTCATTCAGGTATCGTAAAGCCGTTTCGGAGCCTTCCATGACCACCAGTGGCGTACGTCGGCCCCACATAATGCCACCCCAAAACATCAGGGAACCACCACCTTGCTGCACTCGCTGGACAGTGAGTCTAAGACGTTCAGCCTGACCAGGGTGCCTCCAAACACGTCTCCGACGATTGTCTGGTTGAAGGCATATGCGACACTCATCGGTGAAGAGAACGTGATGGCAATTCCGTGGGGTCCATTCAGCATGTTGTTGGGCCCATCTGTACCGCGCTGCATGGTGTCGGGGTTGCAAAGCTGGACCTCGCCATGGACGTCGGGAGTGAAGTTGCGCATCATGCAGCCTATTGCGCACAGTTTGAGTTGAAACACGATGTCCTGTGGCTGAACGAAACGCATTATTCAACATGGTGGCATTGCTGTCAGGGTTCCTCCGAGCGGCAATCCGTAAGTAGCGGTCATCCACTACAGTAGTAGCCCTTGGGCGGCCTGAGCGAGGCCTGTCATCGACAGTTCCTGTATCTCTGTTCCTCCTCCATGTCCGAACAACATCGCTTTGGTTCACTCTGAGACGCCTGGAAACTTCCCTTGTTGAGAGCCCTTCTTGACACAAAGTAACAATGCGGACGCGATCGAACTGCGGTATTGACCTTCTAGGCATGGTAGAACTACAGACAACATGAGCAGCGTACCTTCGTCCTGGTGGAATGACTGGAACTGATCGGCTGTCGTACCCCCTCCGTCTAATAGGCCCTGCTCATGCATGGTTGTTTACATCTTTGAGCAGTTTTAGTGACATCTATGAACAGTCAAAGGGACTGTATCTTGGATACAATATACACAGTCAACCTCTATATGCCGGAGATCTGGGAACCGAGGTGATGCAAAACTTTTTTTGATGTGTGTATTATCAAACAAGTAATATACACACACAAGAACACGACACTCGCAGATGACCAGCTCCGAATCGAACAAGACAGCAAATATGAATAACATTATTGTATTATTTATTTGCGTAATTACCTTCTTTAATATAATTTCTTCTACTGTATATTGGATGTAATGAGAAACACATTTATTATGCACAGTATTTCTCTGATGGAAAAAGCCTCCGTGGCTTAGGCGGCAGCACGCCGGCCTCTCACCGCTGGGTCCGTGGTTCAAATCCCGGTCACTCCATGTGAGATCTGTGCTGGACAAAACGGAGGCAGACAGGTTTTTCTCCGGGTACTCCGGTTTTCCCTGTCAAAATTTCATTCCAGCAACACACTCCACTATCATTTCATTCCATCTGTCATTCATTTAATCATTTCCCCAGAGGAGTGCGTCAGGCCTCGGCAGCCGGCACAGTTCATATCCTCGCCGCTAGATGGGGGCTTCATTCATTCCATTCCTGACCCGGTCGGAGACTGGAAGCAGGCTGTGGATTTTCATTTATTTCATTTCTCTGATGGATACACCCATTTGTTTCCTTTACATTTTATGTCCTGCTGACACTATTATATATTGTTTGGATTAATGACAGAAAACTGATAATCGATAAACGATTAGGAATAGATTTAATAGACGATCGATATTGAACTACGTACTACTTCTCCGTGACACATATGAAATGTGACATCTGTTCGAAACGACCGAACAATAACTGAGTTCTGAGCTAGCCACTAACCGTCTATCAAACTCTATGCTTAGCATTAATTGAATAATCAATCAAACTAACAAAATGATGTTCAGTGAAAAATGTATACCCTACAACCTCACATTACTGGTCGTTGGCGGGTTCATCTTCTAGGTCATATTCCGAGGTTAATAAAGTAAAAGTCCAATGATAGAATATTGTGGGACAGCCTTTTGAAGGACAGTCTGCCCAATGAATCGTAAATAGTGACGTAAATTTCACATTATTGCCCTATCTTCATTTTATGAAAAAAATAGGCTTATGAGATCACCTTTTGTCCGTGTGTGTGCGTAAGTGTGTGTATCCCCCCACTAATAGCTTCTAAACGGCTGCAGTAATATCAATCAAACTCAGTAAAGTCATAGCACCATTTTGGTCGACCCCCGATCGTACCCTTCAAATTTTAATATGTCTCTCCAATCCAACATGGTGGCAGTGTGAAATATTTCACCAGCATCCAATATCTCCGAAACTACTACCGATATCACCTTGAAATTTTGTACGGTGATAAAGGGCACTACTATACGTTCACCTATGAGACGTTTGAAAACTTGGTAACTACAAGACCAACATGGCGGCCAAGAGAAGTTGAGACTTATAAATATACTTTTCGTGCGATTTTACCATCCAAACGCAATGAAAAGTGGTATATCATATGCTTATACACATTGTAATACACTGGCATCTAATTTCGTTCAATTGTTTACTTAACCTCAAGATGGAGGTTGTGCGAAATATTTCACCGGCATTCTATATCTCCAAAACTATTACTGATATCACCCTGAAATTTCGTACGGTGATAAAGGGCTCTACTACACGTTTATCTATGTAACGTGAAAAAACCTGTCAAATACTAAACGAAAATGGCGGCCAAGTGAAATTGAAACATATTAATAGACTTTTCTCGCGATTTATCCATCTGAGCGCAGTGAAACTTGGTACGGTAAATGCTTATACAAATGTTAATCCACTGGAATCTAATTTATTTCAATTCTTTTCATAACCACACGATGGTAGCTGTGCGAAATTTTAAATTCTCATTTTTACTTCTTGTGTCCTAATCATGCGATTGAAGTTGAAAACTACACGTACACAATAATATTCATGTAATAGTACATAACTCTAAGACTTACTTATATAAAAATTGAACATGGCGACAATCCGAAATATCAGACGGTTCTCAATATTATCGAATCTATTACAGCAATCAAACTGAAATTTTGTATATTGATAGTGGCAAGTAACATAAGTAGGATATATGAAAATACGCTTTAGTACTTCACGGAACTACTTGTTTTTTATCGTGTGGTCTCCTGAGAGGCCGAGTGCAGTATTTTCTATTTAACGCTCGTGGGTGACTTGCACGTCGTAATGAGGATGAAGTGATGATGAAGACGTCACATACACTCAGTCCCCGATCCATGGGAATTAACCCTAGGAGATTAAAATCCCTGATGGTCCGGCTGGAAATCGAACCCGGGACACGTTGGGCCAAAGCCTAGCGCGCTAACCATTTATCCACGGAGCTGGACGTAAATTACACTTACTCCATATTTAATCAATATTGTAGACTATATTTCAGTCGACCAACACAAAAAAACCATTCTATTTACTGGAATATTGAAAATAAATTACATGTGAATGAGTTTATGTATATACTAGCATTACCGGTCGCGGCTTCGCCCGTGAATATTCTAATTGTAAAGAGTACACTTAGCAAAATCTCAATTATGAATGCTATGACTGATTTATCCTTGGTATGAATAATCAGACTTTTATCAATTCAGCTACTGGTGCAGTGGTTAGGGGTTTGTCATTCCTTCATAGGTATATTAGAGCGAAGTTACTTTTCTACGAATATCACAGACACTGTTAATTTAAGGGCCTTTAAATGTGGTTTTCGGAGACCCTTTATAGTCGGGTGAAAAGACCTTTCGTACCACACTCACACGTGAAAATTGCGTGAAAAAATTCTAGAGTGCCCCTTGACCCCTTAAGCGCATCATACTGTATGTATTGATGAATTTTACAGTTTAATTTCGTTCAGTGATAACCTTATAACCGTCTGGAAACTTGCACAGTAATGTAAAAATTTGAATTGCATTGCGTCTTACATAAATAGATTGACCTGTGAGATTCTGTTACCATGGTTAACGTGTTGCATTCTTTCATTATTTCATTGTAAATATACATATTTTAAGGTATTTATTTAATTGTGAGGCATTTAAAGAGTAAGTGAGTGCGTTTCGCTTACGCATTGGGTAATGCTGAACCTGTAGGTACCCCATATGTGTAGGTTGGTGTTAATGGGACCTTATTTTTGGTACAAAACTGGAATGGGACCTTAGCAGAATAATATAGGGAGGGATTGTTACGAAATATTGAAGAAGAAGAAGAAGAAGAAGAAGAAGAAGAAGAAGAAGAAGAAGAAGAAGAAGAAAATATACAGGATGTTTCTAAATTCGCATTACAGACCTTGAGGGCCTGTAGTGGGGAGCAATACGGTTAAGTATAGCATAAGAATTTGTGTCCGGAAACGTACCGTCTACCCGCTACCCGCAAAAGAACACCACTGGACACGTTCAAATCTCCCGCTTTTTTGTATCACTGACTAAAGTACGTACGTCATTGAACGATCACCTGATGTCACATATCTCCTACAGGTTGTATCCCCTACCTTCTTCAACGAAATCTCACGGGTGCTGCGTACTTGGTATTCCTTGAAGACGCACTGCATGAGCTCTTAGACGATGTGCCACTGCATGTGCGTCAAATCATCTGGTTTCAGGACGATGGCGCACCACCTCATTTTTCACCTGCGGTCCGAGATCATCTGCACCACAGATTTGGGGAACAGTGGATAGGTCGTGGTGGCCCGATTACTTGGCCTGCACGTTCACCCGACTTGACACCGCTAGACTAGTACCTGTGGGGTCACACGAAAACCTTGATTTACGAGACTCCTGTGGAATCCGAGGAAGACCTACTGGCGCGGGTTATGACTGTGGTGGGTGTTGGAGGACCGGGGATTGGTGATCGTGTGTACCAGAACATGGTACGGAGGTGCCGTGTCAGTGTCGACGTCGGTGGTAGTCACATCGAGCCCCACCTGTAATTAGACCCAGACGACAAGCAGCCGGAGTCGGACAGAGCGCCGAAAATGCGGCAGCTGTGAATGTGTGTTGTGGTGTTTTCTTTCGAGTAGCGGGAAGATGATGATGATGATGATAATTGTTGTTTTAAGGGGCCTAACATCGAGGTTATCGGCCCCTAATGAAATGAAATGGCGTGAAATGAAAGGATGTAGATAAAAACAACTCACTGCCATGGATGAAGCGAAAATGGTGTTTATAAAACAGACAGTGAGCCCCAAAAATTAGGCCTTATTTGAATAAAAAGAATAAAAGGCGGATGGTAAAAAAAGGATAAAACAAATAAGGCATAGTGAACAATACAAGACATAACACAATATATATAAAAAAACAGATTTAACCAGAATTAAAAGTCGTAACTACACATTAAAACTTAAAAAAGTAACCACTCTCCCTCATGAACCGGATGACGAGGTCAGCTGACGGCCCGTCATCACGGAGAAGTAGCGGGAAGAGGGTACGTTTCTGGATACAAGTTCCTGTGCTAAACTTAACCGTCTTGGTTCCCACTACAAGCCCTCCAGGTATGTAATGGGAATTTAGAAACATCCTGTATATAAATCTTAATCACATGTAATTTATTTCAAGTTATTTTTTCACATATTCCAGTAATTGGAATGGTTTTTGTGTTGACCGACTGAAAGATACAATATTAATTGTTAATATGGCAACACTGATAAGTGGTTTTAAAGCTATCCTAACTCTATAAATACTAAGAATATAGCTCGAGCCAGCCGGGAAGGCGGTGCGCAGACCACAACGCTATCATTACGTCATGCCTCACTTCCATCCCACCAATCACAGTCAGTCTGTCTTGAGAATCTGTGTTGTCAGGAAAGCTAAGTGTAAAGCAGCGTGAAAGAGACAGGCTCGTTGAGGTAAGCGGCGGTGTTGCCACATCGCAGGAACTCATGGCAGGAGCCTGCGGTGTGGGAACTCGGAAATGGTGACCTGTTGCAACAGTGCAAATGTATATCTTTCTCTCTCTGCGCAAATCCCACAGAGACGGCCGCCTTCCCGGCTGACGCGAGCTCTAACATTTGAATTACTAGTGGCGGCTTCGGTGGCGTAGTCGGTAGCATGTTGAACTGTTATGCCCCAGATCGCGGGTTCAAACCCAGCCGAAGTCGTCGAATTTTTAATGGTGTTAAAATCTTTCAGTATGCCTTCCTTCGGAGGGGAAGTAAAGCTAGTAGGCCCATGTCATAGATTTATGGCATGTAAAAGGACCTACCACTAAAATTGGTAATGTGTAGCAAAATGTGTAGGTTATATTTAGCTGGATAGAAAAGCTCTTGAAGTTCCCACGTTTGCCACTAGGTGTCAGTGACAGTAGTCAAAGTTGGATCTACTTGAAATCGAACTTGTTGGGAGCCCACGGGCGTTCAATTATAATATCCTGCTATGGCCATTGGGCTGCAATTCATGTATAATTATACAGCAATAATATGTCTGAAGATAAATTATAATCTCATCTCCTAGCTGGAGGCAGAATAGTGTGCGGATGGATTCACTCAATGGTTCGTGTGGAGTGAATGATCGTTCCTCTGTGTATCTAAATTGCCTTTTGTTAGTATTCTGAATCTAAGCTAAATTGTTTAAGCATTTTCAATCTGACTTGCACTTTGTAAGTATTTTCAATCTAAATTACGTTTTATGAGTATTTTCAATCTAAATTGCATTTTGTAAGTATTTTGACTCTAAATTGCGTTTGGTAAGTATTTTCAACCTAAACCACGTTTTGTAATATTATTTTCAATCTAAATGGCGTTTTGTAAGTATTTGGAATGTATGGTCGACATTTTGTGAGTATTTTGAATCTCAATTACATTTTGTAAGCATTTTCAATCTTAATTGCATTTTGCAAGAATTTTCAACCTAAATTGCATTTTGCAAGTATTTTGAATCAAAATTGCATTTTGCAAGTATTTTGAATCTAAATTGCATGTTGTAAATTATTTCAAACTTAAATTGATTTCTAAGTATTTTGAATCTAAATTGCATTTTGTGAGTATTTTGAATCCAAATTACATTTTGTAAGTATTATGGTTGGTTGGTTGGTTGATTGGTTGGTTGGTTGGTTCCTTCGTTTAGGTGCTGCGACAACGCGGTCATGTAGCCCCGTGTACTTTGTGTGTGTGTATAATCTGTCTGATAAACAGTGTTAATTGTGATGGCTGTATTAGTGTATGTATCTTTTTTTTAAATGTATGTACAGTCTTCAACTTAGACTTTTTCAAATAGTTCCTACTTTTGCCGCTAAACGCCACCGTCAACGACTACTAGGTCTAGTTCAGAACTTAGCTACTAGAGGCCACCGCAGTCGGCTCTTGGCAACGAACGTAGAAACCTAAGAGCGTTGTTTACATTCTTAACCCTTTCCAATTTAGCTTCACACAGATGTAATTAGTGGAAGGATCTTTAACATGCCATAAATCTATGACCGCCGGCTTTACTTCCCCTCCGAAGGAAGGCATACTGAGGGATTTAACGCTCTTAAAAATCCGACGGCTTCGGCCGGGTATGAACCCACTATCTTGGGCATATATCCTCAGCATTCTACCAACTACGCCACCGAAGCTGCTTAAGTATTTTGAATCTAAACTAGGTTACATCCTTTTTATTATTATTATTTTCCATCTCAACTGCATTTTATAAGTGTTTCCGCTCTAAATTGCAGTTTATGCGTGTTTTCAGTGTGAGACACATTTTCTCCATATTTTCAACCTTAATTGGTTTTTCGTTGTGGTTACCATTTCATTGTGTTTTTCACTATCACCAAGACCATTATGTGCCGATAACCTAGATGTTAGACCCCTTAAAAACTATTATCAACATCATAAAATTATTATAATTATTTCCCAGAGAAAAAATGGATTCTCTTCGTTTTATAAATATGTAATAGAAATTCTATCTGTGCCCAAACTGCGTGCCAGTCAGAACATATATGAATGTTAAATAATTCAGAAACCACACCTTCTCGAGGCTGGAATGTGGGGGAAGCTATGCGTCTCGCTATTCAGGGCTCCACTGACCGCAACCTTGTTTAAAGGGGCGCAACCCTCTCCGTGTCTTAAAGAGGCAGGAGCAGCCACTGGATATATTTTTGTCGTAAAGGCGGTAGATGTCTCTGTCAGAAATATTGAACCATATAGCCTTCCCTATTTTGGCAGGATCTATCGGCTACATGGTGTTCTTTAAAATCTCCGATAACGGGTTGAATTCTAGCTCATTTCGATGGCATTTGAGAGTTCTCAAATGCCTCAACATCATGTCAGTTGATTTACTAGCACATTATGTATCCCCTGATACGGAAACATTTTGATACCTTGGCGTCTCTAAAGCATTAATTCATGCATCAAGGCTACGATGGGAAGCTTGAACAAGTCTAGAGATCGACAGCCTGTGTCGTATGCAGTTCACTAAATCACTACGAGCGCTAGTGTTCACCCATACATGGTCAAATCAAAATCAAAAAGTCTGCTTCTGTTTTGACTGATAAGTCATGCACAGTTAGACCAATTCATTTGTGTCGATGTATTGATGAGTTTAAGTTCCGTGTATAACCGAATTTACATAAGTATTCCTTGAACAAGCTGCCCGCACGTGTTCTCTTTTGAAGTCGTCTTGCTTGGAGATGAACGAATTTGAGATAAGTTTTATTAAATACTATTTTTGACTGTATAACCTGTCAAAAATTATATTAATATTCACAATTAAATGTTTAAAAGGGAAACAGTGTTTTGTAGTGAAACAAATGAAACAACGTATTAATTATTTAGCATATCATACGTTCAAATATATTACCTGCTACGGAATAACACAATGTTTTATCTTAAAAAATGTGTAATAATAATAACCCCTGGTACTCCAGCCCTTGAAGGGCCTAGGCCTACCAAGCGACCGCTGCCCAGCCATTTCGCCTGCAGATATTGGGGTGACGCGTGATCAGCGCATCGGTTCCCCTCGGCCGTTAATCTTGGTTTTTGTGATCGGGGCGCTGCCTCACAGTCAGACAGCTACTCAATTGTCCTCACGAGGCTAAGTGAACCACGTTCCAGCCATCACATCAGTTTCTAAAATCCCTGATGGAGCCGGGAATCGCACCCGGGACGCCTCCGGGTGAGACGCAGGCGCGCGATCCCAACACCACTGGGCCGCCTAAAAGAATGTAGGTAGGAGAATAATGTATATCAAAACTTAACTCCACTTAACTCGGCGTGGTATTTTTAACATGGTCCACCTCGTTGCGCAGTGGATAGCATTCTTGGCTGTCACCGTGGAGGCCCAGGTTTGATTCTCTACACAACAAAGAAATGTAATTCTGGTCTGAGGGCTGGAACGGGGTACACTCAGCTTCGTGAGGCAAAACTACAACAGCCATCCTGGAAGTGGTTTTCCGCGGTTTCCCATTTCTATTCCAGGGAAATGGCTGGATGATTCTTAATGTAAGACCACGGCCGCCACCTTCCCAATCCTACCCCCAATTCACAAATACACACACCAATACAGCCATCACAATAACGCAGGTTATCAGACAAATTTCAAACACACACACACAAATACACGGTGTTTCATGAGGACGATGTCGAAAAGCTCCTAAATTTATTTATTTATATAGCGTATGGCGTTTAGTGCCTGGAGTGTCCGAGGACATGTTCGGCTCGCCAGAATCCTAAATTATTCAACTGCAACACATATTTTAACAGAACCACTCATAATAGCTTGGTATCAAAACGGTTAATGAACCATCTTTCCATTGCAAGAAGGTGTGGTATCCGGTTTATTTTGAATACTATCGCATCAACAGTTAAACATGGAACTCAATGCAGGTGACCCAAGTTCGAGTACCAAACATTGTGCTGTTTTCAGCTCTTAAGCTTCAAGTACGACCCCTTTAAGAGAAACTGTCATGTAGCGTATTTTCTGAGTATCTTAATCAGCAGTTTCTAGTACAAATCCATGCGACTGTGAAATTTGAAAGGAAGCCGCCTCATCTCAACTGCTTGACGAGCTTAATGAACAGATCAAGTGACAGCGATAGGGGAACCGAGCTGTCAAACTGGACGTTCACTCTCCTTTATTTACTCGCAAATGTAGCCTGTATACATGAACACGGAACATCGGCTGCGATAAGGCATTAATATTCAACAGCGGTGGAAGAACAAACGAACAGCAATCTCTATAATCGCGTGGGATTCAGTGGACACTATACTTACATGAAGCGAGGATATTGCCTGTCTGCCGGACAATATGGATTATAATCGACTGTTTATCGCACGATATTTCCTTTTAATTCGTTCACCTTTTGAAACAAGCGGCACGTTAAGCTGCGATTCAACACCGATGATAAATACAATGCCCCAGTCTGTCTGCCTGTCTGTCTGTCTGTCTGTCTCCTGGCGTTGAGACTGGCATTGTAAGCTGTCAGTGCGTGGGTTCTATTCCCGGCTCTGCCAAGAAATATAATTTTCGTCTGAGGGCTGGAACGGGGTTCACTCAACCTCGTGATGCATAACTGAGAAGAGGCGGGTTCGATTCCCACCTTGGCCATTTTAAAAGTGGTTTTCCGTGGGTTTTCACCTTTAGTCTGGTAAATCTATAGTGGCTAAATTAAGATTGGAATCCCATCTTGATCGTCCTGAAAATGGTTTTCGTGGTTTGCCATTTTTACCACCAGGCAAATGCTGAGACGGTCACTTTCAACAAGTCCACGGCCGATTTCTTTCCACAATTCCTTCCCTGACCCTACCTTAATTAGTCCTAAGTTAGCGGTCGCCCGGGCGATCGGCCAGTCACCATCGCCAGTTGTATCTGCTGACAAAGTGTGTTCAGTTCCCAGAAACCGTTCTTGTGACGGTAGAGGAATGGTCCCTCGCAGAGATCGTGGGTGAATACGAGCTGAGTGAATAAGCGATATAAAAATATTTTTCTTATTCAATTGCAAATTTAACACATTTTTGGAACGGTAGAAGAAGAATAATTTGATCAAGGTTATTAAAAAAATTGTATTTGATTTACTGGGTATACACAGCAGGGCCTACTGAATATCCACAGCCTGCTTCAAGTCGACCGACCGGGTCAGGGAATGGAATGAATGAAGCCCCATCTAGCGGCGAGGATAGGCACTTTGCCGGCTGCCGAAACCAGTCGCACTCCCCTGGGGCAATGTTTAAATGAATGACAGATGAAATAAAATTATAGTGGAGAGTGTTGCTGGAAAGAAATTTGTGACAGGGAAATCCGTAGTACCCGGAGAAAAACCTGTCTGCCTCCGCTTTGCCCAGCACAAATCTCACTTGGAGTGACCGGGATTTGAACCACGGACCTAGCGGTGAGAGGCCGGCGTGCTGCCGCTTAAGCCACGGAGACACAGCAGGACCTACTAATATACAGGGTGTCTTTTATGTACCTTTGTAAAATGATAGGTCGTGTAGGGGATGGGTATAGAAGTAATTTCAGATAGGGAACTTAGGGTCGGAGCGGCCTCCTTACCCCCTAAAATAAGGGTTGATTCAGGCCCTCCACCCTGTAAGTTAGGCTACCGACCCAAGCCTCTATTACCTTTCTCAATCCTTTAACCCTTTCTCAATCCTTTAACTCTTGGCAAGATTCATTTCACCATGTGGCGCTGGCGTAATGGTTAGCGTTGCGGTGCGAAAGGCCGGTAGTCTCGGGTTCGATTCCGGGCTTGGGCAAATTTCTAAAAAAATGTTATTTGCCGTATTGCAGTCACATGATACAGTCTGGTGCTACGTCAGAGAAGTTCACAAAGATCGGTTTAATTTACCGAAGGTATTAAGCTTAAAAACCTTACACCAAAAATAACACACACACACAAAAAAGATTTTGCCCAAGCCCGGAATCGAACCCGAGACTACCGGCCTTTTGCACCGCAACGCTATCCATTACGCCAGCGCCACATGGTGAAAAGAATCTTGCCAAGAGTTAAAGGATTGAGAAAGGTAATAGAGGCTTGGGTCGGTAGCCTAACTTACAGGGCGGAGGGCCTGATACAACCCATATTTTAGGGGTTAAGGAGGCCGCTCCGACCCCAAGTTCCCTATCTCAAATTACTTCTACACCCGACCCCTACACGACCTATCATTCTCCAAAGGTACATAAAAGACACCCTGTATAAAATATACTTCCACTTCTATTTAACATTTTACTGCCTTTTGGCATCATCATGGGAAATGAGTAGGGAATAAACAAACGTAAAAAATAAAGCTACATGGTTATAGAGGGATTAGACAAGAGGGAGAATATCCTATACCAAAAGTCAGGTCAAGTCCTGAGGAAAATATCCCTCCGCGCATCTCCTCTCTATGTTCCTTCTTCTGTGTTCGGCATAGAAACTACATTGTCATCCCTCAACCTACTTTGTACATTTACTGTAAAACCATTTGTTTGCACCTTTTAATCAACGACTCTCCAATTTTTATCATTTTAAAGGATCTTGTCGACTTCGTCGTTACGCTGGGGTCTGGCATTACGTTACGGTGACGGGACGAAATATACCCAGATGCACTGAGGTGTGTGACGTCATAGTACCGCTTGGTGCATGTGTTCCCCGACAATCTCTACTTCGTTAGTATAAGACAAAAATCCCCGATTCTTGGATGTCACGGGTAATCTCGAGAACCACTGGATGGATTATGATGCGGTTTTCACCATTCTGTGAAGGATATCTCGAGGAAGGATTGTGTAGAAAATAATTTATGTATGATCAAAGGAAGCCAAGCAGTAACGATTTCAGTGAAAAAGTCGAAACCAAACTTGACGTCCATGCGCTTCTTAAGATTACGCTGGGCAAACCGTTAAAAATATCAATATACTATGCGCGTAAGAATTGGTCAGCATGAAAAGTTCTACAAAATAAGTTCGCGAGATCATATTATCTCTATCTTCAATACATCGCCCACTATAAGTGTTTTTAGACTGGATGGAAGGGGGACGTCCACGCGCGCTCTGGTGAGCGTGACGGCATCCCGCGCGCTTGACATTGCTTTGCCCTTGGTTTGCACTTGCCGTTCGCGAGTAATTTGAAACAAGATAAGCAAGATAAGTATTATGCAGATAATTTTCAAACATGTGAAGAGTCTTTGGCTTCGAACGAAGCGAAAAGCCTCCAGCCTTTCTAGCATTTTTCAGCATTTGTAGCATTTAAAATGATACAAAGTCTAGTCTTTCAGACTGACTGTCACTTTTACTTCTTTTGAAGTATTTTATGGGTGATTCAAGGAATGAACTCACGATGAAAATTAATAAATGTAAAACAAAATTATTGGAATGCAGCCGAAAGAAATAAGAAACCACTTGGAGTAGTACCATTTATCACCGTGCCGGTGAAATATTTCGCACAGCTACCAAGTTGGAATGGCGCGACGTAATGAAATTTGAAGGACACAGTCGGGGCTGGACAAACTAGTGCCATGTACTTACCGAGTTTCATTGAAACCACTCCAGCCGTTTAGATTATATTAGGGGGCAGGGACACCTACAGACATAAGCCCACACACACACAGGCAAAAGGTGATCTCATAAGCCTATTTTCCATGAATGAAAATAGGCTAAAAATACAATTAAAGGTAAAGGGGAAAGAAGAAGTCAGTCACTACACTGGAGATATCTACTGCAGATGAGAGTCCAGTCTCTAGCGTCATTTTCGACCGCTGTCGGCTCCGCTTGCTTGAGGATTGTGGGAACTCGATTCTTCCATCGCGTCCTTGGACGTCCCCTTGGGCGTTTTCCATTAGGTTGGGAATGAAGGACTCGGTATGGGGGAGGATGTGGCCATACCACTGGATCCTCTTGTGTCCTGATAAAAGTAATCGGCCAGTGGGCGGCTTTCCAAACCCATTGGTGCAGGTCCTCTTTCGTTCTACGATACTATTTCCTCTCCATATCATTGTAGATGGGACCATAAATCTTTCAAAGAACCTTCCTCTCGAAGTCACTAGTTCATATTTAGAAAATTATTAATAAGACATAGGAGTAATTAACTTGCTAAATTTACGGAGAGAGAGTAATAAGAATAATGAGATATTTTGCTCTGCTACGAACACCGAACCTCATTCACCGAGAAGAAACTACACTTAACAGACGCTCCAAAGTATACAACATCCAACGACGTCTCCACGACACTGCTGATAAAGTTCTTGGTTTGTTTTAGTTCTTATCTTTTCATTTCCTCAGGATCGCACGATAGTGGGCTACATAAACTGTATTCTAAAGAACAGTCAAGGATCCTGTACTTGACTTGCCTGATTGTGCTCCGAATATCATTCCTCAAATTACAAGCTCGCCAAAAATCTAGAGCAAATCTGTTTCGAAGAGATTCCGGGAAGATAGTTAGAAATATAACCTACTCAGAGAATACCAATGAACCTCATTTAGAAATTCTCCGAGTTGATTGACCCGCGCCAATGACATTACTGAATTACATTTTCTGTATAAGGTCCTTGTACGTCATTATTAATAGATGAGGTCAGCGCTATGTGGTAAATATTTATCAGGGCGTACTCTCAGAAATCCATTCGTTTGGCCTTCGTACCCCCAAAGATTTTTTTGTGAGTTTATTTGAGATAATTATGTTATTTCATTTCAGGGGTTTTGCCCCTCATAGTGCCTTCCTACGGAGGGGAAGTAAAGCCGGCGGTATGTAAAATAACCTTCCACCAATTACACTTGTGTGAAACTAAACTATAGGTTAAATTTGACTAATGCTCTTATCGTAACCAGGAGATGAGTGCGGTGGCATATAGTAACCAAGTGTCGTTGATGGTGGCGTTTGGTGGCAAAAGTAGGAACTACTTGAAATTATTGTCTGCAGTCCTTACTTGAATTAAAGACAGATAAGACACACGTATACAGCCATCACAATTAACACCGGTTATCAG
Organism: Meconema thalassinum; assembly: GCA_946902985.2. Classification (NCBI taxonomy): domain Eukaryota; kingdom Metazoa; phylum Arthropoda; class Insecta; order Orthoptera; family Tettigoniidae; genus Meconema; species Meconema thalassinum. Next base: position 483,476,176 of record OX336391.1, read on the forward strand.
ATAGATTCTACACACACCCAAAGTACACGGGGCTACATGACCGCGTTGTCGCAGCCCCTAAACTTAGGAAACAGCCAACCAGGGGCTTTGGAATATCGTGACCATGTAGCTCCGTGTATTTGTGTGTGTGTGGAAACTGTTTGATAACCTGAGTCATTTTGATGGCTATACTGATGTGTGAATTTGTAATTGGGGCTTGCAAATTCAAGGAGATAGCCGTGGCCCTAATTTAGGCACCATCCAGACATTTTCCTGGAATACAAGTGGAAAACCACAGAAAATCTCTTATATGATGGCGGAGGTAGGAATGGAACCCACATCTTTACAGCTTTGCCTCACGAGACTGGACCAAGTGAAAGAGCATATAGGAACTAGAGGAGTCAACTGGGATAGAGTCCTGAGAGAAGAGTGGTAGCCTACATGAGCAGACAAAGTGGAGAGCGCTCGTATACCACATCCGGGCAACTGGAGTGGATAACCGATGATGATGATGATGATGTATTAAAGTACATAAATAATTTGTTGCATAGGCCTAGTATTATTTTAAGGGGTGCCTTGTACTTGAATACGAATTTTCATGCCATTTGCTCCAGCAGTTTTGACCCCGACCCATAACAAATGACTCAAACATACAAAGCTACAAACAATTAAAACTGAGAGCGTATTTGTCCATTATACGTAGTATGTAAATTAAGCAGTGACATTGGTAGCTTAGTTTGCAATCCGGCAACACAGGAGACGCGGGACTTGTAAGGGAGGCGGGATAAAATGTGATACGCCATCAGTGCGTGTTGGGCCTCGCTAGAATCACGTTGGTTGTCCGTAACGATTATTTTAGGTTTTCCTTGGGCGTTTTGACAATGAGTGACACTACAGTAATACCGAGGGATTCATGAAAGATTCCGCAAAAGGGCCATACGTGTGAGACCAAACATCAAACAGAAAACTGGCTGTTGTATCACGACAATGCGCCTCGTCACACAGCAATATCTTCCTCTTCCAGAGATTAAAAACACACCTCAAATGTCATAGTTTTTGTGGCACAAGACACTATTCAAACACCTGTAACCGACCAGCTGAAGGGATTCCAGTATTTCAGTTCCAGCACTGATATGGGGAATGGAAGAAACGCTTACAGCGCTGTGGGGCTTCACAAGGCAATTACTTTCAAGGGGACGGTATTGAATTGTAATGTGGTAATGGTATAATACCAGGTGAAACAAATCAGTGTCATTACTTGATTTACACACCTCGTGTAATTTAATGCGACGAAAATTCTAAATGTTGAGACAGCTTATAGAGCTAATACTATTATGACAATCCTTCACTCTCCCTCAAATATTTTACTCAACGATGCTCGAGCTTGCTTAGAATCGACGCCAATAGTTCTATTCAAATCTTTATGCAATCGTAAGCCGATGAAAAGAAGTGGCTGACAGAAATGACAACTTGCTGATGACTTTCTACTACCGAAAACTTCTCGAGAAATCTAACCAACACTTCTCACCAAACTTTACCGTAGAGCTCAGAACAAGTGGAGACTGAGAGGAATGAAACTTTAGCCAGACTTGCTCCATTTTATTTTTAACTTTCATTTTAATCCTTTAGGAAGCCTCCTACAGTTGTACTGCAATGAAAACTCATGCATTAAAATCAGCGGGTTTTCAACCGTTATTGTTGTTGTAATGAATATACCACCTCGTTGTGTAGCGACTAGCGTTCTTGGCTGTCACCCCAGAGTTCCAGGTTCGATTCCCAGCTCTGCCAATAACTAGTAATTCTGGTGTGAGGGCTGGAACAGGGCACACTCAATCTTGTGAGGCATAACTGAGAGGAGTAGGAATCGATTTCCACCTAAGCCATCCTGAAAATAGTTTTCTGTGGTTCCCCCACTTCTACTCCAAGAAAATGCTGGGATGATGCCTAACTTAAGGCCACGGCCACCTCCTTCCCAATCCTATTCCTAATTTACAAATACAGACATTAGTGCAGCCATCACAACAACACAGGCAATCACACTAATTCCACACACACAAATATAGTCTACTGATCTATATGAACATGATGTCGCTGCCCCTAAAATAAGCAACAACAACAACAACCTAATGGTTAACATTTCTTTTAGTATGACATCCTCATAGGCCTATAGCATTTTTCTCAAATAAACGTTCCAAAAGGCCATGTAGAGTGATTTTAGAATACTGATATTCCAAGGGACCTAACCTAAATCAGAATGGGAGGGGAGGTCAAAACGCCTAAACCCTCACTCGCCCAGTATGTATTTAGAACTTCTTATCTTATCTTTATATATATAATTCTTTGACACGTGTGTATGTCACTGAACTCCTCCTAAACGGAAGGGCCGATGTTGATGAAATTTTGTATGTATGTTAAGAGTGGGTCCATGTATGGTTTAGATTACTAATTTGACCCACTAGGTGGAATGAACACGATTTTAAAACCACATATTACACACAATTTTAGAACCACAATATACAGCTAAAAACAGTCGTCATGGAAACCGCTAGCCTCGGTGAAAGCTGATGTCTTTGGACTGTATGTCTCTGCACGTTAGAGCCACTTGGTCGCAACCTGTACAACTACCGCCATAACTTACACTCCGCCCGGGGCGGAAAGTTATGTTTTGTATCCTAGGTGGCGGTGATGTCGAATTCTTCTCTTTGTTTCTGCACGTTAGAGCTTCTCAACAAAGTCCCGTATGCGTTCATATACCATTCAACCGATTGCGATGAAACTTCACGAGTTGTTGTGTACACTTACATGAAGGTTTCTAACTTTGTAAATCCATTTCACAGGAGGTTGCGCACGATTAGATTCAACTAATGAGAGACGACGCGCGAAGCGTTTCAACAAGGTCCCGTATGCGTTCAAATACAATTCGTCCGATAGCTATGAAACTTGAGTGGGATGTTGTGTACACTTACGTGAAGTTTCTAACTTAGTAAATCCATTTTAGAATAGGTAGCGCACGAGTAGATTCAACAAATGAGCGACGATGCGCGAAGTGTTTAAACTAAGTCCCGTATGCGTTCACATACCATTCATCCGATTGCAATGAAACTTGGGTGAGATGTTGTGCACACTTACGTGAAGGTTTCTAACTTAGTAAATCCATTTTACAATATTGGTAGAGCATGAGTAGATTCAACAAATGAGCGACGACGCGCGAAGCGTTTCAACAAGGTCCTGTATGCGTTCAAATACCATTCGTCCGATTACGATGAAACTTGGGTGAGATGTTGCGTACACCCTAAGGAAGGTTTCTGTCTTAATAAATCCATTTTACAATAGTTAGCGCACGAGTAGATTCAACAAAAGGGTGTCGGCACGCGAATCGTTTCAACAAAGTACCGTATGCGTCCATATACCATTCATCCGATTGCGAAGAAACTTTGGTGAATTGTTGTGTACACTCCAAGAAAGGTTTCTGGCTTAGTTTCACTCCACAATAGACCGCGCACGAGTAGATTTAAGAAATGAGCGATAGCAAGCAAATCGTTTCAACAAAGTCCTGTATGCGTTCACATACCTTTTATCCGATTGCGATGAAACTTTGGTGAATTGTTGTGTACACTCCAGGAAAGGTTTCTGGCTTAGTAAATCCATTTTTAATAAGTAGCGCACGAGTAGATTCAACAAAAGACGGCACGCGAATCGTTTTAACAAAGTCCCGTATGCGTTCATATGCCATTCATCTGATTCCGATGAAACTTTGATGAGTTGTTGTGTACACGCCAGGGACGGTCTTCAACTTGGTAAATCCATTTTACACTATTGGTAACGCGCGAGTAGATGTAGTCAAACAAATGAGTGACGACGCGCGATGCGTTTCAACAAAATCCCGTATGCGTTCATATACTATTCATCGATTGCGATGAAACTTTGATGAGTTGTTGTGTACACTTACGTGAAGCTTTCTAACTTAGTAAATCCATTTCACAGTTGGTAGAGCACGAGAAGATTCAACAAATGAGTGACAGTGCACGAATCCTTTAAACAAAATCCTGTATGCGCATATGCCATTCATCTGATTGGATGAAACTTTGGTGAGTTTTTGTGCACGCTCCCTCGAATGTTTCTAGATTAATAAATTCATTTCACGATAGTTTAGAGGCAGTTAACGGAAATTTAAAAAAATAATGTGTATCCAAAAGCACTTCAAGAAACAAAATTACAACGCCAACACTTTCTTTGATTGGCATTGCAACGCATGCCGGGTACAGCTTGTATATATATAAAAAGGAATGTCTGTCTGTCTGTTCGTCTTTTAGCGTTCATAAACCATTCATCCGATTGCGATCAAATTTTGGTGAGTTGTTGTAAACACTTTCGGGATGTTCATAGGCGTAGTTAATCCATTTCATAATAGATAGCGCGCGAGTAGTTTAAACAATTGCGTAATGGCGACGTGTTCATATACAATTCAGCCGATTGCGATCAAATTTTGGTGAGTTGTTGTGCACAGTCCCGGAAAAGTTATAGGCGTAGTAAATCCAATTTACAATAGATTGCGTGCGTTTGTTTCAAGAAAGTGTCACATGCGTTCATATACCATTAATCCCATTGCGATGAAACTTGAGTGAGATGTTCTGTACACTTCAGGTAATGTTTCTGGCTTAGTAAATCCACTTAACAATAGGTAGCGCACGAGTAGATTCAACAAATGAGCGACGACGAGCGAAGCGTTTCAACAAAGTCCTGTATGCGTTCACATACCATTCGTTCGATAGCGATGCAACTTGGGTGAGAGGTTGCGTACACTACAGGCAAGGTTTCTGGCTTAGTAAATTCATGTTATAATGGGTAGCGCACGAGTAGATTCAACAAAAGAGTGACGACGCGCGAAGCGTTTCAACAAAGTCCCGTATGCGTTCATATACTATTCGCCTGATAGCGATGAAACTTGGGTGAGATGTTGTTTACACTTCAGGGAAGGTTCCTGGCTTAGTAAATCCACTTAACAATTGGTAGCGCACAAGTTGATTCAACAAAGGAGCGACGACGGGTGAAGCGTTTCAACAAAGTCCGGTATGCGTTCACATACCATTCGTCCGATAGCGATGATACTTGGGTGAGAGGTTGTGTACACTATAGGAAAGGTCTCTAGCTTAGTAAATCCATGTTATAATAGGTAGCGCACGAGTAGATTCAAAAAATGAGCGACGACGCACGAAGCGTTTCAACAAAGTCCCGTATGCGTTCGTATACTATTCGTCTGATAGCGATGAAACTTGGGTGAGAAGTTGTGTACACTTCATGGAAGGTTTCTGGGGTTTCTGGGTTAGTAAATCCACTTTACCATAGGTATCGCACAAGTAGATTACACAAATGAGCGACGAAGCGCGAAGTGTTTCAACATAGTCCCGTTTGCGTTCATACACAATTCGTCCAATAGCGACTAAACTTGGGTGAGTTGTTGTGTACACTCCAGGGAAAGTTTCGGGCTTAGTAAATCCATTTTACAATAGTTAGCGCACAAGCAGATTCAAGAAATGAGCGACTGCACGTGAATCGCTTAAACAAGGTCCCGTATGCGTTCATATACCATTCTACCGATTGCTATGAAGCTTGGGTTGAATTGTTGTGCACACTCCAGGAGAGGTTTCTGACTTAGTAAATCCTTTTTACAATAGGTAGCACACGAATAGATTCAACAAAAGAGTAACGGCGCGGGTATCGTTTAAAAATAAATCCGTATGCGTTCGTATACCATTCATACGTTGCTATGAAATTTGGAGAAATGTTGTTTCCACTACCGCAAAGATTTCTGATTTAGAAAATCCATTTTACAATTGGTAGCGCACGAGTAGATTCAATTAATGGGCGACAGCGCGTGAAGCTTTTCAACCAAGTCCCGTATGCGTTCATATAGGCCTACCATTTATCCGATTATGATAAAACTTTGATGAGTTGAGTACAGTCCTGCGAAGGTGTATGAATTAGTAAATCCGGTTTTTCAATGGTTGGCACACAAATAGATTCAACAAATGAGTGACGGGGCGCGAATCGTTTAAACAAAATCCCGTATGCGTTCATATACCATTCATCCGATTGCGATGAAACTTTCTTGAGTTGTTGTGTACACGCCTGGGAAAGTTTTCGACTTATTAAATCCATTTTACAATAGGTAGCGTACGAGTATATTCAACAAATGGATGACGGGGCGGAGAAACGTTTCAAGAAAATCCCGTATGCGTTCATATACTATTCATTTCATTGCGATGAAAAGTTGGTGGGTTGTTGAGCACGCTCCCATGATTTTTAGCCTACTTTTCACATTTTGCAAAAATGAGGAAAAAGTAGGCTTATGAGATCGATCCGTGAAAATGTGTGTCTGTCTGCCTGTCTGTCTGTCCATCTGTCTGTCTGTCCTTCTGTCTGTCTGTATGTCTGTCTGTCCTTCTGTCTGTCTGTCTGTCTGGCTGTGTGTGTGCCCCCCCCCCCCCTATCAACTCCTAAACAGCTGCAGCAATCAAAACAAAATTTAGTATGAGTAAAGATGTGCACCGGAATATCTCACGTCCATATTTGAAAATGATGTCAGTGCTACCAACTGCTGAAAAAACGCACTAGAAATTTGAGCTCCATGTTGGATATCTTGCAAGGTATGCATGGGAGCTATTCCAAAATTGGCACACATGTAGATAATATTATTTCAGTTTAATTTCCAGGAGGCCAACCATGGCAGTGTTGCCAAAATAATTTTAAGCCTTCTGATACGTCCAATGTTTAAATGCATATAACTTCTATACTATCAATTGGATTTCAACCAAATTTTGTATGTAATATCTGTACATAAACAGATATGCCTGAGCGTATTCTTAAGAGCCACCAGGGCTGCCAACTGTTAATAATTGCTCTCTCTCTATTTTTTTTATCCAAATAGCAAGATATCAGAAAGTATGCAAGCCAACAGCTTTAAACTATGCACACGTATATTCTGACATTTTAGATTAATTTGGAGTAACTTATATACGTCAGTTCTACCAACATGATTATAAGCCTGCTGATAGTACCAATTTTTAAATACATGTAACTTCTATACTATCAGTTGGATTTCAACCAAATTTCGTATGTGCTATGTGTACCATAACAGATATGACTATAAGTATCGTTAAGAGCAATCAGGGCTGCCAACTGTTAATAAATGCTGTCTATATTTTTTACCCTAATATCAATATATCAGAAAGTATGCAAGCCAACAGCTCTATACTTTGCACACGTATAGCACCTGGCATTCTAGATTAATTTGGAGTAATTAATACAAGGCAGTGCTGCCAACATGATTCTATGCCTGCTGATATGTCCAATTTTAAAATACATGTAACTTCTATACTAACAAATGGATTTCATCCAAAATTGGCACAATAAGATATCATAATATTTCAGATTATTTCTGACCAGCACACGCATGACATTGTTGGCAACATGCTTTTTCTCGTGCTGATAGATCCAATGTCTAACTGCATGTAACGTCCATTGGACTTCAACCAAATTTTGTATTCTGTACCTTAAGAGATGGAACTAAGAATATATTCAGTCACCAGGTCTGCCAACTGTAGTGCTCTATTAGGCTACATTATACCAGGTATATTTTGAACTAATTAGATATTTCGATATTACCAACTTAATGTCGTCATTATTCTAGATAGGTTCATATTCTGTAGAATAATCATTGGCATGAAAAGTAGGCAGTATAGTTCTTCACGGAACTTCTTGTTTTTCTTTTGAGATAGTTAATCAATTTTACAATAGCTTAGAGGTGGTTAACGTGAAAAGAAAAAAAATATTGGGAATCCAAAAGCACTTCAACAAACAAGGTTACAACGCCAACTCTTTCTTTGATTGGCATTGCAACGCATGCCGGGTACCGCTAGTTGATTAATATTTATGAATGCTGATCCATTTTAGATGTTATATGGGGGACATGTACACAGACACATACGCACACACACATGCAGACTCATACACTCTCACACACACATACAAAAGGTTATCTTATAAGCCTACTTTTTCATCAATAAAAATAAGCTAAAAATGTGACTGGCGACTCTAAGGTAATGCAGTTATTTCAATATCACGACAGACAGCGGTAGCTACGCTCTCTGTGGACTCCTTGGACGTGGGATCGAGCCCAACCGTCGGCCTTCCTTGAAATGGTTTTCCGTAGTTTCCTCATTTTCAACTCCAGACAACGGTACCTTCTGACAGGCCACAGCTGTTTCCTTCCACATCCTTGCCAAGTTTCATTCATCTTGCTTCAATTCATCTCTCATCAACTCCTCTCAAAAGGTTGGCGTCATGAAGGGCATCCGGCCGTGGAAACCATTCGCCACATGGACTTTCATCGCATCTCATCCCCGACCCCGTTAAAAACATAAATAATAAAGGGCAGCCATACAGCAGTAATTTCGATATAATAGGCTAATAATAATAATAATAATAATAATAATAATAATAATAATAATAATAATAATAATATCGTATGGCCTCAGTACCGGGTAATGCTTTGTTATTTGACACCCAGAGGGCAGCTTACTTGTCGAATTCCGTTGTTCCTTGCAACGCTATGAAAGTGAAGGAGGTTAGATATCTACGTAAGTTCTTTGACACTATAGCGCATTCTGGTAGAGAATGGAGGAACTTTGTGTTGGCGGAAAATCCCGAGATTAATTTTGCCATTATGAACACGGCCTACTGAATTCAAATGGGTTCTTTAACATGCCAACATCGTATGACATGCATGTCGTGATTTTTGTCGCCTTTCAAAAATCACTTACCACGGCCAGGAGCGAACCTACAAGCTTGGGGTTGGTGGTCCGACACGTTAACCACTCACCCACCGTGGCAAGCATTTCGATATTAACACGGCGGTATTCTCTCACACGCAGGTATCGGCTTGAGACTACTAGACCCAATCCCTGTTTGCTTACAGGCAGCACACACTCCAACTATACACAAGAATGTTGTGGCCTGGAAGTTCGCGGGATCAACCGCACCTGTTTCTCCAGAGGGATCTAACTACAAGTGGGAAGTTGTCTGAGGCTCAAGTTTGTATAGCAAACTTACACTCAGGGACATGCCTGGGGTCTTCTTACGAAGAACGTATTTACTATGGGTATTTTACACTGAGTGCCCAAAGTCATGAGAAGGCACGGAATATGACGTTAATAGCGAGTTGCTCCCTCAAAACGGCAGCAACAGGGCGAGGCATCGACTCGACAAGAAATGAGTTCCTGATTTCCAAATTCAACTGGGCGGTGTTCTGACTCACAGTAGCCCTTCGATCGCCCCGTATGGTTCCGCTGAGGCGACGTGATGTCCGTTCGTTAAACACATATGGGTGTCCCGTGCGGTGGTATACGCGGATGGTCACATTATATCTGCGATATGGAAGATTCACCATCAACACTGTTGACCTCGGAAACCGATTTCGCGTGTAATCTCCGAAATGATGAGCTTCCATGCCCAAGATCGTGAGTTCAAACCCAGCCGAAACCGTCGAATTTTTAAGTGCATTAAAAATGCCTCAGTATGCCTTCCTTCGGAGGCGAAGTGAAGCCGGTGGGCCCATATCATAGATTTATGGCATGTAAGAGAACCTTCCACTAACTACAATTGTGTGAAACTAAATTTGTAGGTTATATTTGATAACGCTCTTTAAATACCAACGGTCATCACCAGGCGCCGGTTGCGGGGCATCTAATATCCAAGTTCACGGCTAGGTGTCGTTGACGGTAGCATTTGGTAGCATTGAATTACAGATAATACACACTAAAACAGCCATCACAATTGCCACGGGTTATCAGACAGATTCTACACACACACAAAGTACACGAGGTTACATGACCACGTTGTCGCAGCCCCTAAACTGAGGAACCAACCAACCAAAGATTTAGTTCACTCTTGTTGACTGTTTTGGCCACGTCCCCACTGTGGGTTACACGAGAACATTTGCAGTGATGTCAGAAATGATTGAATGTAAAACGAGCTTATTATTCTCATCTCTTGAGAAAGATAATTATTAGAAACTTTCGGCCAGAGATTCGATCTTCCCGCTGTATATGTACAGTAGGCCTACAGCAGCGAACTTACCGACACATCAGGAGTTTAGACTGCAGATCTGGTTATCGGAAGCTCCTATTACATTATGCTGCTCACCTTACTGAATTGTATGTTTGTGCTGCATGCGAACTAGCACTTGAATCTCAAAGAGATTGTGGTGGTGACTTGTTTTAAAGGGTTCATTATTGAGGTCACCAGTCAAGAAATAAAACCGCTGTATAGATGCTTTCTTATAATTTGACGAACAAAATATCTGAAGTACTGTATCTGACATGTCTGGGATAGATAGTAACATGTGTAACCAGGCCGCGTTTATTTAGGCTAAATACTCACATAGGACAGCAAGAAGCTACCAAATATATAGTTATGCAAGCCAAATATGAGTTATATATTGACATTATCTATGCTTTAGGAATGTACACTACCCCCATTCAGAAATGTGTCGATTCTTGGTCATTTTCACGTGTAATCTTAGTCAATTTTCATTTATGATAAAACAAGTAGTTCGTGAAGAACGAAAGCCTATTTTCATATATCCTAATTATGTTAATTGCCACTATCAACATACAAAATTTCACTTTGATTGCTGTAATAGATTCGTAGATATTGAGAACCGACTAAATATTGCAGATGGTCACCTTGTTGGATTTTAATACATCTAGGTCTTAGAGTCATGTACTGTTACATTACGATTATTGTGTACGTGTAGTATTCAAACTTCAATCGAATGATTAGGACACAAGAAGTAAAAAGAGATTTTAAAATTTCACACAGCTGCCATCTTGGGGTTATGTAAACAATTGAAATAAATTAGATGCCAGTGGATTAACATTTGTATAAGGATTTACTCTACCAATTGTCACTGCACTCGGATGGTTAAATTGCGAGAAACGTCCATGTGAATATTTATACTTCGCGTCGCCGCCATGTTGGATTTGTGATAACCAGGTTACCGGTATTGAAAGTCCTATAGGTGAACTCATGTTCATGGCTTTTATGAACATAAAAAACATCAGATCGATTGTTGTAATAGATTCGTAGATATTGAGAACCATCTAAATATTTCGGATAGTCGCCATGTTGGATTGTTATATGTATCGGCCATAGAGTCTTGTGCCATTAAAGGAAAATTATTGCGTAGGTTCATTATTCAAACTTTCACTTTGATCGCATGATTACGACACAAAATAAAAAAAATTCGCACAGCCTCCATCTTGAGGTTATGTAAACAATTGAAGTAAATTAGATACCAGTGCATTACAATGTGTATAAACATTTCCTGTACCAAGTTTTATTGCGTTTGGATTATTAAATCGCGAGAAAAGTCTATTTGAAACTTTCAAATTCGCTTGGCCACCCTGTTCGTTTTGTAGTTAACCGATTTATGAAAGTCTCATAGATGAACTTTCAGCAGTACCTTTTATCTCCGTACAAACCTTCAGGGTGATACCGGTAATAGTTTCTGAGATATAGAATGCCGGTGAAATATTTCGCCCAGCCGCTATCTTGAGGTTATGCAAACAATTGAACGAAGTTAGATGTCTGTGTATTACAATGTGTATAAACATATACTGTACCAAGTTTCATTGCGTTTCGTTGGTTAAATCGCGAGAAACGTCTATTTAAATGTCGCAAGTTCGCTGGACCCCCATGTTGGTTTTGTAGTTACCAGTTTTTCAAAGGTCATATAGGTGAACTTCTAGTATTTCCCTTTATCACCGTACAAAATTTCAGTGTGATATGGGTAATAGTTTTGGAGATATTGAATTCTGGTGAAATATTTCGCACTGCCACCATGTTGGATTGGTTAGACGTAACAAAATTTGAAGGGCACGGACGGGGTTGTCCGGAATAGTGCTATGAACTTACCAAGTTTGCGTTTGGATTATTAAATTTCGAGAAAAGTAGCCTATATTTCAAACTTTCAACTTCGCTTGGCCGACATGTTCGTTTTGTAGTTAACCGGTTTTTGAAAGTCTCATAGATGAACTTCCAACAGTACCCTTTATCTCCGTACAAAACTTCAGGGTGATACTGGTAATAGTTTTAGAGATATAGAATGCCGGTGAAATATTTCGCAAAGTCGCCATCTTGAGGTTATGTAAACAGTTGAAAGAAGTTCGAAGTCGGTGTATTACAATATGTATAAACATATACTGTACCAAGTTTCATTGCGTCTGGTTGGTTAAATCGCGAGAAACGTATATTTAAATGTCACAACTTCGCTTGGCCGCCATGTTGTAGTTACCGGTTTTTCAAAGGTCACATAGGTGAACTTCTAGTAGTTCCCTTTATTACCGAGCAAAATTCCAGGGTGATATCGGTAATAGTTTCGGAGATATTGAATGCTGGTGAAATATTTCGCACAGCCACCATGTTGGATTGGTGAGACGTAACAAAATTTGAAGGGCAATGTCGGGGTCGTCCGACGCCTATTTTTTCATAAATGAAAATAGGCTAAAATAGGCCTATGAGATTATCTTTTGTCTGTGTGTGTGTGTGTGTGTGTGTCCCCTAAAGCGGCTAGAGCGATATCAATGGAATTCAGTAAGGACATAGTACTATTTTGACCGACTCGTACAGTGCCCTACAAAATTTAATACGTCTTACCAACCCAACAGAGCGGTTGTGCGAAATATTTCACCGGCATTCTATATCTCTGAAACTACTAACTACTGTATTGTCGACCGAAGACAATTGCATATCATGGACGGTCCTGGTGTTGACCATGCATGATGGGGCCGAGCACACTCTGCCTTCTTTGAGGCCCTCTACAAACGTCAATTTTATCATGAAAAGAGGAACCCCTAGTATGAAAGAGAAGCCAAAAGGAAAGGTAAAAATGAATAAGTAACTAGAAGTAAGGTGGATGTTCAATTGAACGACAACATGAGAATAATCACGGGCTCCTTGAGATCAATACCTCTACCTTGGCTGCCTACTCTCAGCAACATTCTCCGGCATTTGCCTGGAGTAGAAGTGGGAAATCATGGAAAACCAGTTCCAGGTTGACTAAGAGGGGAATCGAATCCACCACTTCTCAATTTTTCCACACTAGACTGAGTGTACCCCGTTACAGCTCCCGAAACTGGACATCCAAGAATGCTATCCGCTTTTCTCGCACTTCTACTACAGGCGAATGCTAGGGTGGTTCCTAGTTAACACTACAATCACCTTCTTCAAAATCCTAGTTTAACTTATAAAACATACACACTACTACAGACAACCCAATGCCACAGGTTATCAACTTCTATAGGCTATACACACAGCCAAGTGCATGGGGTTACGTGACTACGATTTTACCTGGCTACTAAATGAATCAACAGAAAGTATTCCGTAAGGTGCAATCTTGTTTGATCGCTTTCATCCTCTATTGTTCCCTAAGGAATTAGTAGTAGGCCACCTTCGCACTTAATGAGTCAGGTACCGTACCGTTTGACCTCAAGCCCATCTATCATTGCCACTCGCCGACAGTGTGGTCAACCAACTTGTCCGGTCTGTAGAGCGGCTTGCATACTCACGGTCCAGCAGGCGATAAGCTCGAGAAACACGAGTCAGAGAGAGAGAGAGCGAGCGAGCGAGGACTGTGTGCCGAGATCGGGAACTCCACTCACGTATAAGAAGCTTTCCAAGCTTTCCGGTCATTGGGCGCTAAACCCTGACCAATCAGACCTCGCAGTACGTATCTTTATCCGACATGTGTGAGAGAAAATAAGATATCCTATGGAGTTAGATACGTTGATGTTTATTTCTCACTGAGGCAGATCATGAATCGTCGACTGTCCTGTTACATACCAGGAACCATTTACATTTTTTATTCTTGTAAGAGGTTGTAATTCATGTCGCACTGTAAGCACACATTTAGTTTGAGACTTGTCATAAATCTAAATATACCAGGTGGCCCGTTTGCCCCGTGCAATCTAGTTTTAGGTGCCCCGCATACATTAATGCCGTATAGGATGTCTGTTAACTGATTTCCACAGGGGTCACACTGAACGCAGGCCAATTACGTCAGAATATGAAGGAATAACAACCGGACGGCCGCTAGCTGCATGTTCCTCAGCGCTACCCGTCGAATTACCCCCATTGCCTTTTGGAGCCTCGCATTGGAGAGTGTAATAGACTCATATGTGGCACAACAACATGGCAGTTGCTGGCAACATATTGACGATGGCTGGTGTATTCAGCATCGATGAGTACATGGACATTACACTAATCTATGGAGAAGCTGGCCGTAATGCCGTTGAAGCTCGTAGACGGAAAGCACTGGTGTTTCCACCGGGTGAGTTAGCCGTGGTGGTTACGGCATGACTGCTGGCAGTCGCTCACAGCCGAGAGGCGAGGAGGTTCGAATCCCCCCGCCGGCAATCTTGAAGATGGTCTTCAGTGGTTTCCCATCTTCCTTCCAGACAAATGCCGGGGTTGGTCCCTAACTATAGGCCACAGCCGCTACCTTGTAATTCCTAGTCCTTCCATCCAAACTTCCCCCCCCCCCAACGGTACTTTTAGCTCACCCATTGGGTGTCCGTCTCGAAGCAGCTACAGAATTGGCGAGCCGAACATGTCCTCGGACACTCCCGGCACTAAAAGCCATACACTAAAAAAACTGGTGTTTCCAGATAGACGTCTGCCATCTACGCTCGCCAGCGAGGCCTCATACCGCTATGGGGCGCATTAGACAGGAGTAATGAGGAACATGCAGCGTGCGGCCGTCTGGTTGTTATCTCTTGGCAATCAGACGTAACCGGCTTGCAAGTTAGGTTACCGCTTAGCAATTCAGTTATTAGACCTCCCGTACATCATCCGAACATGCGGGACACTTATAAGTAGATTGCACGGCGCAAATAGGCCACCTGGTATATTCGTCTCTGACGTGACCAGTATTATTATTCTTGCTGTTGTTATTAAAAGTATTATTATTATCAGATGTAGTAGTAATGGTGGTGTATTAGTACATCAATATGTAGAGCCCTGCGCCGATAAGCAAAACGTTACCCGTACCCGGCCCGCATCTGCACGACTGTTATCCGCATCCGTTGACATTATAATAATATTTTTAATTTATGAAATACAGCATAAAGTATTAAAGCAACACATTTATACATTTGAGAAGAAATTCGTTTCCCTAGGCTATGTGTGAATCGCAAGACAATGTTGACTGAGTTTTGTCCCTCTGAGTTACGACAAGTGAAACAGCGGGTAGCTTACTTAGTTGTCGGATATACCCACGTAGGCAAGCGCAGGTATAACGTGTTTTTTTTCTTGGGCAAGAGTCAACACAAATTGCGGGTATTTCCATGACTGGCTTCTCCCACATCTCTAGTATTATCATACAATCCAAGCGAAAGCAAATAGGGAAATTACAAGAAACGTGAAGGACAAAGATCTTAGCAAAAACTGAAATGATTTTTGACAAGTAGTTCCGTGAAGAACCAAATAGCCTATTTTAATATATCCTACTAATGCTAATTGTCTCTATCAACATACAAAAGTTTAGTTTGGTTGCTGTCATAGATTAGTAGATATTGAGAAACGCCTAAATATTTTGGATGATAGCCATGTTGGAGTTATATATATGAAGCCCATAGAGTTATAGACGTTTGTCCTGGATTAGGATACAATAAATAAAAGCTTAATTCTAAATTTTAAACAGCCTCCATCCTGAGGCTATGTAAACAATAGAATTAAATTAGATGTCGATGCATTGCAATGTATGTAAAAATTTGCGGTGCCAAGTTTCACTGCACTCAGATGGTTAAATCATGAGATAAATCTATTTGGCATAAATATTTCAATTTTGAATGGCCGCCATATTTTGCTTCGTACTTAACAGGTTTATGAAAGTCACATATGGTAGATGAACTGCTAGTAGTACCCTTTATCTCCGCACAAAATTTCAGGGTGATATCTATTACTGCTGCGGAGATATAGAACGCCAATTGAACATTTCGGATCGGTAAAACGTAACCTATTATAATTTGAAAGGCACGGTCGAGGTCGGACGAGGTACAGGGAGATTATATATGTGCGCGCCAGTAAACACGGCAAGCTAAGCCGGCTGTGACTTGCGCAGATCGCGGGCACGAGTAAGTGGGCAAGAAGGTGGTGGGCACGCTCCACTGACTCATATCGTTAGTTCACACGTGTTTTGTCATTCATATGGACGTGTATCTGTAAAGCTTAGGCATTATTGTTGCACGTTTAGGGAGTACTGTGATTGTTGACCATGCCTAGACACCAATACACATTGCGCGAACATGTGTAACTTATCCATAATTCATGTATGAAAAGCAGAAAATCTTGTTCTGAAACAAGACGAAAATTTCAAATCAAGTTTCCAGGAAGACCTGTGTCTAATGCCAGTACAATTAGGAGGCTTGCTAAACGATTCAAGGAAACAGGCTCCGTAAATAATAAAAGAGTTGACAGACATTCCTTCATCAGAAGATGTCAGATGTGTGTTACAAGAGAGGGAAGACATTTTCAGCATCGTCTATAAGCACTGTAGGTACACATTATTGAACATGTTTTGTAAAGTGTGAAATTGCGCGCCAACCACCCGTGAACCGGGTACGGGCGCCCGCTATCTGCGACAGTCACAGCCGGCTTAGCTTGCCGTGCTTACTGGCGCGCACATATATAATGACCCTGTAGTAGTATGCACTTACCGAGTTTCATTGAAATTGCTTCGGCCGTTTAGATTTTATCAGGGACACACACACACACACATACGCACACACACACATTGACAAAAGGTGATCTCATAAGTCTTTTTTTTTTCATAAATGCAAATAGTCTAAAAATATTAATTGGATACTGGGCTCTTAAAGTGAAGTTATTAAAATAAAATTTGCCAGTGTTTTTTCTGAATAACTGTCTCTACCATGTTTATATTAATTTGATGAGGTCTCCGAGACCTCACGTCCATGTCGATGTCATATAAAACGTACGTCCATAGTTAATAGTTAAGTACATTGAACGACATAACGTATTTCTGCGCGTATGCTGCTCTTCCTGTCAGCGAAATACAAATCCGATGAAGATTAATTTGACCAACTTGAACCACAGGCCTTCTGCAAAGAACCACTAATATGAATAAACTCCACTATCTAATGAGTTGTTCATGACTCAGTTCACTACGAACCCGTACAGTTCTCAGTAAATCACAAAGGCAATGGTGGTATTCTCGTGGCGCCATGAGAATCTGATGAGTTTTATATCCTCCACAAAGATTGCGAGCTTATTGAGTTACGGGCTTTCTAGTCATTCAGCCAGCCGTGCAAATCATTTGAATTCCTGTACACCATTACAAAGGAAATGCAGGCGAGGCATGCGCTGGAGACTGTTACAACGAGACTAGTATAGAGGACATGAGTAGGACAGTAATGGCTTCAAACGGAGGAAGCTTGGTCCAGCACCGACATCTAACTATGCTACTCCCTCTCAAATGTCTGGACGTTCGGTTCTAGTTGGTTGCCTCTCCAAAAAGGATCCATTTCTTAATAATGCATGTGAGGCTTTTGAAATAAATTGTCACTTTCATTGGTTCTGATTCCATGTGAAATGCCGGATCCGAGGCTTATGATTACGATATTATGAACCTCGTAAACCTACTACATTGAGAGCCATCCCTATCGAGCAGAGCATTGCTTGACGGACAAAGGATGTTGAATCAGCGCTAAATGACTAGAGTTAACGATTACACAACAGTGGGCTGGAAACCCCCGAATGCCGACATAGCATTGGTTACATAAATGCAGCTTGGCAAGATACCTTAGTTGAGATAATTACGACTTGTGTTGAAGTACTGTAGCCTATCTCGTGAAAATGGTTCGGTATTACCCTTTCACGAATTGATTGCCAGTGGTCGAGATGGGAATTATTCTCTGTTTACTTGTGTCACACTGTCAGCCTGCTTCGTTGACAGGTAGAGTTGCACGAGTAGGATAGCACTCAGCTCCAGTAGCCTCAGTCCGAGGTGACATGTGCTTCTGTGACGCTTATCTGACGCAATGATGCTTGAATTATGTGCAGACTGCACTCTGTCTTCGCTTTGTCCTCCGCTTCGCCCCGCTATGTTCATGCTACAATAAACAACGAACTCTGGCGCAGCCACGCTCTGTTTCCTAGTGGAAACTTATCTTCACAAAATGTTTTCAAGTAAATGTGTTCATACGTTTCAGCGCAATGAGATTTTTACTTGTGGGAGAACCTCAAACAAAAGGCATACAGAAACAATCCGCGCACTCTGGAGGCTTTCGAGAACGAAATAACAGTCAGCATGAGCTACAACGAGTGTTACAAAACTTCCTACGTTGGTTCAATGTGTGTTCAGAAAATGGAGGACAGCATTTCCAGCAACTACTTTGAAATTCATGTAAGTAACGATGGTTATTAAATACGTCAAGAAATTTAAATGTGTTGAACTAGTTGGGCGCTACGCTGCTGCTAGCACCAGTGCCTTACTCGACAGGCGACTACACACAGTGCTCCGGCCGTCATGAGCGCATTCAAAGCTTCGTTCTATAGGGAGGGCTCTCACTGTTGATAATATAAAGATTGGCACAAGCTTATGCCACAATTAACTGACCTACTGTTATGTTATGTTATTACAGCGGCTTCGGGGGCGTAGTCGGTAGCATGCTGAGCTTATGTGCCCAAGATCATGGGTTCAAACCCGGCCGAAGTCATCGGATTCTTTAAGAGCGTTAAAATCCTTCAGTATGCCTCCCTTCGGAGGGGAAGTAAAGCCGACGATCCCATGTCAAAGATTTATGGCATGCAAATGAACCTTCCTCTAATTAAACTTGTGAGAAGCTAAATTTTCAGGTTAGATTTCGTTGTAACGCTCTATCAAATTTCCAACGTTCACCACTAGGTGTCAACGAAAGTTG
This sequence comes from Meconema thalassinum, assembly GCA_946902985.2. Taxonomy (NCBI): domain Eukaryota; kingdom Metazoa; phylum Arthropoda; class Insecta; order Orthoptera; family Tettigoniidae; genus Meconema; species Meconema thalassinum. Next base: position 483,495,156 of record OX336391.1, read on the forward strand.
GAACTATTTGAAATTGAACGGACCTTTACCTCACCCTATTGGTGTCCGCATTGAAACCGCTACAGCCTCTGGCGATCCCAACATGTCCTCGGACACTCCCGGCACTGAAAGCCATATGCAAAATAAATAAATAAATAAATAAATAAATAAATAACGATTGGTGGAACTGTGCAGGGCTTTCGACTTGGTTATGAAGTCTACAGCATTTAAACATCTGCCAAGAAAGCAAAAGACTTGGATCTCTCCTAACATCAACCTGGGTGAATTCCAGATAGATCATGTGGCCATCTCAAGAAAATCCCAAAAGGAAATACAAAACGTGAAGGTATTAAGAAGCGCCAATCTGGACTCAGACCACTACCTCTCAAAGATCAAACTGCGACTCCAACCTAGAAACAATAGATTACACAGAACCTCCAAGATGGTCAGATTTGATATAGAGCGACTTAAGAACAATCAAGAAGTCAGTCGAAGACTGAACAGTGCAGATCTTAACAACTGGGATGAACTGAAAGAAGCTCTTGTCAAGACGGCTAGTGAACTTGCTCCCCTCACTAGAAGAAAGAAACATCCGTGGTGGACTGAAGACTGTGACAACACAATAGCTCAAAGACAGACAGCCTGGATGAAATGGAACTCTAAAAAGACTAAGGAAAATTGGGAGAACTACTTGGAACAAAGGAAGCTTACAACCAAGATAATCCGAGGAACCAAACGGGCCTTCACACGCAACCAACTAACCCAAATCGAAGAGAACTTCGCTAAAAATAACACCAGAGACTTTTACAAAACATTCAAGCAGTCACTCGGAAAATACACTCCACCAAGTCTCCACTTCAAAGACTCACAGGGCAAACTGGCTTTTAACGACAAGGACAACTGTCGCCTCTTAGCTCAGTACTTTAAGAACTTGCTCAACTGTGATCCACCCAGCGAAGACTTTGACTACATACAAACAACACCAAACCCGGACTCGCTGCCTCCTTCACTGGAAGAAGTTCGTGAAATCATTCAACTTCTTAAGAACAACAAGGCAGCTGGAGAGGACTCCATTGTTGGTGAACTCTGGAAATGTGCTGGAAGCAATGCTGTGTGCAAACTCACCGAGATCATACAGAACATCTGGGAAACAGAGAAATTACCACCTGACTGGACCTCAGCTCTGATCCATCCCCTCCACAAGAAAGGAGATTTTACTGACCTAAACAACTACCGTGGGATTTCTCTCGTCCCGGTAACATACAAGATTTTCTCCAAGGCATTACTAACACGGGCAGAAAGTCAACTGGACAGTCAACTCGGAGAATATCAGGGAGGCTTCAGGAAGGGCCGATCCTGTGCTGAACAGATCCTCAACCTGAAAACTGTACTTGCATACTCCAAATTGAGAAACCGCAAGGTGGTTGTCACCTTTGTTGATTTTAGGAAGGCCTACGACTCTGTTGATAGGGAAACACTTAATAGAATTCTCCAAGAACTAGGGTTAGACAACAAAACCCGCAAACTCATTCTAGAAACCTTGACCAATACCCATTCCAAGGTTAAATTTAGAGGCGAGGTCTCAGCAAGCTTCGAGATAAAAACAGGGGTGAGACAAGGGGATGGACTTTCTCCACTCCTTTTCAACTGTGTCCTTGAAAAGGTTGTGAGAGAATGGCGCAAGGAACTGACCAATATGGGTGTCCAGAGTGGGATATACCTGGGGCGTAGGAAGGAAGGACTGGTTGTAGATTGCCTGGCCTTTGCTGACGACATGGCACTTATTGCCGATTCTCTGGATACAGCAACAATGCAGGTCAATTGCCTCAGAAGACAGGCAGCCAAAGTGGGTCTTCAAGTGTCGCTGGAAAAAACAGAATTCTTCACCAACATCAAAGAAGCTAACAGAGAGATGCTACTAGAACAGGGAAAAATCAAGAGGATTGAGAAATTTAAGTATCTCGGCGAATGGATTGAACCCAACTTATCAGAAAGAGCATCATTATCCATGAGAGTCAACAAGCTGGAACTGGCTTATCGACTGACAAAGAACATCTACAACAAGAAATGCCTGTCACGCAACCTGAAACTGAAGCACTACACCTCAGTCATACGACCAGAAGCCCTGTATGCCATGGAGTGTCTCTCATTGAACCGAAGTGGTCTGATGGAGAAAATGGAAGTCAGAGAGAGGAGAATTCTCAGGAAGATCCTAGGTCCGGTAAAGGAAGATGAGGAATACCGTAGGCGGCACAATTCCGAGCTCTACGAACATATAGAAAGGCTCTCTGACTGTGCTAGGAAAAGGAGAGTAGCATTCTATGGTCATGTGGCAAGATTGCCTCCCAAAAGACTGACCAATAGGCTGTTCACTTTCTGGCAGAACAAGAAGGTTCGTACCACTTGGCTGACAGAAACTGAGAAAGACATTAATGAACTGGGAATATCAGATCTTCAAGACAGGCAATCTGTGAGACATGCCCTGAAGGAAGTCCATGGATTTCAGGAAAGACCCCGGAAGAAAGGTACCCCTTGGACAGATGAAAGGAAGGAGTTACACCGGCAGAAAATGCGACAACACTGGGCAAAGATCAAAGCTCAACAGTTGAACAAGCGTGGTCCAAAGTAGGCCCATTCGAAACAAGAAGAAGAAGAAATAAATAAATAAATAAATAAATAAATAAATAAATAAATAATAGCGAGATTTTACTATAGTTACGAAAGTAAATTTCTGATTTGGAAGCGCTGTCTTGGAATATAAATTGCCTTCAAAGAATAAATACCTTAATTTTTAGTAGATAAGTGAGATGACGCGGACTAGGTGAATCAGGTGCCCCTGATAATATTGTTTTATGCAGCCCAACTAGCGTTGTCATTTGGAAGGTCGATTTCTCTGCTTACATTCCGTATTGTACTAATGCGCTGCAAGCATATCCTGGAAACGATACTGATCACTATTACATTTCTCTCGTATTTGTCTGTAGTCACATCGAGGGAAAAATAATAGTGCACAGTATCGTTTGCAGGAAATGCTTGCAATGCATTAGTACAATACGGAATGGAGCAGAGAAATATCTACCTCCTGATAACACACGTTTTAATTACAGCAAAACTTGTGTAATGTTGGGACAGGTGTCTGAACAGCAGGGATGAATTTCCATGAATAGTCATCTATAATAATAATATCGTATGGCCTCGGGTGCCGGGTGCAAGCTTTGTAAGTGGTCACCCAGAGGGTAGCTTGCATGTCGAATTTCGTTGTTCCTTGAATCACTATGAAAGTCAAGGAGGCTAAATAATAATAATCTAAGTTCCTTGAACATTATAGCGCTTTCTAGTAGAGAAATGAGGAACTTTGTGTTGGCGGAAAATCCCGAGATTAATTTTGCCATTATGAACTCGGCCTACTGAATTCAAATGGGTTCTTCGACATGCCAACATCGTATGACATGCGTATCGTATTTTTGCCGCCTTTCAAAAATCACTTACCACGCAGGGGCGAACCTGCAATCTTGGGGTTAGTAGACCGACATGCTATCCACTCACCCACCGTGGCAAGCTACAGTCATCTATATGATTTAATTGCAGGTATCACGAAAAGTAAATTCATCCAAAGTATGACATGAAAGTAAGAAAAGAACACCACAGAGATGTTGTTGGTTTCTAGACTACTGAATTGCAATGCATCCATGGTTTATTTTATGATTTGCCTGTTCCACACTTAAACGTACATAGTCTACTGCTTCCTTTCCACAATTCACTTGTGGGTTTCTAAGATATGAATTCCTGTATCTCTTCACGAAATTACCTTATTTTTGTGAAACATAGTATGCGAGTGAGTGTGATTAATGCTTTTACCCAATTAATACAGGAATGAAATGAATTGAAATTGATGCATGACTTTCTTTTTACTTTTTTTACTTTCACAGTAATTACAGTGATTGAATTTTTTACGTGTGAACTTTTTCTGTGTTTATGCGAGGGTCATTCTATAAGTCATGGCAACTCTGTTATACCTTTTGATAATGCTACAGCATGGGAAATCTACGCTTTGCATTGAACCGTTAAGGCCGTATGATATCTCAATGCCAACAGAAAATAGGATTCGAGTACAGGAGTTAACGGCAAAGGTAGGAATGGAAACCACACAATGGAACTCTGTGTAAATTTGTTTTGCACTAGTACAAATTGAACACAAATCAATCAGTTAACATCCAGGGCACCAGTTTCCAAGCATTGGAACACTGTTCAATAACAGGCACGGACATGTCAGTTCGGGGAGACAAGGGGCGCCCAATTTGCGGCGAGTTGCAGTTGCTGCGCGTCCATGCCGGAAAGCCTCCACCCAACTGTTCGGTAATCACCAACAGCTTCACATTGTGCTGAATAATACTGCGTCGCATTTCTGCTACCGAGAAAAGCAATTTTCACGAGTGATTGATGTTTTAATCTGCTTACATCCATCTTGTTGCACGGCCAAGCTCAGAATGAACGTGTATGGTGCACCTGCACTTACAGTCGCCGTTTGTCGGGTGAATTCTGTGCTGTTTGCCGTGGGGTTTCGAATGTCTACACTGAAATTACCGTGATGCCATATGTTCGAAGGATATAACATAGTTGCCATGACTTACGGAATGACCCTCATATTAATTGAAAAATAATAATGAATTTCTTGTTTCTATTTATTTCATTTAGCATCTTGGTCTATTTTTTCATCAGATTCGTTAACTTCGGTGTGTTTTTGCGAAAACTTTCCCCGTTTGAGACATCGTTGTCGCGGGAGAAGTTGGGAAAAATTCTTTGTTTATGAGTTAGCTTCTTGAACTGTTGACAAACACAATTGCGCGAGTAGGATATGGCCAGGGCGAATAAAGTAATAAGTGGTGGAACTTCCATATGACTCAATGGTTATGATGAAGTAGTTCTAAATTACAACACCACGCGCCGCGCCGAGCGTATGGTCTCAGCAGATGACGGCTGTCAAGCAGTGATGCATTACCGCGCGCAAACTGTACTTACAATACAACTACGTTTTAACTGCAAAATTAAATCAAGACCCTTCTGAAAGGCATTTTGGACTTAAACGAGGTTTATGCAGTGACGATCATCCACTCTACCGACTTATTTCGCTTCAGTCTATATACTGTACATAGGACCAGTGAAAGAGGTCCTTTCTTCACAAGCTAATTATGAGGACCTTATAGAAAATAAGCTTTCTTCCTTTAATGAATACGGCCAATGGCGAGAAATGAAATACATACGAGCAGAGAGGTGAAGGATAACCATTGTCAGCAAATTAAAGAAACTATTACACTGACAGACATTGAACCCTATAATCCTGTCAGTTAATGATGACAGTTCTGAGAGAGTAGGCGATAACGTTGTTTATTATCTGTGTGGTTACCTGATTCACACACCAGCAAAGAAGATTGTGAAATGTACTTCCTGCATTAGGTTATTGAAAAGTGATCCCGTAACATTATTTAATGCTGTTAGTGATGTGTGTACCGGTAAAATGTCCTCACCTTTCTGAGAGACTTTGCCGGAACTGAATCTAAATTTCTCAAATACCCGTCTTAATCTTTATTTCACGTGATGAAACGTATAGATGCAGTAGTGGAGGCAACGTTGGAGCAAGAAGGCACGTTGTGAGGCGATTTCTTTTCAGATTGTGTGGATGTGATCTGTGAACTTCCTGTGCTCTGAAATGTGTGCTTCCCGAAGGAGCACCCGTTATTATATTTCCCTAGGATAGTGTTTCATTACATTACATGCCGGTTCGTTTTCCGGGTGAAAGAAATGTCCAGGGAACTGAGATCCAGATCGTCTTCAAAATCAGTGAGAAAAATAATGAAGATCTCTTCTGTTTCGAGGTAAGCTCTACTCTTCTTAGAAATGTATTTTAGTGTGTTGTGGACAGTATTTTTATATGTTCGTATTTCCTTGAAGATTTGTTTCTTTTATTCACAACTTGCTTCGTATTTAGTGCAATACTTCTTTTAATAAACAAGAAGTCAGACTCACCGTCCACCTGCACGTCCAGGCCAAGGAACGCTAGTACCACCTAGTGGCGGAAACTTCAACTACCGGAGTTCCACCACTTTTTACTTTATTCGCCCTGATTTGGCTCAGCTCCAGTAACCTCAGTCATCTCTCTCCTTTCCGTAGTGACAAGTGCTCATGTTACTTTTAATAGCGCTGGACTTATTACCCATTTAAGATTTGATTGCCGCTGAGCATGGCTGCACCACCGTTTGTTGATTATTGTAGCAGGAGCCCCGCGGGGTAAAGAGGAGGACACAGTGATGACAGAGTGCAGTCTACACATAAGTTGAGCAGCATTGCGCGCGCTACCTGTCTTGGAAGCGCAGATAAGTGTCACTGGAACTCATGTATCCACGGACACCTACTGGAGCTGAGTCATATCCTACTCGTGCAACTCTACCTGTCAACGAAGCAGAGTGACGTGAGACACAAGTAAACAGAGAATAGTTCCCATCTCGATCGTCGGCAATCAATTCGTGAAAGGGTAATACGTGCACACACTGTACTCTGTTAGCTGTGCCCCCCCCCCCTCCCCTCCCCCCCCCCCCCCTTCTTCTCGTCCCTTAAGGCTCGATCTGTTACGATCAACAAACGCAAATGGAGCATAAGTCAGCGTCATTTGCGTAGATTTCTTGTTTTTTGCTGTTGTTGTTTAGGTGCTTGTCTGATAACCTGTGTTTCTATGGTCCCTGTAGTTGTGGGTGTAGCCGTGCTAGAGAGAGAGTGGGGGCGTGGAGGGGGGTGGTGGTGGAGGGGGGGGGGGGAATACCATCCCGAAATTTTCCTGGAGGTAATGTGGGAAAATCCGGTGAAAAACCGGCTGAAGATCCCTGCCGCGGTCGCGGTGAATAGATTTCATTTGACGGTGAAAGGGGAAAACCCATTCTCAGCACAAACACTGTCAACGCCGGGTTTCAAACTTCGTAGCACCGAACTATAGCTACACATTTTAGTCGTGGATAATGCCTTAGACCAGCAGTTCTCAACGTTTTTGAGATTGTGAGCACCATATAGCCTCCATAGATAAATGGTATAAGATAGGTAGCCATGTCGAAATAAATACAGGGTCTCCCAGGTAAAGTCAGACCGACAGGCGGCGTTTTCACTCGCCGCTACGGCAGCTGTCCCAGCCGAGCTGATTTTGTTGCCTCAGCCATCTTGTGTCGCACGTATACAGTCTTATATGAAATCTTACCTTATAAAAGATGCTGGAAGTGTCTTCCTTCCTGGGTTATACAGGCATTGTATCTGGTAACTACAATCTGGCTGACGCGAGTAAGTTCTGCCTTGTTTAAAACCTTTAACTGTTGACGTTAGATCATCTAGACACCCAATAATTAAAAAATATCTCTGCTTCTTTAATTAAATCTTGCAGGAATCTGTTATTTATGTTACCCTGTTACCTGTGTGCTGACACTTCATACCCTCATTGATGAAAGTTTAGTGGCTTGCAACTCAGACGGGCAAGGACACAGCAACAATACAGCCTGTATGAGAAACTGGTGGCATTTAATGACAACAATGCGAACTTTTGTTCTGGCGTTGAAATTGTTATTCGGTAACATGGTATTGTTACGTACGCTTGAATAATCTACTGTAGCTCAGTTTCAGTAAAAACTGTAAGTAAGTCTGTATATGCGCGACATTAGCCCGGCTGTGGCCGCGACATATACTCGGCTGGGGCAGCTGCCGTAGTGGAAGGTGAAAACGCCGCCTGACGGTCTGACTTTATCTGGGAGACCTGCAGTTACTCCATGACCTCCTGAGACCAAGAGGATGTTGGTAATGAAACTATAGAGGGCATCCATAATTTACTTAAGGGATAACCATCACCTATATTAAAGTTGTATGGTGGTTGACTTATTTCAGTCGCCTCCCGAATCATACGAGTTGTGAAAAGTTTCTCCATACAGATGACAGAAGTTTAATCAAAACGAATTCGATGGTCATTCTGTATGTCATGTTCAGCCACTGCAGACTTCTCTGGATGGCAAAATGTCTGTTCAATATATACGTAACCACAGGAACATGGAATCTTATATATTCCAGCACAGTTAAAACCAACTGAATCCTTGACTGATCGCAAGGATTTGCCTACAGTGACATTAGGCTTGAATATGGTTTTGATATTGTGTCTTCTTGGAATATTGGTAATCCTGTCCGTGACAGATTGCACGCACAGGTATGGAAGATAGGCCATTTCGCAGAAGGAGGATTCTGCGGTAATCTGTCATTCGGTTTAGGATGTATCACTTCATTAATCTGTCTCAACGAGTAGTCATTCTGCTGGAAGTATCGGCCAAGAACAAGAGTTCACCGTCTAACTTATACTTTTCACACACCATTCTTGCTCTGTTAACAATAGTGTTAAGGGTAGCCTGTTTTTGACAAGGATGGTGGTGAGAGATAATGATTTGTATGGGCGGGTTTATGGTAGACGGTGTGACCCAGGCTGCCGTCAGCATACTTGGAAACCAAGACATCCAGAAAAGGCAGGCAACCTTCACGTTCCGTTTCCATAGTAAACCTAATATTCGGATGCTGGTTGTACAAATGATCCAGAAACATGGATAATGTATGATCACCATGGGGCCACACAACGAAAGTGTCATCGACATACCTTAGCCAGTTGGAAGGCTTGTGGTTGCAAGATTGAAGGCAACGTTCCTCAAGTTTTGCATATAAAAATTAGCGATGACAGGAGATGAAAGCACTAATATTCCGGTTCGTGCAACAGAATTTGAATTGAAGAATGGCTCTCAGAGGAGTTTGTGCTCGCGAGCACAGTTTGACTCGTTTGACGACAGCACGAAATTTCCATTAATGAGCACCGTGATGCTCGCGAGCACCAGGTTGAGTATGCCTGCCTTAGATAATGTTTTAGAGCACTTGTCTATTTTGCGATCCACTGGCACTCTTTTGGGACCCGCCCTATATTATATTGCTTCATGTTCGTGATAAGTGACACGGTTTCATTAATTTCCGGCCTCTAGCACTTCCCTCACGCCATGTTTATCACCTCCTCGCCAGGCGCGAATCGAACAGCGTGGGGGGTGATGAATGAGTGTTAATGACATAATGATGTTACTTAACCGGCGCCCCTCTGACCTTGCACCTTGGATGTAGTTAAACACATTATGTGGTGAACTGTTCATTATCACGGCTACTCCTCCATGGTGTATCCTAGCTAGCTTTTCCTACAACTAGGGCAACGTTTAGAGACTCCTTTCTAAAAAAAAAAAAACGTGAAATCTATTCCTGGCACTACCAATACACATAGTGGAATGGGGTTGGAACGGGATACACTCAGGTTTCTGATGACAACCGATAATTAATAATAATGCTATTTGTTTTACTACACTTTTAACTACTGTAGTTTTTAGAGGCGCTGCGGTGCCGGAATATTCCCTGAAAGGGATCTTTTACATACCCTAACTAAAGTTTAAGACCATTAGCTTAATTCACATAAAAATTCTAGGGTATACAGTACACTCTTGCCACATATGTTTTCGTGATTATTTTAAAAATAGCTTGGCCTCTTATGCATCTGTTTATGCAGAATTCATTATGCTCAAATATTTGCTTTTTGAATTACGATTTCTTTTTATTGAATCTTTATTATTAAAAAAATCAAGCTTTTCTCCCGGCAGATTAATTTTTAGGCACTAAATCAACATGCTTATCTTAGTGTATTTTTTTTCTTTTTAGAACCATATGTCAATGAACGTTTAAGCAAAGAAATAACATTCCCAAAACTCTCCTAATCTTTTTACAATTTCTTGCACACTTTCAGAAAAGTAAACACAAAAAAAGGATTTATTTTAAAAAAAATTGCAGTCGCCTCCGTAGCGTAGCGGTCAGCATGGTTAGCTGCCGCCCCGCAGGTCCTGGGTTCGATTCCCGGCTCTGCCACGAAATTTGAAAAGTGGTACGAGGACTGGAACGGGATCTACTCAGCCTTGGGTGGCCCAAATGAGTAGAGGGGGTTCGATTCCCCCTCAGCCATCCTCGAAGTGGTTTTCCATGGTTTCCCACTTCGTCTTCGGGCAAATGCCGGGAAGGTCCTGTACCCGTATTACCTAACAATACCTGTTGAATCCCTCGATGACAGCTGGATCGTCGAACCTGAAAATCCCCGTCTAGAAAAACCCCCAAGTTCTACCAACAGACAAAGGGATAATAGGGCCACTCGAATACCTAACAGGATGTATTAAGACTGACCAAGGCTCAGAGAAAGAAAAGACTAGCTCAAAACACAAGAATTCTTCAAGAGGAAGAAAGAATCTCAAAGGTGTGGTAAACCCTAAAATACCTAGCGATGGCCCCCTTAATACACCCTTCCATCACCTCTATAAAGCATCACGCAATAATTAAAACCAAATAATAAATTAGTTTATTGCAAGAATAAACACGACAAGAAATATAAATTTTGTCGATACCACGACCAATCAAAAATATCATTAATTATACTGGATTGTCTTTCAGCTATGGAATATGGGAAAGGCTTCCAAAATGAATCACCCATTATCTCAACTAACTTTTAGTTCTTTCAAAAATAAGGTATAATTATTATTATTTTCGATCCCATAGGATAAGCACACACACAAAACATATATGAATTCAATAAATTGGATTCACTTCGGTTCATTAACTTAATGAACATCTTACTCAAAAATACCCTGAATATAACCAATAATCTTACACGACATTTTCAATAGCATTATATGGTCTTGTTATTTAACGATGAAATTAATATGGCATATTTACAGAATATACAAATTTATACAAGATTCTAGAATAATTTCGATTATTCTCCTCCCACTGACTTAATGTCACGACATTCACTTCTGCTAAAATTTGTTTAATTGTTTCATTTTTCATTTCAGGGTATTTCTGCCGAACAGTTAAGTTACGCAAAAATTAATCATAGATTCAGGGTTAAATAGTTATCGGTGATCCTTGTTAAACATACATGCTATGGCAAAGTCGTTATAATTTTACTGGAAATATTGAACTGGATATCCACTCAAGAGTCTTAATAATAATGCTCAGAAAAATACTAATCATCACACAGGCATTACTTCAAGATAATAACAGCGATAAAGTCACCTATGACAAAATATTAACCATACTAGGTTAAATACAACGCCCCTCTGGGTTGAAACCTCATTTAATCTATTCTTGATTGGCACACGTTGCTCATCTTCAACAAGAAAATTTGCTTCGCAAAGCACTGTATCAAAATACTTAAACACAAGAGCATTATTCCTAATACATGCCTCTTAAATTCTAACATGCACCTATAATTGGAGCCTTACTGTTTTAAATCCACAATTATGAAAATCAGCTGTTTGTAATAAAAGCCTGAATTCGTGCTCAGAAAAATAATTTGATTCTGTAACAGGTTATTAATAAAGCCTAGTGGATTCCAGAAATACTCCACCTATCTTTAGAAAACTTGCCTTACATTGATGTGTTACAATATTCATAGTTCTTAAACGTATGACTTATAGTAAGTCATCCCTGGGATTATCCTCGCAAATTTGGATGTCGTTCAAATACCCTCTTAATAGAGAAAAAATATTGCACCAGAGGCAATGATATCAGTTTAATCCAGTGTTAACTTCATAAGAGAAGAAAAGTATAACACTCACAACCACTCAAAACTGAGGTTGTAAAAACGATTTAAAAAAATAAATCCAATCTCAAAATAAGATCTTCCCTGAATTTCCAGAACGCCAAAATGTCGGTGGATTAATCCTACAGCATGAATCTAGGTTAACTACAGAGGCTAAGCGACTAATGACCCATTAAACAATCCACTTCGAAAATCACGCTCAGAAAATACAAGTTAAATCTGTTAATAAACTGTAGAAAAATATTCTAAAGACTCGAAGTAACATTAGAATAATTGGATCCGAAAACTTCCTAATATCGTTATAATAATTAGGAAAGAAAAATTCTCCTCAAAGAATAAGATAATCCAAGCGAAAGTGCTTAAAGAACAAATGCACTAGAATATTTAAAACTCAGTCAGAGTTCTCAACGCCGCTAAAAAAAATGCGTTACTAAAATAATCTTACACAAAAATCTCGAGATCATCCTCCTACAGGGACTTCTCGACAGTAAGGATGAGCATATCAGTTTAAATACTGTAAAAATACTATAAAAATTTTAAATTTATCAATCAAAATACAAAAAGGATGCACTCATTTTTATGAGTCAAAATCCTGGCATCATAGAAGGTCAGCTTCGAGATAGGCATCGAACCTGCACTTTCTACTCAACCATTTAATCTACAAAAATCAAAATATGGCAATTTGTGATTGTTCAAATGCCCCGCTACACTACAGAAACAAGTTGAAGTGATCTGTACCTTTGGCGAATCTGGATGTGGAAAGAAAGGATATCGTTGGCCATACTAGGCTCCAAACCAACACAAAACATGCCGGACTCCAACAGGGTCCCCAGAGAACGAACCATAGTCCTCCTAGGCTCGAACAACTCCAGACCGGTCGAAATGTCCCAATATATCCTGGCGATATCTTTCCACACGCATTAGAATACCGATGGCTGAACCGCAAACAGTTTATCAACTCGTCACGAAGCGAGAGTGAATTCCAACAGCCGCTAAATAGTTCCAATATAAAGGTGCGAATGTGACCAAGTTCACACGAGTCCGCGCGATCCATTGCATTACGAAACTCGCTTGTACACCTCATAGTGAATGAACGTTGCTGCAAACTGCTCCCGCTATCGCTCTGCTAATGCAGTATTCCCATTGTAATCTAGCCTATCATCGTAATGGATATAGGCTTCATTGTATTCCTTCCCTCTGACACCTTGCTTAAGGATGTGCTTTTTTAAAGAAGTATTGCCACTGTGAAAAGTTTGGATCAACTCTAGACTGCATTTCCATGAAGTTTACAAGCACAGTGTTAGGACATAATGCACCCGAGCTGGCGGCCGGGATTATGAATGTATCCTTCCGCTTAGTCCGTTAGTGGCGGTGGAAACACGGTCGCAAAGATAAACATATTACATGTTTTAAACCATGTCTAATCCCCATTAAGCAAGTCTGTACTTCACGTAGAATGCCGAACGAACTCGCTTATATACTTCGGCACGGTCACACGTTTTGAAAATCCCGTTAACTTGCGATTTCACTTTCACTATTGCCAGGGTTATTACTGCACGCTGTTAGTTTCACGAGTTCCTGATCTCCACACGAGGTCGCTTGAGGAAGACATCCACTACCCCCACTATTCTAACGCCACGTTTCGATATATATCGCAGTCGTAGTATAATCACTAGTGACTTAACAGATCTTCTTCTGCTTTTCATACTTGCTTTGTAATGGCTCTCTGCCATGGAAATATGCATACAGACATAAATAACTGCTTACATATAGCGCTAAATATACTTTAATTCGTATTAATCATTCTCAGGTGAATCGATCGATATAATGTTAGACAATGTCAATATGATTATTATCGATGACCTTCGGGCTTCTCATCGGAAATACGAGCTCTACCGATCCATCCTTGATAGCAGAACTTTTGCTTGCTGTAAGTTACAGGGCGTTCCAAAATACTGTATCCATATCTGTACTTAAGACCTTTAGGAATAATGGTACATTTTCCCTTTGATACCTTAAATAAAAGTCTCCTCAGCTTTTATTTACACCATTCCAGGTAATTTCGGCATATGTAGCATTATTCAGTCAACACTCAGACTATCTTCTTCACATGTCTTTTTAGTTTTTTTTGCGTTGAAACGACCTATCGTTTCTCTTCCATTTAGGCTTACTACCTCATAACAATTATTTCCGAACGCCCTAGCGATTTTTAGGGTCCGTGGAAGACATAGGAGAACTTGGTGAATTGCTTCTTAGCAACATCTGCTTTTGTCGGTTTCTTGACGAGAATTATCTCGTTTACTCTCATCGGTGGCCGATATCTTTTATTTCTGATCCGTTTATGCCACTTCTCGCCTGCATCCATCAAGCTTTCTCTAGCTGAATTAATTCTTTCTTGGACTGTAGGTTCCCTGTCCTTAGGCAGAAATCTCACGATCTCTGTTCAGGCTCTTTCTGGCCTCCTATTATGGTGTACAACCATGGGTATGTCGGATAAGCTCTCATGGAATGTGGAATTCATGCAGCTTTCCATGAGTGGGATGAACTTTACCCAGCTCGCATGATCCTCAGGACAGTAAATTCTCGCGAACTTGCTAATTTCTGCCATTACACGTTCCGAGACGTTAGATTCCGGATATCTAACGCTAGAAAACACGTGCTTGGCACCAAGCCTAATCATGGCATTCTCAAAATCCATCGAAGTGAATTGAGCTCCTTGATCCGATAGGAGAGTTACAGGTTTTCCGGCCTTCGGAAACACACTGTTTTAAAGACGGCTAAGGTCTTGGGCTGTAGTGGCCCTCTGCATAGGGTCGAGGGTCACGTACTTTGAAAATACATCGACCGTGACTAGGAGAAACTGGTTTCCCCTAGCCCCCTTCGGGCAAGGACCGAAGATATCGCAAGCCATTAGCTCTCTCGGCCTTTCTGGAATAATGGCTCGAGGTCTCTCTGTTGATAACGCCGACTGGTGTTTCCCTCGTTGGCACTCCTGGCATGATCTGATCATGGCTGGTGCCCCGCATCTTGGTCCAGGTGAATGTCTCCAATAACGTTCTGAACGTTTTGTCGACACCTCCATGGCCAATGGTGCAGTGAGCTAGCCACACCAACCCATTAATCCGTTTAGGAGGGACTACAATTCTAATATTCGTCCTCTCTCGGTCAATGTATTTACAAACGACATCATCACACACCAGGAATTTCACAGAGCGCTTCCTAGTCTGCTCGTAGTCAGGATCAGTATGGTACATTGCACCTCTCAAACCTGTACATGTGTCTAGTTGGGGTGTGTCTCTTCTGTGACACCGCTATCTTCTTTAGCTTCTCCAGGGTGAGTTCTTGTTCCCTCTCCAACTGTTCAGTGTTAATCTCGATCTTACTAAGGATTTCTGGAGAGTGCATCCGCGAGCAGATTATCCTTTCCAGGACGTTGCACGATGGTGGCATTGAACTGCTGGAGAAACAATGTCCACCTCGTCAATCTGTCACTGGAATGGTCGGTTTGCATCATAAACTGAAGCGCTCTGTGATCCGTGATGATGACCACTCGATGTCCTATCAGAAGCTTCTTCCACTTTTGAAGAGCAGATATGAATGCCAAAGCTTCGAGCTCAGAAGTGAAATAATTATTTTCGTATTCCTGCAGCTTTCTGCTGTGGAAGTCCAAATAGTGCTTCCTCCCATCCTCGCCCTTTTGATAGAGGACAGCACTAATACCAATTTTTGAAGCATCAGACTCGATGTAAAATAACCGATCAAACTCGGGATATTCCAGCTTAATACAATTTTGGAGCATGAGCTTCGCCTCTTCAAATGCCCTATTCGTGTCCTCTGTCCATTTCCATTTATTATTTATCTTTAATGCCTCATACAATGGAGCCATAGTAGTTGAGTATCCTGGACAGTGGCTACTCAAGAACTGGCACATACCCTGAATCTCACGGAGCTGCTTCACTTTTACGGGACGAGGAAATCTTGAAATGGCGTCTATCTTCTTCAAGTTTGGGTGATACCCAAACTGATCAATAGTATGGCCTAGGAACTTGATAGATTCATGCATGAATTGACACTTATGCATGTTGACCCTAATATTGGCCTCTCTTAAATTCTCAAATAGCTGTTTCAAGTGCACAAGATGTTCTTGAACATTAGCTGAAGAAATTATCAAGTCATCGATATAGCAAATAACGTTACGTATCACGCTTTCCGTTAATTTGCTATCAAGAGCTCAGATCAAGGCCGGATCGCTATTCACCATTCCAAAAGGAACGCGACAGAAAACATACGTGGTCTGATTAAATAAGAACCCGGTGTATTGCCGGCTATCTTCCTCCAGCTCGACTTGATAGAAGGAGGCGGTTAGGTCTAGGACGCTGAAACACACTTTACCTTTGAGCTTTTTCAAAAGTTCTCTAATTTTTGGTGGACGGTCAGTTTCTAACATGATTCTCGTGTTGATCTTCCTGGCGTCTAAACAAAGCCTCAGTTGTCCATTCGCTTTCTTTACCACAGTTATCGGATTCAAATACGAGGAAGCTTGTTTTTTTATTATACCATCTCTCTCCATTTTTTCTATAATCTCTTTGACCTCATCATGGTATTTTTCTGGAATAGGATAAAGCTTGGCTTGGTAAGGGGATTCATCTATTAGCCTAATCTGGTACTTGAAGTCTCTAATCAAGCCAGGTTTATCATCGAAGATGTCCGCAAATTGACAAATCAAGTCGTCAAATTCTTTATTCACGTTTTTAAATCCCTCGGCTGTCAAGGTATATTGTTCCCTCTCTTGCTCGGTTTCTTCAACTACGTGATCCAGGATTTCCATTCTAGGGATATCTCTATTAATTTCTTTTCCATCCATTTCTTCCATTACTACATCCTCTGTACTTTATTCCTTGAATATTATTATTCCTTTGTCCATGTCGATGATTGCCCTAGCTATAGTAATAAAATCGATCCCTAGTATGACGTCAAAATTAATATTCTTAACGACAATGAAAATATGTTCATAACTTCTCTGATTGATCCAGAATTTCATTAGAATCTGCACTTTGCATTTCATAGTTTTATCCTTAAATATCCCACGAATTTTTGTTGGAGCTGCTGGAAGAATGGTAAATTGGTATTCCGGTTTCAATCTCTCGAAACAGTCCTCATCAACTATTGAGATCATAGCACCTGTGTCCATCAAAGCTTTACAGTGTTGTAGACCAATTTGTATATTAATAACGGGAAGTTCAACTACCCTTCCTCTCGGTTTCGTTTCTGGTTCAAATAGAAGATCTTCGTCAGTAGCTTAAAAAAATTCTAAAATCGTGATAACAGAAGAATGCGTGGCAACGTCAGTCATTAATTTCGCCTGGAAATTGGCGTTCTTTTTTCTAGATCAGGAGCTCTTTCTGAACTCCGACCTTCTCTGCCAGTGCTGGGTTGTGATTTATCTAGATTTTCATCCTTTCTTTCCTTCGATTTTCTTCGTCCAACCTCCGTGGACTTATCTCGCCCTCTCTTGAGCCTCTCCTGTTGCACTTTCTTATCGGACGCCTCCGTTCGATAATTGTTGTATCTTGAGTACCCTTGATTTTGTCTCTTATCTCTGTTGTCACGGGTATCTCTATCATTCCTATTATATCTGTTATCTCGATTATTTTGATCAAATCTGTAATTCCTGTTATAAGGTGTTTCTCGGTGATCATTCCGGTTTCGATCATTAACTCTTCGATAGAAATTTCTCTCCTCGTAGCGGCGTTGCCATGGCCTCTCCTGGGCGTCCCTATGTTGGTTTTCCCATCTCCTCTCTTCCTGATGGGTATTTCTAATAGGACCCATTCTATCATCTCTTCTTTGCTCAAAACGATCCGTCTGCTGTGTACGGTTCATCATTACCGCATTTACAAATTTCGATTCCTGCCTGGCATTTTTTACTATGGTAGGTTGCGTCATCATACTCATGTGATCTAATCGACGTAACAAGTCATCTAACGACGTTAAAGACGATACTCCGGAATAAATAATTGACCTCCTTACTTCCGCAGGCAATTGACGTGAGATAGCTTCAAGGAGTTCTTCTTGGGTTAACGGAGGCTGAAGAAAACAGAGTTTTGCTAACTGACATGCAAAGTACTCAGCATAGCTGGTTGGTCCTGTACTGGAGTACTTGCGTGAATAGACTTCCGATCTCACATTTTGAATGACCTCGATCGACCAAAATCTCTGTATGAAGGCCTCCGAAAACTGTTCAAAATTGTCAAATGTGTAACGAAAGGCCCTGAACCATTGTAACGTAGCATCTGTAAGAAACCTTTCCACCATATGTAGCTCACGCTCACGTGGCACATGTGACTCCAAAAAGGAATCTCTTAATGCCCTTACAAATTCGATCGGTGTCATTCCATCCAGGTTGCTAAACTTCCTAGGTATGTCATCAAAGTTTCTTATTATGGTTACATTTGGTGTCCTTTCCATTGATCTCGAAGTATAATCATCCATGCCTACGTTGGGGTTCGGAGAACTAAACGTCTCCCTGCTTGTTCGAATGGGACTCGGATGTTCCATTTGACTGAGTTGAACGTTGGGTTCGTTATTGGGAGATTCCTGCATCGTCCTTTCCCTACAATCAGGTACTATCACTTCAGGTTGTTCAACTACAACTCTAAAATCGCACTGTAAAAGTGATCGCAATTAATCTTTTAGCGTATCTAAATTGATATACCCTTCTAGATTAATTTGCTCGAGACCCTTTCTAATTTCATTAATCTCGGATGTTTTCTTCTCCCTGACCTCATTTAACTCTATCTTACTTTGGTCGACTTTAGTTTCAACAGTATTAATACGTTTCTCTAAATCGGATATGTTATTAACCTGTGTATTTTGAATTCCATCCATTCTTTTGCTTAGATCTTCCCTAACATTTATTATGTCTTTGCTATTAGTTGCAAGACCAGTGGCAAGTTTGGATTCTAACTTAGATTTCTTAACTTTAAAACATTCCTCATTCATTTTCATGATGTCTTTACGAAATGTTGCAATATTATCTCTTATGATCCCTTTCAAATCTACGTCAAAATCATCCCTGAGAAGTTTTGAATGATCTTTGACTTGAGCTCGGAGTGTCCCCATTTCACCTTTCAACTGCTCCAGGCTATTCTGGGTCTGATTAGTTTCATGGGAAAACTGTAGCTGAATTGCTTCTAAATTTTTTTACTAAGCTTCACACTTTTTTTTTCAAAGTTTAGTCTAATCTCAACTTGAAACTCTTTACTTGATTTGTCTAGCTCCATTAACTTAACCTCCGTCTGATTTTGACTAGATTAGTTTTTTCGGACCTCTAACTCCATTTTATTTTGGCTCGATTCAATTTGATTTACATCATTCTGTATATTTTTGACTTGGGACAGAATCTCCTTTTGGCTGGATTCTATTAATACCACATCTGTTCTTAATTCATTGATTTGCGATTGCATAATCCTTACATTAGAGTTAACATCCTTTACTGTTTCCTCAATTCCCTTTTGACTAGTCTGAACATTGTTAAGATCTGTTTGCATTGAAGTTTGACTATTTTGCATTGATGTTTGACTAGTTTGGATATTGTTAATGTCAAGTTGCATTCTTTCTTGGCCAGCCTGTACCAAGCCAACATTAGCTCGGAGTGTACTGATATCTAGTTGTGTTTTTCTATTATCGTCCTGGAAATCTTCGATATTTGATTCTACACTGGTAACCTTCTTTTCTACCCTGTTAGAACTATCTTTGATAGCCTTCAAGGAAGATTGCATAGTATCAATTTCCCCCCTGATACCTTCAGCAACTGCATCTTTTATCAATCCCTGATTTTGAATAACAGTTTCGGGCATATGGTCTAATGCAGATTTAGTTTGGAACTTAATATTTTCTATGTCCTGATTCAAATTATCCATTTTATTTTGAATAATTTCAAACATCTCCTTAACGTC
This sequence comes from Meconema thalassinum, assembly GCA_946902985.2. Classification (NCBI taxonomy): domain Eukaryota; kingdom Metazoa; phylum Arthropoda; class Insecta; order Orthoptera; family Tettigoniidae; genus Meconema; species Meconema thalassinum. Next base: position 483,514,776 of record OX336391.1, read on the forward strand.
CCCAACAGTCACCATGTTACCTTCAGACATGCTTCACTACACTTCACAAGAAATAAGAATCCCACACCAACAAACCACAGCGAGAACATCTACAAACAACCACCATTTACCATACATGCTCATCCTTATTGTCTAGCATGACCTTAAAATAAGCTTATGTCTAAACACGAAGTGTCCAATTTGATTTGGGATCGCCTATATACAAGTGCGTGATGGTTTATATAGGTGAAGGTCTATGATTCTACCATTACTCAAATTTAAATTTGCTACAAACACTTCTATTTTTAATGATGTCAGCAATGATCATTAGCCGGAAACAATTAGAACAAATTATTAACAGAGCGTGTGGCACCACTCCAATACATAAAATACAAAATTTTAATAATGGTTGCAATACCACTTGTAAGTCAAGTAGCTCGAGTATCCTCGTAATTGCTTTGTTCCATAGGAATTCCAGTCGTTCGTGCCAAAATATTGGTTCACCATTATTTTATTGCCTTGATTCATGATCACACAGGAAACACGGTGTTCCAATTCGTGATCTGTGTTACATGATCATAAAACTAATTTCCACTTTGTACTTTCAGTTTCAATTTTGGCAGAATTTTGGCATTCAACTCCCTGGTATTCGCTCTGGTATTCCAGTTTTTCGAAGGCCCTGAGCTGGGCGCCACCTCATGTACCCGTATTACCTACCAATACCTGTTGAATCCCTCGATGACAGCTGGATCGTAGAACCTGAAAATCCCCGGCTAGAAAAAAAAACCAAGTTCTACCAACAGACACAGGGATAATAGGGCCACTCGAATACCTAACAGGATGTATTAAGACTGACCAAGGCTCAGAGAATGAAAAGACTAGCTCAAAACACAAGAATTCTTCAAGAGGAAGAAAGAATCTCAAAGGTGTTGTAAACCCTAAAATACCTAGCGATGGCCCCCTTAATACACCCTTCCATCACCTCTATAAAGCATCACGCAATAATTAAAACCAAATAATAAATTAGTTTATTGCAAGAATAAACATGACAAGAAATATAAATTTTGTCGATAACACGACCAATCAAAAATATCATTAATTATACTGGATTGTCTTTCAGCTATGGAATATGGGAAAGGCTTCCAAAATGAATTACCCATTAACTCAACTAACTTTTAGTTCTTTCAAAAATAAGGTATAATAATAATGATTTTCGGTCCCATAGGATAAGCACACACAAAAAAATATATGAATTGAATAAATTGGATTCATTTCGGTTCATTAACTTAATGAACATCTTACACAAAAATACCCTGATTATAACCAATAATCTTACACGACATTTTCAATAGCATTATATGGTCTTGTTATTTAACGATGAAATTAATATGGCATATTTACATAATATACATATTTATACAAGATTTCTTAATAATAATGCTCAGAAAAATACTAATCCTCACACAGGCATTACTTCAAGATAATAACAGCGATAAAGTCACCTATGACAAAATATTAACCATACTAGGTTAAATACAACGCCCCTCTGGGTTGAAACCTCATTTAATCTATTCTTGATTGGCACACGTTGCGCAATCTTCAACAAGAAAATTTGCTTCGCAAAGCACTGTATCAAAATACTTAAACACAAGAACATTATTCCTAATACATGCCTCTTAAATTCTAACATGCACCTATAATTGGAGCCTTACTGTTTTAAACCCACAATTATGAAAATCAGCTGTTTGTAATAAAAGCCTGAATTCGTGCTCAGAAAAATAATTTGATTCTGTAACAGGTTATTAATAAAGCCTAGTGGATTCCAGAAATACTCCACCTATGTTTAGAAAACTTGCCTTACATTGATGTGTTACAATATTCATAGTTCTTAAACGTATGACTTATAGTAAGTCATCCCTGGGATTATCCTCGCAAATTTGGATGTCGCTCAAATACCCTCTTAATAGAGAAAAAATATTGCACCAGAGGCAATGATATCAATTTAATCCAGTGTTAACTTCATAAGAGAAGAAAAGTATAACACTCACAACCACTCAAAATTGAGGTTGTAAAAACGATTAAAAAATAAATCCAATCTCAAAATATATCTTCCCTGAATTTCCCGAACGCGAAAATGTCGGTGGATTAATCCTACAGTATGAATCTAGGTTAACTACAGAGGCTAAGCGACTAATGACCCATTAAAACAATCCACTTCGAAAATCACGCTCAGAAAATACAAGTTAAATCTGTTAATAAAATGAAGAAAAATAGTCTAAAGACTCGAAGTAACATTCAGAATAATTGGATCCGAAAACTTCCTAATATCGTTATAATAATTAGGAAAGAAAAATTCTCCTAGAAGAATAAGATAATCCAAGCGAAAGTGCTTAAAGAACAAATGCACTAGAATATGTAAAACTCAGTCTGAGTTCTCAACGCCGCTAAAAAAAATTGTGTTACTTTAATATTCTTACACAAAAATCTGGAGATCTTCCTCCTACAGGGACTTCTCGACAGTAAGGATGAGCATATCAGTTTAAATACTGTAAAAATACTATTGAAATTTTAAATTTATCAATCAAAATACAAAAAGGATGCACTCATTTTTATGAGTCAAAATCCTGTCATCATAGAAGGTCAGCTTCGAGATAGGCATCGAACCTGCACTTTCTACTCAACCATTTAATCTACAAAAATCAAAATATGGCAATTTGTGATTGTTCAAATGCCCCGCTACACTACAGTAACAAGTTGAAGTGATCTGTACCTTTGGCGAACCTGGATGTGGAAAAAAGGATATCGTTGGCCAAACTAGGCTCCAAACCAACACAAAACATGCCGGACTCCAACTTGGTCTCCAGAGAACGAACCATAGTCCTCCTAGGCTTGAACAACTCCAGACCGGTCGAAATGTCCCAATATATCCTGGCGATATCTTTCCACACGCATTAGAATACCGATGGCTGAACCGCAAACAGTTTATCAACTCGTCACGAAGCGAGAGTGAATTCCAACAGCCGCTAAATAGTTCCAATATAAAGGTGCGAATGTGACCAAGTTCACACGAGTCCGCGCGATCCATTGCATTACGAAACTCGCTTGTACACCTCATAGTGAATGAACGTTGCTGCAAACTGCTCCCGCTATCGCTCTGCTAATGCAGTATTCCCATTGTAATCTAGCCTATCATCGTAATGGATATAGGCTTCATTGTATTCCTTCCCTCTGACACCTTGCTTAAGGATGTGCTTTTTTAAAGAAGTATTGCCACTGTGAAAAGTTTGGATCAACTCTAGACTGCATTTCCATGAAGTTTACAAGCACAGTGTTAGGACATAATGCACCCGAGCTGGCGGCCGGGATTATGAATGTATCCTTCCGCTTAGTCCGTTAGTGGCGGTGGAAACACGGTCGCAAAGATAAACATATTACATGTTTTAAACCATGTCTAATCCCCATTAAGCAAGTCTCTACTCCACGTAGAATGCCGAACGAACTCGCTTATATTCTTCGGCACGCTCACTCGTTTTGAAAATCCCGTTAACTTGCGATTTCACGTTCACTATTGCCAGGGTTATTACTGCACGCTGTCAGTTTCACGAGTTCCTGCTCTCCACACGAGGTCGCTTGAGGAAGGCATCCACTACCCCCACTCCTCTAACGCCACGAGTCGATATATATCGCAGTCGTAGTATAATCACTAGTGACTTAACAGATCTTCTTCTGTTTTTCATACTTGCTTTGCAATGGCTCTCTGCCATGGAAATATGCATACAGACATAAATAACTGCTTACATATAGCGCTAAATATACTTTAATTCGTATTAATCATTCTCAGGTGAATCGATCGATATAATGTTAGACAATGTCAATATGATTATTATCGATGACCTTCGGGCTTCTCATCGGAAATACGAGCTCTACCGATCCATCCTTGATAGCAGAACTTTTGCTTGCTGTAGACCAGCTGTTATGATATACTTCAGTGGCTAGCTTGAAAGTTACAGGGCGTTCCAAAATACTGTATCCATATCTGTACTTAAGACCTTTAGGAATAATGGTACAGTACCTTCTTCAAGGCCACGGCCGCCTCCTTCCCTCTTCCTTGCCTATCCATCATCACCATCCCTTACCTTCCCTCATGAGGCCCCTGTTCGCTTTGCATGTGTGGCCGCCTGGGCGAGGTGCCAATCCCACCTCACCAGTTGCATCCCTTCCGATTCGATGTTCCCAGCTCTAGGACACTGCCCGTAGAGGCGGTAGTGGTGAGTTCCCTCTCTGAGTCCGTGGGTTCCACCATCCTGGTGGGTAAACGACTAAAAATAAATAAAATAATAAATAAATGAATTTAAAAAAAGTAATTGTTTGAGCACAATGTTTTGTACCTAAAAAGATGCATAGTTCCATGTTATTGTTTAAATAATCGCGGAAACATTTCTGACAACAGTGTATGACCAGGAATATTTTATTTGAATTGACATGCCAGTAAATCTATTTACACGGCTCCCTTGCATTTGTTCACCCTCAAATGCCTACTGTTTGTGCCAGAATCGATCCTGCAACCTCGGGAACAGCAGGCAAGAGCGTTACCACTGAGCCAAGCATCTAGTTACAACCGTCAAGAACTGGGCTTCGAGCTATTTTGTTTTTTCTCCACACATTAATATATCTCTATATTTTCTGCAGCTTGTCTTTGTTGTTAATCCTTTTTAAGGGCTATTGAATTAGCATAGGAGAACCTGTAAATCTGTTGTTTCATTGATGGACAGTCACACAGAACTGGTGGATGTAATTTGTAGAACGAGTTCTCCTCTAGATAACTGTTGGCGGTCGTTTAGCTCTAGCCAATTTAGTTGATAGAAGTATCAAGTTATATGACAGTCGCGCCTTAAGTTTAGTACAAACTGAACATATGCATTCGGTGATCTTTGCAATCGTATGTTTGTGATAGCACTGGGGAAGTATATTCCAATATTGGGAGAACCAAGGACTAAAAGAGAACTTTCCTTATATTAACAGGCAGAAAATTACTATTCCGGCGAAGTCGGTGAACAATGAAAGAAACTTTATTAATGACTGCAAGTGCATGAGGCGTCCAAGAAAGTGTTGAATCGATAATAAGAACAGGCTTCACTGTTAGTGAATACTACTACTACTACTACTACTAATAATAATAATAATAATAATAATAACCCCTGGCACTACAGCCCGTGAAGGGCCTAGGCCTGCCAAGCGACCACTGCCCAGCCATTTGGTCTGCAGATATTGGAGTAACGCGTGATCAGGATCGGGTCCCCTCGGCCGTTAATCTTGGTTTTCGTGATCGGGGCGCTGCCTCACTGTCAGACAGCTACTCAATTGTCCTCACGAGACTGAGTGCACCCCGTTCCAGCCCTCACGTCAGTCTAAAATCTCTGACTGAGCCGAGAATCGAACCCGGGGCTCCCGGGTGAGAGGCAGGCGCACTACCGCAACACCACGGGGCCGGCATAGTTAAAAGTATCAAAGTGCCAAATCACCAATTGAAAATTATATCGGCCCTGTATGGTATTTGAGGGACGATGTCTCACTACTGCTTAAACCTTAACTGAATCGGTCCATGCTGATAGGTAGAGCCCTGCGCGGATAAACAAAACGTTATCCGCATCCGCCCCGCATCCGCACGACTGTTATCCGCATCCGCCCCGCAGCCGCATGACTGTTATCCGCATCCGCCCCGCATCCGCACGCCTGTTATCCGCATCCGCATGTTTTATTCGCATCCGCCCCACATCCGCATGACTTATATCCAAATCCGCTGATATTTCAATGAAAATGAAAATACACAGCCTGCTTCCAGTCTCCGACCGGGTCAGGAATGGAATGAATGAAGCCCCCATCTAGCGGCGAGGATATGAACTGTGCCGGCTGCCGAGGCCTGACGCACTCCTCTGGGGCAATGATTAAATGAATGACAGATGAAATGAAATGATAGTGGAGAGTGTTGCTGGAATGAAATTTTGACAGGGAAAACCGGAGTACCCGGAGAAAAACCTGTCTGCCTCCGTTTTGTCCAGCACAGATCTCACATGGAGTGACCGGGATTTGAACCACGGACCCAGCGGTGAGAGGCCGGCGTGCTGCCGCCTAAGCCACGGAGGCTGGGTGATATTTCAATATTATGTTTAATTTATTAGATCAAGCATAACGTGTTAAACCAACACATTTACACATTTGAGGAGAAAGTCGTTCCTGACAATTTGCTTCATTCCAAGGAACTTCAAGTTGGCATTCCAAGGGACTTCAACGTGGATAACACTTCTGGTTCCATGACATCCGCTTTAGACAAAAAATTGGCTATACTTTTTTGGCTACTTTCGCACTTGTGCCTCAGGAAGTTTGATGTGCCCGATTTGTGTCCTGAGTATGAATACACTTTTTTACAGGTAAAACATCACTATATCGTTCACCTTTTCGTTTCTATTGAAAACGTAACCAAATGTCTGTCATATCGATGACGAGCTTTGTTTCACGCGCTATTGAATATTCACCTTGTTTTATTTTAATATATAATTTATCCATGTTGGTGAAATGATCTTCATACTCACGGTCGCGGTAACATTCTCTACGTGAACATCTCTTTACGCTTGGAAAAAGGGATTGACATTTGGCCGGAAATTCCAAGTCAGTCATCATCCTTCTGCTTCTGGACCCATCCATGTTCGCATAGATGATGTCATAGTTGATGTTGCAATATCACATCCAACGTGCTTCAGTGACAAGTTGGAAATAAATCTACAGATAAACCTGGATCCCGATCTTCCAGGATAGCTTAGATTGAGAAGTAGCTGACATGAGGAATGTTAATGATGTCACCACGATGAACTAACAAGCTTATTGACAGTATTATATCTCGTACGTATAGTAATAATGGCAGTGAGAATTGATGATGATGGGATGTCAAGACCGTCTATACTAAAAACATACGGTATTTAATAAAATGTAGTTGAAAGCATATATGAGTAAAATGATCTTCTCGTGTATAAGTGCAATACGTGCCTGAATATTTCGTACGCAATAGGCTATAGGAGTATTCCTCTTTTAAGCATGAAGCTATAGATTGGCATATCAAATATGTAATATTAACGTAAGTTTGTATTCTAAAGTCTATCCGCAAATTTACTCGAAACATTATCCGCAGCGTATCCGCTATCCGCACAGCAATGCAAACTATATCCGCGTAGTGAACATATTTGCGGATATCCGTATCCGTGCAGGGCTTTACTGATAGGGCCTTAGTCACAATTTTGGTGTAAATGAGTTATTGCCAGAATCGTATTACTTGGGACTAATCCTACATGCTGTAACGAAGGGACCTCAGTCCCGTGCTCAAAAAGAAGAGAAATCGATGCATGCGTTTCATAATTCCACAGAGAAAGGGCCTCAGTCCATATATCATTTGCAACACAGAAGACAGTTACCGCGCAAATTTACTTCCTCTCTTCCCGAGGTTCCTTATTTAATAGGCAACAACTGAGTGGATTGTTCATGATTGTCGTGCGTTCACCTCCTCTGGACCTCCGTGGACTTTGGTTGTATTCTGGCATAGTATAAAAGAAAATGGTATCAAAATATATCATATCGTGCAGAAAGGGCCTCAGTCCATCGTTTTTATTTCATCACCCACACTAGGTAAACATTTGAATGCCAGTTTTTTATGAAATTATATTCAACATAATGGTGGCTATGGTACAGGATAGCTTTTAAAAACTAAAGATAAAAATGGTATCAAAATATATCATATCGTGCAGAATGGGCGTCAGTCCATGGTCTTTATTTCATCACCCACACTAGGTAAACATTTGAATGTCGAGTTTTGTTATGAAATTATATTCAGCATAATGGTGGCTATGATACTGGATAGCGTTTTTAAAACTAAAGATTCAACTTAAGGGAATTAAACAGTTTTTTGCATTTTACTCAAAACAGGCTCAACTGGACTGAGGCCCTTTCAGTATGGACCGATTCAACTATGAACCAGTGATCAACGTGACCGTGGTAAAATAATAAAGTGGCAATTCCTCACTTATCGCTCTTCAAGTGTAGTTATTCTATGGTACATTTCTATCTCTAAAAATATCTCTCCACTGTGTTTGCAGTTAGTAGCTATGATAACAAGCTGAAGACTTCCGTAGAGGTCCGGCTGACCACATACCCATGGCTTGAAATAGTCAATTAAGTGCTTATAAACGAAATTCACCTTGAATTAATACAAACAATACGAACTAATACAATACTTCAGTAGCAATTTAAATTAAATAAATTAATTATTTAGTGTAAACTTTAACTGCTACACAGTGATCAGGATCTGATGATGGCAACTTGAGGGTCGAAACGCGTATATTGACCCTTTATTTGTCGTCTTAATACCTCTTCATATGTAACCCGAACTACCCATCTGATCTTCATCATTCTCCTGTAACACCACATTTCAAACGCTTCAATTCTCCTCTTTTCTGCTGCTCCAATAGTCCAAGTTTCATTTCCATAGAGTGCCACGCTCCAGAAAAAGGCTTTCAAAAGTTACTTACTAATACCTAATTCTATATTTGATGTTAACAGATTCCATTCTTGTAGAAATGCTTTCCTAGCCTGAGCCTACCTACGTTTTATGTCCTCTTTACTTCGTCCATCACTGGTTATTTTGCAAATATACAATATATTGAGATTTAAAAATAAAATAAAATTACGAGCCTTACAGTAGTCGCATAATTATGATGTGTAACATCTGACAGAGAAGAAACCTCACGTGAAATTGTTGATACACCGGTATTTTATACTAGTATTGGCACAAATATTAATCTATTGTAAACGGGAGTGTTTTACAGATATTGTAGTTTATAATACGGAACTCATTTTACTAGATGATTTGTAGCTTCCACCAGCACTAGCCTAAATAAAGAATACGATATGGATCAAATAGATTAATAGACGCAACACCGCTCATAACCTTAAATTCCTTATAAACAGGTCCTCTTCATTCACATACCAACACGTAATTTCATATGGATTCTGTTAAAATGAGTCATATTGATATGATAAATATCGTTTGAAATGATAATCTGGTAGCAAAAATGTCTACCCCGTCCGGGATTCGAACCCAAGATCTCTAGATTCACAGTCGTAAGCACTAACCTCAAGGCTATTTGGACTGCGCAAATTTTGTGCACAAGATGGTGACTTATTTTCACGTTCCAATAATACTGCATTATGGAATTAAGTTTAATTTAATTTTGCTTGTTTCGATAATGTTCCTGTGTGAAATTGAGTTTAAAATGCCTTATGAATAGGCCCTCTTGTGAGTAAAGAGAATGTATTCAGTAATAGTTCATGAAGGCTTGCTCAATTCTCGTATAAGCACAACGATTATATTATATTGATGACTGCATTGCCGTTATGTAGGTTAACATTTGAATAGCCATTGTGCAGAAACATAATACCGGCAATGCCGACTACTTACAATGTTTGATATGAAGGCATTTTACCATTTAAATAGTGATACGAAGACTTCGAACATGTACCATGTCATTTGTTTCAATCACTTGACACCAGAGTTTGCATGAGCGTTTTCCGTTCAGTATGTCATATACATTCAACATGGCCGAGATTGCGTCATGGTATCAATTGTTTCTCGTACCACTGCCAGCTGGGTCTTACCTCTGCCCGCTGGATCGATCGATCGAGCGGGCAGTGCATACTTCCGTTTTCCACCACTGCCAGCTAGTACACTTCCGTTCAATCGATCGAGCGGGCAGTGCATACTTCCGTTTTCCACCACTGCCAGCTAGTACACTTCCGTTCAATCGATCGAGCGGGCAGTACATACTTCCGTTCGATCCACCACTGCCAGCTCCATCGTTCCGATCCACTTCCGTCCCCAATTTTCAAAATCACTCTCACAAAATTATCCAGCAACCGAGCGGAAAGATGTTACTCATCAACAAACAAAAGAGTTTCCGCATAGGGATTGGACCTCACGACTCTCAGATTACCGTTCAGTACTTTTCCACTACGCCAACCGATGCCTGGAAACTACAGTAATATACATGGCTCATGCCTCTCCCGACCCGCGCCAAAAATGCTATTTTTTTCTTAACGCTTGGCCATCTTGGGCTCCCACTTCTATCACATTTCTGGTCAAACCCTACATATACGGTACCATAAATGTGAACGAAATTGGTGATGACGAGTAGGTGCGGTCCCCTTGTGAGTTACACCACAGTTCCTTTCAATGGCTCATTATTCAAACTTCAATCGCATGATTAGGACACAAGAAATAAAAACGAGATTTTTAAATTTCGCACAGCCGCCATCTTGAGGTTATGTAAACAATTCAACTAAAGTACATGCCAGTACATTAAAATGTGTATACACATTTACTGTACCATATTCCACTGCACTCATATGGATAAATCGCGAGAAAAGTCTGTTTAAATGTTTCAAATTCGCTTGGCCTCCATGTTCGTTTTGTAGTTAACAGGGTTTTGAAAGTCACATAGGTGAACTTCTGACGAATTGCGCTACCCAGTGCTCAGATAGTTCATCTAATTGACTTTGAAATTAGCCTGTTTAGGCTCTCCCACACCCTGCATCTCGTGTACTCCCGGTCTATTCCAGACAACCTGCTGCAGTACCCATACTGAACATTTAATTAATTATTAAACATTTCACTTTTCATTAGTCATTTTTGCACAGACTTTTTCTGTTAAACCAATCGCTCTAAAATGTACGCAATACTCACATATCACCGTTAGGAGTAGGCTTCTACGTTCATATTTTAAAATGGTTTAATACTGAAATATTATATTTCTGTTATATGTTGTGCTTGTCATTGTCATATAAAATCTGTCTATCGAATACATTCACTGTGCGAGTTCAACAAATATTTTTGGTGCATGTAGCAGAATAAATGGAAACATTCAAATTGGCATATACAGTACAGTATTCCTTGCTTGGCCTTTGATATATAGCAGTAACGAATTATATAGGCATATTATATTGATAATATACTGTAAAATGTCTTGACTGAAGATTCCAGTTACCGGTAAACAGGAGGTGACATGGTGTATGGTCGTGAGAATAAAGACAACTTAAAACTATTTCCTTCCTTACTTCCTTCCTTCCTTCCTTCCGTCCTGCCTTCCTGCCTTCCTCCCTTTTTTTCCTTCCGTCCTGCCTTCCTGCCTTCCTTCCATTTTTCCTTCCTTCCTTCCTTACTACCTTCCTTCCTTCCGTCCTGCCTTCCTGCCTTCCTTTCTTTTTCCTTTCTTCCTACCTTCATTCCTTCCGTCCTGCTTTCCTGTCTTCATTCCTTCTTTCCTACCTTCCTTCCTACCTTCCTTCCTTTCTTCCTTACTTTTTACCTTCCTTCCTTTCTTCCGTCCTTACTTCTTACCTTCCGTCCTTACTTCCTACCTTCATTTCTTCCTTATTTCCTACCTTCCTTTCGTCCTTACTTCATACCTTCCTTCCTTCCTTCCTTCCTTCCTTCCTTCCTTCCTTCTTTCCTACCTTCCTTCCTACCTTCCTTCCTTCCTTACTTTTTACCTTCCTTCCTTTCTTCCGTCCTTACTTCTTACCTTCCGTCCTTACTTCCTACCTTCATTTCTTCCTTATTTCCTACCTTCCTTTCGTCCTTACTTCCTACCTTCCTTCCTTCCTTATTTCCTACCTTCCTACCTTATTTCCTACCTTCCTTCCTTTCTTCCTACCTTACTTCCTACCTTCCTTTTTTCCTTCCTTCCTTCGTCCCTTCCTTCGTTCCTTCCTTTGTTCCTTCCTTCCTTCCTTCGTTCCTTCGTTTCTTCCTTCCATCATTTCTTCGTTCCTTTTTCCTTCCTTCGTTCCTTCCTTTTTTGAACAGTTATGAAACTTCAGAAATATTTGCTTAAAAACGAAAAACAATTCAGCGCCTTCTCTATCTCAAGTTTGCCTCGTTGCGTAGTGGCTACCTTTCTTGGCTGTCACCGCGGAGGCCCTGGTTTGATTCCCAGCCCTGCCAAGAAATTCAATCCTAGTTTAAGGTCTGGAACGGGGTACACTCATCCTCATGAGGCAAATCAGAAAATAATCGGGTTTGATCCCTACTCATCCATCCAAGAAGTCGTTTCTACACCAGGCAAATGTCAGAATGGTACCTAACTTAAGGCCACGGCCACTTCCTAACCAAACCCTACCTCAATTACTAATACACACACTACTACAGACATCACAGTGACACGGGTTATCATACTAATTCTACACATACCCAAGTACACGGAGATTCATGGTCACGATGTCGCAAAACCCCTAATGAAACAACAACACCACCTACAACAACCGCCTTCTCTCTCTTTGACTGGGGGATATATCCTGGTCGTAAAGAGGCTTGCTGAGGTGGAAATGGGTAAGCGCACTCGTCAGCATGGTAGGCTAATCTAGTTCAAATCAGGACTGTATCACAATTTCTCCAAGGTGTTTTTTAGTTAGTAAGTTTGAGTCTTCAGTCTTTTGACTGGTTTCATGCAGCCTACCATACCTCCCTGTCCTGAGCTAATCGTTTCATCTCTACACAGCTACCACACACTACATCCGAGGCAATCCTTTTAACATATTCTAACCTTGGTCTACCGCTACAGTCCTTGTCCTCGACCCTTCCTTCAATAACTAAGCTTGGTATTCATGGGTGTCTTAGTATGTGTCCAATCAACCTATCTATTTTCTTAATTAGCAGTCGCCAGAAACATCTCACCTCTCCCACTCGTCTTAATACCTCTCCGATTGTAACCCTATCTACCCACCTGATCTTCATCATTCTCCTGTAACACCACATTTCGAACGCTTCAATTCTCCTCTTTTTTATAGTTCATATTTACGGGCATATTGCAAATAATTCATGAGCATTCATAATATGTATTTCTACGCCCATTTCATGATTTATAGATATCGAAACCGGTAGCAAGGAGTATTTTATATGCCTATTTGAATGTTTCCATATGTTGTTCTTCTACATGTATCAAAGCTATTTACGGACCTAGAGCAGTGAATGTAATCGATACAGAGGTTTTATATCACAATGACAAGCAAAATAAATAAAAATAATATAAATATAATACATTAGTATTATCAATCAATCAATCAATGAATCAATCAATGTCTAAAGGAAATGCCTTGTTGATTCAACCATTTTCTTCTGTCTTCAGCTTGTCTTTTCATCTCACAGTAGGAACTGCATCCTACGTTTTGCATCAATACTAGAAAGAATTGCTTCCTAGGTCGACCTTGTCTCTTCTTTCCTAAGACCTTTCCTTCTAGTAGATTGGTTAGAAAGGTATTATGACGCACGGTGTGTCCAATGAATTTAGCTGTTCTTCTATGTACTGTTACCATCAGCTGTTTCTTCCCTTGGATTTCTCGCAGTACACTTTCGTTTGTTCTTTTTTCAGTCCAACTGACCTTTAGCATTCGCCTCCAGACCCATATCTCAAACGCTTCAAGCCGTTTCCTATTTTGTTCTCGAATTGTCCAAGATTCACATCCATATAAGAGTACGCTCAACACAAATGACATCACAACATTTTTCCTAATCTCAATATCTAGATGTATATTGGTCAGATGAGTTCTTTTGTTGCTGAATGCTTGTTTGGCAAGCGCTATTCTTCTTCTTATCTCTTTGCTGCAGCGGCTATCATTTGTGATTAAACTTCTGAGGTATGGGAAACTGGTTACTTGTTCCACTACTTTGTTAGCAATCCTGATGTTGGTGTGATTTCTCTCAGGATGTTTACTTAAAAATTAATAATATTTTTGTCTTCTTCACGTTAATGTTTACGTATAAATCTACTAAATATGATGACAGTATATTCACCATCTTGGATAATTCTTTTTCTGAGTCTGCAACCACTGCTATATCATCAGCAAAGCTAATAAAATGGATTTGTTGTCCATTTATTCTAATTCCTTTTGTGTTCGTTTTGAACTTATTTATAGCTTTTTCGATGAGTATTAAGCCAATTTAAAATATGAGCGTACAGGCCTACTCCTAACGGGGTGATATGTGTGTGTATTGCGTACATTTTAGAGCGATTGATTGGACAGCAGATATTTGTGCAATAAACTAATTAAAAGTGTAATGTTTAACAATTAATTTAATGTAAAATAATTAAATAAAACGGATTGGAGTACCCCGGTGTTGTCACATGAGCTATAACAACGCCTGCTTGTCTCATCTAAGTTGGCAATTTGCATTTAGTTTTTAACGCTTCTCTCCTACGGTATTTTGTGTTAATTGCTGTTGTAAATGTCATTGTATTCAATATTGTGTATTCCTAAACTGCTGAAGATATAGCAGCGATTGACCAGTGGTTCCATGAAGAACTAACCCAAGAGCCATACAATGTAGTAATTTTAGATAATAAGCCTAAACATAATAATTTACGATACGAAGGTTCATTGCTATTTTGGAGCTTAATCAAAAGCTGTCAACGTTGCTCAAGGTCACTCATATCAGCACAACTTAATCATTGGAAAATATGTGCCCAACGTTAATGATGAGCTAATATCTGCTCTAAATGCGTGCAAAGAAAGTTGTGTACCAGAATATGCAGTTCATCGTAACTTACTGGTTTATTTAATGAACTTAAATACCGACCGGTTCAACAGAAACTGAGTAGAACATGTTCATTTTCGTAAATTAATTTACGGTAATTTACCATAACTAAAGCCCTGCGCGGATGCGGACATAGTTTGCATGGCTGTGCGGATAGCGGATAAGCTGCGGATAATGTTTGGAGAAAATTTGCGGATAGTTTTCAAAATACATTCTGAACTTGTTGATTATCATTATTAGAACCTGGATGTTTGACATATCTTTCATGAAATATAAGATGCTGATTTAAGCTAATTTCATTCAAATTAGATGTCATTGAGCGTAATTAACACTTAGAAGTGAAAAGGGTTGCAATTATGGCTGTATAACATTCATTTTTTAAACATAGCACATGATACACGAAGTCTAAGGGAACGACATTCTCCTCAAATGTCTAAAAGTGTTGCTTTAATACTTGATGATTTATCTAATTTGTCGTGTGGTCTCATGAGAGGCCGAGTAAAAAGCATATATATTATTTCAGTAGTATAGATCCCACCTGCGGCGCACACAAGCGACCGATCGACAAAAAATGAGCATTCAAATGAAAGAGAATATACATTACCAGTGGCGAATTGCACTTTAATTTCGTAATATCAATAATTTATTAAAAAAATGGCTTTTAAAAAACTGTACGAAGTGTGCGATTTGCAGATACTGTTGCTGCAAGAAGATACGCTCCATAATTTCTGTCCACTTCACATTTTTGCCGCTGTGACGCCATTTCATGTCATTTTAACATTTTGAGGTATTTCCTTTGTCATTTTACGTGGATTTCAGAAACAGTAATTTAAAGGAATGAGTACTCAAATCGTATAATTTCATAAATATTGAATAACCGGTGAGTATTACGGCTAAGCTGTCAATCAATGGACTCAACACACAAATGATATTAGCAGTGACGAATTGCAATCTAATTTCATAAATATCAATTTTTGTAAGAAGTGTGGGATTTGCAAATACTGTTGCTGTCTGAAAATACGCGACATCATTGTTGTTCAGTTCGCATTTTGGCCGTTGGGACGCCTGAAACGTAAATAGTGTTCTATAATAATTTGGTTCAAATAAAAACATAACAACCTTTCTCCTTAAGTCTCTTATTATAAACCTATTGGGGAAAGTGTGGCTTATGAACATGCGAGATTTCTCGCACGGGTCCGCCAGTATTACTATAATGCCAGTAGATTCGGATAACAAATGTGTGGATGCGGGAAGGATGCGGATAACACTCGTGCGGATGCGGGGCAGATGCGGATAACACTCGTCCGGATGCGGGGCGGATGCGGATAACACTCGTCCGGATGCGGGGCGGATGCGGATAACAGTCGTGCGGATGCGGATAACGTTTTGTGTATCCGCGCAGGGCTCTAACTATAACCATGTTACGTACACAACTGTATATCACGGGCTCGTGGACCGCCGTGTACAGTATATAGTTGCAGATGACCTTGCTGTTCCGCCCCTTAATGGACTCCAGAATGTCCTATACAGTACTGCCATGTTAATTTTCAACTTTATATTCATATTTTCGTCAGAAACTATTTGCAAGAACTAATTGAATGTTCTCAGGGATGTTCCTTGAACCTCACAGGGGCTCACAATTTATGGGACGTGAGTTGACGACCACGGGGCCCCAGCTGAGTCCGGCATTGCTTCCACTTACTTGTGCCAGGCTCCTATCTCTTATCTTTCCTCTCGACCTCCCTTGGTCAACTCTTGTCCTTTTCCGACCCCGACGGTATTAGGGTATGCGAGGCCTAGGGAGTCTTTCACATTCCCGCCTTAATTGACCCTTGTATCCTCTTTCCTGTTCCCTCATTCTTCGAGGGATAGGACCTCTTGTTTTCTTTATATTGCATCTCCTGCCTTCTGCTCAAGGCCCTAAAGCACTCAGGTTTTGTGTAGCCCCACCACTTATGGTGCACCCTGCATTGTGCTACACCCTCAAGGGCTCACGTCTGGTGAGTTCGGGGTTTTGGTGACCCCAAGGGCTTCCTGAGCTGGGTCCGGTTTTTTTCCTTCTTCTATTGCCTTGGGGATGGTCCCACTCCTCTTTCCCTTTCCTATCTGCCTTTCCTAGCTCTCCTTTCTTCCAAGTTCCTCAATTCCCATTCTTCGAGAGTTGCGGGAATTTCCATTCCTCCTGTCTTTCTTTCCCTTCTTCTTCTTCTTCTTCTTCTTCTTAGATTCTTTTGTTTTCCCATTTCCTCTTCTAGATTGTAAGTATGTACTGTAGTTAGTTGTAGGTATAGTTTCATTTCATTTTCACGATCACCCAAACCATAAAGGGCCGATAACCCAGATGTTAGACCCCTTAAAACAACAATTATCTTCATCATCATCACCATCATAATCATCATCATGTTCTTTGAAGCTTTCTACTTACTTTACCTTAGCCGTTTACAAAATACATATATTTTTTATTTTTCAAAATATCTTTCAAATGACTGAATGTTAATACAGTAGTATTTTCTTGAACATTTCCAAGTGTCAAAATTAAACTGAACTATATTTAGAAAAACTGATGTGTCGAAATAAAACACACATATGAAATTACTTCTAAAAAGTTCAGCTTTGTATCTTAAAATGTTCGGGAATATGAGTAAATTTTAGAAATTGGAGTCAAAGTTTTCATGCTAGCTGAGCAAACGACGACAGCTTAGGTTTAGGGACCGGGTACATTCGTACAACACACCTGTTTTGCTCTCTTGTTTTCAATATTAAACTCAAGTAAATTTTGACAAACGAATATGTGAGAAGGAATTACGTTGGTACATTATTACCTGTAGAATGATATACTATACAAGGTGGGTAAAGTTAGATCCGTTATCCGAGAACATGCGATTCCCCAGCTCAGGAAGCACCGAGAGACGTGAAAAACGTATAGAAAAGGGGGCGTGGTTTAGGATTAAACATGAGCAAAAGTACGTCACTCATAGCAACGCTGCTTGCTACTGTGTACAAGACCGGATCGAGGAAGTGCCACTGGACTGACAGAACAGCCGGTATTCACCGGGGTAGATCTCGCAGACAACTGACAAGTGAAGGTCAGTTCCACGGAGGGGAGGTAACTTGCCCAACTAGTTTCCACAGACTAGGAACAACCGAGTTCCGAATATGCTTCCCTTCCCCTCTAATATAAGACGTGTTCACGCGACAGCTGATGCGATGTTGCCGGCCTGGATATGGTAAATAGTCTTCCCGAAAGTGATTTTTGTAACTTGGAATTGTTTGAGAACCACTAGCCGTATGCAGATCCATCCCAGACATTATTTCTTATTTTTTTATGGTGCACGGTGCAATTCCAAAGTCATAGGACCAACGAGTATTCTGATCGACATGTATTCATTTGTATACCAAAGAAAATGCATTCCTGATTTCTTTGGTTTATTTAAGGTACATTTATTCCACAAATGTTGGAAATGCTCGCAAAGCTCCTGAAACTTTCGTATCATCCAGATTCCTTCTGAGCAGACTGGACCAAAGATTTTCCTCAATATTTTCATTTCTTGTTTCCCTGCGAATTTGATAAGAGATCTGCCTCCAATCATCAAGGTTTCCGAGGCGTATAGTGCTACAAGTTTGAATACTATTATTATTATCGGTTTATACACTACATATAACACATTGCTGGTACATTACAACATAACTATACGGGCTTCAGTGAACCGAAGTATAGCTACGGAAACAGCAACTTCTAAGCTAGAATTTCGCTACCCATGAACTTCCGAACGATTCTGGTTGTTGATAGAACTACTGCCTTCTGCATTAGTTTTTACAGACGAGTAACCAGATCCAGTTCTTTAAGGCCTTGGAGCAAGGTACTTGGGATCACGCCCGTACTTGAGACAATGATAGGTATGGTCTTTGCCCGCTCTACATGCCATTGTCTTTTGATAGGGTCGACCAATTCGCTGTATTTGCTGATCTTTTTTGTGTGTTTTGACTGGAGATTCTTGTCGTTAGGAATCGCAATATGAATCAATGTAGTTTGCTTGGTTTTCTTGTTGACAACCACCAGATCCGGCCTGTTGTGTGATACCGATTGATCAGTCAAAATAGTTCGGTCCCAATACAGCTTGTATTCATTGTTTTCAAGAACACACTCTGGTGGTACGGAACTTTCTTTCCTTTTAGAAGCTGAAACTTATCAGCCAACTCCTGATGCAAGATTTTAGCAACTGCATCATGCCTTTGATTGTGCTCCATTGTCAGGAAATATCTACATGCAGATGTAATATGCTGTATTGTTTCTGACTGTTGACAGCCGTAGCGGCACTTATCATCTGGTACAGCGGGATCTTTTACAAAGAACTTGAGGTAGTACCTTGTAGGGATGACTTGGGCTTGAATTGCAAGCATAAAACCTTCAGTTTCAGGAAAGATCTGTCCTGAAGTGAGCCAGTAGTTTGACGCAGGTATATCAACATTCGCTTGACTCACCTCATTTCGTTTCGGTCGTCTGGGGACCACAAGCCAATTTCAATCCTTTGTTATTTGCTGTTCCTTCTTCTTCCTCCAGTATTCTTTCATAATCTCACTATGTTTCTTTTTGCTTTCCTTGGACCATTTTGAGCCGGTTTTCTTTCCGTTCCTGCCTTGGAATCCTTCCATTTTTAGCACTTCTTGCCTAAAATCTATCCGTGGTGTATCTTTTGCACTGATATTGTTTCTTTTCAAATCCATTTTGAACACTTTTACACTATTATTATTATTAATAGACTATTATTAATTTAGAAATAACCGGGTGAGTTAGCCGTGGTCGTTACGGCATGACTGATGGCAGTCACTCACATCCGGGAGGCGAGGAGGTTCGAATCCCCCCGCCGGCAACCTTGAAGATGGTCTTCTGTGGTTTCCCATCTTCCTTCCAGGCAAATGCCGGGGTTGGTCCCTAACTATAGGCCACAGCCGCTACCTTCCAACTCCTTGTCCCTACATTCCAACTTTCCTTCCCAACGGTACTTGTAGCTCACCCATTGGGTGTCCGTCTCGAAGCAGCTACAAAACTGGCGAGCCGAACATGTCCTCGGACACTCCCGGCACTAAAAGCCATACGAAAAAAAAAAATAGAAATACAATATGTGACCAGAATTATATTCCTTTCACTATGCCATTACATATTTTGAGCGATTTGAATGCTTATATAGTACCGTATATAATGTAATTTGAACCAAAGCCAACATAAAATGTTATGCAATATTTCCTACGACGGAAAGTACACTTTTATCTTTCTGTGAAACATAAAGTATTAGTTTAACAATAACAGAGACGAAGGAGATGGAATGGAGAACGCACTTATGGGATTGTCCTAGTGTAGTTGTCTGGAACACTTCTTGTGCAACGCAGTATACTTGTAACTTGGTGTGTAACATTAGGTCAGTGGCGTGGAAGATAACAATAATATTGTTATAGCCCCACACTTACCATGCACAGAGCGCCCTTTTGAAGTTGGAGAGGCTCTCCACAAACTGCTGTTCTGCCTCTTCAACTTTTTACGATAAAATTCCTGTATCGAGCGCTTTTACTAGACATTGTTTCTTTTGCCAGAAGAAACAGTCCGTATGTTAGCATTGACTTTATCACACCCAACAAAAACAGAAGATCCACCTTCTATGGTCTACGGGTAGAATATTCCTGTTTTAAAAATGTCCCTCTCGGCACGCTTGAAGGCGGAAGTAGATATCACTGGGAAATTAAAAATGATACGAATTCACTAAATTTGCCAATTGCTGTATACCTACAACAGGTTGGTTCGTTCCTCAGTTTAGGGGCTGCGACAACGTCATCATGTAGCCCCGTGTACTTTGGGTGCGTGTATAATCTGTCTGATAACCAGAGTTAATTTATTGTGATGGCTGTATTAGTGTGTGTTATCTGTTTTTAATTCAAGTAAGGACTGCAGACATTCGATTTCAAGTAGTTCCAACTTTTGCTACCAAACGCCACTGTCAACGACCAATTAGGTCTGAACTTAGTTACTAGATGCCACTGCAGTCGGCTCCTGGCGACAAACGTTGGAACCTAAGAGCGTTAGTCAAATATAACCTATAATTTAGCTTCACACAAGTGTAATTAGTGAAAGGTTCTGTATCATGCCATAAATCTATGACATGCAACCCCCGGCTTTACTTCCCCTCCAAAGGAAGGCATACTGAGGGATTTTTAACGCTCTAAAAATCAGACGACTTGGGCCGGGTTTGAACCCGCGACCCTGGGCATAGAAGCTCAGCATGCTACCAACTACGCCACCGAAGCCGCCTACCTACAAAAGTTCCACGTGTTTAGCATACAATAATTCCCGAAACAATTATGCTCACCCCTCGGCATACGAGTGGATCATATCAAAAATTCTTTCAAACAAAACAATTAGGTTACTTTAAGAGGATTATTCCCAATTTTAAACGGTTTTGTTATTGTGCCTATTAAGGGAGGTATGATTTATATCTAAAACTCCATTTTACCCATTGGTCAATGGTTAATCCTATTAAAACCCTTTACGGAGATAGAATATCCAAAGAATAGTATGGACTTGGAATGGATTAGATTTTTAGACCATTTTCATTTATGAAAAAAAAAGGCTTATGAGATCACCTTCGGTCCATGTGTGTGTTTGCGTGTGTGTGTCCGTAATAAAATCTAAACGGCTGAAGCGATTTAAATGAAACTCGGTAAATGCATAGTACTATTTCGTCCGACCCCTTCAAATTAAATTACATCTCACCAATCCAACTTGGCGGCTGTGCGAAGTATCTCACCGGCATTCTATATCTCAGAAACTATTACTGATATCACCCTGAAATCTTGTACTGTGATATAGCACACTGCTAGAAGTTCACCTATGTGGCTTTCAAAACCTGTTTGGTACAAAATGAACATGGCGGCCAAGCGAAGTTGAAACATTCAAATAGATTTTTGCCGCGTTTTAACCATCCGAGAGCAGTGAAACATGGTATAGCAAATGTTCATACACATTGCAATGCAATGCACTGACATCTAAATTAATTCAATTATTTACATAACCTCAAGATGGCGGCTGTGCAAAATTTTAGAGTTAACTTTTTATTTTGTATGTCCTAATCATGCGATCGAAGTCGACGTTTTAGTAATGAACCTACACAATAATTGTCATGTAATAATACATAACTCTATAGCCTATATATTGTGCCCGTTAGACAAGAGTTTCGGGGAGCCGTAGGTATTGAACAGCCCTTCCCAGACCCTTCTCCAACGAACAGTTAAGTAGGATGGGGGAGGAATGCATTCTTAGACTGTATAAGCACGAAAAACTGCACACGGGGGTGTCGAGGTTGTGAGAAATTATTATACCACCAGCCAAGAGGAATACAAACACACAAACATAAATAAAGAGGCCGGGCTGACATTAAAATCACACTGAATTTATTTATAAAAATGACGGACCCCTAGCCTATTACAGAGAGGTGAAAATCGGCTGATCCGAGGTAAACTGTCCTGTAATGAATTTACTCATCTTCTATATAAAAATCTAACTTAAACCTCTCGAAGACCTACTACAAAGAATCGAAAATAAACAAACAAAGCTAAGAGAATGACACGTAACATTTCCATATCAAATTTCATTGGAGATTGCCAAAATAATAATAGTAACAGGTGTGAATCTACAGCGAGGGAAAATATTTAATTCTTTTCAATGAAAGGATATCGTTACAGTTAACGTTGGCAGAATAATAATAGCTAGGCTATGATGGTGTCATCTCCAACATTTAATTTTATAATTATATGATCTATTCCTGCCTGAATTTTAAAATACAAAAAATAAACGAGACGCGTTTATTCTAAAATTAATAAAAGATTCAAAGCTATGCACATTCTTTGCCTAATCAAGATAAATGAAAAACTAGATAATGGTACAACACAAATGAATGACATCAAAATATACCCTCCTATGGTTTACGCAATGGTCGCCACTGCCTTCCTGCACACATTTTCACTATTTGTGGCAAATGGTCATGAGTGTAAGGTGGAAAAAGTTAGATTGGCAACTGCTATGACGTAACGTCACGACTCACTTTGCAATGTCAGGTTAACGACCGTAGTTTCCAATTATCACTAATACAGCTCGACTACGGGTAATTAATTCCTACCAACGTAGTATTCATCATCTGACAATAACAATAGCATGGTCACCTAAATTAGAGATTAATCAGCAATCTGTATCAAAGTAGTCGAAGGTAGCAATAACTAAGTATTGGTGAAGAAAAGAAATTTAGTTTAACATATTTTAAAACTCAGCCTTGTAATTTATTTACTTCATGCTTAAATTTGAAAATTCTGTCGAATTATTATTATTATTATTGTTATTATTATCTCATTTTATTCATATCAGTGTATCTGTAAAGTTTGGTGACCAGGAAACTCGGCTAGAGTAATTATTAGTGTGTGTAAAGAACATATAATAACACCATCAATACCATGTGAAACTCTGTTCACTCCAATAATACGCACCCTTAAGTGCATCTCAATAACATTGGCCCGTAGGCCGGTTGGCTTAGTCGTCAAGACAAAAACGTTCTTGCCGCTAGCAAAATATCTGCATAAAACGCATACAGCTCGACTACGGGTAATTAATTCCTACCAACGTAGTATTCATCATATGACAATAACAATAGCATGGTCACCTAAATTATACCGAAGTCCCAAATTGTGGACTAAAAATTCCATTACCTGTGAATCAGCTGTTCACTCATAACATCATTCCAAATACAGTAAATTACTCTTTGCTGGCAGTTTTATTTATTCCAGTAGAGTGTAATACACAATGAATATGCTGCTCTTTAATAGCAGGGGAGAATAAATACTGAATATGACCCCTCTCGAACAAATGATACTTTGCTCAGCTCAACACTTCTCTCTCATTATATAACAGGCAGTCGTCTTTTGGGTCAACCCAATTAAATACAAAACAAAAGACCCTACACTCATATTGCAGCAGTATCATGAAATTAACAGGTTATCAGCAGGCCTAGCATAACGGAAGTTGGCCATAGCCTTCCATATCGTGCACTGGCTGGCGTGCTACTCACGCATCTTAAGAAATGAAACAACTGTCCTTCACTTGACTTCGACCTTGTGCCGGTCAATAATATCATTCCCTCGGAATGTCACTGCTTCCTGAAACATACAATTGCATTGCGTAACGCAGTCTAGTTTCAATGCATTGAAAAATTATGTACATGAAAATGGGGACACAAGCCTATACTCCAAGCTAGTGCAAATGATACGTTGATAAAACCAACTTATACATAAATGAGAATCCACAGCCTGCTTCCAGTCTCCGACCGGGTCAGGAATGGAATGAATGAAGCCTCCATCTAGCGGCGAAGATATGGACTGTGCCGGCTGCCGAGGCCTGACGCACGCCTCTGGGGCAATGATAAAATGCATGACAGATGAAATTAATCTATAGTGGAGAGTGTTGCTGGAATGAAATTTTGAGAGGGAAAACCGGAGTACCCGGAGAAAAACCTGTCTGCCTCCGTTTTGTCCAGCACAGATCTCACATGGAGTGACCGGGATTGGAACCACGGATTCAGCGGTGACAGGCCAGCGTGCTGCCGCCTAAGCCACGGAGGCGTAGCTTATACATAATTAAACTAAAGTTGCTAGTAAGACCTCCTATGTTAATCTACCCATGCGCCCGTCCGTACAGAAAATATGATAGCATGATGTCTCACTTACTTGTCTTCACATTATATTCTCATTCGAGCCTCGCCTGGAGTTAATGTGGTGATTGCTTGGCTTCTCTCCACTCCATCTCCTTGGGAATTGTAAGCATTCAATATCCTCCGCTCTCCCAAGTCATTCTGAGTTTATTCCATGATAGCTTCCTGGGTAAATGGATAATATGGTACCATGTGGAGTAGGGTTCGATCCAGCATCGACGTCATTTTGTAGAATACGGAGATTTCACTGAGTTTACTTAAATTTGTGAAGATGATACTTTCAATAATCACTGGCTTTACACAGTTGCGGTAGAGTAGCAAGAATGGGCATGTAGGTACCACTACACTGAATCTATGATTATTATCACTTCAGTGATAATATGCTCACTAAAAACTTTGTGTATTTAGCACACGTGATCTGTTAATATCACGATGATCCGCTTTTACGTAAATTAATCAATTCACTGTTCAAGTTCATTAAGATCAGAAATCACGATGTACATAATATTAACAAGAAAAATACTCATAAAATTGCAGATTTTGTAATGTTCACTGGCGGCCCTGTCGTCGCAAGATGTCCTGGGTTCTCTTCATGTAAATGACTCAATACTGTTCGTAAATGTAGAACATTCGACTTGATAATGATCGATAACGATGATTCGTAACACAGGCGATAATTATACAGTTCTGCAGTTATTTACTGTTCCGCTGTGCATTCAAATACTACGTCCACGTTTTGATGTTGGACAGTTCTATAAACACGCCCACTCAGCACGAGTTGACGTAAGACACCCTGGGTAGATGACGGAAGTTCGAATGGGCGCAACATGAGTCAATTGCGAAACCAATTATTCCTCCTTCGCGTATCTGCGAGGTTATACCTTGGGTTTGCAAATTACACAATTCCAAAAATACACAAAATAGTTCATATACATCCTTTATTCAAGATTACTCAACATATAAATTGGCAGCACAATCAAGTTAAGTAAGAAATACTTCCAAAGAGATAACACAACTTCCCGGAAGTTCAGCGCTGTCTTGTGCATTCCATCATCTATAGATCTAAATGAGCCATCGATTATCAAATCGAAGATGCGTTATCGGGCTCAATATATATATTTGTCCAATATGGCCACCATCCAAAATATTTAGACGGTTATCAATATCTACTGATCTATGACAGCAATCAAACTGAAATTTTGTATGTTGATAAGGTTCTAATAACATAAGTTCACCTATGGAACTTTCAATAACCTGTTGACCACAAATCCAGCATTGTGGCGACGCGAAATGTAAATATTGAAATCGACGTTTCTCGCGATTTAACCATCCGAGCGCAATGGAACATGGTACGGTAAATGCTCATACAAATCTTAATCCACCGACATCTAATTTATTACAATTGTTTTCATAACCTCTAGATGGCGGCTGCGCGAAATTTTAAAATCTCGTTCTTATTTCTTGTGTCCCAATCATGCGATTGTAGTTTGAATAATAAAGCTACCGTACGCAATAAACTTCGTGCAATCGACACTACATAACTCTATGGCCTACATATATAAAAATCCATCATGGTGATCATCCGAAATATTTGCCATGGTTGTGCCAGAGGAGGTGCCTTTCAAGCGAAGGTTTAATTTTCAGAAGGCCGAATGGGAAAGATTTGCCAAAGAGCTTGATACAGAAGTTGCCAAAATCCCGCCGCAACCTGAGATGTATGAGGCATTTGTCAAATGCGTCCATACAGTTTCTAGAAGGACTATCCCAAGAGGTTGTAGAACAAGCTACATACCAGGACTGACTGATAACAGCAAACAGCTGATGAACCACTACAAAGATCTCTTTGAGGCAGACCCATTTTCTGATGAAACTATCCATGTTGGCGAGGAATTGTTGCAAACTATCTCAGCACATTGCAAAGCTAAGTGGACCTCACTGGTGGAGAATCTCGACATGAAGTTAAATAGTAGGCGGGCCTGGAATCTCCTGAAAAACCTCAGCGGTGACCCAACGACATCTAGAAACTTCACCACAATAACAGCAGACCAGATTGCAACCCAATTACTCATGAACGGGAAGACTAAAGGTCGGAGCTCACGGGAGCAACTGGAACGAACCTCAGGACATGAGAACCATAACCTACGAGAACCTTTCACCTTGAATGAACTAGAATCTGCCATCTCCACGTTGAAATTGAATAAAGGTGCTGGCATCGATGACATCAGAGTAGAACAGATCAAAAAGTTCGGCCAGACCACCCTACAATGGCTGCTTACGATGATTAATGAGTGTATATCTAAGCTTTATATCCCCAGGCTCTGGAGGAAAGCCCGAGTGGTTGCACTGCTTAAGCCTGGTAAGGAGCCAAACGATCCTAAAAACTTTCGCCCAATATCCTTATTATGTCACTGTTTCAAGATCTTCGAGCGCCTTATCCTGAACCGAATTAGCGGCATCCTTGAAGATAAGTTCATTCCCCAACAAGCTGGGTTTCGATCTGGA
Organism: Meconema thalassinum; assembly: GCA_946902985.2. Taxonomy (NCBI): domain Eukaryota; kingdom Metazoa; phylum Arthropoda; class Insecta; order Orthoptera; family Tettigoniidae; genus Meconema; species Meconema thalassinum. Next base: position 483,541,629 of record OX336391.1, read on the forward strand.
AAGTCATGTTGCAGTCAGATACTGAACCTCACTCAATACATCGAGGATGGGTATGAACAAGGTGAGATAACTGGAGTTGCCTTTGTCGATCTAACAGCTGCTTACGACACTATCAACCACAGAAAGTTGCTGAGGAAAGTGTACCGGACTTCCAACGACTACCAACTAACATCCCTTATTGGCCCTCTCCTGCAGAATAGAAGGTTCCAAGTCTTTCTCCATGGTAAAAAGAGCAGATGGCGCATACAAAAGAACGGCTTACCTCAAGGCAGTGTACTCGCTCCTGTGCTATTTAATATTTACACTAACGATCAGCCCATACCAGAACATTCTAGGCTTTTCATCTATGCTGATGATACTGCAGTGGCTGCCCAAGGGAAAACATTTGAAGAGGTGGACGGAAAGTTGACTTCTACACTAGATACCCTTGGATCTTACTATGAAACCAATCATCTTAAGCCAAATCCCAACAAGACTCAAGTATGTGCATTTCACTTAAGGAATAGAGAAGCTCGGCGGGAACTGGATGTTACATGACAAGGCAAACAATACCAACATTGTCCAACACCCGTGTATCTAGGTGTTACTCTTGACCGAACACTGTCCTTCAAGAAACATTGCCATAAGGCCAGGCTGAAAGTTAGTTCACGGAACAATATTTTGAGGAAGCTCACAGCCACCACCTGGGGGGCAAGTCCTCACGTCCTAAGAACTTCTGCTCTTGCTTTGTGCATGTCTGCTGCAGAGTACGCTTCACCTGTGTGGAGTGCATCCAGTCACACCAAGCAGATTGACATTGCCATCAACGAGACCATACGAATCTTGTCGGGATGTATGAAGCCTACTCCAGTCGACAAACTCTACCCGATTGTTGGGATAGCTCCCCCAACTATCAGAAGGGCTGTTGCTGCTGATGCAGAGAGGGCGAAGCAGATTAATGATCCCCGTCATCCACTGCATAATCATCAGGCTGTTGTCCGTCGACTGAAATCAAGAAAGGGTTTCATCGCCAGGACTCAACCACTGGAGGGAACATCGGAATCTAACCGCATCTCCAGGTGGAAGAGCAAGCTGCCGCCGGATATCCCTGTTAAGGAAGAGCTAGCCCCAGGAAATGACCTGCCTTACCCTGTTTGGAAATCACTTAATCGTCTCAGGGTAGGCGTCCCTCGTTGCAAGACCAACATGCAGAAATGGGGTATCCTTCCAGCTGATGGAGACACGTCCTGCGAGTGTGGAGCAACACAAGACCCAGCCCACCTGCTCATTTGTCCACTACTAGAACAACCCTGCACTACCCAGGACCTGATCGAGGCAAACAACAAGGCCATCGGAGTTGCTACATTCTGGAAATGATCGGACACGGAAATGAATGAATGAATCCGAAATATTTAGACGGTTCTCAATATCTACGAATCTATTACAAGAATCAAACTAAAATGTTGAATGTTGATACAGGCAATTAACATAAGTAGGATACATACTTACTTACTTACTTACTTACTTAATTCCTGCCGCTCCTTCCAGAGCATAGGGCCTTGGCGAAATTTCTCCACGCAGTACGGTTCCTGGCCATTCTCTTCACTTGACTCCAGTTCTTGTCCACCTCAGCAATTTCATTTTCGATCGTCCTCTTCCAGGTCTTCTTAGGTCGACCTCGCTTCCTGGCACCTTGAGGATTCCAGTCTAGCGCCGCCCTCTCAACAGCTCCGTCCGGCTTCCTTAGTGTGTGACCTATCCAGCGCCATTTCCTCTCCTTGATCTGGATGCTAATCGGTTGTTGATTGGTGATGGTCCAAAGATCTTCATTTGAGATTATGTCCGGCCCCCTCACATTCATGATGCGACGCAGACATCTGTTAATGAACACCTGTAGCTGGTTGTTGATCGGTTTTGTGACCTTCCATGTTTCACAGCCATAGAGAAGAATCGACTTTACGTTGCTATTGAAAAGGCGGAGCTTGGTCATCCTGGAAATGTTTCTATTCCTCCAGATGGGGTAGAGCTGGACAAAGGCACCATTTGCCTTCCTGATACGGCTTCGAACATCTTCCTCTGCTCCCCCATCATTTGTGACTATACTCCCAAGGTAGAGGAAGGACTCAACTCGCTCAATTTCCTTTCCGTTGACTGTCAAGCTAGTCGTGACGTCAGAATTTATCCTCATCTCTTTGGTCTTGTTGGTGTTGATCATCAGTCCTGCACGTTCTGCTTATCTCTGCAACCTCCCCAGCTTATCTTCTATGTCTCGGTACCATTGTGCCATAAGACAAATGTCGTCCGCGAAATCCAGATCTTCAAGCCTGTATTTTATACCCCATTGAATACCACTCTTCCGTCCTCCCATTACCTTCTTCATCACACTATCCAGGACCAACAGGAACAGAGTGGGGGAAAGGACACACCTCTGTCTCACTCCGGAACTGACCTTTATCTTTTCTGTTAACTTGCCTTCGTGTAGAACCTGGCACTCATACCCTTCGTACATCTCTTCCATGATTCTGATGATCTTTGTTGGAATTTTATATTCCTCGAGGGTCTTCCACATGATTCTTTGATTTACGGAGTCGAAAGCTTTCTCGAAGACAACAAATGTGAGGTAAAGGGTATTCCACCACTCCACACTCTGCTCCAGGATGATTTGGAGGGTGTTGATGAGATCCACACAGCTGCGATGTTGTCGAAATCCAGCCTGTTCCTTCCGAAGCCTTTTTTCTACGCAGTCTTTTATAAGATTCAGGATGACTCTCGCCAGTACTTTGCTTGGAATGGACAGCAAGGTGATTCCCCTCCAGTTGTTACAGTTTGTGGTGTCCCCTTTCTTCGGTGACGAACAACCCCTTCTTCCAGTCGGTTGGTATTTTCTCCTCCTTCCAGATCTTCTCCAACAGCGGGTGCCGCAGATTGATCGTGATATCCAGGTCTGCTTTCAATACTTCCGCTGGGATATTATCCAGACCTGGTGCCTTCCCGCACTTCATCTGCTTCAACGCTGTCCGTATTTCGCCCCGAGTTGGGGAGTCAAGGCTGATATCCGGGTCACTTTCTGCTTCCTCTTCATCTTATCCTCGCTGCTTACTTTCTGGTCCTCTATCTCTATTAAGAACCTCCGCAAAGTGTTCTCTCCATCTAGTCAGCTGCTGTTCACACGTCGTGAGGATCTCACCCGTCTTGCTCTTCACAGGCCTAGTTTTATTAAAATCTTTCTTCGAAAGCATCTGTGATGCCATAGAGCTCCTTAACGTCCCCCGTTCTTGCCGCTTCTTCTGCTTTCACCGCCTGCTCATCAATCCACCTCCTATGATCCTTCCGCACACTCCTCTTTACCTCCCTGTTTGCTGTTGAATACTCAGCTTGTGTGAGAGCCTTCTGCTGCCTAGTCTTGCAGGTGTTGAGCTTGGCCTTAATCTCCTTTCTATAATTTATCTTGTCCCAGGTCTGATCGGATATCCATTCTTTCCGCAGGTAGTTCTTGTACCCGAGCTGCATCTCACTGGTTCCCACGAAGATAGTCTTTACCTCGCTCCACACAGTCTCCACATCCTTCTCTGTCTCGGAGTCCAACACCTGGAATTTATTTCTGAGCTCCAGTTTAAATTGGTCCAATCTCTGCTGGTTCTTAAGCTTGCCCACATCAATCTTGTTGTGCCGAGTGATAAACTTTCGGCGGACTGCCACGATCTTCATGCGGAAGTTGGCAACCACAAGATGATGGTCACTACCAATATCCGCTCCTCTCTTGTTCCTAACATCTTCCAAGCTTCTTCTGAACCTCCTGCTCACCGCGATGTGATCAATTTGATTTTCTGTGACTTGATCAGGAGACACCCAGGTGACCTTGTGGCACCGCCTATGAGGAAACACCGAGCCACCCATCACCAAATCCTGACTGGCGCAATATTCCGTAAATTTCTCCCCATTGTCATTCATCTCACCAAGGCCATGTTCAGGGGCGGCGCGAGATATACGCGAACTACGCGGCCGCGGGTGGCGTCGTGGGACGGGGGGCGCCGCGGCGCGCCGAAATATCAAGTTAGGGGCGCCCGGAGCTAGTTTGTAATGTTGTAAACATTACGAATTCTAATTTTTACAACATTAATAAACTGGAACCATTCTGTTTATGTTTCGTCTTTTCAATTTTACTTTACTATTGCACTAACAAACAAAACGAAGTAATATTTGAAAAATTCAGCTGCTTTACGGGTGATGCTACCTATGAAACAAACTTAGAACTATTACGAAGTGCCTGGAGCCGTTCAGTCGAAGTATGACCGCTCGCCATTCACGAAAGGGAGAACACCTCTTCCACTAATGACTTAGACTCGTCCGCGTCACTCATACGTCTCTCGTCTGTATCCGCACAGACTAGCGCTTAAAGACAGCCCAGCGGGGCTAACGAAGTGACCCGAATACTCGCGACCGCAACCGATCATCCATCCCCCTCGAGACAGACCAGCGGGACAGTCAGCTGTTCCTCGATGAGACAGACCAGCGCAGCGGGGCAATAAGACCGTACCCGAAACTTCACGACCTAGACCGATCATTAGGGCTAAGAATTTTATGTAAATACATATTCTTTCCCTTTGCTTCTACATAACTAAAATGCTAAATGTCCATGAATTAGAACCATAGCTATCATATAATTGCACTTTATTGTTACATATCTGATCACAATGACATTTGTTTCACATATTTTTAATTTTTAATGTAACATTACATATTCAGTGTTTTTATTTTATATATTTGATCAAAATGACATTTTTAAAACATAATTTCACTTTATGTATTTAAAATTACATATTCTGTCTCTTACTGCAAAAAAAGTATTTATTCGCAAGTGAAATATACGGTGATTCTAAACAGTCTGTATGACAATATTTGTTCACTAGAAACTCGGGTACATGAAACGAATTTCCAAGCAATTCATAAGCTTTTGAGAAACGTCAAGGGAAAAATATCAAGAAATATATCAGTGGAGATAAGTGGATTGGAATTCACCTAGCACCCTGTCGGAGACTTAGCGGCTGGACTTCAGTTTATTTCAGTTGTCCAGTGAGTGCCTGAGACTCTACTTTTCAATCTGTTAAGCCTCCCACCCCGGAAACAAAACGTGCTCCAAACAATACTTATTGTTGACTTCCTAAACATTTTCTCAGCCATAATGAAATGTATTTATCTTTGCTATAATATGGGCATGCTTAATTAATTAATTAATTAATTATTGTACACCACTTTTGTTGTATTGTTATTGTTTTAAGGGGAGGAACAGCAAGGTTATCTGCCCCGTACCACACTTTATTTTGCATAAAAATATAATGAATAAAATTAGGAATCTTCAAGCAATATCATGTGTAATATATATTATTTATATAAAAATCAAATTAATATTACATATTTCACCTACTATAATTACATACATAAGTACATATTTTGCATGTTGATATTATTATGTCTCAGGCACTATCTGGACAACTGAAATAAACTAAATTCCAACCGGTGAGTCTCCGGCAGGGTGCTACGTGAAATCCCATCCCCTTATCTCCACTAATACATTTCTTGATATTCTTCCCTGACCCTTCTCAACAGCTTATGAATTGCTTGGAAAATCCGTTTCACGTAGGTACCGTACCATACCTGAGTTTCTAGTGAACAAATATTGTCATACAAACTGTTTAGAATTACCCAATAATTAATTTCATCTCTCATTAACTCCTCTCATTAGGTTGGCGTCAGGAAGGGCATCCAGCCGTAAAAACCATCCGCCACAACTACATCCATGGCATCTCTTCCCCGACCCCGTTGTAAAAACTGAAATAATAAGGTGTAGACATACATACACTGTTTAGAATTATCGTATATTTCACTTGCGATTTTTTTTACAGTAAGAGACAGATGTGTAATTTTAAATAAAAGCAAAATTATGTTTAAACAAAATGTCATTTCGATCAAATACCGGTATGTAAAATCACAGAATATGTAATTTTACATTATAAATTAAAATATGTAAAACAAATGTCATTGTTATCAGATATGTAACAATGAAATGTAGTTATATGACAGCTAAGGTAGTGGAGATAAGGGGATGGGACACTTAGCAATTTTAGTTATGTAGAAGCAAAGGGAAAGAATATGTATTTACTTAAAATTCCTAGCCCTAATGATCGGTGTAGGTTGTGAAGTTTCGGGTACGGTCTTATTGCCCCACTGCGCTGGTCTGTCTCAACGAGGAACAGCTGACTGTCCCGCTGGTCTGTCTCGAGGGGGATGGATGATCGGTTGCGATCGTGAGTATTCGGGTCACATCGTTAGCCCCGCTGGGCTGTCTTTAAGCGCTAGTTCCGCACAGTGGCTCAGTATTGCCAACTAGCTGACAGCCTTCACTCATCGTTGTAGTTTGTAGTGTGTTGATGTGTTGTCGTAAGCTGCACTGTGTTATTGCCCCTTCTTACATGAGGAGATGAATTTTTAGACACACGAAATGTCCAGTAATAAAAAGCCATCAGGTGCATTTCACCGTAAAAGAAAGTTGCTGCATTCTAAAGAAGATGAAAAGCAATCTTAAGCGCTGAAAAGTTTCTTTGCGCCTTCGGCTGCATCGCCATGTGCAAAAATGATCGACGAAACAACTAACTTAACTGAATCCGTTCATAGCGATGAGGACAACGACAAGTTACCAATATCAGAGCAGCCTGGACCATCAGTGAGTGAAGAATCCCTAAAAAGTAAGTGTAACTGTAATTAATTTAAGTTATATATTTTTTGCTAATGACTCTAAATGCCTAAATTAATTTAATCTAAATTGATGAGCATTTGTATAAACATTTTACCCTTATAATGTAAATTATAATAATATTATTGATTTAATAGCACTACTTTACTGAATACTGTCGTAATTTATTTAAAGTATTATAGCACGGATCCTTAAGTAATATTAATTTATACTTAAGTTGTATATTTAGAAAATAAATTTAGGAATTGAGGGTAGCTTAAGAAGATATATTGGTGCTTAAGTATACTTGGCCAACAGCTATTTTTATTGCAGGATGAGGATCTGACACTGACTACAGGAACACCATTGGCACTACCAATTGGCTATGACATAACTGGGACCGAAGGTGTTGACAAGGATTCATCAGAACTTACAGACCTGGCGTCTACAAGCCATTGCAACTGAAACTGTAAGTTTATGCTGATACAATATAGGTACCGTATGAATTACAATTTACAATGGTGTAAATTGAATCTTAGTTAACGGAGTACAGGTCTTGTTAAAATATAACTAGACCTAGTAGTCCATAGTTAGTTTAGCCTCTGTTAGGTTGAGGGAGGAAAGAAGGCAGAGAAGGAAAAGTTTACACATTATACTTATTTTTAACAGTTTGAAAATGTTCAATTTTTTCTTACCATTTTTATAAATAAAAATATTTTTTGAAAATAGAAATATTTATTAATACTAATTAAATTTTGGTTTAATATACTCATCAAGTACCCATAATTTTCAATGCAAAGTTTAATACCCCAGGCATTATATGCAAAAAAACAGGGCCAACCTAAAAAAATAATGTAAAGCTGAAATTTGGCATAGATGTTCCCTAGTACCCTAGAAACAAATCCTGAAAAGTCCCCATCTCTGCGTTGTCCGCGTCATAGTTTTTGGAGGATTCAAAAGGGCTTAAATAGGGCTTAAGTGCCAAAAACAGCATTTTTGCTTCCTGCGTTTAAAATATTGATCCAAATTTAGTTCTCGTGAGCTTTAGCAATTAATAAAACTGAACCAGTAGGATAACGGACTTATCAGGCCTAATTATTGCTATTGATGAAGGAAAAAAACAACAACTAGACCTAATTTAAAATTTTTAGCACAATTTTTACACGAAAATTTGGATAATTTGTAATTAGCAGGTCATTATTTGTAAACAACTGCTGATATTGACTAAAGACCCAGAATGAAAGTTATAAAGCATACTTTTAGCTTTACATTGGCACATTACCCATGTCTATGCAAGAAACGGTTACCGAGTTACGGTCCCAAAGCATAACCGTTGTTGAAAAGGCACCCGATCGCGTTTCTAGGTGACAGTGCTCGGCCTGTCAGAACAGGCCAACAGTACTTCAAACAATTAATTCAGCTTCTCAACAGTCTTGGATTTTCAATAAATTTGGCGGAAGTTTACAGGTACGAAGTTTCGGCGCTTCGTGAAGAACGTCCAATCCCGAACGCTGGAGCGTTCACGTAGTTTTGCTTTGATATCGCTGACTTTAACATAAGGACATTGGACGGGCGAAACACATTTCACTGCATGGGAGGCATCAAGTGCATAGGTCCAGCGCTTGACAGTGAAATATCTCCACTCCCACGTACACGAGAAGTTCCTAATGCTGGTGTGATTGCGGCGATGGGAAAGTTCATCATTTCGTGGTACCGGAAGCCCCCTTCTCCTGGTTCAAAGGACGTCAAGATTAAGGAGTTAACTGTGGAAACCCCAAACTCTGTGGCTATTGCGTCGATGATGGACTCTGGACGGTGGTCAGGTATTAATTTACCCGCCTCGTGGAACGGCTTTATGAAGACGTCACTGTCTGCTCATGCTCAACCAGCTCCCCAGACAACGTCAGTTGATACCCTTCCGTTCATTAACTTGGAACCGAGCAATCCATCAACTATATATTCCGCGTTGGAGTTTGCCGCACGAGAATACGTGGAACTGAAACAAAGCACTTGTTTCGAAACCTTTGACCAGCCCCTATACGCGAAAGCTGCGGAGATAGTCGCATCGGACACTTCAGAGGAACTCAAATACGTGGTTGTTCGTCTAGGCGGATTTCACATTCTAATGTCGTTTCTTAAGGCAATCGGCTACGTGATGAATGGAAGCGGTTTGGAGGAGCTCTGGGCGGAAATATACACTAAATCGTCAGTGACTCACATGATGTCTGGACACGCATATTCTAGTTAAGCTTGCAATTAGCTCGCTCTAAAAATTATTACGTCATGCCTTCAATTTCAAATGAATCAATAACTCGAAACTGTGCATGTTCTAGGGCCCTCAGAGCGCATTTTCTGACAAAACAGGCTGTAGGAACAATGTTACTCAACATGAACGACGGGCTGAAGGATGACAAGGACGAAATACAGGCGATTTTTACCGTATTCCAAGAAGGCACCGCCAACGACTTGCTATCATATCCTTGCCATTAACGTCTCAAAGAGTCGCTTCATGACACATTTTCTTCAATGAGCCAGAAATCTCGCACAGGAAAGCTGTGGGTAGAGTACATCAAACAGCAAACCTGGAAAATATTGAAGGATTCCGCATCTTAACGCGAGGAAATGAAGGTATTCGTCTCTACGGCTCCAGATGAAAAGGCCATAATATCAGCTGGAGAGAAGTTCGCCATTTTTCTCTACGATAGTGCCAAATCAGAGTGCAAAAGCCTCGACGAACTTAGGGCAGTGAAATACAGCCAAAAAATTGCCAAACAACCGGTCACAGCGTCATTTCAGCTGGCTTCACTTCCGCCGACTTCGGCGGCATGCAAACAACATTCACTGCGGGTATATTTGCAAGTTCAGGAATGGTTAGGATTTTCTTTGGATCCGACCCAATGGGGACGGAAAATCCAACACTCAGCTTTAGTACCAGTGACAACTCATCTTCCAGCTGCTCCAGATCATCTCCTCAATTTGGTGTCCTGCAACTGCAAGAGCTCTTTTGTCAGCCGGTGTGAGTTCTGCTGATAGTCACTAAAGACCCGAAGTAAAAGTTGCCAAGTACACTTGTAGCTTTAAAACGATACATTGCCCATGCTCCTTAATGTGTGGGCACTGTAGTGGAGAAGCATGTGGCAACGCCACATTTGATGGCTCAAACGATGAGGAGGACGATTGAGTCCGATGTAAGCTTTGTTTTGCAAGTGTTCTTTGTCTAAAGAAAGCTTCTTAAGCTTTGTTTTGTTATTATTTGCATTATGCATATTATGAATGTACGTTTAACTGCTCACTGCATTAAACTCGTTTTGTTCTATGCAAACTGTTTCTGCTAGTTTACCTGGATTCAAAGGAATACCATCCTAAAAGTTCTTGAGCAAAGATACAAAATGGTGTCAGCAAAGGTGAATAGATGAAGCCCACCAGCGTAAATGGGCGTTCGTTCGGAAAGCGACTGCCACACTTCCACTTTTATATTTGTAACTGTATCTCTGCTGCTGTTTGTCGGATGAACATGGGCAATGTATAGTTTTAAATCTACAAGTGTGCTTTACGACTTTTACTTCGGGTCTTTAGTGGCTATCAGCAGCTGTTTACACGATAAGTCCCGGCTAATGACAAACTTTCCAGAGAAAAGTTGAGCTAAAAATTTTTGATTACTCATCTGTTTAAATGTATGGCAATAATTACGACCAATAAGAGCGTTATATATAACGCAGTCCTTCTCTTATTACTATCAAAACTCATTAAAACTTATTTTGGATCAATATTTTGAACGCAGGAAGCAAAAATGCTGTTTTTGGCACTTAGACCCCATTTAAGCCCTTTTGAACTCTCCAAAAACTATGACGCGGACGCCGCAGAGATGGGGAATTTTCAGGATATGTTACTAGGGTACTAGGGAACATCTATGCCAAATTTCAGCTTTACATTATTATTTTTTTTGAGGTTAAAACTTAATATGCCTGGGCTATAAGGTCTCTATGTATTACGGCTGTTAAACTATGTACCGTATAGCTAAAGATAAAAGTTTTAAGGTCGGTGGTTTATTTGCAGAAACTGAGCGCAGAAACGTCATCAGTTTTTTCAAATGACTGTGGAGAATGGCCACCTAAAATGAACGATGATGTACGAAAAATTCTTGTTGAGCGAGGAGCACAGCAGGCCACAAACCAAGAATTTCCTGTGGACCTTTTAAAGGTAGGCGATTTTCCTCAGCGCATTACACAAGGAAGCTTTGCAACGGTGAGCAAGTCCGCAGGATTTGGTTAATATATTCCATATTGAAAAACGCAGTTTTTTGTTTTGCTTGCAATCTTTTTGGAAATGATAATTCTCATCTTGCTGGTAGCCAAGGGTATTCTGATTGGCAAAACTTGAGCAAAACTTTGACCAGTCATGAGAAATCCCCTATTCATATTGAAAACTGCAAATGTTGGCGCGAACTTTCTTTACGTTTACGTTAAGAAAAAAAAACTATTGACGAGGAAAATGAAAGACTTATTCGTGCTGAAACTGAACATTGGAATCAACTTCTAAAACGCCTACTATGTATTGTACATTTTTTGGGAACTCAAGGATTGGCCTTTAGAGGGGAAAAAGACACCCTATTTGAACGTAATCATAGAAATTTCTTAAAGCTGGTAGAACACATAGCTAAATTTGATGGTTCTATGACTGAACATGTGAGAAGAATAAGTTCAAAAGAAACACGTACACTACTTGAGCAAGAGTATCCAAAATGAGGTTGTTAGTTTCTAGTCGGCCTAGATTCAAGCTAACATTTTACAACAGATACAGCAAGCAACGTACTATTCTATTATATTAGACTGTACTCCAGACATTAGCAACACCGAGCAAATGACTCTTGTTGTACGATTTGTAAACATTTTAGCAAATGAGTTTTTGGCTTTGATCCCATTACAGATTCTTCAGGTGAAGGCCTCATAGAGGTATTGCTCAACCAGTTAGAAGCACGAGGCATTCTTTTAAAAGCCATGAGAGGCCAGGGGTACGACAATGGATCCGCAATGAAGGGAAAACATGTTGGAGTCCAGAAGAGAATCCTTGATTTAAATCCTAGAGCTTTTTATGTACCGTGTGGGAACCACTCCTTGAACTTGGTCATTAATGATGCAGCTCCGTCGTGCAACATTGCTGTGGACCTTTTTCAGCACTGTACAAGAAATGTTTAATTTTTTTCCAGTTCTACTCAAAGATGGAATATTTTGCTGAAACATGTTTCAAGTCTGACAGTAAAACCACTCTGCAATACTAGATGGAAAAGCAGAATTGAGGCATTGTTGCCTTTGAGGTACAACATTGAAGAAGTGTATGATGCCTTATATGAAGCTTCTCAAGATCAGAAACTTGATGCATTTGGTAGGAACACTGCCGTAGGACTAATAAAAACTGCAAAACTTCAAGTTTCTATGCTGCTTAGTGACATGGCATGATATCCTGCATAAAACCAATATGGTTAGTCAACTGTTGCAGAAAGTCACAAATGACTTACAAAGTTCAATGGATCTCATTAAAAGTGTAAAATCATTTCTGAAAAAGATGAGATCAGATCAAGGACTAAACAGCGTCATTACAGATGCAAAAGAACTTGCAGAAAAAATCGAGGTTGATGCTAACTTTGAAAAAGAAACCCTACTTCGACCAAGAAAATTAAACAAACAATTATCCTATGAGAGTGAAGATGAAGCTGTACGTTCCGGAAAAAAATCATTTTAAGTTAACTTCTTCTTTGTCGTACTTGACACAGAAATAGCCTCATTAAGGGAGAGATTTGAGCTAATGGAACACCATAGTGAAAGTTTCAAATTTCTTTATGGCATTGCTAGCTTCGAGAAGAATTTGAACGATCATGAGTTGAAGAAAGCCTGTAAGCACCTTCAGACCGTTTTGAGTGGAGGAGACTGTGATGTGAACGGAGATGATCTGTTCGAAGAACTGCAAATATTTTCACCAATGGAAGTGACCCAGCTGGAGCCTTGTCTTTTATAACCAAACGTGGTTATGTGGACATTTTTGTTGCATTGAGGATTCTGCTAACGCTCCCGGCATCAGTGGCCAGCGGAGAAAGAAGTTTTTCGAAGTTAAAACTAAAAAAAACATACTTGCGATCAACTTTAAGCCAAGAGCACTTGAGTGAACTAGCTACTTTGGCCATTGAAAATGATTTTTTAAATGAAATGGAAACAGATTTGCTGCTGAACGAGTTTTCTAAAGTGAAAGCCAGGAAAACCTCGTTTTAATTTTAAAAGATTTCAACAGTGCAAAAAATCAACAATAATTGCCATTCTATGTAATAATAATGACCTGTAAATAAATGTTTGGTTTTATGTTATTTTTTGTGTATCACTTTGTCTTTTACCTTTCGGCCATTTAACACGTTTAGTAAAAATAGTAAAGGTACTCTGATGAGTATAGGATGGGGGGCGCCAAAATTTTCTTTGCTTACACTACTAAAAGACCTAGGGCCGGCACTGGCCATGTTTACCCATGATCTGCTCCAACCCCTCATTGTTTGATCCCACCTTCGCGTTGAAGTCTCCCATAACAATGAGAATGTCCTTCTTACTTGTTTGTCTTGTGGCATCTCGCAGCATTTGGTAGAATTCTTCTTTCTTCTCTGGCTCCGATTGTTCTGTAGGCGCATAGCATTGGATGATGATCACATTCATGATCTTTGTCTTAAACCTAGCAAACATGAGCCTGCTAGAAATTGGCTTCCACTCCATAAGGCTCCTCTTTGCATTTCTGTTGAGCAGCAACCCCACTCCATCCCTGTGTTCTTCCTCATCGCCCCCAGAATAGAGAAATGTAATTCCATCTGTGGTCTGTATTTCACCAAATCCTGGCCACCTCACCTCACTCAATCCTAGGATATCCAGCCCATAGTTCTTCATCTCCCGTGCCACTTTTTCAGTCTGGTTTTCTCCATCAAGGTCCTCACATTCCAGAAACCGATTTTCGTAGTCCTCTTCATGCCAAAAGTCGTCATCAGGTTATCCGTCCGGTTTTGTAATTTCGCTTCAGTTTCAGTAATCAGTTTATTTAAGAGGAGCGAGTGATTAACCCACTGCCTCCGAGTGCCTTGGAGGGACTGCCACCTTAAGCCTGAGGCACCAGGCTGATTTTCTGTCAGGGTTTCTTCCCTTAGCCTTTGAAGAACCAACTCCATTCTACAAGGCAGCAGTTGTTTCACCAGAACCCCGATAGCTGTAATTTCTTCAGGGTTCCTGTAGGGCCTTCACAGCTACCGTATCGGTCTTGAGGCACACAAAGTCCCCACTGTACTTCACCCCTACAGGCAATCCCCTACTTCATCACGTTGCCCGTCTCCCACGACGAGGACGAGGGGTTGGATTTGTGGGAGACAAGTAGGATACATGAAAATAGATTATTTCGTTCTTCACGGAACTACTTGTTTACATTGACAGTTATAACGATGTTGTACTTTTTCGATATAGGCCCACCCCTATTTCCACCCCCTTTGTCTGATTTTGCCCATTAGGCATAATGAACTAGACCGAGATTGTGAAAGTTTAAAAAGTGATTGGTGCAAAATGTCTGTAGTTATCGTGTCCACAAGAACGTGGCATATTATAAACTTTTGAACTGACGGTGGTTTTGGGGTCTGGGGGATGTGAAACGTGAAGATATGTCAACATTTTCCGGAAGTTGTAACATGATACCATTGCAATAGACAGCCTTTGTAATGAAGTCTACCTAAAAATGAATATTGGTCCGAGTAACAGAATGTTGCACACTCAGTATCGTAAGGATATCTGATAAAATATGGGCTTGAACCTCCCCTTTAGTCACCATTGAATTTTCGTTTTTAAGATTTTCAACTCCAGGTGAACACCTGGACTGTAGCCTACCTCTGGCCATTCTCATGCCCATTTTCATACATCATCATTCATTTCACTCACTATTGTCGTTTTTTGGTTATTTTAGGGGCTGTGACATACTATTCATATAGCCCCGTGTATTTGGGGATGTGTGTGGGATTTGTGTGATAACCTGTGTTATGGTGACGGTTGTTCTAGTGTGTGTATTTATAAATTGGGGGTAGGATTAGGAAGGAGGCGGGCATGGCCTCATCACTCGCTTTTGATGAGGTAGACTCCTGAAAGAGCAAACCCGTGGTGTAGCCGTGTGCGTTAAATTGCTCACCACGACTGCAATTGGAAGCTGCAACAAGTCCGGAGATCAGAGTTTGAATCCCGGCGCTAACTTGTCGTTCTTCCCCGGGTTTTCCCCCATTCCCATCAGCGAAATGTCACGATAGTACCGTATTAAAGTTTTAGGGTACCCATCCCATTCCCTACTCAAATGATTTCAGTTATACACTCTACATCAGTCACCACAGAAATACAGGTTATCGGACAAATTGAACACACACCTATGTACACGAAACTGACTATTTGAGATGGTCCAAGCCCCTAAAACGAATTAACAACAACAGAAGGAGCATTTACTGCTTGCCACAGAGAAACACCTTCACCTCATCTTTGGCCCAGTAGATACAATGGTGTTAGATAGTTATTGTTGTTTTAAGGGGCGGAACTACGAGATCATCTGCCCCAAATAGTAAGGTGGCAGGTATACATACTTAATTACAGTACTTGTCTCACTGGAAAATGGAAAATTTGTTTACTTTACAAAATGCCGACAATTTATTGAATAAATATCCATTCTACAACTTGACTGCGTATTCTTTAGTCTTAATAAAAACGCTAGAATCGAATCAATCAGATTTTAATTAGCGTTCCAACTTGACATTCAATAGCTGAAGACCACCTCGTGGTGTAGCGGCCAGCGGCTGTCAGCCCAGAGGTCCGGGTTCAATTTCCTGCTCTGCCAAGAAATGTAATTCTGGTCTGAAGACTGGAACTGGGTACACTCAACCTCGTGAACCAAAACTGAATAGAGGTTGGTTGGATTACCACCTCAGCTGTCCTGAAAGTGGTTCCCCACTTCTACTCCAGTCAAATACCGGAATGGATCATCATTTAAATACACGACCACCCCTATTCCAATCCTGACCTGAATTACAAATACACACACGAATACAGCCATTAAATAACACAGCTTCTCAGACTAATTCCACACACACACAAATACACGGCGCTGCATGACCACGATGTCACAAAGCCTCTAAATCAATCAACAGCAAGCCTATTACCCGACAGGGGCGAGGTGGCGCAGCGATCAAGCTGTATGCCTCTCACCAAAGCCAATGCATGTGAGATTTTCGAAGTGAAATATCATGTCCTGTGGATCGGATTCCACGTAAAAAGGAGGTCCTGTGGCTCATGATCGCGAGATTAACGGTCACGTTAAACTACAAGCTTCCTTCCTTTCCTATTACCCGAGAAATATGTGGCAAGAACATGTAGGTTTTTTGCTGTTGCTTAGTTTAGTGGTTGCGACATCGTGGTCATATAACCCCGTAGATTTGGGCGTGTGTGGGATTTGTGTTATAATCTGTGTTATTGTGATGGCTGTACTATTGTTTGTATTCGTAAATAGGGGATAAGATTGGGAAGTAGGCGGCCGTGGTCTTGAGGCAGGAAGCATTCCAACATTTGCCTGGAATAGAAGTGATGAAACCACGGAAAAGCATTTCCCAGTTTTGCCTCGAGAGTGTTCCCCGTTCCAGCCTTCAAACCAGAATCAAAATCTCTTGGCAGAGCCGAGAATCGAATCCGGACTTCCGGGGTGACAGTCAAGAACGCTAGCCGCTATATGCAACCAAGAGGTGGTCTTGTGTAATACGGTTAACAATGATTTGACATCCATGGCATTAGGTAACAAATTACTAAAAGCCTGCGTGGATGCGGATATCCGCAGGTTTATTTTTCGCCATGCGGATATAGTTTGGATGGCTGTGTGGATAGCCGATAAGCTGGGAATAATGTTTGGAATAAATTTTCGGATAGCTTAATACAATCCAAACATGTTGAATATCGTTACTAGGACTCGGATATTTATGACATAATTAAGATCTTCTTCCAAGACAAATGTAAGATGATTTAAGCTAATCTCATTCAAATTATGGCATTAAGCATAATTAACAATTCTGGCTCTTCTGCATTCATTTTAAGCATAAGACATGACATACATAGCCTAGAGGAGCGACTTTCTCCTCAATGTCTAAATGTGTTACTTTAATACTTTGTGCTTTATCTAATAAATTAACAAGATGTTCAGTAAAGAACACATAACCTACTTTATCCTAAACGTATGAGTATAGTTATAACTCTTTATCTTTATCAAAGAGTATAATAGAATCATTTCTTGGTTGAAGATCCTAGAAGCTATTACCTCTACCGAACACTAGAACCTCGGAAGAACTAGTACCATCATTGAAGAAAGAAAGAAAGAAAGAAAGAAAGAAAGATAGAAAGAGAAGACATATCTCAATAATTTTATGGATCTGGATACATAATCGACTGGACGTGGGCAACATCCAACTTTGAGTTGAGGCATGTGTTTACTCATCTGGCTGTCCATGTCTTTCGTCACCTTAATTGTATTAACAAATCTTTCCACGAGCCTACAATGACGCATGTATGCCGACTATGTGGACAAGCATGTGGATGCTACCACTTAGAGTTCTGTAGTAAAAGAAAACAATCAATCAAAGACTATGCAATTCAAATCCCCCGAGTGCAATGTTAGTGTGCATGTTCATTCTTTATTTTCGATTGCTATTTGGCTGCAATAAAAGTATTAATTAAAATCCTGAACTAGCACCAACTGCTCGAGTTCAGGTACTATGTGAGATCGTTTTGCTCTTTAGTTCAAATAACATTTTCAAATAACACACAATAGACTGTTACAAACACTTAAAAAAACATAATAAAAATGTATCGTATTATTAACTTGTCATTCTTCAAATTCGATGCCAATGGTATGCTAGCCAATGGAGTCCCACTTAGACCAGTCGTGACACCTAGTGCAAACGTATCGAATAAGATAATCCTAATAAGGCGACTGGAATCTAGCGGCCATAAAATGAAACTTTTCAATAGGGATGTATAGAACTAGCACCGATAGAGCGCACTGCTGTTGTACTGGGTAAGCGCAAGGCGCTCTTCATTTGTCTCCTGTGTTCTCATGCCGCTAATATCCACGAATTTAAGTTGTTTAAATGGCTATTTTCGTGACTATGCCGAGCTATTGCAGTGTTCCGCTTTGCAAAAATCAGGGAAATCCGATTTCGTGTCACCAATTTTCACAAAATAAAGAAATGAGGAAGAAATGGTTACATGCTATTAGAAGGAAACATTTCGGTGAAGAAAATCTGACCGAAAATATTGAAGTGTGTTCCCATCGTTTTCAACTCGATGACTTCACGAAAACTGTGTTGGGCAAGTGTGATTTACAAAGGGAAATAATTCCTACCTATAAACTGAATAGACATATCGATAACAACCACTGAATTTATGCGTTTGTGTTTGAAGGTGAGAGAGCAAGATTAAAACCGGGCACTGTTCCATCGCTTTATCTGTGGACCACGAACACAACAAAAATAAGGAAGAGGCCATACACAAGAAAATTGCCAGTTTACCACGATAAGCCTACAATATCGGAATCTGCATAAATTATCTCCATTGAAGTACGGTACGGGAAGAAATCGTCAATATACAGGAAGAAGTGAATGTAACATTTGTGACTCCCATTTTCAAAGGCATCAATACTCGGACAAATACTTCAAGAATAAATGTCACCACATTAACAGTCAAAAACGTATTATGGTTGGTTTCTTGTAATCAGAATTAATCGTCAACTTACATCTGCCCGACGGAGAATGTGGTACCGGTAGTGACTGACTTCTACATTCTTGAGTCATAGGCCTAAGTTAGCCAGATTAATGGAAACAGTTCATGGCCTTAAAACAGGGATTCTCAAACTTTTTAAATACTGTACCCCTAAGTCGTTTCCAAGGGGTACGGAAACGATTTGTATTAAGAAATTGACAAATTACAAAAGAACCAAACGTTGCGATGCATTTTGAGGTAAACATTACCGGTATCAATTTTCTTTGATTATGTTTACCTTAAAACAAGACCGTTTCATGTACGCTATCAACCAAAAAACAACACGAATCGAAGTCTATAAGCAAGGGGAGCCAGTGAATATTTAAATCTCTATTTATAAAAGGAAGATTATAGTTTTACGTGACCATTAATCATAAGGCACAGAGGACTTCCTCTTTACGTGGAATCCGAACAGGACAAGGCATTTCACTTTGAAAATCTCACATGCATTGACCGGGAAATCTCTATTTATGATTTAAGTCTTATGCAGATATAGGCTATTTATCAATATAGGCCTACAATACTCAAGCATGCTGACTCCTATTCATAATTTGAATAATAAAGCGTGTTAGAATTTTGTTATTACCGCTGTAGCCTACTAATTCTTCCCTCCTCCCACTAGTTTTAGCGCCTCTAGTCCGTAGCTCATTTTACAGCTGTTTAACGCTTAAACGCTGAAAATCGTTCATAATATATTAGAGGATATACCTATGGAATTAATTAATATAGTCTTGGAGTAAAATTAGAGAAGATATAATTTACTTTAGCTTAGAAAACTCGGTCACAATCTATACATTCCTCGTAGCTGACTGAGGGAAACATAGGACGATCGCCTTGCGCTTACCCAGTACTACACGAGCGCTATCTGGCGCGAACTTTCTCAGGCTACATCCCTATTGAAGCTGTAAGTTAATCTGTGGGCGGGAGCGCAATTCGCAACCGGTTGGCCTTGATAATTCACCTGGTTGCTGTTAGATGTCTCGTGCAGATCCGCTAGTGAATTTTGTTTTAATAAAATATATATATTTTCCACTGTAATATGCACAATATAACGCTTAATTTTAAAACGTCTGAGAAATTACAAAAAAATTAATATAAAAATATTCAAGAAAAAAATCTAAACTATTATAGGATTTGAACCCTAGCTTTACCACGCAGCCAACCATGCCAACTGAAAGTGGCCGATATCAACTGACTTACGTACAACCTGTTAGCAAATACTGATTTAGACTAAACGATTTCTTCAGTGGAGTATATTTTTATATATAAAGCATGTCATGCAAAGTTTATATTATTTGTATCAGTAGGCTATATTGCATGCAATACTCAAACTGGTGAAATATAGGCACCGTGCGTTCTGCAGGGTGCTGCTGCGGGTGGATACTACGTGAACTACACACGGTCTTGTTTATCAACAGCTGATCGTAAGACTTGCAATACGAGTGAATTTTTACATGTGTTTATTCAATATTTTATAGTGTTGTCTTCAGATTATTATTTAAAAAATGTCAAAACGTTCTGGCAATGTTATGTGCTGTGTTGTTGGCTGCAATAATAGATACTGCAATACAGAGCAAAGTGTGACATTTTATAGTTTTCCATCACGAGCACACGAAATGGATTTGAAAAGACGGTGGATTTTAGCAGTAAATCGCAAGAAGTAAGTAATGGGGGATTTAAATATTTTAATTAATACTAAATTACACAGTTCACAACCTATACTAACCATGACTTTTACAAATAGATTAACAGTAACAACCAAAATAATTACAGTAATGCTATACTTCCAAGGTAAGGTCCGCACCAGTAGGCCATATTTTTAAAGCACAAACATCATAATAGAGATATTCTATTACACAGTAGTCTTAATGATAGCCTTAATAATTAAATAATTAATACCAAGCAAAGTGTGAATTTTTTTAGATTTCCTCCCCGACCTCACGAAGTGGATTCGAAAGGCTAGTGGATTAATATTATATTTACAGAAATAGGCCCTGGTACATGACAAAAAAATGGAACAAAATATTAATAGCCTACATAAATATATTAGAAGTGTGTAATTATACATAAACATTAAATAAAAAAGCATTACAGTATTTTAAATAGTCCTACAAACATATTATTATGAAACCAGATAGTCACAAAATAATTTGAACTCATTACAATAGAAATTCAAATAAATATAGGCCTAATACAGATCCAAGTTAAATTTTACAAAATGTGTTCAAAATAATATTTGCATTTACAGATTGCCCATACTTTAAAAGGTATGTTTACATAAATTTGCCACATTTACACAATTTGTTTTATAGGGCAGATGGTACTTTGTGGACACCTTCAAAATCATCTAGAATCTGCAGTACACATTTCATAGGAGGGTGTAAATCTCAACATCCTGCTAGTCCAGCATATGTACCAAGTATCTTTCCTGAATGTTACAGAAGAAAGTCAACAGGAACAGGCTCTCTCAGCAGATTTATGAGATTGAAGAAGAGAAGTGTAAATAGAAATCTAGTCATTTCAACACCTGATATATCAGATCTGCAAACTAGTGAGCCTGCTCTAGTGTCCATGAAAGCTGATGCCCAAACTCAGACAAACAAACATTGTGATGTAGAAAGCAATTTTGAATTCAGTTGTGTTTTGGATGGAAACAGTGTCAGCACACAAGCAAATATATCATCCCTTCACACATTACATGCTAAACCTAGACATGTTAGTAAATTGTCTGGGCCTGACTTCCCATATGAAGAAAGAGGATTTTTTGGTTATAGTTCAGTTTCTGATGAATCACAATTAAATGTTCTGGCTGGTGTCAACAAAGAAATTTTTAATATATTTTTAAACATGCTGCCAGACACTAATACACGCAAAATTAGTAAAGAAAATAGACTCTTGGTATTCTTAATAAAAATGAAGTTAGCCTTACCATTTGCTGCCCTTGCTGTTATTTTCAATATTCACCGTAGTAATATTTCTAGGATATTTCAATCTGTTTTACCTGTACTGGCACAAGCAACAAAAAAGTGGGTTTTCTGGCCTAGCAAGGATACTGTTAATGCTACATTGCCTTCTGTTTTTAAATATAACTATCCAAATTGTAGAGCTATTATAGACTGCACTGAAATTAAAACAGAACAGCCTCCTGAGATTAGCCAGCGTGTGTATATGTACTCTAATTATAAGTCTACATATACTGCTAAGGTCCTTATTGCAATTGCACCTTGTGGTATGGTGACATTTGTTTCCAAATGTTATGGTGGTCGAGCTAGTGACAGTTTTATCACAAATGACTGTGGAATTTTGAAATTGATAGAAACAGGAGATCAAATAATGGCTGATAAAGGTTTCCCTGGTATAAAAACTATATTGGAGGACAGCAATGCAATTTTAGTAATGCCACCCTTCATGCATGAAGGTCATTTGACACCTGAAGAAGTTGATGTCACTTACAATATTGCTAGTGTGCGAATTCATGTTGAACGGTGCATTCAAAGAGTGAAAGTATATAACATACTTCAAAAAAATCCAAGTGAGCTATTATGTGTTGTGTTATGACAAATGTACAACCTCCCTTGATGTCTGAAGCCCATTATTAAATCTGCACGTTAGTTCCCTTAAATAGTGTGTGAAGAAAAACTGTTGCAACTTTTCAATACAGACCTTTAAGAACATATCATTTCTTTGAATTTCTAAAAGAATGGAACTATGGTTGTCTGTATAAATGAAAAAGTCACAAGCATCAAGCCCACAACTGTACATCAACAGCTGGCATTGAGTGAAATATGCATGATTTGGTTTCAGTTTCAAATTTCCTTCTGAATTTCTTATAAGATAGGGCACATTAATCTCCTCATTTTCACCTATGATTGGTTTGTCTTTACATGAAATAGGACACTTAATTTCCAGTACCCTTTCTGGCTTCCCATTCACCATTACTATACCATCAGGACTAGCACTCAACCAAGGATGGGTGAGATGAATTATGAGACCACTCTCAACAACTTTTTTACTACATAAATTTGTGTATTTGGCAAGTGCAGTTTTATCTAACTTTTTTCCAAATGTGACATTTCTAAGACCCCTACCATTAAGACATTTAGGGTTCAAGAGTGTATTTACCAACTTCTCATGATCTTTTCTCCTAGTTTTAATTGAATGTGCCTTACTTGCAGAGATCCTTTTCTTCCTTTCTGAAAACCAGAGGTCAAACTTCGATTGATGTATGGTTTTTACACAAATTTCAGCTGCTTGAGTCTTATTAATTACAACATGAGTGTTATAAAAATAACTTGCTAGTGCAGAATTGCTAACACTACACACATCAATTACCGTTATTACAGATGTAGTCTCCTGTTTCATTAATAATGTTGTTATTACGTTTTTACATGCATTATTCTGAACCATAATTGTGACATCAGTTATTAAATTTCCTAGCAATTCATTGGCAACTTTAACTGATTCTGACTTGTTCTCCTCATTTAAAATTTTGGATAGTATACATGGGGTTTTCAAATCGGGAATTTCAGCTGGTTTTACATCAAGCCTCTGCCTTTTTGTGGGAAAAAGTTCTTCTAACCTCTTCCCCTTGTTATATTTCTCTTTCCCCGCGTTTGAGATTCGAGGTCTAGACCATTCACAGGGCTGATCGGTTCGCGAAGTTACATGCTCTGAATTAACTGCATGAATAACTGCTGAAATATGCTTGCACTTCTCTGACGATGCAGCTGGTTATTCACAGGAACATGCAATCGCCTCTCTAGTAGCATTGACCTACGATAACATTATATCGTATTAGAAATTGCGTGTTTATGAACATTAATGCCGCTGTCACCCCAATTAGTTAGTTATTGATGTTTTAAGGGGCGGAACTACGTGGTCATCTGTCCCTGCTGTCACCCCCAACTAATGCATAAAATGAATAGATACGTTACCTCTATCGTGACATGATAAGGTTTCTGGCGAACTGATGTTTCTCTTATCACATTAGCAGTTATTACACTGTTGGTATCTCCTGCAAACTGCTTTTCTACTAAATTTAAAACATGCCCACTTTCTGCAAGTAGACGGCCTTTCTTCGAAGAATTGGGCCGATTATTGTCAGATAAAATACTCTGAAATCCTACAGTTATTATCAAGTCTGCCATGGCAACACGCTGTGTGATGACAGCTGATATTTCTGCGGCCCGCGGTAAACCGCAACAGCTTACAATTCCGGCCACTCGTAGCGTGGCGGAGCATTTCTCCCTCTAACGCACGGAGCCTATAGGCCAGGCACAAGATATCAGCTGCCATCTTGTCTTGTAACTGAGACGCTCAGCTTTTTAAAATCACTTCTGCACTATAATATTACAATATAAATTTTAATTTCGAACGTGCCACGTCCTTTGTAGCAGTTCAACCGATTCTCGGTTCGATAATCGGAACTGGTGTGTCCCATGTTATGGATAATAAGTTTGCATAATTCACACGACCGCCATCCTGAAATGGTACGGCTGATAACCATGCAGTTTGGACACAAGACGCATCCAATATGAAGGTACGCTTTTACCAAATTTGGTAGAGATCGTGTAACTAGTTTACTCGTTATTTGATTTTACGGTTTGAACGTTTGAGTGGCCGCCATTCAGTTTTGCTAAAGGTGGCGGCGATATGAAACATGACACTGATGTGCCCTTTGCTAGTGCTACCTCTGTGCCAAATTTCGTTCAATTCGGTTTCACTGTGTTTGAATTGATAGGGTGATGGGGCAGACATTCAGAGTACACACACACTCACATACACACACACAGACAATTTTTGGCCCTGTATAGATCTCATAAGTCTACTTTCATTTTCTGCAAAAATCGAAATTATGCTAAAAATATTACTGTAATGTCAGCTGATTCAGATAAAAGACGTGCGGATGCGGATAACGTTTTGTTTATCCGCACAAGGCACTACACATTACACGACCTACCCTCACGACATACAGTTGACGTATTATTGCTGGAAGTGAGCAGCCAATAGGATCGATGGCGTGATTCATGGATTCTGGTGAGCCTATTTACAGATGAAACAGGCAGCGCTGTTGATGTATGCTGATTGAAATGTTTACCTCCTGCAATGCACATTATCAATATGATAAATATTTCGAGAGACATTTTGACACGTGACGTTGTAAATACATCAGTAGCCAGATAGTGATGACAATTGAGACATATCAATGACAAAGGATGGCTTAATGCAATTAATTTGACAGTTCTGTATCTCTTCGAGTCTCCTGTCATGTCATATGAATGCCAATTGAGGAGAATCGGCTCAAAGCGTACGATGTTCACAAAGCCATGTTTTCCAGTTTTCCAGAGGAAGTATTGGCATCATGGCCGCACTCATTCTTATTCGTCATGCTCGTTCTAGAGGGGTAGGTGTTGAAACTCCTGTTTTGTTGTTGCTTATTTCAAGGGCTTCGACATCGTGGTCCCATATCCTCGTGCATTTCATTCATTCATTCATTCATTCGTTTATTTGCAATTGGGGGTGTGTCCCCCGGTGTGTATGTAGAATATCCTGTGTTATTGTGATGGGTGTACTAGAAGGTGTATTTATAAATTGGGGATACGATTGGGAAGGAGGTAGCCACAGCTTTAAATTAGGAATCATCCCAGCATTCTCCTGGAGTAGAAGTGTGTAAACCACGGAAAAACACTTCCAGGATGGATGAGATGGGAATCGTACTCTCTTCTTATCAGTTTTACCTCAAGAGGCTTAGTGTACCCCATTCCAGCCCTCAGACTAGAATTGAAATTTATTTGCAGAGCCAGGAATCGAACCCGGATCTCCGGGACGACAGCTAAGAACGCTAGTCGCTACCCCACGACGTGGTTAGTTCCTAATATCTTTGTTTGATTCCCAACATTGTTAAGGGATTTAAGTTTAATCTGTGGGTTGGAGCGTGGTTCACTTAGATATGCGATCACCCAATTTAAATATATTTGTCTGAGTTTTCCCATTTCTGATCCAAGAAACAATAGTATTTAAAATTGAGAATCCGATGGTCTTCTCATAAATCTTAACACTAATTGTACGTACTCACACTAACATAGACACCTTAATAGCACAGATAATCAGACATTCTATACATAACCTATACCCACTAGTAACAAGACATATCAATACAACTTATCATAGTAAGATGTGGCAAATGTATTGTTGTATCTCCACCTGATGCCACGGTCTTACGCCATAGGCCATTCAGGTGTTTGGCATGGTTAGCAAACGCATAGCTCAACTGGTTGCTAGTAGATGTCACTCGTGCAGATCCAGAGGAGAACTTTGGTTTAATTATATATATATATTTTCCATTGCAAAATGCACAACATAACGCTCAATTTTATAACGAATCAGTACTTAAAATCAATAAATATAAAAAAATCAAGCAAAAATACAATTCTGACAGTTTTTGAACCCCGGCCGGCCAGGTGAAAGACCAAAGCCCTAACCACAGAGCCAAACGTATCCACCCAGGTCAAACGTTATCAATCGATTTACATACAACTTCTTAGCAAATAATGACTTGGACTAAATGATTTCTTCACTGGAGTATATACCGTATTCATTATAATTTATTCATTCCATACAAAGTTTATATTAGTTCTATCAGTAGGCTATATTGCATGCAACATACTCAAATAAGTGAAATATAGGTCCGAACAAGAGATCAGCTGCCATCGTGTCTTGTAACCGAGATGACTAAGCTTTTTAAAACCACTTCTGCAGTATAATATGACATTACATTACATTATGCGAACCGGCCAAAACTAAGGACCACGCAAATATCATTTCATTTCCTTCTCATTGTTCTTTCTTCCTTTCTCTTCCTCCTCACTTCCTTCATTCTTTCAGAGTGTCGCGCCTTTCTCTCTGCTGTCCACCTTCCTCCCCTGCGTTCTTTCTTTTCTCCCACAAGAACCTTTATGTTGGAAAGTATTTCCCTGAATTGTGTTCTGTCTCGACAGTCGTCGTCTGTAATTCCTAGCCTCCGGAGTTCTCCCTTCATCTGCTTGGTGTAACCCCCTTGGCTCTTCAGATTATACAGTAGATTTTATTAAAAATGTGTTTATTTATTCTTGTTGGATCCATTCTAACCATATATCCCTAGAAACGTAAACGTATTTTCATAATTGTTGTTTCCAGGTCTTCCACCCTTTCATATATCTCCTAGTTTGACCTTAGTCTGTAGGTTCCCTGTACCACTTTTGGGCCGTAAATCCTCTGCAATATTATCCTTTTAATCTTCAGAAGCTTTTCATTGTTCCAGTATTATATCTATATCGATATATATATAAAAATCAATGTAACGTGATAGTTTGTCTGTGGGTGGGTATGTATGTCTCCTATGCGTTCATATACCAATCGTCCGATTGCGATGAAACTTGGGTGAGATGTTGAGTACACTCCAAGGAAGGTTTCTGACTTAGTAAATCCATTTTACAATAGGTAGCGCACGCGTAGATTCAACAAATGAGCGACGATGCGCGAAGCATTTCAACAAAGTCCCGTATGTGTTCATATACCATTCGTCCGATTGCGATGAAACTTGGGTGAGATGTTGAGTACACTCCAAGGAAGGTTTCTGACTTAGTAAATCCATTTTACAATAGGTAGCGCACGCGTAGATTCAACAAATGAGCGACGATGCGCGAAGCATTTCAACGAAGTCCCGTATGTGTTCATATACCATTCGTCCGATTGCGATGAAACTTGGGTGAGATGTTGAGTACACTCCAAGGAAGGTTTCTGACTTAGTAAATCCATTTTACATTAGGTAGCGCACGCGTAGATTCAACAAATGAGCGACGATGCGCGAAGCATTTCAACAAAGTCCCGTATGCATTCATATACCATTCGTCCGATAGCTATGAAACTTGCGTAAAATGTTGTGTACACTGCAGGGAAATTTTCTGGCTTAGTACATCCACTTTACAATAGGCAGCGCACGATTAGATTCAACAAATGAGCTACGACGCGCGAAGCATTTCAACAAAGTCACGTTTGCGTTCATATACCATTCGTCCGATAGCGATGAAACTAGGCTGAGATTTTGTGTGCACTCCAGGGAAGGTTTCTAGCTTAGTAAATCCCTTTTAAAAATAGGTAGAGCATGAGTAGAATCAACAAATGAGCAACGGCGCGCGAAGCGTTTCAACAAAGTCCCATTTAATTTCATATACCATTCATCCGATAGCGATGAAACTTGGGTGAGATGCTGTGTACACTCCAGGGAAGGTTTCTGGCTTAGTACATACATTTTACAATAGGTAGCGCACCAGTAGATTCAACAAATGAGCGATGACACGCGAAGCGTTTCAACAAAGTCCCGTATAAAGTCATATACCATTCGTCTGATAGTGATAAATGTTTGGTGAATTGTTGTGTACACTCCAGGAAAGGTTTCTGGCTAAGTAAATCCATTTTTCAATACGAAGCGCACGTTTATGTTCAACAAATGAGTGACTACGGGCGAAGCGTTTCGACAACGTCCCGTATACGTTCACATACCATTCATCCAATTGCGATGAAACTTGGGTGAGATGTTGTGTACACTCCAGGGAAGGTTTCTGGCTGAGTACATCCATATTACAATATGTAGCGCAAGAGTAGAATCAACAAATGAGCGACGACACGCGAAGTGTTTCAACCAAGTCCCGTATGCATACATGTACCATTCGTCCGTACCTATGAAACTTGGGTGAGATGTTGTGTACACGTCATGGAAAATTTCTGGCTTAGTAAATCCCCTATACAATATGCAGCGCACAAGTTGATTCAACAAATGAGGGACGACGCGCGAAGCGTTTCAACAAAGTCCCGTATAAGGTCATATACCATTCTGCCGTTAGCGGTGAAACTTGGGTGAAATATGGTTGACACTCCAAGGAAGGTTTCTGGCTTAGTAAATACATTTCACAGTAGGTAGCACACGAGTAGATTCGACAAATGAACGACGATAGCGATGAAACTTGGGTGAGATGTTGTGGACACTTACGTGACGGTTTCTAACTTAGTAAATACATTTTACAGTAGGTAGCGCACGAGTAGATTCAACAAATGAGTGACGGAGTGCGAATCGTTTAAACAAAATCAGGTATGCGTTCATATACTATTCATCCGATTGCGATGAAACATTGATCAGTTATTTTGTACCCGCCAGGGAAGGGGACTTAGTAAATCCATTTCACAATAAGTAGCGCAAGAGTAGATGCAACAAATGGGTGACGACGCGCGAAGCGTTTCAACAAAATTCCCTATTGCGTTCATATAACATTCTTCGATTGCGATGAAACCTTGATGAGTTATTGTGTACACGCCAGGGAAGGGCTTCGACTTAGTAATACATTTCTCAATAGGTAGCGCACGAGTAGATTCAACAAATGAGTGACAGCGCACGAATCGTTTAAACAAAAACCCCTATACGTGCATATACCATTCATCCGATTGCGATGAATCATTGATGAGTTATTGTGTACACGCCAGGGAAGGGTTTCGACTTAGTAAATCCATTTCACAATAGGTAGCGTACGATTAGATTCAACAAATGAGTGACAGCGATGAAACTTTTTGAAAGTTGTTGTGCAGGCTCCCACGAATGGTTCTAAATTAGAAAATCCATTTTATGATAGCTTAGAGGCAGTTAACATGTTGTGTATCCAAAAGCACTTCAAGAAACAGAATTTCAACGCCAACACTTTCTTTGATTGGCATTGCAACGCATGCCGGGTACAGCTTGTATATATATAAATCAATTTTACGTGATAGTTTGTCTGTCTGTCTGTCTGTGGGTGTGTATGTCTCCTATGCGTTCATACACCATTCAACCGATTGCGATGAAACTTGGGTGAGATGTTGAGTACACTCCAAGGAAGGTTTCTGACTTAGTAAATCCATTTTACAATAGGTAGCGCACGCGTAGATTCAACAAATGAGCGGCGATGCGCGAAGCGATTCTAAAAAGTCCCGTAAGTGTTCATATACCATTCGCCCGATAGCGATGAAACTTGGGTGAGATGTTGTGTACACTCCAGGGAAGGTTTCTGACTGAGTACATTCATATTACAATACGTAGCGCAAGAGTAGAATCAACAAATGAGCGACGACACGCAAAGCGTTTCAACCAAGTCCCGTATGTATTCATATACTATTCGTCCGATAGCTATGAAACTTTGGTGAGATGTTGTGTACACGTCATGGAAGGTTTCTGGCTTAGTAAATCGACTATACAATATGCAACGCACAATTAGATTAAACAAATGAGGGACAACGCGCGAAGCGTTTCAACAAAGTTCCGTATTAGGTCATATACCATTCTGCCGTTAGCGGTGAAACTTGGGTGAAATATGGTGGACACTCCAAGGAAGATTTCTGGCTTAGTAAATACATTTCACAGTAGGTAGCACACGTGTAGATTCGACAAATGAACGACGACAAGTGGAGCATTTTAATACAGTCCCCTATGTCTTCATATCCCATTAGTCCGATAGTGATGAAACTTGGGTGAGATGTTGTGGACACTTACGTGACGGTTTCTAACTTAGTAAATACATTTGACAGAAGGTAGCGTACGAGTAGATTCAACAAATGAGTGACGGAGCGCGAATCATTTAAACAAAATCCGGTATGCGTTCATATACTATTCATCCGATTGCGATGAAACATTGATCAGTTATTGTATACCCGCCAGGGAAGGGTTTCGACTTAGTAAATCCATTTCACAATAAATAGCGCAAGAGTAGATGCAACAAATGGGTGACGACGCGCGAAGCGTTTCAACATAATCCCCTATTGCGTTCATATAACCTTCTTCGATTGCGATGAAACCTTGATGAGTTATTCTGTACACGCCAGGGAAGGGCTTCGACTTAGTAATACATATCTCAATAGGTAGCGCACGAGTAGATTCAACAAATGAGTGACAGCGCACGAATCGTTTAAACAAAACCCCGTATACGTGCATATACCAAACATCCGATTGCGATGAAACATTGATGAGTTATTGTGTACACGCCAGGGAAGGGTTTCGACTTTGTAAATCCATTTTACAATAGGTAGCGCACGAGTACATGCAACAAATGGGTGACGACGCGCGAAGCGTTTCAACAAAATCCCCTATGCGTTCATATAACCTTCTTCGATTGTGATGAAACCTTGATGTGTTATTGTGTACACGCCAGGGTAGGGTTTCGACTTAGTAAATCCATTTCTCAATAGGTAGCGTACGAGTAGAATCAACAAATGAGTGACAGCGCACGAATCGTTCAAACAAAATCCCGTATACATTCATATGCCATTCATCCGATTGCGATGAAACTTTTGAAAGTTGTTGTGCACGCTCCCACGAATGGTTCTAAATTAGAAAATCCATTTTACGATAGCTTAGATGCAGTTAACGGAATATGAAAAACATGTTGTGTATCCAAAAGCACTCCAAGAAACAGAATTTCAACGCCAACACTTTCTTTGATTGGCATTGCAACGCATGCCGGGTACAGCTTGTTATAATATAAACTTTTATTTTCGAACGGGCCACGTTCTTTAGAACAGTTTAAACCATTCTCGGTTCGATAATCGGAACTGGTGTTTCCCAAGTCATGGATTATAAAGCTTGCATAATTCATACGGCCGCCATCCTGAAATGGTATGGCTGATGACCTTGTAGCTTGGGCGCAAGACGCGTCCCATACGAAGGTATGTTTTTATCAAATTTGGTAAAGATCCGATGATTAGTTTGGTCGTAATTTAATTTTAAGTTTTTACCATTTGAGTGAGGCGGCTTCGGTGGCGTAGTCGGTAGCATGCTGAGCTTCTATGCCTAAGATCGCGGGTTCAAATCCAGCCGAAATCGTCGGATTTTTTAAGAGCGTTAAAAATCCCTCTGTATGCATTCCTTCGGAGGGGAAGTGAAGCCGGCGGTGCCATGTCATAGATTTATGGCAAGTTAAAGAACCTTCCACTAATTACACCTCTGTGAAGCTAAATTGTATAGATTAAGAATGTAAACAACGCTCTTAGGTTGCTACGTTTGTTGCCAAGAGCCGACTGCGGTGGCGTCTGGTACCTACGTTCTGAACTAGTAGTCGTTGACGGTGGCATTTGGAGGCAAAAGTTGGAACTATTTGAAAAATCAAAAGTCTGCAGTCCTTACTTGAATTTAAAAAAAAACAGATAACACACATTAATACAGTCATCACAATTAACACCGGTTATCAGACAGATTCTACACACACCCAAAGTACACGGGGCTACATGACCGCGTTGTCGCAGCCCCTAAACTGAGAAACCAACCAACCATTTGAGTGGCCGCTATTAAGTTTTGGTAAAGATGGCGGCAATGTAAAAAATGACACTGAGGTGCTCTTTGCTTGTGCTACCAAATTTCGTTCAATTCTGTTTAGTCGTGTTTGAATTGATAGGAAGGGGGGGGGGGGGACGACGACATATATACACACTCAGACAGACTGACAACTTTTGTCCCGTGTAGATCTCATAAGTAGGATACAGAGCACTGTTTCAAGGTATAGCGGTGTTTCTTCAGGTGTGCTCTGAGAGTTGAAACGGCGTACACTGAGGCTTGTGAGGCAGGACTGAGAAGAGTTGGTTTGGACCCCACCTCAGCTATCCTTGAAGTGGTATCCAGTAGTTTCCCAATCCTACTCCAGGCAAATGCCAGGATGGTTCCTAACTTAAGGCAATGGCCACCTCCTTCCCAATCCTAGTCTCAATTACACACTCTATTACAGACACCACAATACCCCAGGTCACCAGACATATCATAGACACACTCAAGTACATGGGGCTCTTAATTAAATCAATGAACGTAACATCTCTACAGATGTTGCATTTTGTAGATGAGGCAAAAATCTGTAGGAAAATGGTCGCGGTAACCTATCATAAGCTAGGAATTATGATAGAAACCCAAAAAAAAAACGTATATGACCATCGATAATATTCAAACCCACTCTCCTAACTCCGTGGATAGTAGCCACCTTGACGTACAAATTGATATTTGAGTTCAATCTATATATCTACTATATAAAGCTCAAATACCACTCACTCATTCATTCATCACGAAATCTCAGAAACCACCGAACAGATTGGAATGAAATTTGGTATCCAGCTTCCTCAAGGGCCGGAAACGCCCACTAAGAAAGGATTTTTGGATATTCAGGTTCTAAAGGGGTGTTAAGGGGGTAGACCTGCATTTCATTGACTAGCAATATTTCCCGATTGGTTTCATTGGGGGATGTGACACTCGGCATATAAACTCATCATTAAAAATAAGAAGACACGTGTCTGAGGGTTTTTCGATGTGGTGTATATTATGAAGTGAAAGGGGTGAAAAGTGGGGGTTGAAGGATTCCTAACGGAGCGTGTATATCTTAAACGACATAGGCGAGGAGTTTGGAACTCAGCCAAAAAACATCAGCATAAAAAATAACTAAACAAGTGTTTGACCGTTTTTTTTCATAAATCCAATTTAAGGGGCCCATGGGGAGGGGTGAAATTATGGTGGCGGGGGGAAACGTAATATATCTGTGTGTAAAATTATACATGGCCTATGTTGTAGACAATAACAAATTACATCTTTTTTGTCTCTTGCTATTTCATCATACGACGAATACTTACGGAGTTATTAATGATTTTGTACTTTTTGGCCGGAATTTTCAAAGTCCCTGGAATGACATAAAAATTGATTCGAATGAAATTTTAAAAAATATTATTTTTAATATTTTTATTATATTTTTCACGTCTTTTAGGGTCCGAAACCAACATGATATTTTGATGTGTTTTTTTTTTCGTCCCATGCATTTTTGGTTTCAGGTGATAGAATTATTTTCCTCTAGGACCCATGCTTATCTATCTATATAACTAATGTTATAACGGGATTCCAAATGTTATTGCGGGCGAAGCCGCGGGTAACAGCTAGTATATAAATAAATCAATGTTACGAGATAGTTTGTCTGTCAGTATGTCCCAAATGCGTTAATATACCATTAATCCGATTGCGATGAAACTTGGGTGAGTTGTTTTGTCCACTCCAGGGAATGTTTCTAGCTACAAATTATTTATGTATCACAAAAGGGTGAAGGACTTAAGATGAACCCTTATCCCACAGTAACCCAATTGCACAATCTGTATACTTATCACTAGGGCCCGGATGTTGATGACATGTCATCTTTTTACTGAGCTGTCTAAAACAATGTTGAAGTACATAGAAACTCCGGACGGGTCACCTCGTCTTCAAATATGTCATTTTGCATTTTTTGCTATTTTTCCATTTTTAGAGCATTTTTTTAAGTTTGGTAGATTTTATTGGTCATATTTTAGAGAAATCGCTCTTTTACTGTAAGGTCATTTTTTACAGTTTAGTCTCGACAAAGATTTATATGAGGGAGTTACGTCTTTCAAGGTTACAAAGAAGCTAGTAGCTATGAACATAAACATTTTGTTAAGTGCTAGAAATCTATTTTCATTGACTTTTCAGTTTGAGCTTCAGATGTTATTTTTGAAATATTAGCGAGTTTATTATTGTAAGATCATTTTCTCCGTTTTACAGTGCATTTTTCGAATTTGTGAAATATTGGTCAGTTTATTATTATAAGATCATTTTCTCCATTTTATAGTGCATTTTTCGATTTTTTAGGTGATTTATTACAGTCATTATTGAAAATTTTAAGTGCATTTTTTAAACTTTTTTACGGCTTCAACATCCGGGCCCTACTTATCACACAGCAAGGCCAGGTGTGAGAATGGCTTGCTGATTCATTGCGAGGTGACATGAGGAGACTGTGAGCAGCCCGCCGTGTTATCTGGTATCGCTGTTTATTCCAATACAGTTCACGCCACGGTTTTTGGCCGGGGGTTTTTGAAACTGAACTCAAACTTGAAAAACCAATAACATTATTATTATCCTCCTTCCTTTCTATCTGTCTTTGATTGGCATTGCAAAGCATGCCGGGTATAGCTAGTATTAAAATAAATGACGAGTACAATGAGCAATGTTTTGAAACTGATTGTGCTAGTTAGTCCAGGGTGTTTGTGGATAGGAAGCACAAAAGCTTGCATTAAAATTCCTGACCATGCTCTCTGGAAATATGCCGGGAGCAAAGCTCGATGAAAGGGAATGATGAGATTGGAAGAGGGAAGCCGTACAGAACATGACAAGTAATGGAGTTCTTTCACAAGCTAATGAAGAAATAACATCCCAATGTGGCTACTACAATCATACCTTCTTTCGCAAGCCTTGGTATTAATATCTTGAATTTTCTTTGTAGAAGACTTAACATGAATGGGTATTAAGTCAAGCACTATACTAAACTTCAAATAACTTCTCTCCAGCATTACTGAAGGTTCATTCAGATAGATGTGATAAAGTGCTGGCGCTAACTAAATGACGGAGTCAAATACAGCACTTATCTCGCAATGATGATATGCTACTCTACTATCATTGGAAGTACGGAATAATTATAATTAGGGGTCGGATCGATATGCTCGATAAAATCTCCAGATATGCTCGAAAACCATGTGTTTTATGCTCGATAGATATGCTCGAAAAACCCATTATATGCACGAAACCCCCATTATAAACCAATTATATGCTCGATAGTGAACCCAACGGGGTTAGGCTGACTGGTGTCGAACCTGGATCTCAGAGGTAAATGAGAACAGACTAGAGATACTAGCAAGAAACGAACACAAGATCTTTTGAGGGAGTTTAAGCTATAAAAACCCCTAGAGAAAGTACACATTAAATCACTGTTGTGATATAAACAAATTCTGACATTATTTGTTAATATAATGTAGAAAATATTAGCAGAATACGGCAGTATTGGTCTGTAAGATGCATACAATTCTGGATTTAGTGCAGAAAGTTAGAACTCTTGACAGATTGTAAATGGGCCTGGAATAGAGGCGTGGTTTCGTGGAGCCATGCCAGTCACTATGACCTACTTATGCTGTCTGAGACAAGGCAGGACGGTAATATATGGGCAAGTGCTTCCCCGTGACATAAGGAAAGGTCCATGGGGGTGAGAAGATGCCAGAATAATTTAATGATTACTCGTGAATGGAGTAACTCAGAGACATGAGAATTGCACCTATGTGAATGAATGGCCAGGAGGCTAATTATCAAGCCGTCAAACATTGAAATCGAGGCATATTTAATGTAACGCGCATTGACACCGTAGAAATGGGGCCAGCGCTAGAATCTGACCATGTCTTCGGGGAAAAACCAATGACGCGGCGTGGGGACGCGCTGGCAAAGGCAATTAATATTAATTAATTGGCCGATCGATCCTCGAGCACACAGACGGATATGTGATCAGCGAGGCAAAATGGCCCAGGAAAACTTTATTTCAAGACCAGAAAGGTACGGAGAGAGGAGATGAAGCTCCAAGGAAATTTTAGACCTACTTTTTGTCTCCAAACGGATATAAGGTCAGTGGAGCGAACATTCGAGATCAGTTGAACCATAGTCTAGTGCGAAGCGCACGCCGCCTGAAGCCAGGAGGGGACGCGCGGACTTCAGTATGTTGAGTGCTCATCAACATATTAACCATGCAGTAAGGCACTAATTAAGAACAATTAAGAAGGACACTCGTGCCATACTTTTACAGTCGGCATTACAAGTGATTACTATTGAGTACGCAGAAAATGTACCGTGTGATCTACAAGTTAAGACAATGTCAGATTAAGCAAATCGTACCTCAGGACAAGGAGATATTATGTGGTATTATAATAATGTACATGGAACTGTCCAATGTTTTGTTATAAGCAGATCATTCAGGGGGGACTGTAAGTTCGGCCGAAGGACAATCGAAAGTGGTAATTGTACAAGTACAATGTACAATGGACGAGCGCAATATATAAACTATTGGTTAGACATATAATAGGATGTCGAACTGCGCAGGTATAAACTTTGTTATGCGAGTGATGAAATTTCGCAGGGATACCACTGTAATTAATGCCCAGGACGACGTGGAAGCATATTTATGCGATATTGGGAAATTTATCTAAGGATAGAAATTGATAGACAGATTGGGGACCGCTAGGAATCATTAGGCAGAGAATCGAGACTTTCGAACGAGATGCGGGATAGTCGTCAAGGAAGATCTTCAACGCCTGCATTTCTGAAAATTTGCAAGGAAGGGTCAACCATTAAGAAATGTACATAGTGATCGTGTGGTTTTAGTGATGGTCAT
The DNA here is from genome assembly GCA_946902985.2 of Meconema thalassinum. Lineage (NCBI taxonomy): Eukaryota > Metazoa > Arthropoda > Insecta > Orthoptera > Tettigoniidae > Meconema > Meconema thalassinum. Next base: position 483,578,417 of record OX336391.1, read on the forward strand.
TTAAATATATGTAAAATTAACAGTGTAATAAGTGATATAACGTGTTTTGTGAAAAAGGAAGCGACAGCTTCGACATGGAGAAGCAAAGTGCAGTGTGTTTTGTAATGCAAAAATTATGTAAAATGTGTGTGAAAAGTGTGATAATGCCTTGCTAATTTGCAAATGATGGCAGGCATTACTGGAGAAAATGTTTGGTCGGAGCCACCAGATTAACCAATGTGAGTACCCAAAACCATGATTTTGTAGTGAATGTAGTCCACTGTATGTTGAGTGATTTCAAAAAATATAGAATATGCCAATAAGAGTCAATTTTGGGAGGTAGAACCTCGAGATATTAATGTTGTGTTGATTTTAGTCAAGTTGAGATATCTTTGTACATCATTGAGTGGACAAATCGTTACCACTAATGTAAAAATGGCAATTGAGTTAAATAGAAAGTTAACGTAACGAACACGGATGTTCGGTTATTGATTATATAAACGGTTACGTTGTGTCGGTATAGGGAAAAATTTATATCAGTAATAATAATAATGAGAATAAATGAATACATATGAGGGAGAATGTTTGTAAGCAAATTATATATGCTAATTGGAATACTTGTGTATCCAAGCAGTAGTATTATACGTGATGGGCTAAGCAAAGGAATTTAATATCAGAGTAAATTATGATAATGGAAATAAATATGCAAGGATATAGGAACTGGAAGGGTTTAATAGTGAATTGAATCGCAGCTTGATGAATAAGCTTATAGAGTAATGAATAGATTTTATCTTACTAATTAAAGGACGGGATCATATCACAATGGTCATGGGAGCCAGGTAATCTAATCGACTTGTGAAATCTCGTATAGCCAAGGGCATACAGAGTTATTATTTGCCAGAGCGTATTTAGTGAAGGAAACCCTAGCTCTGAGCATGCTATGAAATGTTCCGGGTTCGAATCCAGTGGTGCATGGGAGGATAACAATGGACACCTCAGCATGACACCTGATATCGACCGAGAACTAGCTATTGAATAAATTCAGCTCCTGGAAGTGAATTTAGACGGCAGGAAGTTGTACCTGACCGTGTTCTTTAAAAAAAGATGACGGTTATCCCAATTCGACATGAGTTTGATGAATCTCGTTCCTTCTTATAAATGTAAATGGACCTGTTGAGGCCAGCTATTAATATCCTAAGGATAGGAATAAATGATTAAACAATTCCATACCCCGTCTTGCATACAGTTCAGTTAGATCATCTGTGTTGTGCAGGTCATTTAGACGGCACTACTGTATTTGAAGCCACGTGCTACTGTTTGGAAATAAAAGAAAAGGGACAGAGCGAGGGAGGTAGCAAGTGTTTTGTTACAGCCCGGCGCAGACCCATTGTATACAGGAAGGGCCAGGGGGAAGAGATTTTAAACTACCCTTGGAGGGTGACCTTTAGAGTGGAAAGACTTTGAAACCATGTTTGTAATAAAATAATCATTGTTGTATTGTGTAATGAATTTGTGTGGTTTGAAACACATTGATAATTAAGGATCATTCTGATAACTTAATACTTGGCAAACTTATGAGTTGTTGAAAGTTGCATTTTTATACTGACATTGTCGCCTATTTCCGAAGGTGGACACTAGATGCCATATACTACGCCTACGCAAGGGTATCATAAAATCCCACCCGACACAGCGGTAACGGAATCATTGAAATTGAACTCATGACGGCATACAGTGGAACTGCATAAAGGGGTAGAATTACAAGTAACAATGGAGTTGCAAGTAAATCTGATGTGCAACCCATAAATTGGTTAATGCATGGTAGAGCATTTTGGTGGGAAGAGAAGTGCAGAACATAATTGTACGCATAATGTTAAGTAGGATGTGTTGAGAATGAACAACTAGATTGTGAAATTAAAGTGGTCACAATATGTGACGTAAGATTGTAAGTACAATTGTATGTGTATTTTACCAGTGCATCAGCGCACTTGAGAATGAATTTTATGTTAATCTCATGGTAAATGAATAAATAATCATTTGGATTTGCGAGGATAAAATGCGAATAATAGTGGATTGAAGGTATAAGTTTTGCATTGTTTTGTGTTATATTGTTGGGATTGTGTTTTTGTTTGTGTGAAGCCATGATTTAGAGCTCAATTAAAGTCTTTAGAATACAGTTGTGCCTTATTATTGTAGAGTTGATACCTTTTAGTCTCAGATCAAAAATATGCAACTGCTCAGTGGGTGAACGGTACACGCCTGAGGACTGACGCTAGCTGGAGGCAGAAGCATGTTTTCCATGGAAATTATTCACATGGGTACAATAGATATGCTCGAAACCCCCATTATATGCGGTTAAATATGCAGAATATGCTCGAATAAAACCGTTAAAAACTATGGAAAGGAAAGTGAAACGAAAAAACAAATAACATACCTTTAAATACGAGCTTTATTTTTAGCCTACTTTCAATTTTCAAAAAAAAAGGCTTATGAGATCACCTTTTATCCGTGTGTGTGTGCGTGTGTGATTCGTGTGTGTGTGTGGTCCCCCCCTAATAAAATCTAAACGGCTGGAGCGATTTAAATAAAACTCGGTAAGTTGATAGCTCTATGCCGGGCAACCCCGACCGTGCCCTTCGAATTTTGTTACGACTAACCAATCCAACATGGCGGATGTGCAAATTATTTCACCAGCATTCAATATCTCCGAAACTATTACCGATATTACCCTGACATTTTGTATGGTGATAAAGGGAATTACCATAAGTTCACTTATGTGACCTTTGAAAACCTGCTAACTACAAAACCAACATGGCGGCCAAACGAAGTTGCGCCTTTTAAATAGACGTTTCTCGCGATTTAACCAACCAAACGCAATGAAAAATTGGTACAGTATATGTTTAAATACATTGTAATGCACCGACATCTAACTTCGTTCAATTGTTTACATAACTACAAGATGGCGGATGTGCGAAATATTTCACCGGCATTCCTTATCTCTGAAACTATTAGCGGTATATCCCTGAAATTTTGTACGGAGATAAAGGGCACTACTGGAAGTCCATCTATAAGACTTTCAAAAACCGGTTAACTACAAAACGAACATGGCGGTCAAGAGAATTTGAAAATTTTAAATAGACCTTTTTCGCGATTTAATGTTCCAAGCGCACTGCAATCTGGTACAGGATATATTTATACACATTGTAATGCACTGGTATCTAATTTAGTTCAATTGTTTACATAACCTCAAGATGGCGGCTGTGCGAATTTTAAAATTAAGTTTTTATTTCTTGTGATGTAATCATGCGATCGAAGTGAAAGTTTGAATAATGAACCTACGCAATAATTTTCCTTTAATGGTACATGCCTCTATGGCCTATACATTTAACAATCCAACATGGCGACCATCCGAAATATTTAGACGGATCTCAATATCTACGAATCTATTACAGCAATCAAACTGAAATTTTGTGTGTTGATAGTGGCAATTAGCATATGTAGGATATATGAAAATAGGCTGTCTAGTTCTTCACGGAACTACTTGTTTTCTAATTGTATGTATGATACACTTCAATATACTCGCATTCAAGTTTTACAAGTATATATAAGAGAAGTGCTCTTATAAAAGATACAGTTTAAAAGTTCATTTACAAAATGTTCAGAATTAGGCGAGTCAATGAAGTAGATCTGCATTGGTCTGTACAGCAAGAAATGTTCTATGTTTTCAGTTTTCAATGATTTTCTTAAATCAGTCAATAAAAGTTTCAATGACGAGAACGACCTCACAAAAGGTTAAAAGCCTGTGGTTCTATTATTCGCACCAGATAGACTTTTCAATAATTATTTATGTTTTCGAAACTTAAGGATTGTTAGGGCCCGAATTCGGGGGAGAATTCGAAGAAAAACAGTCTATTTAGACGAAAACCACAAGAATATGCATTTATATGCTTCTATTCTGAAAACCGCGGTTTTATGCATTTATATGCTCGATAAATTTCAATTCTGTTGGTCCCAGAGAGGTGAAAATACCACCGAAAGGCTTCTTTCAATGTGTACTATTCAGGGAAAAAAATATGCAAATATGCTCGAATCCGAGCCCTAATTATAATATAGTCTCGTAGAAAACTAAGCTCGTCCGCCTCGTGGCGTAGTGGCAACTATTCTTGGCTGTCATAGTGGAGGCCCGGGTTCGATTTCGGCTCTGCCAAGATATTTAATTCTGGTCTGAGGGCTGGAACGGGCTAAACTCAGCCTCGATTCCTACGTCAGCCATCGTGGCAGTGATTTTCCATGGTTTACCATTTCTACTCCAGGCAAATACCGGTATGGTACCGAACTTAAGGCCCCGGCCGCTTCCTACCCAAATCCTACCTCAATTACAAGTACACACATTAGTACAGACATCACAGTGACATAGGTTACCAGACAAATTCTACACACAGCCCAGTGTATGGGGCTGCATGACCACGATGTCGCAATGCCCCTAAATAATCTACAACAAATAGAAAAACTAAGCTCGTTTTGAAGGAATCTTCCGAAAATACGAAATACATGAGTAAGAGAGTGAAGTTTTTGAAGTCTTTACCAATATTTGCTTCAGTTATTTCAAAGTTAATTCGAAACTTAACCAATGAATTCCGTCATTAAGCATAACTCTAAAATTTCATCAGATTGACTCACATTTAAATATATACATGCAACTTATTATTATTGCTGTCGTTTCGGCCATCTGCGGACCACGCTATTTCAACTGCCCTTTTCCATGTCTTTGCGCCTGGGCCTTAACGTTCGCCCAGTATTCCCGTATTCGTTTCCTATGCTGTTACTTTCTCGGGTCAGTCCATGTCTTGCCAGTTTTTAGTTTTGGCTTTTCTTGGAATCCATGGTGTTCTTGGAGTTTCGACTTTAGTGGAACACGTTTCTGCATATCCTCCTGGGTTATTCCCACTTCACGCAGGTATTTTTCTACCTCGGTGAACCACGCCGCCTTGGTTTTCTTGTTAAGAAGAAAATTGAAGATCCTTTTGCTCAAATTTGTACAACTCATACGAGCAATGTGGCCATACACGACTATCTTTCTCTTACGAAAGGTGTCCGTGAATTACTATTATTATTATTTCACTGACTATCCCTGGCGAGAAGCCACTGACTGGCTCCGTTGAACAAGGTTTAGTGGCGACAATGCAAACTGATTATGTTTTAATGAGTGTTTGAGTACATTATATCGTTTCGGTCACTGACAGCATTTTGCTCACTAAATGATACGTTCCCAAAACCGTTGCCTTCTGTAGTTGGAGAAACAGTTTCTTTGGTAGACCAAAGTGGTGGATCTTGCGTGGGAACTTTCTGATGCTCTATTGATCACATGCACTTTGACGACTTTGTATTGATGCCACATTCTCGTGATCTCCTGAACTAGTAGTAAATACTCGTACCTCTCAATCTTCTCTCGATGCTTTCTCTCGATATTCCGAGACATAAGAATGACCTAATCTACCAGAAAACAAGTTTTCTCCTTCTTTAGTACCAAGATTATTATGATTTTATTATTATCATTATTAGTCGCCTCCATGGTGTAGTGGTCAGCGTGCTTAGCTGGCACCCAGGAGGTCCGACGTTTGATTCCCGGCTCTCCCACGAAATTTGAAAAGTGGTATGAAGACTGGAACGGGATCTACTCAGCCTCTGGTGGTCCAAATGAGTAGAGGAGTTTTGTTTCCCACCTCAGCTACCCTCGAAGTGGTTTTCCGTGGTTTCCCACAAATGCCGGGATGTAACGTAACGCAAGGCCAGGGCCGTCTCCTTCCCTCTTCCTTGCTTATCCCTCCCAATCTTCCCATCCCTCATAAGGCCCCTGTTCGCTTTGCAGGTGAGGCCTCGTGAGTGAGGTGCTTGTCTCACCTCCCCAGTTGTATCCCCCGACCCGAAGTTTCATACTACAGAACACTACCCTGGAGGCGGTAAAGGTTGGATCCCTCGCTGAGTCCGAGGGAAAAGGCAACCATGGAGGGTAAGACGACTAAGAAAGAAAGACAGAAGAATCATTGTTATAATTATGAGAGAATGAGTGGAGTTAATGAGCAGGATCTCCTGTATTTGTGGAGGGGAAAGTGAGCGTATGTAAAATTCGGACTCCTCTCTGTTACATCTTTTGCGATATGTAGGAAAAATAGACCACTTTTGCTCTAGAGCAGGAGTTCTCAACCTACTGCTCGTGAGCACCACGGTGCTCTTTAAATGAAATTTGGTGCATTCGCTATACGGGCCAACAAGTGCTCGCTAGCACTAACTCCCGTGAGATCCATTCTTCAATCGAAATTCTGTTGCACGAGTCGGAATAATAGTATTCTCATTACAAATTTTGACATTCAGAAAAGTTATCATTTAGTGAAATAGTATTTTTAATCTACAGTAAAAATAATTGGACATCCCTGGTTTATGAGTAACAGGTAAGATGCTGATTCAACTGAACTGTCCACACGTAAATGTATCTTATCTTCATGAGCCATGCAAGCAGTTTCAGCATGCCTGGTGAGCGGTGAATCGCTAGCTATATCAGCATTTCTGAGAGAGTGATAGGAAAAGAAAAGAGAGTTGCATGATTGTTGCATTATTTTTATTATTATTATTATTAATATTATTATTATTATATTCAATTTAATGGTGATCGGGTACTTGGTTTGGCATGAATGTGGTGCTGACAGTCTCCAAAAGTTTGAGAACTCTTGCTCTAGAGCCTAGTCTCTGCACGAAGAGCTACGTTGAAGTACAATACAATACGTATACGAGTGGGTAGCCGTATCTATCTCGACTAACCTTACGGCGTCGGAGTCTCCTTTCCTTCAATATTTACTGTTCATGTCTTGGTCAACTCCCTCAAAAACAATAACTGCCTCTGGCGATATTAAGAAACGCTTTCTTCAGTGGTTTGCTCGTTCACTCGCAAGGATTCCACGCCAGTGACTTCAGTTAACAATCACGTCATGTTATTGCTCTCGGTATTGGCGTCTATTGCCTAGGGTGAGTCATGTCATTGGCAAACCATCTGAAACAGGAGACTCCAAAGTTGCCGTACATCTCAGTCTTCTCCAGACCGTAAAAGATTTCAGTAGGATTACACATCTCCATAAGTAAAGCCCTGCGCGGATGCGCTTATCCGCATTCGTTTTTCACCATGCGGATATAGTTTGCATGGCTGTGCGGATAGCGGATACGCTGTGGATAATGTTAAATCCAAACTTTATGCTTTTTATCATTTTAAATGATCTATTCAACTTTGTCGTTACGTTACGGCGACGTCATGAAATGTACCGAGAATATACTGAGGTGTGTGACGTCATAGTACCACTGGGTGCATGTGTACTGAGTTCACTGGTGAACTCCGGCGTTACGAGACGGCAACGACACGGTGAGCGTGACGTCATCCAGCCAGCTCGTTCCTTTCACCGCGCGCTCCAGCTCCCTCATGACTTGTAACTTTCTAGCGTTCTGATTGTTTCTTGATCATCTAACATGTCAAGAGTCTTTGGCTTCGAGCGAAGCGAGAAGCCTCTAGTCTTTCTAGTATTTTTTTTTAGCATTTGTAGCATTTAAAATGATATAAATTCCAGTCTTTCAGACTGACTGTCTCTTTTTTTTTCATGACAAATGTAAGATTTTTTTTTAGCGTATGGCTTTTAGTGCCGAGAGTGTCCGAGGACATGTTCGGCTCACCAGTTTTTTGTAGCTGCTTCGAGACGGACACCCAATGGGTGAGCTACAAGTACCGTTGGGGAGGAAAGTTGGAAGGGAAGGGCGAGGAGTTGGAAGGTAGCGGCTGTGGCCTATAGTTAGGGACCAACTCCGGCATTTGCCTGGAAGGAAGATGGGAAACCACAGAAGACCATCTTCAAGGTTGCCGGCGGGGGGATTCGAACCTCCTCGCCTCCCGGATGTGAGTGACTGCCATTAGTCATGCCGTAACGACCACGGCTAACTCACCCGGTGTGTAAGATCATGATTTAAGCTAATCTCCTTAAGCATAATTGACACCCCGAACAGGAAAGGGTGGCAATTCTGCCTGTGTAACATTAATTTTAAACATAGCACATGACATACAAAGCACAAGAGAACGACTTATTCCTCAAAAAGTCTAAATATATTGCTTTAGTAATTATTTATGCTTTATCTAATTAAAAATATTAATGTAATGTCAGTAGATTCGGATAACAAACGTGCGAGTGCGGATAAATGTCGTCCGGATGCGGGGCGGATGCGGATAACGTTCTTTTTAGGTAGATTTCATTATTAGGTAGATTTCATTAGAAAGCTAACTATCGTAATGGGTCCCATGTTTCGACTTCCGGAAAATTTCGACATATCTTCGCGTTTCACATCCCCCAGACCCCAAAACCACCGTCAGTTCAAAAGTTTATATATAATTTATGTATGTATATATATATATATATGTATATCAGTTTCTTGTGGACACGATAACTGCCGTAATTTTGCACCAATCACTTTGAATTTTTTACATAATATGTATCTCCTTAAAATCTCGGTCGAGGTCGTTAATGGGCTAAATCGGTCAAAGGGGGTGAATATGGGAGGCTTTTTTTTTTTTTCAAAAAAATTGAAATATCGCTATAACTCTCTTAATATCTGAAATATTGAATCCATTCCAACTTCATAGTAGGCTATGTGTCGGATAAGGCCCTAAAATTTATGTTTGAAAAGTTATTTTATAGCACCAACCATTGACCAAAGAGGTGGAAAAAAGTGGGTTTTTCGGGAAACATTAATCATATCTCTGTTAGTAGGCACAATATTAAAACCGTACGAAATGGACAATATTCCTCCAATAATTACCTAAAACTTTTATCTGAAAGAATTTTCGATATGACCCACCATTACGCCACGGGGTGAGCAAAATGATTTAAATTATAAGAAAATTCCAAATGCCAAGAGTGGTAGCCATGACAACTTCACTTTTAATTGATAATGGATGAGCCATCAGCAGTTGCTATGACAACGCCACTGCACGAGATCGCATTCTGTTTTCATATGTCTGTTGGTTGGTTGGTTCTTAAGTTTAGGGGCTGCGACAACGCGGTCATGTAGCCCCGTGTACTTTGGGTGTGTGTAGAATCTGTCTGATAACCGGTGTTAATTGTGATGACTGTATTAGTGTGTGTTATCTGTTATTTTAATTTAAGTACTGCAACTTAGAATTTTTCAAATAGTTCCTACTTTTGCCGCCAAGCGCCACCGTCAACGACTACTAGGCTAAGTTCACAACTCAGCTGCTAGACGCCACCGCAGTCGGCTCTTGGCAACGAACTTAGAAAGCTAAGAGCGTTGTTTACAATAACCTATCCAATTTAGCTTCACACAGGTGCAATTAGTGGAAGGTTCTTTAACATGCCATAAATCTATGACATGGGACCGGCGGCTTTACTTCCCCTCCGAAGGAAGGCATACTGTCATATGTCTGTGGGAAGCGACTTCGGTATCGGAACTGGTAGCATGCTGAACTTCTATGCCCAAGGTCGCGGGTTCAAACCCGGCTGAAGTCGTCGGATTTACCAAGAGCGCCAAAAAAACTGAGTATGCTTTCCTTCGGAGGGGAAGTTCCAACGTTCGTTGCGAGTTGAGGGTTCCGGTGGCATCTAGTAGCCAAGTTCACAGCTAGGTGTCGTTGATGGTAGTATTTTAAATTATATAGCCTATTTTTGGTAGATTTCATCAGAAAGCTATTTATTGTAATGGGTCCCATGTTTCGACTTCCGGAAAAGTTCGACATATCTTCGCGTTTCACATCCCCCAGACCCCAAAACCACCGTCAGTTCAAAAGTTTATATATATGTGTGTATATATATATATATATGCATATATATCAGTTTCTTGTGGACACGATAACTGCCGTAATTTTGCACCAATCACTTTAAATGATTTACATAATATGTAACCCCTTAAAATATCGGTCGAGATCGTTAATGGGCAAAATCGGTTGAAGGGGGTGAAAATGGGGGGGAGCTTTTTTTTTTTCGAAAAAGTGAAATATCGCTATAACTCACTTAATACGTGAACTATCGAATCCATTCAAAGTTCATAATATGTGTCGGATAAGTGCCAAAAATTTATGTTTGAAAAGTTTTGATGGCACCAAACATTGACCAAAGGGGTGGAAAAAAAGTGTTTTTTTTTCGGGAAACATTAATCATATCTCTCTTAATAGGCAAAATATCAAACCCGTACAAAATGGAAAGCGGCTTCGGTGGCGTAGTCGGTAGCATGCTGAGCTTCTATGCCCAAGATAGCGGGTTCAAACCCGGCCGAAGCCGTCGGATTTTTTAAGAGCGTTAAAATCCCTCAGTGTGCCTTCCTTCGGAGGGGAAGTAAAGCCGGCGGTCCCATGTCATATATTTATGGCATGTTAAAGATCCTTCCACTAATTGCACCTGTATGAAGCTAAATTCGATAGTTTATGAATGTAAACAACGCTCTTAGGTTTCTATGTTCGTTGCCAAGAGCCGACTGCGGCGGCATCTAGTAGCTCAGTCCTGAACTTGGCCTAGTAGTCGTTGACGGTGGCGATTGGCGGCAAAAGTAGGAACTATTTGAAAAATTCTTAGTTGCAGTACTTAAATTAACAAACAGATAACACACACTAATACAGTCATCACAATTAACACCGGTTATCAGACAGATTCTACACACACCCAAAGTACACGGGGCTACATGACCGCGTTGTCGCAGCCCCTAAACTTAAGAACCAACCAACCAACCAACAAAATGGAAAATATTCCCCTAATAATTACCTAAAACTTTGTCTGAAAGAATTTTTGATCTGACCTACCATTACGCCAAGGGATGAGAAAAATGATTTCGGAATTAAAGAACATGCCAAGTGCCATCAGAGGTTACCGTGACAACGCTTCTAAATTGATGAGGGATGAGCTATCAGAGGTTGCCAAGACAACGCCATTGCACGAGATCACATTCATTTTTCCATCTGACTGTGGGAAGCGGCTAACTGGTAGCATGCTGAACTTATATGCCCAAGGTCGCTGGTTCAAAGCCGGCCAAAGTCGTCGGATTTTCTAAGAGCGCTAAAAATCCCTCAGCATGCTTTCCTTTGGAGGAGAAGTTCCAACGTTCGTTGTAAGTTGCTGGTTGCGGTGGCATCTAGTAGCCAAGTTGACAGTTAGGTGTCGTTCACGTTAGTATATGGTACAAAATTAGGAACTACTACTTAAAATTGACCGTCTGCAGACCTTACCTGAATTACAGACTAATACAGTCATCACAATTAACACCGTTTATCAGATTCTACACACCTAATGTACCCGGGGTTACATGACCACGTTGTCGCAGCCCCTAAACTGAGGAACCAACAAAAATCTCTGCGGGAGATAAAATTTTGCGTGAAGAAGTAACAGACTGTCAGATAGTTACACATCAGTTCCAAACCTTGCATAAGGACAGTGTGATCACAAGTATAAAAATGAACCCCGAATGACAAGAAGGTTACCATCTCCATAAGGCAATAAAATGATAAAAATATGCATACAAAAACGAAAAAAAGGTGATTTTTAACCTCTAAATGTAAAATACTTTCTTGGGCCGATAACCTCGATGTTAGGCCCCTTAAAACAACAATTATCATCATCAAAATACTTTCTTGCATTCAATGAGGTCTGATCCTCCTACGAAAACATGCATATTTTGCCTATTATAGCCTATCCCCTAGTTTGCCCGGTGAAATCTACCTCCGCCTTCCGGCGTGCCGAGAGGAATTTTTTTATTCGCGCAGGGCTCTATCCATAAGTACCTTCCTTGGTCTTGGAACACATAGTGAGATTCTGAATCCAGAGATCCTGGATTCGATTCACAGTTCTGATAAGAAAATCAATTTTGGTCAGAAGATTGGAACGGGTTACATTCAGCCACGTGAGGCAAAACTTAGAAGGGATGGGATCAATTCTCACTCAGTCATCCTGACGATGGTTTTCCGTAGTTTCCCTTATCTGCTCCAGGCAAATGCCGGTATTACCCTTTCACGAATTGATTGCCGGCGGTCGAGATGGGAACTATTCATTGTTTACTTGTATCACACGTCAGCCTGCTTCGTTAACAGGTACACTTGCGCGAGTAGGATATGACTCAGCTCCAGTAGCCTCAGTCATCGTTTAACTGTCCGTGGTGACATGAGCTCCTGTGACGCGCAATGCTGCTTGACTTATCTGCAGAATGCACTCTGTCATCACTGTGTTCCCCGCTTCACCCCGCGGGGCAGTTGCTACAGTAAACAACAAGCAAACATTGCCAGGCTCAGCGGTAATCAAAACTTAAATGGGTAATGAATCTTAACTTATGGCGACAGACGTCTCCTTCAAAATCGTAGCATTATTTACTAGTAGGGGCAGATGACCTCGTAGTTCCGCCCCTTAAACCACTAAGTAACTAACTAACATTTACTAATACACACACAATGATAAAGGCTATCAAACAGATTCCACCCACACCCAAGTCCACGGAGCTTCATGACTATGATGTCGCATAGCTCTTAAGGGGGAACGTACCGCCTAAGGAGCCAAAATAATAACGATATAACCACGTATTCTATTATTTAAACTAGTTTCCATGATGGTTCCGTATTGACGTACTAAATAGTTTTAACAACAAATTGTATATCCGCCTTAGTCAATACATAAACGAAAATAAATTATATTTACACTTGCTCCTGGTACATGTTTCGGGGATTAATTGCTTTTATCTCCTTTATCAGCCAAGACAAATATCCGAAGAAAGATATAAGATAGCGTAGCACTCAAAAAATAAATAGCTATTTAACTTAATATGGTGCACCATATAAGTAGGTCACAGGAAATTGTTGAGCAAAACTAAAAACATATATGTAACAGCGATGATATTCAGCCATCAAAACACAGAGAATCAGTGGACAGTTAATTCGTAAATCCGCTCCAAAACACTGGTCGAAGCTTGAATTGGCAAAAATCACAATACTTCACCATATGGACACAACCAATGAAGATGCCTTATGCTCAACAGGTCCAAAATCAAATGCCTGCATACGAATTAGACGAGCGTGGAAGGAACAACTTCAAATAGCAATGAGGTTAGCTCAATGCATAACCTGAAAGAAGCAAAGGAAAAACAAACACCATAATAAAAGGGACCAAGGGGAAATTTATGGACTGAAATAATTATGAAAAACTATAAAAATTAATTTATAATGATATAGAACGAATGCAAACTTAATAATATTCGAAGAACGTACTTCAGGTTAAGTCAAGGTATCAATTATGAAGAGATTGTCTTATGTTTGAAAATTAATGTAAATAATTTATGGGTGTAGCCAATTCCAACAATCATATATATGATAGCAGTAGATGATAAATATTGCCATAGCTAGTTCTGTAATAGGACGTATGTATGAGTGGAGCGCTACTATGAAAAAATAGATTCTTTGGGGAAAAAATGTTCAAAGTGGAAATTAAATAATGTAATATAATAAAAATCAAGTTTTAGGGAATTGTAATGGCAGAGGGGTGTAACAGTATATTAATAAGTATGTCTGTCTGTTAGGTAGTCAGCCCGAAGGCTGGTTGGATCCTCAAAAAGCACCGCCGTTACGTTATGTGAGTAGATACCCACAAAAACCCAAGGCAGCGCTATATTGAGGCATTCTAGGCAAGAAGAGGAGTGAGGTAGTTTGCCATTGCTTTCCTCACTAATAAGTATGTAATTATGTATAAATATGTGATGTAGAAAAGTTATACTAAAGAGCATCTAAGGTGGTTTATTATTGGACTTACTAGTTAAGTTATTTTTGAGAGTGTCAAATAAGATATTAGAATAGAAAATGACTTCATTAAGATTCACTGGGTCTGAAATACTGTGTGCTGTGTTGATTTCAATGGATTCGAGAACATTCATCATAGTACCCTTGCTAGTGTATTGTAAGATTTCTAAATCATTCTCTATACTAGTGAATTTGTGGCCTGAATCCTCCATATGTGCGGCCATGCCTGAATACTTTCTATATTTAGTGGCATTTAAGTGATCATTATATCTTGTGGTGAAATTTCTTCCTGTTTGACCTATATAATTGGCGTTACAATCATTACAACTTAATCTGTAAACACCGGATTTGCTGAATTTATCCTTCAAGTTGAAAGAATTGGAATTAAAGAAAATGCTCTGATTAGTATTGTTAGTTTTGTAAGCTATTTTGAATTTGTTAGTGATGTTATAAGTATGATGATTAAAATAAGTAAAAACTGCGTATGAGGGCTTTTCTTTATGCTCAGGTTGAAGTCGTGTGATGGGCTTATTTTTTAATTTGTTGATAATATTAAAAATGTATTGACGATTATAACCATTAACTCTGGCAATTTGATATATTATCTCAATTTCTTTGTCAAAATCTTGCTTGGAAAGAGGTAAATTCATGGCTCTGTTCACAAGGCTAATGAAGGTGGCTTTTTTATGACAGCCAGGATGGTTTGAATCTTGCCTTATAACAGAATGGGTTTGCGTGGGTTTCCTGAAAATTTGGTAATGCAGTCTGTTATCTTTTTTGAAAATGGTTGTGTCAAGAAAATTAATCTTATTGTTTGTGGCGGATTCCATGGTAAATTTAATATTATTATCAATATTGTTGAGTTGATCTAAAATTCTATCAATCTTTTGAATATTATCGTCAATAATGATGAACACATCATCAACGTATCTACCCCAAAATGTAATCCCCATTATTTTATCTATTATTTTAGTTTCTTCTAAATGGTCGAGGTAAATGTTAGCGAGTATTCCTGACAATGGAGAACCCATGGCTAAGCCATCATTTTGTTTATAAACTTTACTGTTGAATGTAAAGTAATTATTATATAGAATAAAATTTAAGATGCAAATGAATTCATCAATTTCTACTTTGGATAGACTGCTATTATCTGTTAGATTCTTCTTAATGATGTCTATTGTAGGCATAATAGGTATATTGGTGTACATATCTTTGATGTCAGCACTATGTAAAGAATGTTCTTGTTTAAGCTCCAATACTGATGTTTTCTCACAAAAATGTAAAGTATTTTTGAAAGACATGTTTGCTGTAAAACAATAATGTTTCTTTAAAAATTGTTGAGCAAAATGTGATGTTTTACATAACGGGCTGGTTCTGAAATTGATAATAGGTCTAATAGGAATGTCATTTTTGTGTATTTTGGGAAGGGCACGTAATGTAGGAGCACTGGGGTTCATATGGGCTAGTTGAGTAACATGCTTATCATCTAAAATTTAAAAAATGTGTTTTTAAGAATGCTTTTTAGTTTTCTTTGTATGGATGCAATGGAATCTTTCTTTATTTCTTTAAAATTATCATTGCTAATGAAATCAATAGTTTTAGAGATGTATTCATCTTTGTTAACCTCATTGCTATTTGAAGTTGTTCCTTCCACGCTCGTCTAATTCGTATGCAGGCATTTGATTTTGGACCTGTTGAGCATAAGGCATCTTCATTGGTTGTGTCCATATGGTGAAGTATTGTGATTTTTGCCAATTCAAGCTTCGACCAGTGTTTTGGAGCGGATTTACGAATTAACTGTCCACTGATTCTCTGTGTTTTGATGGCTGAATATCATCGCTGTGTAACGTGTTTTTCGTGGGGTTTTTATGCAACTGGCATAAGTCAGTAGGAAGCCATTCTATATTTATTTACGCGGCAAATTGTTCAGCCAAGAGAATTTTTCATGTTAATTTATTATTATTATTATTAATTTATTATAATTATTATTTAGATATTTTCGGAGCATTTTATAAAAATTATTAGCATTCAGATAGGTTTTCTATGTCTTAGAAAACGCTATCATGCAAATTATTACGAACGACGATATCATAGAAAATTATCTGATTACGGAATTTTACGGAGTTTTTGTCAGTTAGGGTATTTGAGAGAGATGACTCACTGGGTATTCAAATACAAGCTGATTCCTGTCGAGAAGAATTACGCAAGCGGGCTCGCATCGTCCAGGAAAGGCGAATTGTTGAAACGGAACCCTCCCGCCGAGTGTAATGACCCAGAGGAGGGGAAGATAGCGCGGCGTGCTCAGCCAATCAATGAGGACTACGTAAGCTAGTAGACGGCTCCGGAGTGGGGAGCCAACGTGTGCATATATCGTTCGACGCGCCGTCGAAGGAGGACAATCTGTGAAATACTTGACGAGTATGTTGTACGCGGGAATCGCTCCGATGTTCCGTGGATTGGAGGACTAACTTTTGTAAAACTTAACCAGTGTGGTTATACGAGTGTTTGGGTCCGATGTACGGACCATAGAATTATCTAATCTACGAGTATATCATCAAACATCGACGAGATGACGACGTCCAGGAGACTGTGGGAAGCTCACAGCATCATCCAGTACGAGGGAAATGCTTTGGCAATTTCCAGTGGTAAGCGCAAATGACGCAGAAATACGCAATCTCTCATTTCTCTTTGTTTTATATTTCATATTTCAGTAACTTCATAGCTTGGAAATAAGAGTAAAATCAATTTATCAGACTCCGTTTTCACGTAATTTTCTATCGGTAATCTTCAAATCACAACGCTCCAATTTAAATTTTAAACTTATTATTATTATTAATTTTGCTATACTTGTTTTATATAATAAATTCATTTCTTTTACAATACAATCTTTGCTTTCAGTAGGTAGCATTAGATATAGACCAATTCCTTCTCCTGATACATTTGTTTGTTGGGTTAATGATCAAATCATACCACGATCTGAGTGAATAGAGTCTTGAAGGTGTTCTGCCAGAGCTAGACGTTGTTAAATACAAATTTAGATTTCAACATTGCATTGAGGTCTTGGCGCCCATTAAAACAACATAGCTTAGGCAAAGGTAAACAGTTACATTTCTCACCCAACAGTTAGGGGCAGTCAAAACGTTTCATTTGTACGCTCAACGTGGAGCAAAGTAAATACCGTTTCACTTGTCATCCCAGCCTAAGTAAATAACGTTTCAGCTGTTACATATATGTTTTTAGTTTTGCTCAACAATTTCATGTGACCTACTTATATGGTGCACCATATTAAGTTAAATAGCTATTTATTTTTTGAGTGCTACGCTATCTTATATCTTTCTTCGGATATTTGTCTTGGTTGATAAAGGGGATAAAAGCAATTAATCCCCGAAAAATGTACCAGGAGCAAGTGTAATTATAATTTATTTTCGTTTATGTATTGACTAAGGCGGATATACAATTTGTTGTTAAAACTATAACCACGTATGTCATGAATCTTGTACAACGATTATATACATTACCAAGGAAACACACATCTTGCTATTAGAAGCAAAGTTTAAAATTTTCAAAATAGAAATCTTAAATTTTAAGGGGCTTCGGTGGCGTAGTTGGTAGCATGCTGAGCTTCTATGTCTAAGATCGCGGGATCAAACCCTGCCGAAGGCATCGGATTTTTAAGAGCGTTAAAAATCCCTCAGTATGCCCTCCATCGGAGGGGAAGTAAAGCAGGCGGTCCCACGTCATAGATTTATGGCATGTATAAGAATCTTCCACAAATTACACTTGTGTGAAGCTAAATTATAGTTTAGATTTGACTAACGCTCTTAGGTTCCAACGTTCGTCGCCAGGAGCCGACTGCGGTGGTATCTAGTAGCCAAGTTGAGAACTAGTTGTCGTTGACGGTGGCGTTTGGTAAAAAAATGTAGGAACTAATTGAAAATTGAATGTCTGAAGTAACACACACCAATACAGCCATCACATTAGCACCGGTTATCAGACAGATTCTACACACACCCAAAGTACACGGGGCTACATGACCGCGTT
The DNA here is from genome assembly GCA_946902985.2 of Meconema thalassinum. Taxonomy (NCBI): domain Eukaryota; kingdom Metazoa; phylum Arthropoda; class Insecta; order Orthoptera; family Tettigoniidae; genus Meconema; species Meconema thalassinum. Next base: position 483,596,241 of record OX336391.1, read on the forward strand.
GTCGCAGCCCCTAAACTAAGGAACCAACCAACAAGAAAACTTAAATATTTTAATTCATTTTTCAAAATATGGTTCTTGCTTTGTGCTGAACTTCACTGTTCCCCTCATATCTCCCACATTTATGGGAATTCTTGGACTTGAAATTCTTGAATGTGGGTGTTAAATCATCATTTCCCCTTTCCCAGTTAACACTGGGTGGGGCAAATATGGTTCCTCTCCAATTTGTTCTGTCGTTCCACCATTCCTCTTCCGACACAGTGTTCCAATCCAGGTTCCGTTTTCTAATACTATTCTCCACCGAGTCCATCCAACGCATTCTTGGTCTTCCTCGTCGTCTCTTCCCTGTCATCTGTCGTTCCAGTGCTCGTCTTGGTAGCCTTACTTAATTCATCCGTCGACATGTCCAAACCATCTCAATCTGTTTGGCTCCAGTTTGTCATTTAGTTTCCGTACTCCCAGTTCTTTCCGTATATCTTCATTTCTCACTCTGTCCCTCCTCGTTTCCTGGACCATACTTCTCAGGAATCTCATCTCAGCTGCTTGTACTCTGCTCTCATCCCTCTCAGTCATTGTCCAAGTTTCCGCTGCATATGTCATTATAGGAACATAATATTCTTTGTACATAACTTCTTTAGCCTTAATTGGTATATCCCTGTTCCATACTAGTCCCCGTACCCGTTGGTAAAAAGCACTCCCGAGTTGTATTCTTCTGCTAATTTCCAAATCTAGTATTCCATCTTTAGTCAGTTCACTTACCAAGTATTTGAAGTGTTTCACCACTTCCAATTCCTTATCTCCGACTTTGATTACTCCTTTTCCTCCTTTCTTATCTCTACTCATCACCACTGTTTTACTCTTCTCCACATTTATCTTCAATGCCCATTGCTCAATCTTTTCATTAATTACGTCTTTCTTGTACCTCCATCTCATCCTCGCCCCAGATCAGAACGTCGTCTGCAAACAACTTTACCTTCATCTTTGCCCTACTATATTCTTTCATTGCTGGGTGTTAAATATTCAGATACAAAATGAATCTCACTCATTTCCACAATATGAATTAATTAAGCGTTATTGTTTAATTTGTATTCAGAGCAAACTCAAAAAATATTTTTAACGTTTCTTTGAAATATTACGTAACGCCACAAAGATATGAGTGAGTTTCATTTTGTAGCTGAAGTTTAACACCCACTTTAAAAATATAAATGTACAAAATTTCCAATAAACCTGGGGAGGTCTGTTCAAAGAAAGAACCAAATTTTGAAAAAGAGTTAAAAATAGTTACGATTTGAATTTTGAAAATATCAAACTTTGATTTTTAATAGCAAGATGTGGTTGGTTGGTTGGCTGCTTCCTTGGCGTGGTCATGTAGCCCCGTGTACTTAGGGTGTGTGTAGAATCTGTCTGATAACCGGTGATAATTGTGATTGCTGTATTCGTGTGTGTTATCTGTTTTAATTTAATTGAGGACTGCAGACGATAATTTCAAGTATTTCTTACTTTTGCTACCAAATGCTACCGTCCACGACACCTAACTTGCGGACTTAGCTACTTGATGCCATTGCAGTCAGCCCCTGGTGGCGAACTTTGGAACTAATATAGCGTTATCAATTCTAATCTACAAATTTGAGCTTCACACAAGTTTAGTTAGTGGAAGGTTCTTTTTCATGCCATAAATCTATGACATGGGACCACCGGCTTTACCTCCCATCCAAAGGAAGGCATACTGAGTGATTTTTAACGCTCTTAACAAATCCGACGACTTCGGTCGGCTTTGAACCCGCGTCCTTGGGCATAGAGGCTCAGCATGCTACCAACTACGCCACTGAAGTCGCTTAGCAAGATGTGTGTTATACGTTAAGAATGTATATAATATAATTGTTGTACAATATTTTTGGCTGGCACAGTTTTCACAGTAAAAACGTTGATGTATTGGCTTCTTTAAGCTGTATGTTCCTCCTTAAATGAATCAACAACAACATACTCGTAGAAGCAAGTTAAAATACAAGGTATAGCTTTCGAGAACAACCATCTTTCCCCTAGATCAGGGGTTCTCAACCTTTTTCAACCATCGTACCCCTTTAAAAAAATTAAACATCCTGCGTACCCCCCACTAACCTTCCTTAGGTAGTAATAATGGTTATTAAAAATGTTAAAGGTTAGTATGGTTTAACCTTTGTAATGTTATAAGGAAAGATATTTTAATAAAACAATATATAGTTGTTGTTTTTCAGTTCCTTTTCCCAAAGGGTGATTTTTGCAATCATTGCGTTAGTTTTCATTTCAACATAGAACATATCAGAAACACTACCTTGCGTACACTTATTCCAAATGTTCAGTTTTTCTAAAATATCACTTAAATAGGCCAATTTTAAAAGTCAACCAATGTCATTGAGTACTGATGATAAATTAGAATTGTGCTCGGTAAAGAAAAGATGCAATTCTTTGTGGAGTTCAAATACACGCGCCGTAAATAACTCACACAGTAGTGACGGCACGAAGCTCACTGCGCATGTGGATCGAGTACCAAGATGACCTGCCGCGTACCCCCTGTGTCCTTATGGTGGATAGTTTATACAGTCGCATGCCCTTCCTGTCGCCAACCTCATGAGAGGAGTTAATGAGAGATTATATGAATGAAGGTGAATGAAACTATGCACGGTCTTGGAAGGGAGCGGCCGTGGCATATTCGAAGGTGCCGTCGCAGCATTTGTCTGCAGTTGAAAATGGGAAACCACGGAAAACTATTTCACGGACGGCCGGCGGTGAAGTTCGAACCCACGTCTACTGAGACCACAGATAACTGGGCACCAGCTACCGTTGTTGGTTGATGGTAATAATTATATATGACCCAACTTTATTCATTAAATTTTATTTTTTTGTGGCATACTGGTACGGAATTACTTACAAAGGAGAATTTATAACCGAATGTACAAATTAAACATATTGTGTCAATTGACTGTAGTGTCCCGTGGTGTTGATTTCTTACATCACCATTTTAGGATTTCAGAGAGTAGTCTGAATGAAATGCCTCACTGTTTGCCTGACAGCGCTATGAAGAAAATTTGAACAGACGGACATTAACTACGCCTTTTTTTAAATATCTCAACTAAGAAACAGTTCTAAATTGTAGGAAATATTATTTTATGGATCCTCAAGCAGTCTTACCATCAATAATTATTTTATTATGTTAATTTTTAAATATAACTCGTATACAATTTTAATAGCCATTGATAAAAAAAAAAGAAAATAATTTTA